>JARQOD010000004.1:5753887-5816797 GCA_033576555.1 Oophaga sylvatica
AAGAGGACCTCCCCATACAAGAGGAGCCCTCCCCAATACAAGAGGAGCCCTCCCCAATACAAGAGGAGCCTCCCCCAATAAAGAGGAGCCTCCCCAATACAAGAGGAGCCCTCCCCAATACAAGAGGAGCCTCCCCAATACAAGAGGAGCCTCTCCCCAATACAAGAGGAGCCCTCCCCCAATACAAGAGGAGCCTCCCCAATACAAGAGGAGCCTCCCCAATACAAGAGGAGCCTCTCCCCAATACAAGAGGAGCCCTCCCAATACAAGAGAGCCTCCCCAATACAAGAGGAGCCCTCTCCCAATACAAGAGGAGCCTCCCCAATACAAGAGGAGCCCCCCCATACAAGAGGAGCCTCCCCAATACAAGAGGAGACCTCCCCAATACAAGAGGAACCTCCCCAATACAAGAGGAGCCTCTCCCAATACAAGAGGACCTCCCCAATACAAGAGGAGCCCTCCCCAATACAAGAGGAGCCTCCCAATACAAGAGAGCCTCCCCAATACAAGAGGAGCCTCACCCAATACAAGAGGAGTCCTCCCCAATACAAGAGGACCCTCCCCCAATACAAGAGGAGCCCTCCCCAATACAAGAGGAGCCTCCCAATACAAGAGGAGCCTCCCCCAATACAAGAGAGCCTCCCCCAATACAAGAGGAGCCTTCCCCAATACAAGAGGAGCCTCCCCCAATACAAGAGGAGCCCTCCCCAATACAAGAGGAGCCCTCCCCAATACAAGAGGAGCCATCCCCAATCAAGAGCCTCCCCAATACAAGAGGAGCCTCCCCAATACAAGAGGAGCCCTCCCCAATACAAGAGGAGCCCTCCCCAATACAAGAGGAGCCCTCCCCAATACAAGAGGAGCCCTCCCCAATACAAGAGGAGCCTCCCCAATACAAGAGGAGCCTCCCCAATACAAGAGGAGCCCTCCCCAATACAAGAGGAGCCCTCCCCAATACAAGAGGAGCCTCCCCCAATACAAGAGGAGCCTCCCCAATACAAGAGGAGCCCTCCCCAATACAAGAGGAGCCTCCCCAATACAAGAGGAGCTCCCCCAATACAAGAGGAGCCCTCCCCAATACAAGAGGAGCCCTCCCAATACAAGAGGAGCCTTCCCCAATACAAGAGGAGCCCTCCCCAATACAAGAGGAGCCTTCCCCAATACAAGAGGAGCCTCCCCAATACAAGAGGAGACCTCCCCAATACAAGAGGAGCCTCCCCAATACAAGAGGATCCCTCCCCCAATACAAGAGGAGCCTCCCCAATACAAGAGGAGCCTCCCCAATACAAGAGGAGCCTCCCAATACAAGAGGACCTCCCAATACAAGAGGAGCTCCCCAATACAGAGGAGCCTCCCCAATACAAGAGGAGCCTCCCAATACAAGGAGCCTCCCCATACAAGAGGAGCCTCCCAATACAAGAGGAGCCCTCCCAATACAAGAGGAGCCCTCCCCAATACAAGAGGAGCCCTCCCCAATAAAGAGGAGCCTCCCCAATACAAGAGGAGCCTCCCCAATACAAGAGGAGCCTCCCCAATACAAGAGGAGCCCTCCCCAATACAAGAGGAGCCCCCCAATAAAGAGGAGCCTCCCCAATACAAGAGAGCCTCCCCAATACAAGAGGAGCCCTCCCAATACAAGGGAGCCTCCCAAACAAGAGGAGCCTCCCCAATACAAGAGGAGCCTCCCAATACAAGAGGACCCTCCCCAAACAAGGGACCTCCCCAATACAAGGACCTCCCCAATACAAGGGAGCCTCCCAATACAAGAGGACCTCCCATACAAAGGACCTCCCCAATAAAGAGGACCTCCCCAATACAAGAGGAGCCTCCCCATAAAGAGGAGCCTCCCCATACAGAGGACCTCCCCAATACAAGAGAGCCCCAATACAAGAGGACTCCCAATACAAGAGAGCCTCCCAATACAAGAGGAGCCTCCCAATACAAGAGGAGCCTCCCCAACAAAGGACCTCCCCATCAAGAGGAGCTCCCAATACAAGAGAGCCCCCCCCAATAAAGGGAGCCTCCCCAATACAAGAGGACCTCCCAATACAAGAGGAGCCTCCCAATACAAGAGGAGCCTCCCCAATAAAGAGGACTCCATAAAGAGGACTCCCCAATACAAGAGGAGCTCCCAATACAAGAGCCCCCAATACAAGAGAGCCTCCAAAAAGAGGACCTCCCCATACAAGAGGACCCTCCCAATACAAAGGAGCCTCCCAATACAAGAGGACCCTCCCAATACAAGAGGAGCTCCCAATACAAGAGGAGCCCCCCAATACAAGAGGATCCCTCCCCCAATACAAGAGGAGCCCTCCCCAATACAAGAGGAGCTCCCAATACAAGAGGAGCCTCCCCAATACAAGAGGGCCTCCCAATACAAGAGGAGCTCCCCAATAAAGAGGAGACCTCCCAATACAAGAGGAGCCCTCCCCAATACAAGAGAGCCCTCCCAATACAAGGGAGCCTCCCCAATACAAGAGGACCTCCCAATACAAAGGAGCCTCCCATACAAGGGCCTCCCAATACAAGGGAGCCCTCCCCATACAAGAGGAGCTCCATACCCCCAATACAAAGGAGCCTCCCCAATACAAGAGGAGCCTCCCCATACAAAGGAGCTCCCCAATACAAGAGGAGCCCTCCCCAAACAAGGGCCTCCCAATACAAGAGGAGCCCTCCCCAATAAACAAAGAGACCTCCCAATACAAGAGGAGCCTCCCCAATACAAGAGGAGCCCTCCCAATACAAGAGAGCCTCCCCAATACAAGAGGCCTCCCCAATACAAGAGGAGCCCTCCCCAATACAAGAGGAGCCCTCCACCAATACAAGAGGAGCCGTCCCCAATACAAGAGGAGCCCTCCCCAATACAAGAGGAGCCCTCCCCAATACAAGAGGAGCCATTCCCCAATACAAGAGGAGCTCTCCCCAATACAAGAGGAGCCCTCCCCAATACAAGGGAGACCTCCCCAATACAAGATTAGACCTCCCCAATACAAGAGGAGCCCTCCCCAATACAAGAGGAGCTCTCCCCAATACAAGAGGAGCAATTCCCCAATACAAGAGGAGCCATTCCCCAATACAAGAGGAGCCCTCCACAATACAAGAGGAGCCCTCCCCAATACAAGAGGAGCCCTCCACCAATACAAGAGGAGCTCTCCACAATACAAGAGGAGCTCTCCCCAATACAAGAGGAGCCATTCCCCAATACAAGAGGAGCCTTCCCCAATACAAGAGGAGCCCTCCACAATACAAGAGGAGCCCTCCACAATACAAGAGGAGCCCTCCCCAATACAAGAGGAGCCCTCCACAATACAAGAGGAGCTCTCCCCAATACAAGAGGAGCCCTCCACCAATACAAGAGGAGCTCTCCCCAATACAAGAGGAGCCCTCCCCAATACAAGAGGGCTCTCCCCAATACAAGAGGAGCCCTCCACCAATACAAGAGGAGCCCTCCCCAATACAAGAGGAGCCATTCCCCAATACAAGAGGAGCTCTCCCCAATACAAGAGGAGCCATTCCCCAATACAAGAGGAGCTCTCCCCAATACAAGAGGAGCCTTCCCCAATACAAGAGGAGCCATTCCCCAATACAAGAGGAGCTCTCCCCAATACAAGAGGAGCCATTCCCCAATACAAGAGGAGCTCTCCCCAATACAAGAGGAGCCTTCCCCAATACAAGAGGAGCCATTCCCCAATACAAGAGGAGCTCTCCCCAATACAAGAGGAGCCATCCCCCAATACAAGAGGAGCCATTCCCCAATACAAGAGGAGTCCTCCCCCAATACAAGAGGAGCCCTCCACAATACAAGAGGAGCCCTCCACCAATACAAGAGGAGCCCTCCCCCAATACAAGAGGATCCATTCCCCAATACAAGAGGAGCCCTCCACAATACAAGAGGAGCTCTCCCCAATACAAGAGGAGCCCTCCACCAATACCAGAGGAGCTCTCCCCAATACAAGAGGAGCCCTCCCCAATACAAGAGGAGCTCTCCCCAATACAAGAGGAGCCCTCCACCAATACAAGAGGAGCCCTCCCCAATACAAGAGGAGCCATTCCCCAATACAAGAGGAGCCTTCCCCAATACAAGAGGAGCTCTCCCCAATACAAAAGGAGCCATTCCCCAATACAAGAGGAGCTCTCCCCAATACAAGAGGAGCCTTCCCCAATACAAGAGGAGCCATTCCCCAATACAAGAGGAGCTTCTCCCCAATACAAGAGGAGCCATTCCCCAATACAAGAGGAGCTCTCCCCAATACAAGAGGAGCCATTCCCCAATACAAGAGGAGCTCTCCCCAATACAAGAGGATCCTTCCCCAATACAAGAGGAGCCATTCCCCAATACAAGAGGAGCTCTCCCCAATACAAGAGGAGCCCTCCCCAATACAAGAGGAGCCATTCCCCAATACAAGAGGAGCTCTCCCCAATACAAGAGGAGCCATCCCCAATACAAGAGGAGCATTCCCCAATACAAGAGGAGTCCTCCCCAATACAAGAGGAGCCATCCCCCAATACAAGAGGAGCCCTCCCCAATACAAGAGGAGCCATTCCCCAATACAAGAGGAGCCATTCCCCAATACAAGAGGAGCCCTCCCCAATACAAGAGGAGCCATTCCCCAATACAAAAGGAGCCCTCCCCAATACAAGAGGAGGCGTCCCCAATACAAGAGGAGCCATTCCCCAATACAAGAGAAGCCCTCCCCAATACAAGAGGAGGCGTCCCCAATACTTGCTAGAGATGGGGTGCACCTTACGAAGACTGGAAAACATGTATTTGGAAGTCGCCTTGCTACACTCATCAGGAGTAGAACTAGAACAATGTGGGAAGGGAAGCAAAACGCCTGCAAAAGCCATACACCTGACAAATGCTATTAAGAATTCTGCTATTAGAAGTGAAGGGGAAGAACAAAGACAAAAAATTCTACATAATAAAAATATTGAAGAAAGAGAAACCAATCACAAATGAAAATGTTTCTATACGAATGCACAAAGCATGGGCAACAAACAAGGAGAACTGGAACTACTAACGCAGGAGAAGAAATATGATGTCATTGGAATCACTGAGACTTGGTGGGACGATACACATGATTGGAATACAAGGCTAGAAGGACACAACTTATCTGCAAGAAACAGACTTGATAAACAAGGAGGAGGTGTCGCATTGTATGTTAGAAAAGCGTATATCTGCACAGAGATTGACGCTTCAGAGACTGGGAGTTCTGTGTAAACTGTTTGGGTAAGAATACAAGGACAGAACAATGGAAAGGACACCATTGTAGGCAGGGCCGTATTTAGAGTTTCTGCTGCCCTAGGCACTTTTCGTTCTGCCTCCCCCATTGGTGAGTATGACTAATGCAGACACTGTCGGCAGTGACTTAGGCTACTTGCACATCAGCGATTTTTGCCATTTGCGGCAGATCTGTCAGTTTTTCCTCATCTGCCACATAACAGATCACTTATGGCAGCACTGCATTCGGCCTCATTCATTCCCTATGCGACTTGCAGACATGTGCGACACTTGCGGTTTTGACGCGATCCCGCAAATCCGATACTTGCAGCAACGGAAAAAAAAACCTCTACTAGCAGTGTTTTTTTTGTCTCACCGCAAGTGCCGCACATGTTTGCAAGTCCCATAGGGAATGAATGAGGCCGAATCTATGTGTTGCCCATGTAGCTCTTTCAAAGACAGTGGTTTCCTACCACACTCAAAAGACATACAAATAGGATGTTTAGATTGTGAGCCCCAATGGGGACAGTGTTGATGATGAATGTAAAGTGCTGTGGAGTTAATAGTGCAATATCAATGAATAAATATTATTCTTAATATTAGGTTACAATACCAGGATCTGAGGAGTTTCTGTTTCGAGGTCAGGAGCTCTCTGATGTGATGTTGCTGCCTGTCTCGCTGTCTTCCTCTTTTGACACTGCAGTGTGGTGGACAAGAAAACATTAACTGGTTAACAGCAAGAAGTCTGGTGTCTGTACTAACTGAACTAGAAACTCTCCCCACACCATGTCCAGCAGACATTGGAGGATTACTAGATAGATCTTATTATTTTATTACTGCCCAGTCTCTGACTTAGGCCTCTTTAACATTTCCGGCGGGCGCCTGGCGGTGCCCCCGGCATTTTGCCGCAGCGCCGCATGTGAAAACCTTTCACACTTCCGGCGGCCAAAATGCGGTTTTTTGCTGGATGGTTTCTGATGCTTGGAGAGATAAGAAATCATCCGGCAAAAACAAAAAACGTTATATGCAGCGTTTTTTCCGGACGCCGCAATGTACATTTGCGCCGCATCCGGACAAAACCACATGCAACGCATTGACATGCGGCGCCATCCCGCGCTAATGCGTGTCAATGCGAAAAAAGCCGCATGCGGCGCATCAGATTTTCAGATGCGGCGCTGCGGCAAAATGCTGGGGGCGCCGCCAGGCGCCCGCCGGAAATGTGAAAGAGGCCTAAGGCCTTATTCATATGTCTGGGTGTAAACAGATACTTACATATAAATCTGGACAATTTATCGTATAGATCTCCCGGTATATTATTTATTATAGATCAATAATATATAATGTACAAGGAGACCTATAGTATAAAATGTCCAGAATTACCTGTAATATGTGATGTACAATCTATTATATATAATGTCCAGGGTGATCTATAATATATAATGCTCAGGTGGTAGATTTATAATAATGTACAGTTCAGGCAAATCTATACTGTATAATGTACAGAGGCAGAGATAGATTTAGGGTACGTCTCCACGTTCAGGAAACGCTGCGGGTTGGACGCTGAGAAAAGCCGCAGAGTCCAATGTTACAGAATAGTGGAGGGGAATATATGAAATCCCATATCCAGTATGGTACAAAGATGCAGGTGGCAGACCTGCGTATACGCACATGTGGCGCGTCTTTATGGACAGCAGCATGTCTATTTATCTCGCGGAGACGCTCAGTCTACACAAGATAAATAGCACCGTCCTGTGTATAGGATGCGGTGATTCCACACGGTTCAATGACACATGTGGAATCACCGCGCGTACAAAAGCCGGCAAAGCTTAGGACGGAGCTGTGTCCTCGCTGCAGTGTTGTCTGAACGTGGAAACATAGCCTTAGGGTATGTGCACACGTTGCAGATTTGTCTGCAGAAGTTTCCGTACATAATCCGCATCTCTTGGCAGAAAACGCAGGTGCGTATTTGATGCGTGTTTTACATGTGGATTTGTATGCCTTTTTGTAAGCTAAATAAAGATGTTATTTAACAAAAAAAAAGATTTGTGATGTCATTTCTGTCCAACCGCCTCTTTTACATTAGTCCAGCGCTCATTCCCCCCAGCGCTCATTCCTCCCCAGCGCAGCAATCAATCCCCACCTCAGCGCTCATTCCCCCCGAGCTCTCAATCCCCACCTCAGCGCTCATTCCCCCTCAGCGCTCATTCCCCACCTCAGCGCTCATTCCCCCCTCAGCGCTCATTCCCCACCTCAGCGCTCATTCCCCCCCTCAGCGCTCATTCCCCACCTCAGTCCTCATTCCCCACCTCAGCGCTCATTCCCCCCTCAGCGCTCATTCCCCACCTCAGCCTCATTCCCCACCTCAGCCCTCATTCCCCACCTCAGCGCTCATTCCCCACCTCAGCCCTCATTCCCCACCTCAGCGCTCATTCCCCACCTCAGCCCTCATTCCCCATCTCAGCCCTCATTCCCCACCTCAGCGCTCATTCCCCACCTCAGCCCTCATTCCCACCTCAGCGCTCATTCCCCACCTCAGCCCTCATTCCCATCTCAGCCTCATTCCCCACCTCAGCGCTCATTCCCCACCTCAGCCCTCATTCCCCATCTCAGCGCTCATTCCCCACCTCAGCGCTCATTCCCCACCTCAGCCCTCATTCCCTATCTCAGCGCTCATTCCCCCAGAGTTCATTCCCCCAGAGCTCATTCCCCACCTCAGAGCTCATTCCCCACCTCAAAGCTCATTCCCCACCTCAGCGCTCATTCCCCCAGCCCTCATTCCCCACCTCAGCGCTCATTCCCCACCTCAGTGCTCATTCCCCCTGAGCGCTCATTCCCCCCTCAGCACTCATTCCCCACCTCAGTGCTTATTCCCCACCTCAGAGCTCATTCCCCCCTCAGAGCTCATTCCCCACCTCAGCGCTCATTCCCCACCTCAACGCTCATTCCCCCAGCGCTCATTCCCCATCTCAGAGCTCATTCCCCACCTCAGCGCTCATTCCCCCAGCCCTCATTCCCCACCTCAGTGCTCATTCCCCCCAAGCGCTCATTCCCCACCTTAGTGCTCATTCCCCCGAGCGCTCATTCCCCCCTCAGCGCTCATTCCCCACCTCAAAGCTCATTCCCCACCTCAGAGCTCATTCCCCACCTCATCGCTCATTCCCCACCTCAGTGCTCATTCCCCACCTCAGCGCTCATTCACCACCTCAGCCCTCATTCCCCATCTCAGCGCTCATTCCCCCAGAGCTCATTCCCCACCTCAGTGCTCATTCCCCACCTCAGCGCTCATTCACCACCTCAGCCCTCATTCCCCATCTCAGCGCTCATTCCCCCAGAGCTCATTCCCCCAGAGCTCATTCCCCACCTCAGAGCTCATTCCCCCAGAGCTCATTCCCCACCTCAGAGCTCATTCCCCACCTCAGCGCTCATTCCCCACCTCAAAGCTCATTCCCCACCTCAGCGCTCATTCCCCCAGCCCTCATTCCCCACCTCAGTGCTCATTCCCCCTGAGCGCTCATTCCCCCCTCAGCACTCATTCCCCACCTCAGAGCTCATTCCCCACCTCAGCGCTCATTCCCCACCTCAACGCTCATTCCCCCAGCGCTCATTCCCCATCTCAGAGCTCATTCCCCACCTCAGCGCTCATTCCCCCAGCCCTCATTCCCCACCTCAGTGCTCATTCCCCCTGAGCGCTCATTCCCCACCTTAGTGCTCATTCCCCCGAGCGCTCATTCCCCCCCTTAGCGCTCATTCCCCACCTCAGCGTCATTCCTCACCTCAACGCTCATTCCCCCAGCGCTCATTCCTCACCTCAACGCTCATTCCCCCAGCCCTCATTCCCACCTCAGTGCTCATTCCCCCCGAGCGCTCATTCCCCACCTTAGTGCTCATTCCCCCGAGCGCTCATTCCCCCCCTTAGCGCTCATTCCCCACCTCAGCGCTCATTCCTCACCTCAACGCTCATTCCCCCAGCGCTCATTCCTCACCTCAGCGCTCATTCCCCCAGCCCTCATTCCCCACCTCAGTGCTCATTCCCCCGAGTGCTCATTCCCCACCTCAGTGCTCATTCCCCCGAGCACTCATTCCCCCCCCAGCGCTCATTCCCCACCTCAAAGCTCATTCCCCACCTCAGCACTCATTTCCCACCTCAGAGCTCATTACCCACCTCAGCGCTCATCCCCAGCGCTCATTCCCCACCTCAGCGCTCATTCCCCCCAGTGCTCATTCCCCACCTCAGCGTTCATTCTCCACCTCAGCGTTCATTCCCCACCCCAGCGTTCATTCCCCACCTCAGCGCTCATTCCCCACCCCAGCGCTCATTCCCCACCTCAGCGCTCATTCCCCACCCCAGCGCTCATTTCTCCCCCAGTGCTCATTCCCCCCCAGCGCTCACTGCCCGCCAGCGCTCACTCCCCCAGTGCTCACTACCCCCACAGCGTTCACTGCCCCACAGCGCTCACTGCCCGCTCAGCGCTCACTGCCCCACAGCACTCACTGCCCCAGCGTTCACTGCCCCCCAGCCCCAGGGTTCACTGCCCCCCAGCCCCAGCGCTCACTGCCCCCTCAGGCCCCACTGCCCCCCCAGCCCTAGCGCTCACTGCCCCCCCAGCCCCAGCGTTCACTGTCCCCCCCAGCCCCAGTGCTCACTGTCCCCGCCAGCCCGTGCTTACTGCCCCCCAGCCCCAGTGCTCACTGTCCGCCCCCAGCCCCAGCGTTCACTGTCCCCCCCAGCCCCAGCGCTCACTGCCCCCCAGGCCCAGCGCTCACTGCCCCCCAGCCCCAGCGCTCACTGCCCCCCCAGCCCTAGCGCTCACTGTCCCCCCCAGCCAAAGCGTTCACTGTCCCCCCCAGCCCCAGCGCTCACTGTCCCCCCCAGCCCCAGCGCTCACTGTCCCCTTAGCCCCAGCGCTCACTGCCCCCCCAGCCCCAGCGCTCAGTCCCCCCAAGCCCCAGCATTCACTGTCCCCCCCAGCCCAAGCGCTCACTGTCCCCCCCAGCCCCAGCGCCCACTGTCCCCCCCAGCCCCAGCGCTCACTGTCCCCCCCAGCCCCAGTGTTTACTGTTCCCACCAGCCCCAGCGCTCACTGTCCCCCACTGTCCCCCCCAGCCCCAGCGCTCACTATCCCCCCCAGCCCCAGCGTTCACTGTCCTCCCCAGCCCCAGCGTTCACTGTCCCCCCCAGCCCCAGCGCTCACTGTCCCCCCCAGCCCGTGTTCACTGTGCCCCCCAGCCCCAGCGCTCACTGTCCCCCACTGTCACCCCCAGCCCCAGCGCTCACTGTCCCCCCCAGCCCCAGCATTCACTGTCCCCCCCAGTGCTCACTGTCCCCCCCAGCCCAGCATTCACTGTCCTCCCCAGCCCCAGCACTCACTGTCCCCCCCAGCCCCAGCATTCACTGTCCCCCCCAGCCCCAGCGCTCACTGTCCCCCCCCAGCCCCAGCGCTCACTATCCCCCCCAGCCCCAGCGTTCACTGTCCCCCCCAGCCCCAGCGCTCACTGTCCCCCCCAGCCCCAGCGCTCACTGTCCCCCCCAGCCCCAGCGCTCACTGTCCCCCCCAGCCCCAGCGCTCACTGCCTTCCCTGCTCATTCCTCCCCCGTTATCATACTCACCTCCTCCTGCTGCCTGCAGCTCCGATGGTCCAGCGCCGACATCTTCCTGTATGAGCGCGCGGACCACTGGTGGTACCGCTCATTAAGGTCATGAAGTGGCATCCATATTCATGAGCTTAATGAGCGGTACCACCAGTGGTCCGCACGCTCATACAGGAAGATGTCGGCGCTGGACCATCGGAGCTGCAGGCAGCAGGAGGAGGTGAGTATGATGAGGGGGGAGGGAAGCAAGGGGAGGGCCGACCTCGGGACCTAAAAAAAAAAAAATCATGTTCAGGTGCCGCCCCCCCGCAGAGTCCCGCCCTAGGCATGTGCCCTCAAGTGCCTAGTGGCAAATACGGCCCTGATTGTAGGCATTTACTACAGGCCACCTATGCAAGCTGAAGATATGGATGAACTCTTTATGTATCAAATGGCCAAGTTCTCCAAAATATATGACATAATAGTCATGGGAGATTTCAACTATCCAGACATTTGTTGGGAATCTCTCTCAGGCTGCTGTTGATATGGGTATCTAATCCTATATAGTATAGTATGTGATACTGTCTGTTGAGGCATGTATCTAATACTATCCTGTGTCAAACTGTGTGCTGATAGATTTACTGTATACAAAGTGACTTGTGTAACCCCAGGCAGAATTCCTCTGTGGGGCAGTAAGTAGCTTCCCAGAGATGCACTGCATGAAAAACCAGTGTGATCACAACCTGACTCTCTGTGAGGCATCACATGATCTTGGGCCCTGATTAAAGATCAGTCACATGAACATGCAATTAAGAGTGTGATCTTTAACCATCAAGCACATTGTGCCAGCTCCTGTGAACTGTAACCATCAAGCATATTGTGCCACCTCCTGTGAACTGCAACCATCAATCACATTGTGCCAGGTCATGTGAACTGTAGACCATCAAGCACATTGTGCCACTTCCTGTGATCTGTAACCATCAAACACCTTTTGTCACCTCCTGTGATCTCTAACCATTAAGCACATTGTGCTACCTCCTTTGATATGTAACCATCAAGCATATTGTGCCACCTCCTGTGAACTGCAACCATCAATCACATTGTGCCAGGTCATGTGAACTGTAGCCCATCAAGCACATTGTGCCACTTCCTGTGATCTGTAACCATCAAACACCTTTTGTCACCTCCTGTGATCTCTAACCATTAAGCACATTGTGCTACCTCCTTTGATATGTAACCATCAAGCACATTGTGCCACCTCCTGTGATCTGCAACCATCAAGCACATTGTGCCACCTCCTGTGATCTGAAACCATCAAACACATTGTGCCACATCCTGTGATCTGTAGCCATCAAGCACATTGTGCCACCTCCTGTGATCTGTAATCCATCAAGCACACTGCGTCATCTCCTGTGATCTCTATTAAGCACATTGTGCCACCTCCTGTTATCTGTAACCATCAGGCACATTGTGCCACCTCCTGTGAACTCTATCAAGTACATTGTGTCACCTTTTGTGATCTGTAACCATCAAACACATTGTGTCACCTTCTTTAATCTGCAACCACCAAGCACACTGTGCCACCTCCTATAATCTGTAACCATCAGGCACATTGTGCCACCTCCTGTGATCTGTAACCATCAAACACATTGAAAGTTTGAAAGAGCGAACTGTGCTGAATATATTGATTTCTACGATACCTACCATCACAAGCTGGCCTTCCCGAAAACTAGGGGGCATCTCACTGGTAACGCCAGCTCCACAGCTTGAGAAACATTGTGTTAGACAACCACTAATTTCCTGAATGAGGGGCTTGATGGAGTGATAAGACCCCATTAACAATACCTAGAGATTTCTGTTACTGGAAATTTGACACAATGATTGAGGGACACACAGAACCCTTCATACCAATGACAATTTGTTGAGTAACAGAAATCTCCGAGTCATTCTCATCCTTATACTGTATATCACAGTGGCCAACAATACGTCCTGGACTACCGATCCTGGTAGGAGAAACATTACAGAAGCCGCAGGTAGGCAACCAATCGCAATCAGTAGGGGATTTATTATTACTAACCTTAATCTTGTGCCAAAATAATTAATTCCACTATTTACCCTCCGGTGTCCTCCCCTCGGTGTGTTTGTGGCTCTGGAGTAAAGAAGTTGCTAAAGCTCCACATGTATACAACCTGACTGTCATGGAGATGGGTTTGGAGCCCTCCCCCAGTACAAGAGGAGGCCTGTTGAGCAACCAGGAACCTGAGTGCCAGAGGCACAGATTGCCTTTCCTGTGTGATACCGTCTGCTGAGCCAAGTATCTAATCTTACCATGTGTGATACCAGTCATGATGAATGCTCACAATTATGAGAGACAATTGTCCAAATTCTCCTAATAAAGGACAAAAAAGGAAGGATGTTGACCATTGGGTGACGAATTTAGGGACACAGGAAACCATGCATGTTCTACAACTCATTCTTTTTACCACTTACCCCAAATTTTTCAATCGGTTCCTCTTTCTTTTTCTTCTCTCTCTGGGTGTTCTGACGCATTGTGACTCGAGGTAAACAGGCAGTGGTGGCATTTACTGGAAGACTCAGCGAGATAAGAAGAAATAAGAGGAGACAATTGGTGGACCAGGCGGGAAGCAGAAGGGTATAGGGAAGGATCCTCAAGGTTCAATTTCATCTGACTTCACAAATTTTGAGAAATTCTAAATGAATTTGTTCGGTTTTCATGGATCTGTTCATCCCAAGTCCAAGCCATGAGACTCTCACACCTATTCTCCTTTACTAGAATGATTATAATTTTTAATCTTTGCCGAAAAACCTCTCGGTAACAATGTTCCTTGACCGTCTTTTTTCAATTTATTCTTCATAGCTGTAGAAATGGTACATTCAAGAGACCATCTGTTTCTGAGTATCTATTTGTCAAAATTGTAGCTGGGATTACAATCTCGAAAGGTTTGATCTGATGAAAGGAACATACTGTTCTCGAAACGCGTTGTTCTCCAATAAAGGAATATTTCAGCCACTTCTGCACCTGGACATCTTGGCATTCCATTCTGCCAGCGCATCCCTAACTCAACGCTTTTAGTTGTGCCTTTGTGACCTTCAAGAAAGCTGTTGTGCACTAGATTCATCTATTTTACCTGTCAGTTACCACCTAGTGACACTTTTTGGGAGCTGTGTAGAGATTAGAAGCATGGGTATTGTTCTGGAAGTGTCCTGCATCACCACAGGGTTATGTTTTCCTGTAATTCAGGTTCCTAGGGATAAGACTAGTGTTGAGCGATACGATAATGCAAATATCGGCTATCGGCCGATATTAGCTCTATCGGCCTTTCGATAATTCGTTTCGATATTTTCGTCATATCGAATACCGGAATCGGATTTGTCACTGTCACTGTCTGTGTCCGTCGGTCGGGTCTGTCACTGTCAGTGTCCGTCGGTCGGGTCTGTCACTGTCAGTGTCCTCGGTCGGGTCTGTCAGGAGTCAGCGGCACTTACCTGGCAGAAGATCTCCGGCGGTCACATCCCGGACTGCTTGATGGCCCCATCCTCTTCTCCCCGGCGGTCACATGCAGTTTCTTGCGATAACTGCAGTGACTGCTGGGTAATCCCGGCCGTAAAGCAGTCAGTCCGATGACGTCACCGCCGGGGAAGCAGGTAATCAGCTGTGCTGCGCCGGGATGTCAGGCTCTGCCTGTCATTGCGATGTAGCAGAGCTGGATCGTCGTGGGACATCGTTACTATGGACTGCGTCGGACAGGTGGTATACTGTTGGTTTGTTTTTTTTCTTTTTTTACAGGAGATCGATGGCGTCGCAGGAATGAGCGTATAATAAAAGAAATGAAAACTGTGTTGTCTCTTTTATTTCATTAAAATACTTTTTTCTTGCTTTGTCTTTTTTTTATGCATTTAATAACTTTGGGATTAATAATGGATCGGTGTCTTATTGGCGCCTCTCCATTATTAACCGGGCTTATTGTCACCGTGCAATCAACGGTGACATTAACCCCTTATTACCCCGCTTGCCACCGCTACAGGGCAAGTGGGAAGAGCCGGGTAAAGTGCCACAATTGGCACATCTTTTGATGCGCCAAATGTGGGGCTGCTGTAGCCTGGTATTATCAGGCTGTTGAGGGCCAAAATCCATGGGCCTTGACAGTCTTTTAATACCAGGCCGCAGCAGTCTGCATTTTACTTGGCTGGTTAACAAAAATAGGGGGACCCCTACGCCGTTTTTTTTTTCGAGGGGATCCCCTATTTTTGTTAACCAGCCAAGCTAAGCAGACTGCTGTGGCCTGGTATTATCAGGCTGGCAAGGTCCATGGATATTGGATCCTTACCAGCCTGAAAAACCAGGCCTCAGCGGTCTGCTTCATCTGGCTGGTTAACAAAAATAGGGGGGACCCCACGCCAATTTTTTTCGAGGGGATCCCCTATTTTTGTTAATCAGCCAAGATATGCAGACTGCTGTGGCCTGGTATTATCAGGCTGGCAAGGTCCATGGATTTGGCTCCTTAACAGCCTGAAAATCCAGGCCTCAGCGGTCTGCTTCATCTGGCTGGTTAACAAAAATAGGGGGGACCCCACGCCAATTTTTTTCGAGGGGATCCCCTATTTTTGTTAACCAGTTCCCTCTGACGTCACTGATGGTGTCCCTGGCTGACCTGAAGTGAAAGTGGAAAGCAATCAATTTAAGCTTTCACTCCTCTCCTGTCAGCCAGGAGAGGAACTCATTCATTTGGGGGTTTACTGTGAGGCTGCAGCATTAGCTGCGGTCCCTGCAGTAAACATTAACCCTTTCTGAAGGATTACACCGTGGGACCTGACTGTGCATCGGATTGGTAAGAATAATTTTGCTTTATTATTTTATTTTTATTACAGGAAATGGTTTTAGCAGGAAAATAAAATATGGTCAAAAACTGTGTGATTATTTCATTAAACTTCTTTTTTATTAAAGTGTGTGTGTTTGATTTTTCTTTCATACAATAGGATTAATAATTGATAGTTGTCTAATTGACAGCTCTCAATTATTAACCTGGCTTAAAGTGACCTTTCAATTGCAAGGTCATTTTAACCCCTTATTAACTCATTCGCCACCGCTGCAGGGCAATGGGAATAGACGGGCAAAGTGCCAGAAAGGGCAAATCTAATTAGAGATTTGCCCTTTCTGCGGTGTCTGGGGGCAGATGTTAGTAGCCGGGGGGGGCCAAAAATAATGGTCCCTCTCTGGGCTATTATTATCTGCCCCCACTCACTGGCTTTGTCTGTCTGGTTGCGAAAATAGGGCGGGAGCCCACGCATTTTTTTTCAGCAATTTTACACCTCATATATATATATATACATGTCATTCAATTTGTGACATATATATAATATATATTTATATTTATAGTTCATACACTTCTACATAGTATAATAGCCGCTAATTCAATTGCCGGCTTTTGTGAAAATGCAGAACCCGACATGAAATGACACTTGGTGTACATAGGGTTAACCATGTCTTTTCATGTAGTTTGATATCTGATTTGCACAAACAATTACATGAGTGTTAAGGTACTGCCACACTACACAATCCCGCTAGCGATCTCGTTAGCGTCGCATACTAATGAGATCGCTAGCGGGATTGTTTCTATATCGCTAGTAGCTACCTAACTTAGCGATGTCGTTAAGGACGCTATCGCGGTTAGCGATCTCCTTAACGACTTTAGCGGTACAAAAGTACCGCTAAATCGCTAAAAAAGGTGCCACACTTAGCGATATATACTTACCCAGCGGGACGCCAGCGACGAAAATAGGGTCTGGAACGATTCCAGCGACGAGCGAGATCACAGCAGGAAGCTCGTCGCTGGCAGATGCCGCACACAACAACATCGCTAACGGGATCGCTAAATAGTGACGTTTTTTAGCGATCCCGTTAGCGATGTTGTTTAGTGTGGCATACCCTTAAGTGTGCAAAATTTCACACCTGTAGGGGTTAATTAAAGGTGTAAATTCGTAGCAAAAAAGTCCATTTTTTTTTACAACGAATTTACACCTTTAATTAACCCCTACAGGTGTGAAATTTTGCACACATAGACTGATGTAATTGTTTGTGCAAATCAGATAGCAAAGGACATGAAAAGACATGGTTAACCCTATGTACACCAAGTGTCATTTCATGTCGGGTGCTTCTGTCTTTTCACAGAAGCCGGCTTTACCCGGCACATGAATCAGAGGATATTTTACTATGTAGAAGTGTATAAACTATACATATATGTATATATATATATGTCACAATGACATGTATATATATATATATGTATTCTATGTGTGTATATTTAGTGTTTACAAGGAAATAAAGGTTTTTTTTAATTTCGATATTTTGTTCCCATAGACTTACATTGGACTTCCGCAATCGGAATCGGATATCGACGATATTTAGTGCTATCGGCGATACAATTTCGATACGATATTTTTAGATATCGAGCAATATCGCTCAACACTAGATAAGACATGAAAAAGCTGATGGACAGGTCTGGTTAACATATTCTTTGGATGTTCAATCCTGTCTCACATCAGTAAATGTCATCAATTTCCGACTGGATTGCCATTTCAAGTGTTCCATCCTGCCGACAATGCCAAATGTTAACAGGTGCGCGATTGGAACAATTTGATTAACACAGTTAATGGGGTGACTATGGCACAAAATCAATGAATATGATAAATAGTGAAAATACAGTAAATTTGGCTACCCAGAATATTTACGCAATTCTAACTGCACACTCCTATTCCTATTATTACAGCTAAACACGTGGTATCTAAGGCCATGTGTCACGGGTTTACCGCTATAGGGAGGAGCCAGAAGACCGCAGTGTCTAATTTTTTACTACTCCTGCCCTGATTAAAAGCACTTTTCCTTCATATTAAATGGTGCAGGTTTCTTTTAGTAGTGCAGGGGTTAGTCTGCTCAGCTGAGAGCTCCTGGAAGCTTTGTTGCATTAAGGCTCTCAGCTGTGCACTGTTAGGCACTTCCATCTACTATGTATTCTGGGCCCTGGCAAGCAATCATTGCCAGAGCTAGCTTCATGCTGCATGGCATAGGAGTTGGTGAGTTGTTGTTTTTTGAGAAGTCGTTTGGTGGATTTATCTGAGACTGTTTTGAGGATTTGGTTGTGTGCTTATCCCCTTCTTCTCCTACTTTGGTTTTTCCCATCCTCCACTCCCCGGTGTTTACCTCTGTTGTTTATGTGAGTATATTTGTATGATTGGTATTTTCCTTTATCCCTGATTGTTTTACCTGGTTAGTCTGGTTAGTGTATTATGGTACACTATTACTCCCCTGTTCCCTGGGGAGACTCAGGATATACAGTATCTGGATTATGAGGCCGGGCAGCTGTCCTTTTATAAGCTGTGTGACCCCATCAGACACTTACACACTGCCACCTTCACTGAGCCCCATCATGCTGTACTATATTTATTTGAAGGTCCTATAAAGCTATTAGGGTGGAGCTGTGAGGAACCTTCATTATAGAAGAAATCTGCCTGAAGGCTGGTGACTTAATACTGTATATTGAACAATCCGATTTGTGAACCATTCAGCCAGTAGACTGCAGCAGTGGTAGTAGCTACATTTGAGCTCTTTGTTTTTTCTTAAGGTCTCCATATAAATATTAAAGGGGTTTTCCACTTTCAGAAAAGTCTACCTGAAACACATAAAAATCCATATAATAACCAACGAAGCAGGTAATCACCCTCCCCAGGTCCAACACAGACACCCTGACGGTGCTTGGTTCTGGGCGTTTTGGCTGCAGTGGTGACTTCACTTCGACAGTGCCCATCACTGCTGTTCCTAATCCCTAGTCTCAGTGATTGGCAACAGCGGTAATGCACACTGTCGATGGGATCTTACCACTGTAGCCAAGACCCAAGCAGTGTCATGGAGCTGGCGGTAAACCTGGGGAAAGCGACTACCTGCTGTTTACTGTTTTGTGTATGTTAGTATTTTAAGGGTAAACTTCCCTGAAAGTGGAAAACCCCTTAAACCCATTATGGACTATGGACACCTCTGACGTGAATGAAGTGATGTGTTTTAGTCTCAGGCTCCAATCTTAATTCCTTCGTCATAGACAGTAACAGGAAAGAAAACAGCTGGTATCATCCTGGCACTGCGAGAGATGAGATTATTATTTATTATTATCGCTCCATTTATTCTTTATTTATGCTTTATATGTGAAAAGCGGTCTGCATATTAAAATTCAAGTACAATAATCATGGACAACACAAGTCACGACTGGTCCAGGAGGAGAGAGGACCCTGCCCGCGAGGGCTCACAATCTACAAGGGATGGGTGAGGATACAGTAGGTGAGGGTAGAGCTGGTCGTGCAGCGGTTTGGTGGATCGGTGGTTACTGCAGGTTGTAGGCTTGTCGGAAGAGGTCGTCTTCAGGTTCCTTTTGAAGGTTTCCATGGTAGGCGAGAGTCTGATATGTTGGGGTAGAGAGTTCCAGAGTAGGGGGGATGCGCGGGAGAAATCTTGTATGTGATTGTGGGAAGAGGAGATAAGAGGGGAGTAGAGAAGGAGATCCTGTGAGGATCGGAGGTTGTGTGCAGGTAAGTACCAGGAGACAAGGTCACAGATGTATGGAGGAGACAGGTTGTGGATGGCTTTGTTTGCCATGGTTAGGGTTTCGAACTGGAGTACTTGGGTAAATGGAAGCCAGTGAAGAAATTCACAGCAAGGAGAGCCCGGGGTGTAGTAGTGGGATAGGTGGATTAGTCAGGCAGCGGAGTTCAGGATAGATTGGATGGGTTCAAGAGTGTTAGAAGGGAGGTCACAGAGCAGGAGATTACAGTAGTCAAGGTGGGAGATGATGAGGGCATCGACTAGTGTTTTTGAAAATTCTTGATTAAGGATTCTACAGATCTGGGAAATATTCTTGAGTTGGAGTCAGCAGGAAGTGGAAAGGACTTGGATATGTGTTTGAAGTAGACATCTGAGTCCAGGGTTAGCCTGAGACAGCGAGCTTGTGGAACTGGGGAGAGTGGGCAGCCAATGACTTTGATGGATAGGTCTGTTGGTGGGATTAAGTGAGATGGGGGAAAGAAGATGAATTTTGTTTTGTCCATGTTAAGTTTTAGAAATATAGTGGAGAAGAAAGATGAGATAGCCGACAGACATTTTGGGATTCTGGTTAGTAGGGTGGTGATATCAGGTCCAAATAGGTAGATCTGTGTCATCAGCATAGAGGTGATACTGAAAGCCGTGGGAATCTATGAGCAGTCTCAGGCCGAAGGTGTAGATGGAGAAGAGCAGTCTTAGGACTGAACCTTGGGGGACACCGACAGATAGGGGGCGAGATATGGAAGTGGTGTGTGAGTGGGAGATGCTTAATGTCCGATCTGTTAGGTATGAAAAGATGCAAGATAGGGCCAAGTATGTGATGCCGAGAGACGAGAGAATCTGTATTAAGAGGGAATGGTCCAGGAGATCAGCCAGACCAGATGGGGAGGATTGTTTAATTGTACTACGCGTTTCATGGACAGTCTGTCTCTTTCATCAGGTGAATACCATCCATGAAATGCGTTGATCAATTAATCAATCCTCCCCATCTGGCCTTGCTGGTTTCTTCTCTCGCAGCGCCTGAATGATACCCATCATTTTCGTTCCTGTTCCTGTCTATGCCACGGCTCCAGTTCTAGGTGATTGGAGGCAGCGGTCAGTACGGCAGCGGATTGTGTGAGCCACCTGTGCTGTCTTCAGTATTGTGCCTGTCCAGCTTAATCATCGGAGGTGAGAGTGAGTAACTTTCCTCCTCACTTTTGATGTCTCTGATTCACACATGGAGACTCTCTTTTTTAATTTTTATTAAACATCAGATCTCTTTCTTTGCAATTTACAACCTGCTCCTAGTTTCATACTTTACTCCTCTGTTCATGTTCCTCCCAGTAATATGTGGTGGATGTCAGGTCTTTCCAGGATGATGCCGTCATCAGTAGCTCTCACAAATAAACACAGCTTCATTTATGCACTGATTTCTCCTTCTGCACAGACTCAACAGCCACAAAATGGTAAGACATTTGTCATGAACACTATTTGGAAAGCAATTGAAAATTGACAAATCAGTGAAGAGGTCACTAAAAATGTTAAAAGGGCACTCCAGAATTTATTACTTTATTATGTGGTGCAGTGTAGACTATTACAAAATTATAACATAGAGACACTTGTGTATGCCTGTTTTAGCTGATGTGTAATATAAAAGTAATCTGCAATCTTAGCTCTTTTTCGCCTTTTAATATTTCCAGTGTTGTCATCCCTTATTTTTTCTGCGATGCAGCTGGCTTTGCACTTGTGTTACTGCACTTACTCTGCTCTGAGTCTTATAAAAGGGCACTTATCCAATGATATATAATTTCTGCCCTTTCACACTGCAGACTCCAAGTGTATCGATATATCGATGCAGCTTTAGCCTGTGTTCCTGACTCCTGCTTGAGATAGGTTTCTTTGTCAGTTCTTAGTAGTGCAAAACTACATTGCATAGAAATACACTGGAGACTCTGCACATAGCACTTCCTTCACCATCTTCAGACCTCCATCAGGATCCACGGCACATAGATCAAGGGATACCCGGTTTGTTTTAACAACCCAAAATTTACTGGACAGTTCAAGTTCATCAGTACCGAGCACAACGCTTCTTGTTTCCTTAACACAGTACATTCTCAGCATTCCTATCCGTTCTTCCTGGACTATCCCTTATGTTTACTGGTTCCTTCAGCCACAGAGACTTCCCGTCCAATCCCGAAGTGCACCCAGGATCCGTTACCTTTCCTTCACGCGGTTTCACGTCCATCGTCCCCTGTACGCCAGAGGATAAGGCACTCTCCATCGTACCTATACCGAGTCTTGAGCTCCGAACCTTGCAGGAATTTAGAAAAAGGAAGTGAATAACGGTAACACCATAAAAGTGTATAAGGTCATCATGACTACAGAAAGCATATAAGGGTATAAGGTCAACAGTCCGGTAACTTACACCTACACTTATTAAACCAGACAAAGTCTAAAACAGTTCTCACAATTAATGACCTACACAACAGTTATTTTTTACAAAGGACACACTTCTTTACAGCACATAGAACCTGGTGATAACCATAGAATAAATACTCTGCGCCACTGGACTTGCAACATGAAAATACAACCGGAAAGACAGGTTCAGCTGCTCCCTTTCTGATAAAAGTGGATCACACACACAGTGTGTTTACTGGATAATTCTACTTCCTTCTGCTGTCCACCATGGCGTCTGCAGGTCTAAGAAAGGAGCTGGAATGTTCCGTCTGTCTGACCCTGTATACGGATCCTGTAACCCTGAGATGTGGACACAACTTCTGCCGGGCTTGTATTGATCAGGTCCTGAATACACAGGACGGGTCTGGAGTTTATTCCTGTCCTGAATGTAGAGAAGAGTTTCAGGAGCGGCCGACACTGATGAGGAACATAACTCTATGTAATGTGGTGGAGAACTTCCTGTCTACTCAGCCACATCAGGAGGAGATCACCGGGATCTGCTGCACTTACTGTATGGACTCTCCTGCACCAGCAGTTAGATCCTGTCTACACTGTGAGGCTTCTCTGTGTGATAATCACCTGAGAGTTCACAGCAAAGGAGCAGAACACGTCCTCACTGATCCCAGCACTTCCCTGAAGAACAAGAAATGCTTTTTCCATAAGAAGATCCTGGAATATTACTGCACTGAGGACAATGCTTGTATCTGTGTTTATTGTTCAGCAGGAGAACATCGAGGACACAAGGTGGAGACCCTGGATGAGGCCTCTGAGAAGAAGAAGACAACACTGAGAAATGTTCTGCAGAATCTGATAACAAAGAAGGAGAAGACTGAGGAAAAAGTCCTGAGTCTGGAGGAGCACTTTAGAAAAACCAAAGAAAATGCAAACGAGAGCATCACTACCCTGTTTATAGACATAAGGAGACAAGTAGATGACCTGGAGAAGAAGGTCCTGAGTCAACTCTTCAGGTGGGAAGAGGAGGTGTCACTGTCACTGTCTGATGTGATCCAGAAGCTGGAAATAAAGAAGGACGAGCTGTCCAAGATGATTAAGGACATTGAGGAGCTGTGTAACATGACGGATCCACTGACTGTCTTACAGGATCCAGACAAGGGTGATGTGTATGGTTTCGGGGAGTTCAGAGGTAATGACGAGGGATTTTGCGTAATCTATGGAGAAAATTGGGGAAACCAGCTGATCTCACACTTATCACAAACATTATCTGATATAATGACAGGTGTAAATCTGATCTTCTATGATCAGGATCCTACAGACATATTACTGGATGTAAAGACAGCAAATGATAACGTTAATATATCTGAAGACCTGAGAGGTGTAGACTATACAGAGATTAAAAGGTTTCGTTATAATACAGATGAAAGATTCAGATATCATCCCCAGGTGCTAAGCAGCACTTCATTTTCTTCAGGGCGACATTACTGGGATGTGGACATCGGTAGATCAGAATCATGGAGGGTGGGGATGTGTTACCCCAGCGTAAACAGAAGGGGATATCGGTCTCTCTTTGGACATTATGAGTCCTGGTGTTTAACGGGAGGGATGGAAAATTCTAAGAGTACCGTGATGTATGACGGTTGCACAAAACATTTACCTTACTGTATCTCCAGTGATAGAGTCAGGATATATCTGGACTATGAGGCCGGGCAGTTGTCCTTTTATGTCCTGGGTGACCCCATCAGACACTTACACACCTTCACTGCCACCTTCACCGAGCCCCTTCATGCTGCGTTATATGTAAAGGAAGGTTCTATAAAGATATCAAATCAAGCAGCAGGGTCTAAAAAATCGGATTGGTACAAAATATATTTCAGGAATTAATAGTGAGAGGAGTTAATGTTTTTCTGTTTTCTCTAGTTCAACACATAAAAGACAAGGACATGATAAAACTAATTTGTACACGTTAGGTGTAATTACTGGGTTACATTAGGTTTGAGACTTCCACCTTCATTTCCGCATTCATTCTCAAAGTTTCTGATATGAAGTTTACCGTCTGTTCCTAGTTTCAGACTCTTCGTGTCCCTTTCAGTAATACAGGCTTAATGTGACGTCTTTATATCCAGGTTCTTGCTGTCATCACTAGCTCTCATGTATCAGCACAGCTTCATTCCTGGAAATAAATAGAGATGATCGTATTGGTTTGTGCAACATCTCCAGAATATGATTTTTTTCAACACTACAAAATGACGAATTGTAGAGGGCCAGGAAACTGGTTAAAAAAATAATAGTTTCTGTCATGCACAGTGTAGTAAAGACTAAGTGCAACATGAAGGGATGAGGGGAAGGGAACCCAACACTAGGCAAGGGGGGCGAGTGGAGACCTCTAGACAGATCTAAAGTCACCCTTTCTGCCCTACACATCCCTATATAGGTTCTGCACCTATCGCCGAGCAGGAACCTAATCCCTGCCTGACCCTGGCGATAAGCCCTACTTAGGGAATGACAAGTGAGCACTAGTCGATCCCCACTACCACTAAAGACAGGTGGGATAGACGAATACGGAGAACATTTATCTTGAGTAGACTCAGAGCTGTAACACAGACGTCCATTAGCAATACCAAATAGGAAGATAGCCGACTGCTATAGCTCTAAGCCTCAACAGGGAGAACTGAAAATATCACTGGTAACTGTTGTGAATGGGTTTGGGATGAGTTCTGAGCAGAGGCTCCCTCTGGTGGTTACAAGCGGTGCTAGTGAAGATTGTGAGGACTGGGAATCAGGTGTTACTGACTGGTCTTATATAAGGGAGTCATTTTCCCATCAGGGTTGCCGGTGATCAATTGTTCTGGTCTGAATCCTTCTTTCCAGTTTCCCTTGTAGCCTGCTGTGTCGTGTCTGCATCTCCTGCTATCAGATAAGACATTTTCTTCTTTTGTGTTTGTGCTATATTTTTGCATTTTGTCCTGCACTTCTGTGGGGGCCTTCAGGGTCCCCTCTGGGGGCTTTTGCCCTCTCAGTTTGGTTCAGCCACTGAGTTTTGTACTTTTGCTTTTTCCAGTTTTTTCAGTGGCTGCTGTTTTGATTTTGTTACACCAGAGAACTAATTTAGGTGGTAGAGGTCGTGTGATCTCAGGTGATTTTGAAATTAGTAGAGTTGGGGCTTTTCAGGGTTTTCTGGGATTGCAGTAAGTACCCTTCCTATCCTTTTCTATTTAGATAGTTTGGGCCCCAGCGTTTGCTCATACTATTTTCTTTCTGTGTCAGTATTTCCTCTTGTCTAACTGCCATTACATGTTTGGGGGCTTTCTATTGTCTTTGGGGTTCTGCTCCGGGGCAGATAGCTTTCCTATTTCTATCTTTAGGTGTAGTTAGTTTCTCAGGCTGTGACGAGGCGTCTAGGACCAACGTAGGAACGCTCCACGGCTGCCTCTAGTTGCGGTGGTTAGTCAGGGTACTGCAATCTCATAGATTCCAACTGCTCTGGTGTATTGCCTTTTTTACCTGCACTCCTCAGTTACCGAAACATAACAGGTAACTCCCAGCAGCAGGCAGGGAGTCTATAAACACCCAGGTCCAGGTGTGTCAATTAGAGCCGGAGAAAGATTGCCACTTGGTCAAAGAGTAAGAAGGGTTAAAAAGGTGTCTACAAGGCCAAACCCAGAGACCTTCTGCAGCTAGATGCAGAGCAACTGTCTGCAACCTCTGACACACCAGTGACGGTTCCTTACCGATTACATATCCTGACAAAGCTGCAGCCTGAAGTCCGACATTTCTTTCAGCCTTCCTTCATCACACTACATCCTCTTTGGCCTTCTTCCTTATTGTGTTCCTAGGCTTTCGGTTCTGGCGAGGCCTCGAATGTCATGACACATTTCATGACATTGCGAAGTGTGCAGTCAGCTCATAAGGTTATGACCGGCATCCTCCACGGCACTGGTTAGGCCTCAGTCAATGCAGTTCCCAAGACGTTGGCTAGGCTTCAGTTGATACATGTCATAATGTTATAGTGTGCATCGTTACGTCAGAGGTCTACTCTGTGCGCAGTGGAGAAGGCTGAAGAGGATGTCCCATGATGGAAAAAGGCAGAAAGAAGGGGCTGGATGGCAGGGAGGGCCAGATGTTCAGCTGTGGCTGGACGGATGAGTTGTGATGATAATATTAACTTTTTTATTCACACCCAACTTTTATTACGCTCTGTAGACTGGCGAGACATCAGAGCATAATAAGGAACATTCAATTAATATCGACTAACTTTGATGCAAATTAACTTTCCTGCCAAATGTGAGAGGACGCCAAATTCTAATCTCGGCAGATTCCCTCATCTCTGATAATGAACCATATGCCTTTAAAGCCAGTCTTCAGCTTTTCTTTCAGGTATATAGGGTTGCATAAACTACTTTAAAAAGTACAATGTGGAGAATTTTGCCTTTGTCTGTTTTTGCTGATATACAATACTAGATGGTGGCCCGATTCTAACGCATCGGGTATTCTAGAATATGTATGTAGTTTATTTATGAAGATTTAAGAATATGAGTGAACTACGCAGGGTCGGCGTCCCTTTGCTCATTTTCCCCTCCATTTGCTCTCTAACACAGGTTCTATAACAGTCCCTGTGACGTTGCTAAGGCCGCGGTCGGGAATCCAAGGGGCGTGCCCGCACCACTCCCCCAGCAATACCCACATCCAATCCAGAGGCAGCTGAGCAGAGAGGTGGGCGGGACATGCCGAGGCGCGACCAATCAGCAACGCAGAGTCCCAGTTTAGCCCAAGTGATACAGCTTGAACCTATCTCCCTGCCTCCTGCTTGCAATAAGAGTCTCTCTGACAGATCTGAACAGTGTGTGGCTACATCTTATAGATATGCAACTAATAGTTCTATGCATTCACCTACTATATCACTGAATTTCAGAAGCACTGTATGCAATGCATATATACCAACACTGACAAGGCAAAACTTTAGACATTTAAACCTTACAGTCAAAGTCCCCAAAATTAACAAGTTTGGATGTGGTTTTGCAAAGACTCAATCTTTTTGAGGTACATTTCACAGAACTGACTGGTTTTGCAATTTGCAGACATACAAAGAAGTAAAAAGAGTAGAGCTTGGTGAGAAAGTGGGGGTTAAAGAGATGCCAAGATGGATTTTATGCCGATTTGATGTAATACTGTAGTTCACAGGAAGTCCTTAACACACAAGAAACTGACACCCCCACAGTAGAACATGTACTAAACTGGTGGTTAGACTATGGTTACATCACGTAATTATAATAATAATAATAATCTTTATTTATATAGCGCCATCATATTCCGCAGCGCTTTACAGTTTAACAGTTTCAGAACACAAGTCATAAGTAACAACGTTAACAATACAATAATTAAAGCAAAATCAGCCGCCCCTGCTCGTGAGAGCTTACAATCTACAATGAGGTGGGGGAGATACAAAGTACAGGTGTGTATATACAATGATGCATTTACAATGATGGTCCAGCCATCTTGAGGGAGTGAGGGATGGATGGAGATAGTGAATGGGCTACACACACACACTTACACAGAATACATAGAACGACTTTGATTAATGAATGTGATAGGCCGCTCTGAACAAATGTGATTGCCCACCCAGTTCCTTGACCACTTCTCAGCCTGAATGCATGTGAGGAATGCCTGTTTGTTTTAGGCAAATATTTAGAATTGAGAGTCCTCAGTTTGCTGGTGAATTAGCATATGTTGAAAAAAATTGATTGAGTGCTTCTATAAGTACGCAGCATTTTTTATTGTTTTTTTCCTCTTGGCATTCCAAAAGCCATAACTATCTGTTGATGTAGCCTTATTAGAGTTAAGTTATAGTCAGACGAGTTGTATTTTACCAATATTCTTAGAGTATTTACAATGTATTGACTTTTTTTAATAATGTTCTGATAGTTGGGTGTGATGGAAAAAAAAGCACATTCCACAATTTATGAGGTTTCGTGTCTACAGTCATGGCCAAAAGTTTTGAGAATGACACAAATATTAATTTTTACAAAGTCTACTGCTTCACTTTTTCTAATGGCAATTTGCATATACTCCAGAATGTTATAAAGAGTGATCAGCTTAACAGCAATTACTTGCAAAGTCAATATTTGGCTAGAAAATGAACTTTATCCCCCAAAACACATTTCAACATCATTGCAGCCCTGCCTTAAAAGGACCAGCTAACCTCTTTTCAGTGATTGCTCCATTAACACAGGTGTGGGTGTTGATGAGGACATGGCTGGAGATCAATCTGTCATGATTAAGTAAGAATGACACCACTGGACACTTTAAAAGGAGGCTGGTGCTTGGCATCATTGTTTTCTTTCTGTTAACCATGGTTATCTCTAAAGAAACACGTGCAGTCATCATTGCAATGCACAAAAATGGCCTAACAGGGAAGAGTATCGCAGCTAGAAAGATTGCACCTCAGTCAACAATCTATCGCATCATCAAGAACTTCAAGGAGAGAGGTTCCATTGTTGCCAAAAAGGCTCCAGGGCGCCCAAGAAAGACCAGCAAGCGCCAGGACCGTCTCTTAAAAGTGTTTCAGCTGCGGGATCGGGCTACCAGCAGTGCAGAGCTTGCTCAGGAATGGCAGCAGGCAGGTGTGAGTGCATCTGCACGCACTGTGAGGCGGAGACTCTTGGAGCAAGGCCTGGTCTCAAGGAGGGCAGCAAAGAAGCCACTTCTCTCCAGAAAAAACATCATGGACAGACTGATATTCTGCAAAAGGTACAGGCAGTGGACTGCTGAGGACTGGGGTAAAGTTATTTTCTCTGATGAATCCCCTTTTCGATTGTTTGGGACATCAGGAAAACGCCTCATTCGGAGAAGACAAGATGAGCGCTACCACCAGTCTTGTCTCATGCCAACTGTTAAGCATCCTGAAACCATTCATGTGTGGGGTTGCTTCTCAGCCAAGGGAATCGGCTCTCTCACAGTCTTGCCTAAAAACACAGCCATGAATAAAGAATGATACCAGAATGTCCTCCAAGAGCAACTTCTCCCAACCCTCCAAGAGCAGTTTGGCGATCAACAATGCCTTTTCCAGCATGATGGAGCACCTTGCCATAAAGCAAAGGTGATAACTAAATGGCTCAGGGAACAAAACAGAGATTTTGGGTCCATGGCCTGGAAACTCCCCAGATCTTAATCCCATTGAGAACTTGCGGTCAATCATCAAGAGACGGGTGGACAAACAAAAAACTAAAAATTCTGACAAAATGAAAGCATTGATTGTGCAAGAATGGACTGCTATCAGTCAGGATTTGGTCCAGAAGTTGATTGAGAGCATGCCAGGGAGAATTGCAGAGGTCCTGAAGAAGAAGGGTCAACACTGCAAATATTGACTTGCTGCATTAACTCATTCTAACTGTCAATATAAGCTTTTATTACTCATATGTTTACAATTATTATATTTCTGTCTGTGATAAAAACATCTGTCAAACACACATAAAAACCAGAGGGCAGCAGATCATGTGAAAATATAATATTCGTGTCATTCTCAAAACTTTTGGCCATGACTGTATACCATTCACTATGTGCTGTAAATGACAGTATATCATTATTCTGCAGGTCGTGATTATGGTGATTCCATGGATTTATATATAGTTTGTGGTGGTGGGAGTTATTGCTAATTGCAATTTTGTTTTATTGTTTTGTGTTTTTGTGTTAATGTACAGTGAAGTATTACTAAGAATATAATGGGGCACAGTGATAACTTGATAAAAAGTTAGTGCGGGAACATTGCCAGAATTCACCTTGTTTGTGATTGCCTAACAAGCCCTGGAAATGTCACCAGAGCTCACCACGTTACAAACAGTTATTATGCAATTGTGTAATTTACCCTTACAGATCAGTGATTGATTTATTGTTATTATGAGTTATATGCCATAAAAAAATGATAATAAAACATGGCGTCTGTATGTTCTAATGAGTGTAAAGTGGAGCTGACACAAAGGGAATCAGGACTTATGTCTTTCTAAATAACAGTCACTGTACAATTACATTTCATACAACTTGCTTTGCTTTTGTCAAGATCTCTGCTACCTTTTAGGCCCCTTTCAGATGTCAGTGTGTCTCGTACGTGTGGTGACAGTTTTCACACGTGTCGAAGACACTTACACAAGTAGACCCATTAAGTAAATGGGTCTGTGCACATGTCAGTGTGTTTCCATGGACCATGTGTCCGTGGGCAAAATACGCTGATGAGACACGGATGACATCCCTTTGTTATCATTGTGATTCGCACCAGCGTTTGGGAAGCAGCGGTACTGTTTGTGGTGTTCGCCGGCGCTGAAAACAGCTCTCATCATTCTCCCCTGCTCTCGCTGCAATCAGCGCAAACAGGGGAGAATGTTGAGAGCTATATTTAACTGTTATCAGCGAGAGCAGGCGGTGGCTGTTTGGACTACTACTCCCATCAGCCTACACCTCCTGCTGCTAATAACAGTGAGAGCAAGCGGCAGCTGATGGAGTATTGACCAGCTGCTGCCTGAGCTATAAATAAATAAATCAATTGGCATGGGTTCCCCAGTATTGTTGATAACCAGCTGGGCAAAAGTGACAGCTGCGGGAAGCAACCCTCAGCTGTTAGCGTTAGCAAGGCTGGTTATTAAGAACAGAGGAGTCCCCACATTTGTTTTTTTAATTATCTAAATAAATAATTTAAAAAAATGGTGTGGGGTGACCCCATTTTTGACAACCAACCAGCCAAGCTAAAGCAAGACAGTGTACAGGTAACCCAGTGATCACCGGTGACATTATACACAGGAGCTCTGTATATACTGTCAGTGTACAGGCAATGCAGTGATCACCGGTGACATTATACACAGGAGCTCTGTATATAGTGTATATTGTATTGGCAATACAGTGATCACCAGAGACATTATGCACAGGATCTCTGTATATAGTGTCAGCGTACAGGGAATACAGTGATCACCAGTGACATTATACACAGAAGCTCTGTATTTAGTGTGAGTGTACAACTAATACAGTTGTGTGATCCTGAGGAGGAGGGAGGTCATGAGGACACAGGGGGACATGATGGAGGTGATGAGGACACAGGGGATATGATGGACGTGTTCAGGATATAGGGGGACATGATGGAGATTATAAGGACATGGGATGACATTATAGGGCTGATGAGGACACAGGGGGCATGATGGAGATGATAAGAACTAGGAGGGACATGATGGAGGTGATAAGGACATAGGAGGACGTGATGCAGGCGATGAGGACACAGGAGGACATGATGGAGGTGATGAAGACAAAGGAGGACATAATGGAGATGATTAGGACATGTGGAGCACCCGCCAGGGCAGTGGGGATACTGAGTACTGGGCCACTTCTTAAAGGGGAAGTGTCACAGCAGCAGTGACCCAGTCCGTGGTCCTGGGCGTCCAATAAAAAGGAGGTTGATGATGAAGGGGATAATAAAGTTTTTAATAAAGTGTTCGTGATGCCACTTGTGGTACTTGGTCAAGGGACCAACGCTGCTATGCAGATCCTCTGGGATGGTGATAGGGCAGCAAAGATGGTTAAGCTCTCCATGGGTAGAGCTGTGACCCAGGGCAGTTAGGGTATTAAAGGTGATGTTGGTGGTGAGTGTGGTGCAGGGCAGGTGACAGAGGAATGATTCAGAGGACACAGCGGGGCGCTTCCCCTTCTTAAACATGGCCGTCCTAGGCCATGGCAACCTCAGTAAATATACATGCAACATCAGAGTCCCAGTCTCTCTGTATAGGGGTCCATAAAACGTAGAAGAACAATTCATAGTCCACATGTGCCGGTTGGCCCTTTAACACTGATAGACCTAAAGGTACTGCCACACTAAACAATCCCGCTAGCGATCACGATAACGACGCATACTAATGAGATCGCTAGCGGGATTGTTTCTATATCGCTAAATGCTGCCGCATTTAGCGATATAGTTAACGACGCTATCGCCGTTAGCGATCTTCTTAACGACTTTAGCGGTACAAAAGTACCGCTAAATCGCTAAGAAAAGGTGCCACACAGCGATTAGATACTTACCCAGCGGGAGCGCCGGCGATAAAATAGGGTCCGGAACGATTCCAGCGACGAGCGAGATCACAGCAGGAAGCTCGTCGCTGGAAGCTGCCGCACTGAACAATATCGCTAACGGGATCGCTAAATAGTGACGTTTTTTAGCGATCCCGTTAGCGATATTGTTTAGTGTGGCATACCCTTTACTCAGGCCCGGCAGCTTCTCCCTCCCTTCTTTCAGCACTCCATGGGCCCCTTAACAGTGGTGGGCTACATTTTTAACATTAATTGTAAACATAATCTATGGTGAAAAGGTGTCCCATAGAAGAAGTGATATAGAAGAACGTGATAGTTTAAAATATAAATCTTTATTTAAACAATATTAAAACCGACAGTAACAGACTGTAGTCCCGGGGTCTCTGATTGTTTATTTTTTGCTAATTCCCTTTTGTCTGTCTGTTACTGTCGGTTTTAATATTGTTTAAATAAAGATTTATATTTTAAACTATCACGTTCTTCTATATCACTTCTTCTATGGGACACCTTTTCACCATAGATTATGTTTACAATTGTATTTTGAAGTGTTTTGCTGCCTATATTATCTAGGATTATGGGAATTATTAATCTTCCTGTTTTTTATAAACAGATTATCCGCTATTCATTCGTTATGGATCTAAAAGCCAGGGAACAGTCCTGGCAAGCCAATGCTTCTAATCTATTTAGACAGGGAATTTCAAAAAAATGCACAGGAAGTATGTATTACTAATAGGGATTCTGTAATGTAAGTAGTACAGTTCATATAGTGTCTTGTGCTTGGGTGCGATGAAAACACAGGAGTCACAGGTTTGATATAGAAAAGTCCTGTATTACTTCATACAAGTGGCAATAATAGTCACACAGTTTGCAGATACAAAAGCAGGAGACACAGCAGGCCAGAGTAATCCAAGCTCAGCAATCACTCTCCACAACAGGTTCAGGATCTCTTCTCTGTTACCGTAAGTCCATGCAAACGTGGATTTATCAAATAGCAAGGTTTCAAAGTCCACGAGTGTTCCAAAGTTCCACAATAGGAAATAACTGGAGTACAAGGTCCAAGGCTTTCAGGAGTCAGGTCACAGGTTCACTGCAGGCTTGATTCTGAAGCACTGATTGCTCAGTTGTGGCTGCTTAAGAAGCAAGAGGAGAGAATCAGGGCGGGAACATGCAAGCTGGAAACTCTATATTGACTGAGGGCAAGATAGCTGCAGCAAGACAGAAAGTAAAATGGCTGACGAACAAACTGAGTTTCAGGAACATGTACACAGAACCTTACAAGGGAATTAATCAAACAGTACAAGCATGCACTGTACAAAAAAACGCGTGTGTGGTGGAACAGATCTACTTTAGAAAATTACACGGATCAGCAGATTATTCCACGTGGCCTAAGAGTACAATTGTACCCCTCCTTTGAATTGGAGGATGACAATTTAATTAATAGATGGACCGCAGCTGCCACATCTTGTTCTTTGGAATTTATGCAAATTATCATTGATAAGAATACTTCCACACTACAAGCCATTGATGCCAATATCGAGGAACTAGAAAAGTCCATTTTAAAAGAGATTCCTGTGGAAGTCTTTGACAAAGTGTTAGTGGACATTAATAAAGATGTTGATAAATGGGAAACCGAAGTGAGTCAAAATAAAATTAAGAAATTCCAAAGAGATCTCAATGATTATGACTCAAATAAAATATATAAGTGGCAAATAAAGAAAACGACCATAAAAACCAGAGAGAGGGTCAAAACAGTAAAAAAAATCGATTAAATCCACACGCCAAGGAAGTATATCAGAAAGTTCAGCACCCTCATTATCTGATGCAAATACATCTATCAGTGACAGAGAAATCAATGCCAGTGAAGCAACAAGTTCACAGAGAATCACACGTCAAAAACAACGTTTGCCTGACATATTCACGAGGTCCAAGGGCCTTGCCAACCAACAAGGAGGTGAAAAATTCAAGGTAATTAACTTGTCTGATCACCAATTATCCCCCACACAAATTGGGCTCCTGGAGAGGGGTTTAACGTTTTCACCTTCGTGTCGCCTAGATGCCTTCACGGCACCTCTTCTCCAGGAAGCTCATTCTTCAAAAATTGCACCACAAAAATACTGGAGCTTTAATTCAGGATCCCACATTCTCTACAAGGGAGGAACAGGAAGCCTTAAGGAATTTAGAAGAGCTTTTGCAGGAAGGTACAATTTCAGGGGTAAGTAATTTTCCTCACGGGTTATTTAACAAAAGCCGTAAATTTCCTGCCATTAGTATTTGTCCAGCTGTAGAAGTGTTCACCAAAATAGTCACTTCAGAAATTGAGGCCCTGTCTCCTAAACCCTTTTGGACATCCAATCTTAACCCCTTCATGACCCAGCCTATTTTGACCTTAAAGACCTTGCCATTTTTTGCAATTCTGACCAGTGTCCCTTTATGAGGTAATAACTCAGGAACGCTTCAATGGATCCTAGCGATTCTGAGATTGTTTTTTCGTGACATATTGGGCTTCATGTTAGTGGTAAATTTAGGTCGATAATTTTTGCGTTTATTTGTGAAAAAAATGGAAATTTGGCGAAAATTCTGAAAATTTTGTAATTTTAAAATTTTTAATTTTTATTCTGTTAAACCAGAGAGTTATGTGGCACAAAATAGTTAATAAATAACATTTCCCACATGTCTACTTTACATCAGCACAATTTTGGGAACAACATTTTTTTTTGTTAGGAAGTTATAAGGGTTAAAAGTTGACCAGCGATTTCTCATTTTTACAGCAAAATTTACAAAACCATTTTTTTAGGGACCACCTCACATTTGAAGTCACTTTGAGGGGTCTATATGGCAGAAAATACCCAAAAGTGACACCATTCTAAAAACTGCACCCCTCAAGCTACTCAAAACTACATTCAAGAAGATTATTAACCCTTCAGGTGCTTCACAGGAACTAAAGCAACGTGGAAGGAAAAAATGGACATTTTAATTTTTCCAACAAAAATTTTCTTTTAGCATCAATTTTTTCATTTTTACATGGGCATCAGGATAAAATGGATCCTAAAATTTGTTGGGCAATTTCTCCTGAGTACACAGATACCTCATATGTGGTCATAAACCACTGTATGGGCGCACGGCAGGGCTCAGAAGGGAAGGAGCGCCATTTGACTTTTTGAATGGAAAATATGCTGGAATATTTAGCGGTTGCCATGTCACATTTGGAGAGTCCCTGTGTGCCTAAACATTGGAGCTCCCCCACAAGTGACCCCATTTTGGAAACTAGACCCCTACGGAACTTATCTAGATGCATAGTGATCACTTTGAACCCCCAGGTGCTTCACAAATTGATCTGTAAAAAAAAAGAAAGTACTTTTTTTTCACAAAAATTTTCTTTTAGCCTCAGTTTTTTTCATTTTCACATGGGCAACAGTATAAATTGGATCCTAAAATTTGTTGGGCAATTTCTCCTGAGTACACAGATACCTCATATGTGGTCATAAACCACTGTTTGGGCGCACGGCAGGGCTCAGAAGGGAAGGAGCGCCATTTGACTTTTTGAATGGAAAATATGCTGGAATATTTAGCGCTTGCCATGTCGCATTTGGAGAGTCCCTGTGTGCCTAAACATTGGAGCTCCCCCACAAGTGACCCCATTTTGGAAACTAGACCCCCTAAGGAACTTATCTAGATGCATAGTGAGCACTTTAAACCCCCAGGTGCTTCACAAATTGATCCGTAAAAAAAAAAAAGTACTTTTTTTTCACAAAAATTTTCTTTATCCTCGGTTTTTTTCATTTTCACATGGGCAACAGTATAAATTGGATCATAAAATTTGTTGGGCAATTTCTCCTGACTACACAGATACCTCATATGTGGTCATAAACCACTGTTTGGGCGCACGGCAGGGCTCAGAAGGGAAGGAGCGCCATTTGACTTTTTGAATAGAAAATATGCTGGAATATTTAGCGCTTGCCATGTCGCATTTGGAGAGTCCCTGTGTGCCTAAACATTGGAGTTCCCCCACAAGTGACCCCATTTTGGAAACTAGACCCCCTAAGGAACTTATCTAGATGCATAGTGAGCACTTTGAACCCCAGGTGCTTCACAAATTGATCCGTAAATAAAAGAAAGTACTTTTTTTTCACAAAAAAAATTTTCTTTTAGCCTCAGTTATTTTCATTTTCACATGGGCAACAGTATAAATTGGATCCTAAAATTTGTTGGGCAATTTCTCCTGAGTACACAGATACCTCATATGTGGTCATAAACCACTGTTTGGGCGCACGGCAGGGCTCAGAAGGGAAGGAGCGCCATTTGACTTTTTGAATGGAAAATATGCTGGAATATTTAGCGGTTGCCATGTCGCATTTGGAGAGTCCCTGTGTGCCTAAACATTGGAGCTCCCCCACAAGTGACCCCATTTTGGAAACTAGACCCCCTAAGAAACTTATCTAGATGCATAGTGAGCACTTTGAACCCCAGGTGCTTCACAAATTGATCCGTAAAAAAAAGAAAGTACTTTTTTTTCACAAAAATTATCTTTTAGCCTCAGTTTTTTTCATTTTCACATGGGCAACAGTATAAATTGGATCCTAAAATTTGTTGGGCAATTTCTCCTGAGTACACAGATACCTCATATGTGGTCATAAACCACTGTTTGGGCGCACGGCAGGGCTCAGAAGGGAAGGAGCGCCATTTGACTTTTTGAATGGAAAATATGCTGGAATATTTAGCGCTTGCCATGTCGCATTTGGAGAGTCCCTGTGTGCCTAAACATTGGAGCTCCCCCACAAGTGACCCCATTTTGGAAACTAGACCCCTAAGGAACTTATCTAGATGCATAGTGAGCACTTTGAACCCCCAGGTGCTTCACAAATTTATCCGTAAAAAAAGAAAGTACTTTTTTTTCACAAAAATGTTCTTTTAGCCTCAGTTTTTTTCATTTTCACATGGGCAACAGTATAAATTGGATCCTAAAATTTGTTGGGCAATTTCTCCTGAGTACACAGATACCTCATATGTGGTCATAAACCACTGTTTGGGTGCACGGCAGGGCTCAGAAGGGAAGGAGCGCCATTTGACTTTTTGAATGGAAAATATGCTGGAATATTTAGTGCTTGCCATGTCGCATTTGGAGAGTCCCTGTGTGCCTAAACATTGGAGCTCCCCCACAAGTGACCCCATTTTGGAAACTAGACCCCCTACGGAACTTATCTAGATGCATAGTGAGCACTTTGAACCCCCAGGTGCTTCACAGAAGTTTATAACGCAGAGCCGTGAAAATAAAAAAATCATTTTTTTTTCTCAAAAAATGATTTTTTAGCCCACTATTTTTTATTTTCACAATGGTTACAGGAGAAATTGGACCCCAAAAGTTGTTGTCCAGTTTGTCCTGAATACGCTAGTACCCCATATGTGGGGGGGAACCACTGTTTGGGCACACGTCAGGGCTCGGAAGGGATGTAGTGACGCTTTGAAATGCCGACTTGATGGAATGGTCTGCGGGCATCTTGTTACGTTTGCAGAGCCCCTGATGTGCCTAAACAGTAGAAACTCCCCACAAGTGACCCCATTTTGGAAACTAGACCCTGCAAAGAACTTATCCAGATGTGTGGTGAGCACTTTGAACCCCCAAGGGCTACACAGAAGTTTATAACGCCCGAGCATGAAAATAAAAAAATCATATTTTTTCCACAATCAGGATCTTTTAGTCCCCAATTTTTTTATTTTCCCAAGGGTAACATGAGAAATTAGACCCCAAAAGTTGTTGTCCAATTTGTCCTGAGTATGCTGATATCCCATATGTGGGAGAAAAGTACTGTATGGGCACACGTCGGGGCTCGGATGGGAAGTAGTGACGTTTTGAGATGCCCACTTGATGGAATGGTCTTCGGGCGTCATGTTACGTTTGCAGAGTCCCTGATGTGCCTAAACAGTAGAAACTCCCCACAAGTGACCCCATTTTGGAAACTAGATCCCCCAAGGAACTCCTATAGATGTGTGATAAGCACTTTGAATCTCCAAGTCCTTCACAGAAGTTTATAACGCAGAGCCGTGAAAATATAAAATCATTTTTTTTCCACAAAAATAATTTTTAGTCCCCAATTTTTTTTCCCAATGTTAACAGGAGAAATTAGAACCCCCAAAGTTGTTGTGCAATTTTTCCCGAGTACGCTGATACCTCATATGTTGGGATAAACCACTGTTTGGGCATACGTCGGGGCTTGGAATAAAGGGAGCACTGTTTGACTTTTTGAACGCAAAATTTGCAGGAATCAATGGTGGCGCCATGTCGCGTATGGAGACCCCCTGATGTGCCTAAATAGTGGAAACCCCTCAATTCTAACTCCAACCCTAACCCCAACACACCCCTAACCCCAACCCTAACCCCTACACACACCTAACCTTAATACAAACCCTAATCATAACCCTAACCCCAACACACCTCTAACCCTAATCCCAACTCTAACCATAAACCTAACTACAATTCCAACCCTAAGACTAATTCCAACCCTAACCCAAATTCCAACCCTAACCGTAATTCTAACCTTAACCCTAATGCTAACCCTAGTTCTAACCCTAAGGCTGGGTTCATATTGCGTTTTACCAGCCCGTTCAACACGTAGCGTTGACCGGCTGGTAACGGTATAGCATAACGCGATCGCGTTATGCTATACCCGCTAGCGCAGATGAATCAGCAGATAATCAGCCGCGGATCCGCAGCAAAATGAGTCGCGGATCAGCAGCAAAATCCGCAGCGGATCAGCAGCAAAATCAGCCGCGGATCAGCAGAAAAATCTGCCGCGGAACAGCAGCAAAATCTGCCGCGGATCAGCAGCAAAATCCGCCGCGGATCAGCAGCAAAATCCGCCACGGATCAGCAGCAAAATCCGCGCGGATCAGCAGCAAAATCCGCCGCGGATCAGCAGCGAAATCCGCGGCGGATCAGCAGCGAAATCAGCCGCGGATCAGCAGCGATATCCGCCGCGGATCAGCAGCGAAATCCGCGGCGGATCAGCAGCGAAATCAGCCGCGGATCAGCAGCGATATCCGCAGCGGATCAGCAGCTAAATCAGCCGCGGATCAGCAGCGAAATCCGCCGCGGATCCGCAGCGAAATCCGCCGCGGATCAGCAGCGAAATCAGCCGCGGATCCGCAGCGAAATCCGCCGCGGATCAGCAGCGAAATCAGCCGCGGATCAGCAGCGATATCCGCCGCGGATCAGCAGCGAAATCCGCCGCGGATCAGCAGCGAAATCAGCCGCGGATCAGCAGCGAAATCAGCCGCGGATCAGCAGCGATATCCGCCGCGGATCAGCAGCGAAATCCGCCGCGGATAAGCAGCGAAATCCGCCGCGGATCAGCAGCGATATCCGCCGCGGATCAGCAGCGAAATCCGCCGCGGATCCGCCGCGGATCAGCAGCGAAATCAGCCGCGGATCAGCAGCGATATCCGCCGCGGATCAGCAGCGAAATCCGCCGCGGATCCGCATCGGATCAGTAGCGAAATCAGCAGCGGATCAGCAGCGAAATCCGCCGCGGATCAGCAGCGAAATCAGCCTCGGATCAGCCGCGAAATCCGCCGCGGGTCAGCCACGAAATCCGCCGCGGATCAGCAGCGATATCCGCCGCGGATCAGCAGATATATCCGCCGCGGATCCGCAGCAAAATCAGCTGCGGATCAGCAGCAAAATCCACTAGGAAAAAAAAAAATTCTTTATTTTATTATTTGTCCCTACCTATGACAGGGGGGGTTCATTTACTTTTTTTTATTTTGATCACTGTGACAGTTTATCACAGTGATCAAAATAAATTTTTGTACAATGGAGGGCGCACTGCCCATGCGCCGGCCGGCGGGCGCACTGCGCATGCGCCCCCATTTTCCAAGATGGCGGCGCCCATGAAGAATCCCGGGCAGCCGCCGGGACGGTTCCAGGGACATCGGTGGACCGGGAGAGGTGAGTAGGGGACGTCGGAAGGTGTGGGGGGGGTATCGGAAGGTGAGGGGGGGTGATCGCAGGAGCAGGGGAGCAGACAGCGACGGCGGTGACCGATCGCTGCCATCTTTCGATGGCGGCGGCCGATCACCGCCGTGACATGGTGTGGGGGGGGTCTGATCGCGGTCTCCAGCCATGGCAGATGCTATTGCAGCATCGGCCATGGCTGGATTGTAATATTTCACCAGTTTCATTGGTGAAATATTACAAATCGCTCTGATTGGCTGTTTCACTTTTAACAGCCAATCAGAGCGATCGTGGCCACGTGTGGGTTAAGCCAACCCCCCTGTGGTGATGCAGTAAGGGTCCTGTTACTGCGGGTCGGGTGACCTTTCACTGACCCCGGACCCCCGACCCGCAGGAACATGATTTATAGCATGACGCCGACGTAAGCGTCATGGGTCGGGATGGCACAGGTTTTCATGACGCCGACGTCGGCATCATGGGTCGGGAAGGGGTTAATAGAGAAGAAAAACAGGCTCTTTTTCAATTACAAAATCTTAAAGGCATTTTATATAAACCGGCTGATAAGGGGGGTAATTTAGTGGTTTGGCCAATCCACCTGTATGAGAAACAAGCATATAAATTGTTGAATACTCCCAACTGCTATCGTCAATTACAAGGTAACCCACTTCCTAAATTTCAGGATGAACTTATAACTATTGTTGAAAAGGCTTTCCAAATGGGTATTGTTCCTAAAACTATGATTGATACTATTCGTAATTTACATCCCAAGCTTTCTACTCTATATTTGATCCCAAAGTTGCACAAAAATCCCACGGACCCCCCTGGGCGACTGATCATATCAGGCAACGAAAGTTTATGTGAACTTGTTTCTGACTTCATAGACTTTTATTTAAAACCCATCGTATCGACACTTCCATCGTACATTCAGGACACCACAGCTGCTCTTCAAAGGTTAGATCATCTCTACCTTGAAGAGCACATGATCTTAGTCACAGCAGATGTAGAGGCATTATATACCTCTATAAGACACATAGACGGCCTCAAAGCTGTGGAATGGTATCTCAACAATAGTAATTTGGATAGTAAAACGGTAGAATTAATTATTACCCTTTTGGATTTTGTTTTGAATCACAATATCTTTACCTTTAAACAAAAAATCTATCTCCAAACACAGGGCACAGCCATGGGGGCATCTTGTGCCCCTTCATACGCCAATCTATTCTTAGGCGCATGGGAACGGGACATCTTTCAAAATGAAATTATACCGGAAACACAATGGGTACAGGGATGGATGAGGTATATTGACGACGTATTGTTTGTTTGGGAGGGATCTATGGATGATCTTCATTCCTTAATGAAAAAACTTAACAATAATGATCTGAATATCTTTTTGACATACCACTATGGTAGGAATGTCAAATTCCTGGATCTTAAAATTAATATATCGCCTGCTGGTCTGGTGGAAACAGACCTATATAGAAAACCTACCGCCACTAACTCCCTCTTACATGCCAAATCATCTCACCCTCCGGCTACTATTAAGGGAATCCCTACAGGTCAATTTTTGAGACTTAAAAGAATTTGCTCCTCAGATCCATTCTCTTTAGAGAAACAGGCAGCAGATCTTACAAATAGATTTACCAACCGTGGCTACAGCAAACGCTGTATTAAAAACAGCTATAGGAGGGCTAGGAAAACTCCAAGGGAACATCTCCTATATCCTCCATTGAAGAGGACCGATCTTAATAAACATGGTCCAATTAGATATATTTAAACTTTCAACAACCAGTGGGAGGAATTGAAAAATCTTTTCAAAAAACATTGGAATATCCTATTAACGGATCCTATTCTGAAAAAGATTCTCCCTACATCCCCATTATTGGTAGCCAAAAGAAGTCCAAATTTGAGAGATCTACTTGTACGGAGTCATTATGAGCCTAGGTCCAACACTATTCATCATGATGTACCTCAAGGCTTTTTTCCTTGTGGCTCTTGTAAAGCCTGTTCTAATATGAAAAAATGTGATTCTTTCAGCAACTCTGATGGCTCTAAATCATTCAAAATATTGAAACATCTTACATGCACTTCACAAGGAGTAATATATCATGCGACTTGCCCTTGCGGTTTGATTTATATTGGCCTCACAACCCGTGAACTAAGAATCAGAGTGCGGGAACATATAAGAGACATTGAAAAATCCAAAACCATAGAAGATCTATCTTTGTTAAAGACTCTGCCCAGCCACTTCAAAAGGTTCCACAATTCCAATCCCCGTGGTCTAAATTTCAAATCAATCGACCAAATCAAACTGGGAATAAAGGGCGGGGACTTAGGTAAATCACTTTCCCGATTGGAAAGTAAATGGATATACCGTCTCCATACCATCTCCCCCTATGGATTAAATGAAAGTTTTGGTTTCAACTCTTTTCTTTAATGTCCCCCTCTCTCTTTCCATTGATCTGATATTTTCTCCGCATATCCCTAAAGTATACTATTCCTGTGACGGTTTTAATATGGGTGTGACATGATCATTCCTTTTTAACTTGTTCGCATTATGTACATATTATTATATGTTTTTTAATTTTTTCATTTCCATTCATTTATTTTAACTTTTTCAGGCACTTACCTTGTATATATGGTTCGACTATAAAACCTGATGCTTCGGTATTGTCCGGTGATCTATTTATGGTGTTGGCGGGGAGCGTCTTCTTTGCCTTACTTGTGGCGATGGCCGGATTCCTCCTTTATTTGATGATCCTGTGGTTGTGGTGACCCTTTGGTGAATGGACAGTCCAATTTTCCCCGCAGTCACTATGAAAATCCAAATATTTCGGTGATATTGCTCACAATGAAGATTTTTAGGATAAAGAAATGGACATATGACTGCGAATATTATATTCATGTATGGTATGGAGCGACATGCATGTCTGTTACATCAACAGTTCTTTAGTCAATTAGGTTATATAACTGCACTTTTATTTTATTATTATTTTTCATTCTGTAACTAATTGTCAATTTACTTTATCACATTAGGCTTTGTCAGGCTTATAATTTATTCAATTCTGTTGTCACTTTTTATTTTTTGCTTAAATCCCGCATACTTATGATTGTATGTTTCATAATGTTCTTATATTTGAGTTTATTGTAGCGGAATTATTGCACAGCATCACCATTTATTACATATTCGTTTGTGGCTCCTACTCACATGTGCAGGGTCTGACCATTCCCACCACTAGGGTTTTGTTATAAGACACTTAGGACGAGAATTTCCTCATTTCCCAGCCTCACCTTTACGTCCCCAGACACACCTCCTCCGTGACTTCCAAGCGCATGCGCTGGGTACGTCAGCCTCTCTGACTTCCGGGGGCGCTCCGATCTTGTGAACCAAGTGCGTTCCACTTGCGTTTCACTGGAGCGCTAACCCAGAAGTCCCATTCGACAGGGGCGTGTTACCTGGTACGTGCGCTAGCAGCAAGTCACCGGACTCTCCTAAACCTATCCCCAAGCAGTGCCATGCTATTTGGCATGTAAGAGGGAGTTAGTGGCGGTAGGTTTTCTATATAGGTCTGTTTATATCCTCCCTCCCCACACCCACCTTATACTTTTGCCCCGGAAGAAGCCACCAGGCGAAACGGTGCCCGTTGGGCGTTCATGGACCTCCGCTCAGGACTACTCCACCCAGCTTGATTTTGTGCCACAACTGCATGTAAGTAGGATTACACAATGTCTATGATTCCCTGCTTTGAGCAATACGATCTTACCATCTCCTATTACATGCAAGTTCTATGCACATGTCACTAGGTGTTGTATTACCACTCTGCTTATGGTACCAGCCTTATTTATCCTAATCTTGTCCCTGCACACTGCAGCTTCAGGTGTGGTTTATAGCTTTGCTAGCGGTCAGCTGATAGATGCCTTTTTCCCTCATATCCTTGCACTTTGCACATATTTGCACTTCAAGATAAGGGACTCGGGGGGGGGGGGGGGGGGGGGGGGAATGTCCCGCTCCAACAAGCTATACACCACATTTCAATTTCACCATTTAGGATAAGGTGGTATCCCTTGGCTTATTATTTACTGTAGTCCCGGGGTCTCTGATTGTTTATTTTTTGCTAATTCCCTTTTGTCTGTCTGTTACTGTCAGTTTTAATATTGTTTAAATAAAGATTTATATTTTAAACTATCACGTTCTTCTATATCACTTCTTCTATGGGACACCTTTTCACCATAGATTATGTTTACAATTGTATTTTGAAGTGTTTTGCTGCCTATATTATCTAGGATTATGGGAATTATTTTTAACATTAAGTGGGGAATCCTCCTAGCTTTTGATGATACTAGTCCAAGGGTCAAAGTGGGAACATGGTTCAGGATTACGCAGTCCAGCAGCCACATCCGGAGTCCACCGTCATCAACCCCCATAGGGTTTTGGTCCTGCGATCCAGCAAAGGAGGCAACAACGGGTGCAAATAAACTGGGAGAGGGGAAAAACAAGCAAGAATGGCCACTAGCTGGTGGCCACATCAGGCGCAATTGTTCTTGAGTCCTTCTTTAGGTCCTTGAGTCCAGGGCAACAGATCTCTCCCATCCAGGAGTCTGGCAATGCCCCATCTGCTGCTGTACATCTGCCCTGGGCTGACATGCGGGGCTACTGACAGTAAGCAGTAGCTCCCTGCTCTCTTGTTTTAATGCTGAAGAAGCACCTTTATTTTGTGCTGCTTTTTCCCTTGCATTTTTTGGAGCTCTTAGAATAGAGGAACTGGTTTCGGCAAAGAAGACCGAACCATCTGGCCTCATGTTTCAGGATATTTCCTTACATCATACTTATGTACAGGTATTCGTTCGAAAATCTAAAACAGATCAGTTTGGTAGGGGGCCGAGTTTAAAATTAATTGCAAATCAGGACCCGGTCATTTGCCCTGTATCAAATATCAGAACATGGCTTCTGAATAGGCCCAAATTGTCTGGCCCCTTATTTATTCACAGTGATGGTACTCCAGCTACTGTATTTCAGTTTACCTCTATCCTAAAGAAGTGTTTGCTCATTTTAGGGAAAGATAACTTAAAAATAACGTCCCATTCTTTTCGTATTGGTGCAGCCACTGAGGCGGCGAGATCAGGCTTACCGAATTCCGGAATAAAAGAACTGGGCAGATGGGATTCTTCTAGATTAAAATTGTATGTTAGGCATGACTTACATGAATATTAACTGTTTATTTTAATTTCAGGTCCTTTTATTATCTGAATAATTGGACACTTTTATATTCTGGGCGCAGAAGAGAGCTAGTCAGCGTTCTTATTAGGAAACCTGTCGTTCAGTGATTCTTATGTACAAGTTTTTTGGCATAGTATTCGGGGTATGAAATGGGGTAATTTCATAAATGAATGTAAGACACTTTGTAGACAATTTCCTTATCCCGATTTAATTATTTTTCATTTAGGCGGGAATGATTTTGGAAAAATAAAAACATTAGATTTATTAGCGTTTATGAGGATGGATATTTCCAATCTCAAACAAATTTTTCCCCATACTGGTTATGTTTTTTCCGAGATAGTTCCCAGGTTAATTTGGGAGGATAATAAATTCTCATTTTTGGATAGAATCCGCAAGAGAGTCAATAGAAGTGTGGAAAAAAACCGGATTACTTACCGGTAATGCTCTTTTATAGAGCCCACGACAGCACCCACTGAGAGAGGGGATCTGCCCCTAGGAACAGGAAACCTACAGAGAGATAAAAGGGGCGGCCCCCCCCTCGCTCCTCAGTTGGTTTACAGAGAATGAGAGGAACCGACACACAAGTTTTAGTTAATTTGCTCCATAACACGTTTAACATATATATACATATTTACACTGCTGGACTATGTATAGTCAATATATTATAATCAATCCTTCACCCAACAGGATGCACCGTGTATACTACAACTAGGGGAGGGAAGTGAGTGGGTGCTGTCGTGGGCTCTATAAAAGAGCATTACCGGTAAGTAATCCGGTTTTTTCTCTTCGCCACGACAGCACCCACTGAGAGATTTTCAGAGACAATTATCTGGGAGGGACCACCGTGTCAAGGATTGATCTACCAAACACTAGATCTGATGAGGAGGATAGATCTAATCTATAGTGTTCATAGAAGGTAGAAGGTGAAGCCCAGGTTGCGGCCTTACATATAAGGTCTATCGGGACATCTGCTCTTTCTGCCCAAGAAGACGATATGGCTCGTGCGGAATGTGCCTTCACGCCCTGTGGTGGAATTTTCTTTTTTGCCACATACGCCAATGCTATTGCGTCTCTAATCCATCGAGATAGCGTGCTTTTCGTTACTCCTGTACCTTTGCGTCTGCCCTGGAAAGAGACAAAGAGAGCCCTGCTCTTCCTCCAGGGGCTAGTCCTATCTAGATATGCTAAGACTGATCTTTTAACATCTAAAGTGTGGAATTTCTCTTCCTGTGGTGATGAGGGATTATCATAAAAGGAAGGAAGATAAATTTCTTGAGATCTATGAAATTTGGTTGATACTTTAGGAAGATAAGACGGGTCAGTTTTTAATACTATCCTGTCAGAATATATAGATAAGAAAGGAGGATCTATTGATAAGGCGTGGAGATCACTCACTCTTCTTGCTGAGGTCAAGGCTACTAGTAAAATGGTTTTTAATGAGGCATATTTTATTGGAACTGACTGAAAGGGTTCAAATGGACTTTCTGTTAAGGCGTCTAGGACTAAGTTTAAGTCCCAAGATGGCATTTGAGGTATATGGACTGGTTCTGCTCGATGGCATGCTGAGATAAACCGAGCTACCCATTTATTGCCTGCTATGTCATGACTATATAGGGCACCCAGAGCCGATACCTGGACCTTAAGAGTATTTACCGATAGGCCTAATTCATGCCCTTTTTGTAAAAATTCTAGAATAGCTGGGATAGGTACTTCACTAGATAGACGTACTGAATGAAAAGTCAGAAATTTCCTCCAGACTCTGGCATATATATTAGTAGTGGACTCTTTCCTGCTATGTAGGAGCGTATTAATCAGTCCATTCGAAAAACCTCTTAGTTTTAATAGCTGCCTTTCAAGTTCCAGGCCGTGAGGCGCAACCCTTTGACCTGAGGGTGATAGAAGGGCCCTTGTGAGAGAAGGTCTCGGTCCCAAGGGAGGATCCATGGATCCGAAATCGACATGGTCCTCAGCCACGAGAACCACGGCCTCTTCGGCCAGAATGGGGCTATTAGGATTACTCTCGCTCTTTCCTCTCTTATTTTCCGGATGACAATCGGTAACAGAATCATTGGAGGAAAGGCATAGGCCAAGTGGAATGTCCACGGAACCTGCAGGGCGTCGAGAATGTCCGGATTGTCTCTCCTGAATAAGGAGGCGAACCTCTTTACCTGCCTGTTGTTTCGTGTGGCAAACAGGTCTATGTCCGGTGTGCCCCATTTGAACGTTATCCTTTTGAAGATGTGATGATTGAGTATTCATTCCCCTTGGTGCAGGGTATGACGACTGAGAAAATATGCCTTGACATTGTCTATTCCTCTGACGTGCAGGGCCGACAGGGACAGGAGATGACTTTCTGAAAATGTTAAAATTTTCTCTGCAATACACATGAGAGGCATTGATCGTGTACCTCCTTGGTGGTTTAGGTATGCCACTGAGGTGCTGTTGTCCGACAGTATTCTTGTATGAGTCCCTTGCAGCTGCGGAAGAAAATTACATATGGCATAATATATAGCTTTTAGCTCTCTCATGTTTGACAAATCCTCTGACTCTGACCTAAACCATTGTCCCTGCGCCATGTTATCTTCCCAATGAGCCCCCCACCCTAAGGGGCTGGCATCTGTGGTTACTATATTTGAGGGAACCACTACCCATGGAACACCTCCCGATAGATTAACTGAGTCTAGCCACCAGGTTAGGGAACTGATTACTTCCGGGTTTAGGGATATTTTATTCTCTAACTGTCCCTGTAATCTCTCCTCTTGTTGTAAGATCAATCTTTGCAGCTTTCTGGTATGAAACTGGGCCCACCGAACTGCCGGAATACATGAGGACAAAGAGCCTAGCAAGGACATGCCTTCTCTTAGAGATAGAATAGGATTCTGTATTACCGTTTGTACCTTATTAATTACAGTTAATTTCTTTGCCTCTGGTAGCCGACATTTCTGACTTACTGAGTCTAGATGAAGGCCTAGGAACGTCTGACTGGTTACCGGCCGTAGCCTTGATTTTTCCCAGTTGATCAGCCAACCTAAGTTCTGTAGGGATGAATTACGTCAGACAGCCTGTGCTCACATTGTTGGAATGAATTTCCTACTATTAGCAGATCATCCAGGTACGGGATTACTAGTGTGTCTCTTACTCGTAAATATGACATCACCTCCAGCATCAGTTTTGTGAAGACGCGTGGTGCCATAGATAGCCCGAATGGCATTGCCGCAAACTGGAGATGACGGATTTGACCTTCTAATGTGACCGCCACTCGGAGAAAGCGTTGATGCGAGACATGTATTGGTAGATGATAATATGCATCTTTGAGATCCACGACCACCATGTAGCATCTGGGAAATAAGAGTTTTATGGCTGATCTTATAGACTCCATTTTGAAGGTTCGGTTTTTCAAAAAGGTATTCAGTTTTTTTAGATTAACTATGGTTCTAAATGAACCATCTGGTTTGGTTACCAGAAATAAAGGAGAATAAAAGCCTTTCTCTTTTTGATTTACCGGAACCTCTACTAGCACTTTCTTGGATAGTAGGTTTTTAATTTCCAACTCTAACACGTCTTGTTGAGCCTGGGATTTCAGAGAAGTCAATAGAAAGGAGTCCGGGGGATCCCGAACAAATTCTAATGTTAGGCCTGATTTTACGATGTTAATGGCCCAGGGGTTAGTTGTAATTTGTTCCCATTGATAATAGAAGTGTAATAACCTGCCACCCACCGGTAAGTTGGTATTATCGGAACTTATCTCCCGATCTGAAGGGACGTTTACCGAATAGGTTTCCCTTTTGTTTGAAATCCCTGTTGTTCCAAGAATTCTGGGTCTTATAATCCTTCCTTCTGTTAAACGCTGGCCTCCTGAACGCCCTCCTGTAGGATGGAACGTATGGATTAGGGAAACCTTTTTTCCTTTCTCCTGCTTTGGTTAAGATATCATCCAATACTGCACCAAAGAGGTACTCACCCTGACAGGGTATAGCGCAGAGTTTTGACTTAGCCTGCGTATCCCCCTTCCATCCTTTCAACCACAACGCCCTTCGGGCTGCATTGGTTAGTCCTGCTGTTCTTGCCGCTAGGCGGAGAGAGTCTACTGAGGTGTCTGAAAGAAATGCTGCTGCACCTCTAACTAAAGGGATGGAAGACCGTAGCTTGTCTCTGGAGAGGCCCTTTTTTATATTTTCCTCCAACTCATCTAACCATACTAACATGGCCCTGCCTGTACATGTGGCCGATATTGCGGGTTTAAATGCACCTACACACGACTCCCAGGACCTCTTTAGAAGTGCATCTGCTTTTCGGTCTAGGGGTTCCGACAAAATTCCAGCATCCTCTACTGGCAAGGATGATCTGCGGGAGGTTGACGCCACAGCTGCATCCACTTTGGGTGCTTTCTCCCAAGAGGCCAGGTCCTTGTCATCAAAGGGGTACCGCCGCTTTGACGCGGCTGGCATAAAACCTTTCTGCCCTTGTTTCTCCCATTCTTTCTTTACTAGATCCTTTATAGCCGGATCAATTGGAAATACTCGCCGTTTACGCTGGGAGATACCCGCGAACATCATTTCCTGAGGAGTTTTAGGGTCTTTTGTATCAGACAATCCCATAGTATTCCGAACCGACTTAATCAGATTATTAATACTATCGGTCGGAAAACAGGTATGCTCCTCCTCTGATGAACCTGATTCATGTGAAGCCTCTGAATTGAGTTCCCGCTGTCCGTGGAGGATCCCACTTTAGGTGGGGTCATCTCAATAAGGGATTTCTTTCCTGTAATACTACTGGCTCCCCCTAGGGCCTGTAACTCCTCTCGGATCATCAGGCGGATATCTTCTGCTCTCACTGAACTTTCCTCCTGTAGCGTATGGCTAATACAATCCTGACACAATCTTTTGGGATAAGTGTCCGGGTTAGGTTGGGAGCATAAGGCACATTCTTTATGTTTTGTCTTTTCCGTTTTTTTGGCCTAAGGACACATAGACAAAAGGGGAAGGGGAAAGGGCCATCAGCTTGACAGGTGTGACTTATAACACTCACCAGTGAAGCTTTCCGTCAAGATGGTACCGGTTTTAAGCATGGAGGGTCCGGCTGTGGTATGGAGCGACTTGATTTTCCTCCAGACCTGCTTGTGGAACCACTCTGCTTAGAGTGTCCACTACCACTTTTTCTGCTGCTGCTACTGCGCTATGATGTGGCACCACCAGCTCCTCAGGTGGGCGCAAAGCAGGATCGCTTGGGGACGACATTGCTGCGCACCGTTATTCCATATGGTCGGTGCTTTTATGCAGCTTCCCCATTTTTTTTTTTCTTCTCTAGCGCTGACCCGGAAGTGCTAGGTTCACTTCCGGTTCTCTGCCCCCCTGTGCCTGCGCGGCCACCCGATCTTCTGTGTAGCCCTGGTACACAATACCAGGAGGATGAGTGGAGAGGTAACGGTTAAGGGCTCTTCATGATATCACGTACACTTCGGACACACCCAGCAGGGGTGTGGAGGGGAGTGGTGAGCAGTCAGTGTCCTGGCTTCAGAGAGAACGGTCTAGCCTGGACTTGAGGAGAGGAAGAGATCCAGTCTGAGCCTGTTTAGCAGTTCAGAAAGTGGAGGCCAGTAAGGGCGAGATATAGATCACCTCAGCCTGGTCAGAGCTGTGCCCCACTGGAAAACGGACTGAGATATCTATTAAGAGTTGAGCAAATCGAAGGGCAAAGTGGAAGAGAACAGAGAAGTGCCATAGGTATAGGATACCTGCACATTGTAACCGGTCACTGGGGACCGAAGGATCACTAAAGCTTCACGCTTAGTGGTAAGAAAACCAGAGGCTTATCGGACCTTAGGTCGTGGCAAGCATCCCTGAAGAGTCAGTACGTATCTGGGGTCAGGGAGAGTGAGAACCTTGAGCCTGATCAGCAAGAATAGGAACTCAGCTCTCTCACAGGAAGGCTCCGACCACAAAAACTGACCGGGCAGAACAGCTTTGGAATAGCTGGAATTATAGAGGGAACTACGCTTCAGGCTGGTTGGACTCATCATTATTGGACAGTAAAGGAGGCCCCTAACTTGCTTAACCGTTGCCTCAAAGCTCATCCTCCATCAACCCCATCAGCCTCCCTGGGACCTGCCTTACCATCTTACAAGTAAAAGGTATGGAAAGACGCTGACGGTGTGAGACTGAGTTCTTTATTTGCATGCCTGCACAATCCCTATATAACTACCGACCTGAGGGAAGAGTCCTACCTGTAGGGGACCCGACATCTAGCTGCCTCACCATCCCCTCAGAGATCTACAGCAGCGCTGGTACAAATTATCAGAGACTACAGGTGGCGTCACGAACTGTATATAAATCTATCCCCTGTAAATATTCCCCCAACATACGCCAGACCGCCAGGGCCACAGACCGAGCCACCGCTACCTGTGACAACCCCATAGACTTCCATGGGCTCGGCTCTGAGTACCCCATTGCCCTGGTAATCCACAATTGTGGTGGCGGGTCGATACAACTTGGCGTCACGAACAGGATACGAAACTCGCAAAATTGCGAGCCCTGTGTGCCTATGGAATTGTTTTTGTGAAAAAGGACTGTTTGCACTTTTGGCGCCAAAATCGCCATTTTTGTCGCCAGATTCGCGCCCTAAAGCGCTGGAGAAGAAGGTGGGCGTACCTGAAAGAGCGCGCAGAGTCTTGGACACGCCCCCGGCTCTGACTCATCGGCAGGTCCTGCAACAGGAAGTGAACGCTCTGACATCAGAGCGCCTGCGACGAAGGTCCTGCTCTCACTGCGGTGCCTGTGAAATAGCAGCATCTGAAACCGGTAGGCTCCGTTTAACCAAGGGGGCGCTAAGATGTCACAACAACCGGCTGACAGTGCGGCCCCGGCCGGAGGCCCCAATCCCGCACCGCTTGGTATTGTAGCGCCAGATGGGGGCGCAGGCCCTGCACCCAGTCCGGTAGTCCCGATCATGCCACTAACGCTCCCATATATGCCTGGGGCGAAATGGCTTCCCCAGTACAGCGGTGAGCCAGGCACATTAGCAGGCTTCAAGCGGAAGTTATGCAGCATCCTAGAAATGTACTCCATGCCTGAGAGACAAAAAGCTGCTGTACTAATAGGGCAGCTAACTGGCGCTGCTGAAAGGGAAGTGGAGACTTGGGATACCGTTGATCAGGAGTCGGTACCTGCGATCTTTCTTAAGCTACATGCCATATTTGAAGACCGCACAGAAACGGATCTCCGGATGGCCTTCTATCACTGTTCACAACAGCCAGGTGACAGCATCCGGGACTATGCTTGCCGACTACAGGGAGCCCTGAGAGCCCTCAAGCAGATTAACAATTTAAATGCTATCGATGAGAATAAAATGCTGAAAGAACAATTTATACAGGGATTGAGATCCCAAGAGGAACGTAGAACTGTAAATTGGTGGTCCTTAGATCATCCGGATGCTACCTTTGATGCCCTAAAGGACATGGCAATAAAAGGGCTGCGGCCCCTGGGCAAACCTGAAGTGGCAACCCAACATCATCAGGCTGAAGTCACTCTGGAACCGGCAGTAACCCCCTGTTCCCCGTTAGTGGCCGAAGCCAAAGCGCAGGTGACACCTCCCAGTGAATTGGATTGTCTGCGCTCAGAGGTGCGCCAGCTGACTAAAAATCTGGCTGCTGTGATGAGTGCCCTGCAACTGCGGAAAGAGGAAGAAGGGAAGATGTTGTTAGCTGACTGCCCAGAAGACGTCCCGTGGATGCACCGGAGAAGAAAGAAGACGTCGCCCCCCGGAGGAGGACAACGCCACCCCCAGGAGCGACCTCTGATCAACACCCTCCTCGTCGAGAGATCATCTGTTATCGATGCAACCGGAAAGGTCATATGTCTCCACAGTGTCCTTTAAACGGGCAGAACCTGGGTCCAAGGGCCAACACCCAGGAGAATACCCGTCAGGCCCCCTAGACTGGAGCCGCAGGTATGTGGGCGGGCGACCCTACCTGTCTATTATTCTAGATGGTATTGCTGTTCCAGCATTGTTAGACACTGGGTCGCAGGTGACCCTAATACCTGATGCCCTATATACCAAGTACTGGTCAATGGACAGTCTTAAACCTCCGAGCCTTGACTTTACCGTGTATGCTTCTAATGGTCTTCCTGTAGAAGTACTCGGAACAAAATGTGTAGATGTAAAGGTGGGCAGAGAGGAGTTGAAAGACCAGGGGCTTCTGGTAGTAAAGACTGTAAATGAGGAGAACGGTTTAAATATAATTTTGGGTACTAACATTATCGGTAATTGTTTGGGAGAAGTTGTGTTCTTACTCCAACAGCTCGCTGAGATTGCCCGACCAAGGCAGAGAGGAGTAATCCAAAGAGAGATCCGGGCCCTGGTGTGTCAGCAGCAAGCGAAGCTTACAGACGGCGAAATTGGTAATGTACGGGTCACTGACTCGGATCCTATTGTGATACCCCCAATGAGTGAAATGATCATCTGGTGCAGGGCAGCCATAGGTCTGAGAGGACAGAACTACCAAGCTGTAGTAGAACCCCACCATTCAGAACATAGACCTACACTTATGACTGCTAGAGGAGTAGTAGAAGTGGTGAATGGAAGAGTACCGGTACGGCTTCTCAATTGGGGAGATGATGAGGTAAACTTACCCCGTTATGCAACCATTGCTAAACTACATGCTGTTGATAATAATTCTATTCTCCCGGCTGAGTCCTTAGACTCCTGTCAAATAGCGGAGGACAATGACCAGCAACTCAGGTGGCGGAATGGTGTCAGCAACTCCATGTTGGGATGGACACCACTCCCGCTCACCAGAAGCAAGGGGTATTACGGGTGGTGCAAGAGTACGCCCAAGTGTTTAGCAAAAATCCACTTGATTTTGGGATATTTAAGGGAGTACAACATCATATCCCTACAGGCAGTCATCCTCCCATCAAAGAGCGGTATAGGCCCATACCTCCAGCTCATTATCAGAAGGCTAAAGAAATGTTGAATGATATGAAGAAAGCCGGGGTGATAAGGGATAGTTGTAGCCCCTGGGCAGCCCCTCTAGTTCTGGTTAAAAAGAAAGATGGTAGTATGAGAATGTGTGTGGATTACAGGCAGGTGAACCGCATAACACACAAGGATGCATACCCGTTACCACGCATAGAGGAATCATTAGCTGCTCTGAAAACGGCTAACTACTTTTCTACCCTTGATCTGACTAGTGGTTACTGGCAAGTGGCTGTGGCTGAGGAGGATCGTGAGAAAACGGCTTTCACCACCCCAATGGGGCTCTGTGAGTTCGACAGAATGCCGTTTGGGCTCAGCAGTGCCCCAGGAACATTTCAGAGAGTGATGGAAAATTGTCTGGGACATCTCAATTTTGAAACCGTGCTGCTATACCTAGACGACGTTATCGTGTATTCCAAGACATATGAGGACCATCTGAAACACCTGGCAGAAGTATTTCGAGTCCCTGTCCAGGTACGGGATGAAATTAAAACCCTCAAAATGCCATCTACTCAAACAGAAGGTACAATACTTGGGGCACATCGTCAGTTCGGAAGGAGTAGCGCCGGACCCAGAGAAAGTCACTGCCATCCAGAAGTGGCCGGAGCCGAAGAACCTTAAGGAAGTGCGACAGTTCCTGGGACTAACGGGTTACTACAGGAGATTCGTGAAAGATTACACGAAGAAGGCAGCTCCTTTACAGGACCTCCTGGTAGGACAATCCTTAAAGAGCAGAAACCCTCCCTTTAATTGGGGTAAAGAACAGGCTGAAGCATTCCAAAAGATGAAAGAGATCCTTACAGGTGATGAGATCTTAACCTATCCTGATTACAGCCAACCGTTCCTGTTGTACACCGACGCCAGTAATGAAGGGTTGGGAGCAGTTCTCAGTCAGAAGCAGAATGGCCAAGAAAAAGTCATCGCATATGCCAGCAGAAAACTCAGGCCAACTGAAAGGAATCCGGAAAATTATAGCAGCTTCAAGCTGGAGTTTCTGGCGCTGGTCTGGGCCATTACTGAAAGATTTAAGCATTATCTGGCCTCCAATCGGTTCACTGCGTTTACAGATAACAACCCCTTAACGCACCTGGAAACCGCCAAGCTGGGTGCCATGGAGCAGCGATGGATGGCTCGGTTGTCCAATTACCAGTTTACTATCAAGTACCGGGCAGGTCGAAAGAATGCTAATGCTGATGCATTGTCTCGAATGCCGCATGACTCTGATACGGAAGAAGAATCGGACGACCTGGAAGAAATTGAGCTACCTGCGTTCCATCGAAATGGGGTAGTCCACGAGCATCGAGTCAACAGAAAGCAGTATGGTGCAACATTAAACCCTTTACCCCATCACAGCTGGAAAGAGACTCAGGACAGTGATCCAGTGGTCAGCCGCATCAAGGAGTTGTTAAGACAGGAAGGCTCCTCTTTGGAAAAGGAAGCACCTATGTCAGCCAAGCTCCTGTGGAACGAGAAAGCAGGTTGTTCCTATACCGTGAGAAGTTGTGCAGGAGATACGTCAACCCCAGAACCCATGAGATGGTCTGGCAAATAGTGGTCCCCAAGGCAGACGTCCCAATGGTGTTGGAAGCATACCACGATCAAGCAGGACACTTTGGCTGGAGAAAGCTGGAGACCCTGTTGAGATGCCGGTTCTACTGGGTAGGGATGCGCAGCTCCATCGAGAGGTGGTGTCGAAACTGTGGACCCTGTGGTCTCAGAAGAAAGGACTACGGTAGTCAGAAGGCACCCCTGCAACCTATCCGGACGACTCGCCCCCTGGAGATTGTGGCCCTGGACCACGTCAAATTGTCGCCAAGTAGATCTGGATACTCATATGCCCTGACCATGGTGGACCATTACTCCAGATTTCTGGTGGTTGTTCCAGTTAAGGACCAGACCGCAGTGACGGCAGCGAAAACCTTTCAAGCAAGCTTCTGCAGACCGCATGGGTATCCCGAGCAAGTATTAACCGATCAGGGACCTGCTTTCGAAGCCGATTTATTCAAGGAATTCTGTCACATGTATGGGTGTAAGAAAATTAGAACAACACCATACCACCCTCAAACCAACGGTCTTTGCGAAAAAATGAACCATATTGTCCTTGACTTGTTGAGATCCATACCATTGGAAGACAGGAATCGATGGCCGGATTTACTACCTGATTTGGTTGATTTGTATAACCATATACCTGTAAGTTCAACTAACTGCACTCCAGCTTATCTTATGAGAGCAAGGCCCGGAAGACTACCAATGGATCTAGAACTTGGAGTGGTAGAACCGGAGGCAGACGACGCCGTTGAAAACTGGGACATCAATCGGCAAGAGCAATACAGAAGAGTACAAATCTGTGTAGAGGAAAGTCTCAACAAGGCACGGGAGAAACAGGAAGATATTTACAACAGAAACGCTCCTGCCAAGCCTTTGATGCCTGGAGAGGTAGTATTAAAAAGAAAAAGGAAGATGCACAAATTGGATAACCAGTGGGAGCAAGAACCCTACGTCGTACAAGATTCTAAATATGACAACAGAAAAGTTTGTATCATCAGTAAGGACGGAGGAAGAACAATAACCACTGTGTCCAGAGACCATTTGAAATTGTGTCCAGAACCCTTAAAGCGTTGTGAAAAGAACCCTGTCATCAATCAAGAAGAAGGAAAGGAAGAGGTCATACACACGGATCTGGGAGATTTTCCTGCGGATTGGCCTAGACTGGGAGATGCTGTAATAGTTCCGGTGTTGCAGTTTTATCAGCCACAAGAGGAAGTTCTACCTCCAGTTGTGCCCGTGGTGCCAGTCGAGCCCGTTCAGGAGTTACCCATTCCAGCAACACCTCAACCTACGGAATCTCAAGAAGGATCATCAGAAGCAGCGCCCCATACTATGGGATCCCCTGGTGAAGCTGACTCACACCGCCCAGCCATCAGTACGCTTGCCAGATCCATAGAAAGATTGAGGCAGTTCTATAGTTTGCCGTTACGCAGTGCAGACAGATCGCAACTTAATATACCTGAAGCTACTCCACGTAGATCAGAGCGAATCACAAAAGGAAAGTTACCCATTCGATACCAGCAGTAATTATAACGAATTAATGTGAATACTGTAAAAAGTCTATATATATATATATATGTGTTTTTCCCTATTATGTCTTATAATGGACTCAGAGGCTGAGGACTGAGCCAGCCCAAAAACTGTATCCTGTAAATAGTTGCACTAAGGTGCCTTTTAATGATTTCACACGAAGCCTTGACTTACCTCTGAACATAAAACCCGTGTGGTGAGGCACTGAGTGAGGTCTGCATTCGGATGTCCTGCAGCCCACCCAGGACCCACGTTGAAGGTTTGGTGCGGGTCCTTCACAAGTATATTGTCTATTTATATGAAAATGTTATTTAATATTGTACTTTTCTATATATAATGTTTTGTTTGCAACGTTTAAGACATCCTTACCTCCCGGATGGGACGAATTAATGTTTAATGTTGATGTTTAATGCATAAACAAAAATGTCTCTTGTATTTCACAGCCCGGGAGTGCTGTCGTTTACCATGGGGGAATGTGTAGCCCTGGTACACAATACCAGGAGGATGAGTGGAGAGGTAACGGTTAAGGGCTCTTCATGATATCACGTACACTTCGGACACACCCAGCAGGGGTGTGGAGGGGAGTGGTGAGCAGTCAGTGTCCTGGCTTCAGAGAGAACGGTCTAGCCTGGACTTGAGGAGAGGAAGAGATCCAGTCTGAGCCTGTTTAGCAGTTCAGAAAGTGGAGGCCAGTAAGGGCGAGATATAGATCACCTCAGCCTGGTCAGAGCTGTGCCCCACTGGAAAACGGACTGAGATATCTATTAAGAGTTGAGCAAATCGAAGGGCAAAGTGGAAGAGAACAGAGAAGTGCCATAGGTATAGGATACCTGCACATTGTAACCGGTCACTGGGGACCGAAGGATCACTAAAGCTTCACGCTTAGTGGTAAGAAAACCAGAGGCTTATCGGACCTTAGGTCGTGGCAAGCATCCCTGAAGAGTCAGTACGTATCTGGGGTCAGGGAGAGTGAGAACCTTGAGCCTGATCAGCAAGAATAGGAACTCAGCTCTCTCACAGGAAGGCTCCGACCACAAAAACTGACCGGGCAGAACAGCTTTGGAATAGCTGGAATTATAGAGGGAACTACGCTTCAGGCTGGTTGGACTCATCATTATTGGACAGTAAAGGAGGCCCCTAACTTGCTTAACCGTTGCCTCAAAGCTCATCCTCCATCAACCCCATCAGCCTCCCTGGGACCTGCCTTACCATCTTACAAGTAAAAGGTATGGAAAGACGCTGACGGTGTGAGACTGAGTTCTTTATTTGCATGCCTGCACAATCCCTATATAACTACCGACCTGAGGGAAGAGTCCTACCTGTAGGGGACCCGACATCTAGCTGCCTCACCATCCCCTCAGAGATCTACAGCAGCGCTGGTACAAATTATCAGAGACTACAGGTGGCGTCACGAACTGTATATAAATCTATCCCCTGTAAATATTCCCCCAACATACGCCAGACCGCCAGGGCCACAGACCGAGCCACCGCTACCTGTGACAACCCCATAGACTTCCATGGGCTCGGCTCTGAGTACCCCATTGCCCTGGTAATCCACAATTGTGGTGGCGGGTCGATACACTTCCACAGTGCAGCTTCCGGGACCGCTCCTGAGCACCTGCATCGTGCTGACAGCTATGGCCTCATGACCCTTCCCAGAAAGAGAGGCGATGGACCCCCATCTTGACCTGCCGAGGCTCCCAGTATAATCAGGTAGGGCAGCCACGGCATTCATGTGACACTCATATTACCTGCGAGCCTGAGCAACCCTGCTCCTGGCCTCGCACCTGGGCATCTTCTTCCCGTGACGGTGGGCTGCACCTGCCGCTGCCGTCTTCAGACCCACGGTCCGTTACCTCCAGGTTTGCGGTGTCCTTTCCATCTCAGCTGAGGAGGGATAAACCCCCGACGCTGCTTCTGGTGCTGGAGCCCCTGCCGCTCCAAAAGAAACCGCACAGGTGGCTATCCAGCCCAGGAATCCTCTTCTCAAGTAGGTTCCTCTCCTAGGAACAGGAAACAACTGAGGAGCGAGGGGGGCCGCCCCTTTTATCTCTCTGTAGGTTTCCTGTTCCTAGGGGCGGATCCCCTCTCTCAGTGGGTGCTGTCGTGGCGAAGAGAAATTTTTTGCCTTTGGTAGAGGTTTTTTTCTTTTAGGCATTTAGATCTAGAAGGTTTTGTCCCAGGTATTTATAGGATTGATATGGTACATTTATCGGACATTGGGTTGGACATTTTTAATTTGGGTTTGCAAACTATAGTGGAAAAATGGCTGCGGTGTTGTTTGGAGGCCATGGCTTAGGAATGCATGGCCTACAGCAGGGTGGATTGGTCACTTGGTGAGAAATCTAAAGGTTATTTGGTGGATTATTATTTGATTTCAAATATCTTTTGAGTAACCCAAAATAAAAACATTGCGGCCATTTATTCCAATCCTTTTGTCTGGTGTCTTTATTTACACAAATTAGGTCTTGTGATGCCATGGACCAGTCGTGACTTGTATTGTTTCAGATTACTGTATTTGTTTTTTTATTATATATCCCTCCTCACATGTAAAGCGCCCTGGAATAAATGGCGCCATAATAATAAATAATAATTATAATAATGAGAAAAATATACAAAAAGCATGAGAGGAGCTAACTATAAATGTATTTTCAAAAATCCCAATGTGGATGTGACTGATGACACTACGTGGTAAGGTCTCCGGCATACTGCCTTGTGTTCAGCTTTTTAACCGTTTTTAACCTTTGTTGTTAATATAATTGCTCTTATTTTCATTCACTGTCTTGTACATAGCGCCCTTTTTCTCCATTTGTGGTTCCTCTATAGATACTGATGAGAGCTGGTCTGTGCCGGTCACCCCTCCCCCTTACCTCAGAGAAGGATGAAGCTGCTGCCCCTAATCTACCCCCTGACAGGACACCGCAGCCCCTCTCGGATTCCTCAGGTGTAATTTTCCTCCAAACTGCTGTGAAAACTTCAGTCTTAAGAATTGAGCTGCCATTTCCTGTCAAGGGGCAGATGGGGCACGCGGGCTTGTCCTCTGTAGGGTGTGGAGTGGTCACCAGGACGCTGCCCTCATCAGGATTTATAGCTGACAAAATAGGTTCCTTCCAGAGTGTCATGTATCACACCACATTAATAAATATATAATAATAGTAATTTTATTTCTATAGCGCCAACATATCCGCAGCACTTTACATTATAGAGGGGACTTGTACAGAAATAGACATTACAGCACAACAATAAACACACAGATCAAAACAGATACCAAGAGGACTGAGGGCCCTGCTGCTCGCAAGCTTACATCTGTGAGGAAGACATGAAAGGTGGATGGTAACAATGGCTTTCATTGTTCGGACCGGCCATAGTGTAAGAATTCCTGTTGCTGCTGAACTGGTTATCGGCCTAAGTATGTACAGTACAGACACAGAGGCTATTTAACTGCATAAAGCGGGTGAGAAATAATACGAGGTACCTGATTATGGTAAAATTTTGACATGAGCCACACAGGGATAGTTAGGTTTACTGCGTTGAGGCAGTAGGCCAGTCTGAACAAATGCGTTTTTTAGGCACGCTTAAAACTGTGGGGATTGTCATATTAACCTGGGTTAGTGCATTCCAAAGAATTTGGCGCAGCACGTGAAAAGTCTTGGAGACGGGAGTGGGAGGTTCTGATTATAGAGGATGTTAATCAGGTCATTAGCAGAACAGAGGGCACGGGTTAGGATGGTAGATGAGACGAAGTAGGAGATGTGGGTGGTGCTGAGCCATGGAGTGCTTTGTGGGTGAGGGTAATAAGTTTGTACGGATTCTGGAGTGGATGGGTAACCAGTGTAATGACTGGCACAGGTAGAGGCATCGATTTAACGATTGGTGAGGAATATGATCCTGGCTGCAGCATTCAGGACCAGATTGGAGAGGGGAGAGTTTGGTAAGAGGGAGACCGATTAGTAGAGAGTTACAATAGTCCAGACGAGAATGAATAAGAGAAACAGTAAGAGTTTTTGCAGAGTTGAAAGTAAGAAAAGGTCGAATTCTAGAGTGTTTTTGAGGTGGAGATAACAAGAGCGAGCCAGTGATCAGATGTGGGGGTGAATGAAAGCTTGGAATTAAGTATAACCCCAAGACAGCGGGCATGTTACTGGGGAGTAATGGTGGAACAACACTGGAAATGGCAAATGTCAGGCATAGGTGGTTAGTAGAGGGAGGAAACACCGAGGAGTTCAGTTTTTAAAAGTTCAGTTTCAGATAGAGGGAGGACATGATGTTAGAGACAGCGGTAAGACAATCATGGTGTTTTCTAAAAAGGGCAGGCGTGATATCAGGAGAAGAAGATGTATAAATGAGCATCATTAGCATTAGAGATGGTACTGGAAACCAAATCTATGATTGTTGACCAATAGGGCAGTATACAAAGAGAAGATGAGGGGGCCTAGGGATGATCCTTGAGGAACCCAACAGTAAGGGGAAGATGGAGGAGGAGGAACCAGCAAAGATACAGTCAAGGACGGTCAGAGAGATAGAGGAGAACCAGGAGAGAATGGTGTCCTTGAGGCCGATGGAGTGGGCATGTGAGGAGGAGCTGATGGTCCATAGTGTCGAATGCTGCGGAGAGATCCAAGAGAATTAGCATGGAGTAGTGACCATTTAGATTTAGCTGTTAGTAGATCAATAGATGGCAAATGCCATCCTAGTGATGTGCACAGTTCGGAGGAAGAGGAGGTAGTCACGCTACCCAGCAGCAGAGCAAAAGAGGGAGCGGGGTTGCAAAAGTAACATTAGGCGGCCCCTAACCAGTACATTGTTGCTACTTGCCACTCGCCATTGAAATTATTACACCTAAAGCCTCAAAAGAGCTCCTTGGTGTGGCATTTCTGCAGGTAATGTGCTGACAACAAGCGACAGGTGGTTTGCATGCTGTGCCATCAGAGCCTGAAGTGAGGCATAAATCCTCTGAACCTGAGCACCACCCTGTATAACGAGACATCTGAATTCCAAGCAGAGGCGAGTGGAGTCCCACGTTAAAAAGCATGACAAATCTGAGCCTCCTCTTGCTCAATCTTCTGCTGCGATCTCGGCTTCTTCGGGTTTGAGGTCATGTTCGAATACTGAACCAAACTTTGAACTCCAGTTCGGCCGAACCCTAAGAAACCAATCATTCTACTGGTCCACTCATCCCTCCTAGTGAAGACTATGTGGAAACTAAAGATCTTACCCCCATTGTTGTATTCAAAATTGAAAAAGAAACACAAAACAACGATGGGGAGGAGAAGGCCACATTCACTATAACTAATGAAGAGCAGTTGGTCAGAACGGTTGAGTTAAAGAGAGTGACTGGCAGCGCGTCAGTAGCAGCCCCCTAAAAAGGCAGACCTTTGCCAACAGGAAGCGTGGGTGAGTCCTGTTGCGGCCATTTGCTCAGAAACTCATGTCCAGAGAGGAATTTTAAATCAGGGGACTTCTTCACTGCAAAGCCTATGCACTTAGTGCAAGGCCTAGCAAAAAATTTAAAGGAGGATTGCGTACACTCTGAAAAGAGACGTAAAGGAGGGCCTCAAAAACATTTTTCTACCATTTAGAAGGACTGGACTCCTAGACTGTAAACTTATGTACTACATACAACTGATGCCAAAAATGTAGAAAAAGGCACTGCGATACACCTGGAAGAGATGTAGAGGAGGGTCTCAGAAAACATTATTTTTACTGTTGGAAGAGGGGACTCGACTGGCACAGCTTATGCACGAAGGGTAAGGGCTGAAAAAACATTTACCCCTGGGGTATACATATACAGTTTATACTGTAAGTAAGAGAATTTTAGAGTCGACCTCTAAAAAATTATAAAGTAGGC
>JARQOD010000004.1:5816897-5878921 GCA_033576555.1 Oophaga sylvatica
CTGTTGTTTAGTGTGGCATCCCCTTTTTAGGCTCAGTGTAATCTGAGCTCCCAGCACTGGAGTTTCCCGCCTAAACGTAGGGGGTCTCCATTGTCTCACATGTGCTCTCCTTCTTTAGCAGCCATTATGAGGATTCATTCCTTTTGGTGATAACACGGTGGGAATTTGTGTCAGAAACAATGAAAGTCACTGTGTTGAACCATGCGCCGACGGGCATCGTTCCCGTGGTACTGGTGAACCCGTAACTCCAACAGAACCCGAGAAATGGAATTCTAGGATGCCCCATGAGCTATTTCATCCAGTTTGAGCTCATTGGAACCGTCATTTCAAAGTAGATCATTGATAGGTCTGCCATTATTCTGCTAGAGTTCCCGCTGAGTTATGGTCCTTATGACTTTCAGAGCTCAAAAACTATACCTTGTAGCCCAGGGGAGGTGGCCAGAAACCGCCCCTTTTGTGAGGTCAGAAGCCGACATGTATAAGGCTTGCAGGGAAGCTCCTGAGTCATTCCTTGCTGTGACGTCTTGACTAAGAGATCTGCAAATGAACTATGACGTGTGGCTCCTCCCCCAGCCAGTCTTGCCTGTAACTACCATGTGAGTGATTTTCATCTTTAATCCTATTTTATTTTATAACTGCATTTGTACATAACGATATTGTCTCAGTTTGTTCCATCTTTTTATATTGTATAAGCACTGCCTGTTTTTTAAGGAATAAACCTATAAAATTATTAGTTTGATTCTCCTGCTCTATAAACGAATTTTCACGTGCCTGACGTACTACGCTACTGTTTTGGGGTTGCTGCGGACCCTCTTGATAAATTGTTCCGAGTAAATCGTAGCTGGTGGCAGCTAAAAGGAAGGGGTGTAAAGTGTTAATCTATTGGGTGGCGCTGGCAGTGACGGAGCGGGTTTTATAAGAGTATTGCCCGGCCGCGGCCCGGAGTAATTATAATTCCCTCACTGCAGCGTGCCCAATAGCCAGCACACATCCAAGTGACCCGTCTGGCGACTAATTATCCTAGGTGCAGTTCCCTGACTGACCTGAGGGTAAGGGGGGCGCCAGAGAGCTGCAAGTTCCCAAGTGGAAGTGGGATAATTATAAATCCCTGCAGTTTCCTGGGTCGGACGGCAGCAGCCGTCGTGTGTGTGCGCGTTTTCGTCACATTTGCGGCACGAGGGATCACAAGCCGTGATACCCCGGGTTACCGTGTGGCGGACCGTGTGCCAGTTCATCACATATTGGTGGCAGCGGTGGGATTATAGAGCATTAGTGATCTGGTTTGAGCAATCATTCCATTCACTAAAAAACTTGCACGGTTCTTCAGGGACCCTGTAACTAAAGTTTTGGAGAACAGACTCAGTGTTTATTAGTCCTGAGACAATTGTGTGTACTTGCGGTTACCCCTCCCTTCTCTTTGTTTTTCTATCCTATCTTTTATTTGGCAACCATGGCTACGAGGGGATTCGACTGGTATAATCGGAGTAGCAGGGAAACTCTTCTGGCCATATGCGAGTGGAGGCAGATTGTCCCCATGGACCAAACCAAGGCCGCAGTGATCCAGGCCCTGATGGCACGGGACCACGCTCAGAGCGAGGAGGGCGCAGGAGCCGGCCCAAGCCAAGGTGGTGCCGCAGGAGCAGAGGCCCAACCCCTCACTGCTTACACCCAGGGCGGGATGGACCCTTACCTGCAGGCGGCCCTGGAGGGACTCTCCACTGACGACCATGAAAAACGGCTGAAGCTGATCCAGAAAGCTCAAGAGAGAGCCGACCAGCGAGAGGCCAAACAGCGAGAGGCTGAGATAGCCGAGCGCCAAGCCCAGCGAGAGGCCGAGAGAGCCCAGCGAGAGGCCGAGAGAGCCGAGCGGGAAGCTCAGAGAGCCCATGAACTGGAGCTGCTCAGACAAGGGGCACTGCCCTCCGCAGCCCAGAGCAGTGTGCCCAGCAGCGCTCAGAGTCCCAAGCCCCGGCCGGAGCACTTTCCCGTGATGGAAAAGGACGGAGACTTGGACACTTTTCTGCGGGCCTTTGAGAAAGTCTGCAGACAGTACTGGCTGCCTGCCGACCAATGGGCCAGGTACTTGACCCCCGGGCTAAAGGGCAAAGCTTTGGAGGCGTTCGCTTCCCTCACGTCAGATCAAGACAGTGACTATAAGGCCATCAAGCAGGCCCTGATCGCCAAGTACCAGCTAACCCCTGAGGTATACCGAAAGAAGTTCCGGAACCTCCAACGTGGCCCACACGACAGTTATAGCGATGTGGTGCAAGGACTCAGGAACCACTTTGGCCAGTGGATCCATGGACTGTCAGTTGACACCTTTGAGGAGCTGAAAGACCTGATGATCAAAGACCAGTTCCTGCATCTGTGCCCAGCTGAGGTCCGACAGTTCATCCTGGACCGAGAACCGGAGGACGCGGTCACAACAGCACGGATCGCCGACAGCTATGAGGCCAACCGGAAACCCGAGGTGCGGAAGCCCGCCGCCCGCTGGGGAGGGGGTAAGCCTGCAACCAACCCCAGTGCCCCTGCCAGTTGTCCTTCTGGGGAACTATCCCCTTTGCCAGCGCCAGGCCTACATCAGACCCCCGCCAGTGTTTCTCCTGTAAACGGACAGGACACATCAGCGCCACCTGTCCGGAGAGGCAGAAGAACCCCCCAGCCAAGGCCTCCGGGCCCAACGCCTCTGTTCTTTTGGTGGGTGGTGTGGTGGGGAGGGTTGATGACAACGTGCAGCCCGTCCGCGTGGGGGCCCGTCTTGCTACAGGCCTCAAGGACACCGGGGCTGAACGAACCCTCATCCGACCCGAACTGGCGGCCCCTGAAGAGTTGATTCCGGGGAAAACCTTAACTGTCACCGGGATTGGGGGCGTCCACTACCCCTTGCCGATAGCCCGAGTTTTCATTGACTGGGGTACCGGGAGCGGGGTGAAGGAAGTGGGGGTGTCCGAAAACCTGCCCACTGATGTTTTATTGGGGACTGATCTGGGGAGGATGGTGTAGTACTATGTCCCTGACACCCCTCCCCAATCTGATAATAAGGTTAATGTTATCCATGATGATGATGTTGATGATGATGGGAAACTGAATGTGTTACCTGCCAATGCTTTGCGAAGTGATTATGCAACCGATAACCTTTCTTTCCCTAGGAATGATGTTGATAGTGATGTATCTGTGCCATCTGAATCTGTTAACCCTTTCTCTGAAGTGGTAGATGTGTCCACAGGTACAGGAGCGTTCAGCCACGTCGCTCTGCGGAGTGAGATGGCTGAGGAACCCCTAGCAGGAGCAAGCGACAGTGCTCAAGGAAATGGGGAGGTGCATGGGAACCGGGAGGAAGGTGACGCCATGACACTGACCAGTGCCACCGAGGAAGGTAACTGGCCCATAAGTAGCACTGCTCCTGAAGTGTTGGGGGTGGATGGGGAGGTAGAGCCCATAGCAGCGCAGGCTGATGGGTCTGTAGAAATCCCCGGGGAGACTGCATATGTAGCTGCCGTCACCCGCAGTCAGAGTGCCCGGATCGCAGGTAGCGCCCTGCCATCTGGACCCTCCTCCTCTACAGGAGAGACTGAACCAGAGGTGGACCCAGAGCCGGTCCCAGAGGGTCCCAGTGAGGAAGGAACCCTGACGTCACTTCTGGCTGCCTCCAGCCAGGAGTTCCAGGCCGCTCTGCACTCAGATGCGAGCCTGGAGAACTTGAGGCACCTCGCCGAGACGACCACCTCCGTGACTGATAAGGAGAGGGTGTTCTGGGAACGAGGAAGGTTGTACCGGGAGACAGTACCCGGAGATTCCCAAAAGGAGTGGTTGAGGGAAAAACAGCTAGTCGTCCCCCACCAGTTCCGAGGTGAGTTGTTGAGGATTGCCCATGAGATTCCACTTGCTGGACACTTGGGGATTAGCAAAACTAAGGCACGGCTGTCTCAACACTTCTATTGGCCCAAGATGGGGACAGATGTGACTAACTACTGCCGCTCCTGTATCACCTGTCAAAGAGTGGGAAGGCGGGGCCTGCTCTTAAGGCTCCCCTGATCCCGTTGCCAGTGATAGAGGAGCCTTTCCAGAGGATCGCGGTGGACATTGTGGGACCGCTGGCCGTCCCCAGCAGCTCTGGAAAGCAATACATCCTTACTGTGGTAGACTACGCTACCCGGTACCCGGAGGCAGTAGCTCTGTCCTCAACTAGGGCAGATAAGGTGGCAGATGCACTGGTGACCATCTTCTCACGGGTAGGACTTCCCAGGGAGATGCTTACCGATCGAGGGACCCAATTTATGTCTCGCCTAATGAAGGCTCTCTGCAGCAAAATGCAGGTGACGCGTATGGTATTGAGTTCGTATCACCCACAGACCAATGGTTTGTGTGAGCGCTTTAACGGTACCCTCAAACAGATGCTCCGCATGCTGGTTGAGACCCAGGGACGCGATTGGGAGCGGTACCTCCCACACCTGCTATTTGCCTACAGAGAGGTCCCGCAGGCCTCGACGGGGTTCTCCCCCTTCAAGCTCCTGTATGGCAGGCGAGTCCGGGGACCCCTTGGGTTGATAAGAGAATCCTGGGAAGATGAGCCAAACCCCACGGAAGTGTCCATCGTGGATTATGTCATGCGCTTCCGCGACAAGATGCAGACCTTGACGCAGTTGGTGCATGACAACATGACGCAGGCTCAGGCTGACCAGAAGCACTGGTACGACCAGAACGCCCGGGAGCGGACCTACCAGGTGGGTCAAAAGGTGTGGGTGCTGGTCCCCGTACCAAAGGATAAGCTTCAGGCAGCCTGGGAAGGCCCGTACGTCGTGCACAAACGGCTCAACCCAGTCACCTACATGGTCACGCTTGACCACACTCGGGGTAGGCGCAAGGCCTTTCACGTCAACATGATGAAGGCCCATCACGAACGTGAAGCCTGCGTCCTACCGGTCTGCAACCTGCCCGAGGACGGGGAGGAGGATCCCCTCCTGGACATGCTGACCCAAGCCCAGGCCAATGGGTCCATTGAGGACATGGAGGTAAATGCCTCGCTAACCGCCTCCCAGAGGTTGCAGTTGCTGACCACTCTGGAACCCTTCCGGGCCGAGTTCACTAACCGACCCGGAAGGACCAAGTTGGCAGTCCATGAGGTGGACACCGGGAATCACGCCCCGTTACGGCGGACACCTTATCGGATCTCTGAGGAGGTGCAGCAGATTATGCGCCAAGAGATCCAGGAGATGTTGCAGCTGGGGGTGATCCGGCCGTCCAAAAGCGCGTGGGCCTCACCTGTAGTTCTCGTGCCAAAAAAGGATCGACCACCCGGTTCTGCGTGGACTACAGGGGGCTCAACGCCATCACTACCTCTGATGCGCACCCAATGCCACGCATCGAGGATCTGCTGGAGCGGTTGGCGAATGCCAAGTACATATCCATCATGGATTTAAGCCGGGGATACTGGCAGATTCCCCTGAGCCCTGAGGCGCAGGAGAAGTCCGCCTTTATTACCCCTTTTGGACTGTACGAGTCCACGGTCATGCCTTTCGGCATGAAGAATGCCCCTGCCACTTTTCAGCGGATGGTCAACCACCTGCTTCAGGGACTGGAGGAGTACGCTGTGGCGTACCTGGACAACATTGCCGTCTTCAGTTCCACCTGGGAGGAACACCTTCAGCATCTCCAGGAGGTGCTCAAGCGTATTCACCAGGCAGGTCTGACCATCAAGCCGGGAAAATGCCAGATGGGCATGAGGGAGGTCCACTACCTGGGGCACCGGGTAGGCGGGGGTTCCATGAGTCCAGAGCCCGAGAAAGTGGACGCGATCGTGTCCTGGCCCACACCAAGGACCAAAAAGCAGGTGAAGTCCTTCCTGGGCACTGCAGGGTACTATAGGCGTTTCGTACCGAACTATAGCGCCATTGCAAAACCCTTGACGGACCTCACCAAGGGCGGTCTTCCCCAAACAGTCAACTGGACAGATGGCTGTGAGGCAGCATTCCGAGCTTTGAAAACAGTCCTGTGCAGCTCTCCAGTGTTGAAAGCCGTCGACAGCAGTCGGCCCTTCCTGGTACAGACTGACGCCAGCGAATTTGGCCTCGGTGCTGTACTCAGCCAGGTTGATTCGGGGGACCAGGAGCACCCCGTGTTGTACCTGAGCCGGAAACTTCTGCCGAGGGAAGTGGCATACTCCACCATCGAGAAGGAGTGCCTGGCCATGGTCTGGGCACTGCAACGTTTGCAGTCCTACCTGTACGGGCGCACCTTCAAGGTGGTCACCGACCACAACCCTCTGAGCTGGCTGCACACAGTGTCCGGAACCAATGGTAGGTTGCTACGCTGGAGCCTTGCCCTACAGCAGTATGATTTGCCGTACAACACAAGAAAGGCAGCGATCATGGGAATGCTGATGGGTTATCACGACGTGGCGAACCCGCTGAGGTGCGCATGTCGGATTACCGACAGGTCATGCCTCCGTAGCGCCCTCTAAGGGGGGGAGGTGTGATGAGTGATGTGCTGGAATTGCCATTCTCATCTTTTTTTTTTTTTTTGTACTGCTGACAGCCCACAAAGCAAAGCCCTCCCTCCTCCTCTCTGCAGCTCACGCTTCTCACCAACCCCCCAACCTGCACACAAGTAAGGCTCAGTGTAATCTGAGCTCCCAGCACTGGAGTTTCCCGCCTCACCGTAGGGGGTCTCCATTGTCTTCACATGTGCTCTCCTTCTATAGCAGCCATTATGAGGATTCATTCCTTTTGGTGATAACACGGTGGGAATTTGTGTCAGAAACATGAAAGTCACTGTGTTGAACCATGCGCCGACGGGCATCGTTCCCGTGGTACTGGTGAACCCGTAACTCCAACAGAACCCGAGAAATGGAATTCTCGGATGCCCCATGAGCTATTTCATCCAAGTTTGAGCTCATTGGAACCGTCATTTTAAAGTAAGATCATTGATAGGTCTGCCATTATTCTGCTAGAGTTCCCCGCTGAGTTATGGTCCTTATAACTTTCAGAGCTCAAAACTATACCTTGTAGCCCAGGGGAGGTGGCCAGAAAACCAGCCCCTTTTGTGAGGTCAGAAGCCGACATGTATAAGGCTTGCAGGGAAGCTCCTGAGTCATTCCTTGCTGTGACGTCTTGACTAAGAGATCTGCAAATGAACTATGACGTGTGGCTCCTCCCCCAGCCAGTCTTGCCTGTAACTACCATGTGAGTGATTTTCATCTTTAATCCTATTTTATTTTATAACTGCATTTGTACATAACGATATTGTCTCAGTTTGTTCCATCTTTTTATATTGTATAAGCACTGCCTGTTTTTTAAGGAATAAACCTATAAAATTATTAGTTTGATTCTCCTGCTCTATAAACGAATTTTCACGTGCCTGACGTACTACGCTACTGTTTTGGGGTTGCTGCGGACCCTCTTGATAAATTGTTCCAAGTAAATCGTAGCTGGTGGCAGCTAAAAGGAAGGGGTGTAAAGTGTTAAGGGTATGCCACACTAAACAACATCGCTAACGGGATCGCTAAAAAAACGTCACTATTTAGCGATCCCGTTAGCGATGTTGTTGTGTGCGGCATCTACCAGCGACGTGGCCCCTGCTGTGATCTCGTCCGTCGTCCTGATCGTTCCGGACCCTATTTTCATCGCTGGCGTCCCGCTGGTAAGTATCTAATCGCTGAGTGTGGCACCTTTTTTAGCGATTTAGCGGTACTTTTGTACCGCTAAAGTCGTTAAGGAGATCGCTAACCGCGATAGCTTCCTTAACGATATCGCTAAATTAGGTAGCTACTAGCGATTTAGAAACAATCCCGCTAGCGATCTCATTAGTATGCGACGCTAACGAGATCGCTAGCGGGATTGTGTAGTGTGGCAGTAGCTTTAATCTATTGGGTGGCGCTGGCAGTGACGGAGCAGGTTTTATAAGAGTATTGCCCGGCTGCGGCCCGGAGTAATTATAATTCCCTCACTGCAGCGTGCCCAATAGCCAGCACACATCCAAGTGACCCGTCTGGCGACTAATTATCCTAGGTGCAGTTCCCTGACTGACCTGAGGGTAAGGGGGGCGCCAGAGAGCTGCAAGTTCCCAAGTGGAAGTGGGATAATTATAAATCCCTGCGGTTTACTGGGTCGGACGGCAGCAGCCGTCGTGTGTGTGCGCGTTTTCGTCACATTTGCGGCACGGAGGGATCACAAGCCGTGATACCCCGGGCTACCGTGTGGCGGACCGTGTGCCAGTTCATCACACCTGGGGTATATACATCACTGGGGAGGGCTGGGGTGTATACATCACTGGGGAGGGCTGGGGTATATACATCACTGGGGAGGGCTGGGGGTATATACATCACTGGGGAGGGCTGGGGGTATATACATCACTGGGGAGGGCTGGGGGTATATAGATCACTGGGGAGGGCTGGGGTATATACATCACTGGGGAGGGCTGGGGTATATACATCACTGGGGAGGGCTGGGAGCATATACATCACTGGGGATTGCTGGTGGCATATACATGACTGGGGAGGGCTGGGGGTATATACATCACTGAGGATTGCTGGGGGTATATACATCACTGGAGATTGCTGGGGCATATACATCACTGGGGATTGCTGGGGGCATATACATCACTGGGGATTTCTGGGGGTATATACATCACTGGGGAGTGCTGGGGGTATATACATCACTGGGGAGTGCTGGTAATATATACATCACTGGGGATTGCTGGGGGTATATACATCACTGGGAGGGCTGGGAGTATATACATCACTGGGGAGTGCTGGGGGTATATACATCACTGGGGATTGCTGGGGGTATATACATCACTGGGGATTGCTGGGGGTATATACATCACTGGGGATTGCTGGGGGTATATACATCACTGGGTAGAGCTGGGGACATAGACATCACTGGGGATTGCTGGGGGTATATACATCACTGAGGAAGGCTGGGGTATATACATCACTGGGGATTGCTGGCGGTATATACATCACTGGGGATTTCTGGGGGTATATACATCACTGGGGATTTCTGGGGGTATATACATCACTGGGGATTTCTGGGGGTATATACATCACTGGGGAGGGCAGGGGTGTATACATCACTGGGGAGGGCAGGGGTGTATACATCACTGGGGAGGGCTGGGATATATACATCACTGGGGGTTGCTGGTGGCATATACATCACTGGGGAGGGCTGGGGGTATATACATCACTGAGGATTGCTGGGAGTATATACATCACTGGAGATTGCTGGGGGTATATACATCACTGGAGATTGCTGGGGGCATATACATCACTGGGGATTGCTGGGGGTATATACATCACTGGGGATTGCTGGGGGTATATACATCACTGGAGATTGCTGGGGGCATATACATCACTGGGGATTGCTGGGGGCATATACATCACTGGGGAGTGCTGGGGGTATATACATCACTGGGGATTGCTGGGGGTATATACATCACTGGGGATTTCTGGGGGTATATACATCACTGGGGAGTGCTGGGGGTATATACATCACTGGGGAGTGCTGGGGGTATATACATCACTGGGGATTGCTGGGGATATATACATCACTGGGGAGGGCTGGGGGTATATACATCAGTGGGGAGGGCTGGGGGTATATACATCACTGGGGAGTGCTGGGGGTATATACATCACTGGGGATTGCTGGGGGTATATACATCACTGGGGAGGGCTTGGGGTATATACATCACTGGGGAGGGCTGGGGACATAGACATCACTGGGGATTGCTGGGGGTATATACATCACTGAGGAAGGCTGGGGTATATACATCACTGGGGATTTCTGGGGGTATATACATCACTGGGGATTACTGGGGGTATATACATCACTGGGGATTGCTGGGGGTATATACATCACTGGGGATTTTTGGGGGTATATACATCACTGGGGAGGGCAGGGGTGTATACATCACTGGGGATTGCTGGGGGTATATACATCACTGGGGAGATCTGGGGTGTATACATCACTGGGGATTGCTGGGGGTATATACATCACTGGGGATTTCTGGGGGTATATACATCACTGGGGATTGATGGGGACATAGACATCACTGGGGAGGACTGGGGTATATACATCACTGGGGATTTCTGGGGGTATATACATCACTGGGGATTGCTGGGGGTATATACATCACTGAGGATTGCTGGGGACATAGACATCACTGGGGATTGCTGGGGACAAAGACATCACTGGGGATTGCTGGGGGTATATACATCACTGTGGATTTCTGGGGGTATATACATCACTGGGGATTGCTGGGGGTATATACATCAATTCAATTCAATTCAAAGAAGCTTTATTGGCAGGACTAAATACACATTAGTTTTGCCAAAGCAAGTGTACAAAAGGGGAATAGGGATAGAGATGTTGAGTAGGGGCAGATCTAGGGTAGGGGCTATGAAAGTCCATGGCATGGGGAGGGGTGATGGGGCGCAGGTCCGGGGTGGGGGCTATAGAAGTCCATGGCATAGGGAGGGGTGATGGGGGCAGATCCGGGGTGGGGTCTATAGAAGTCCATGGCATATCATAGTTCTCTTTCTCGCAGTCTATGACATTCGCTCACATACCGCGCTGCTATCTCCGCTGCTCTCTCTTCTTCCCCCAGCAAGATATATGTTTTCTCTTCCTCCTTCATGGTGATGAAATCCGGGAAGAGATGTGAGAGTCTCCTAAAGTGAGTGTCCCTCACTGCTGAGTATTTGGAGCAGTGTAGCAGGAAGTGGGTTTCATCCTCTATGGCCTCCTGGTCACAGTGTTGACATAGTCTTTCCTTCCTGGGCTTGTAGCTCTGCCTGTGTCGGCCGGATTCGATGGCCAGACTGTGGGCACTGAGTCTATACCGGCTCAGGATCTTGCGGTCTCTGGGTCTGGGAGTTTCTCCAGGTATGGGGCCAGTCTGTGGTCTCTCTGTAGACTCCGGTACATGGTCAGTTTCTGGGAGCTGATGATGTCGTTCTTCCAGTCACTGACATACCTTTCCTGGCCTTCGTCTACCATCTTCCTGATTTCGGCTTTTGTCAGGTTGTTGTGATTGGTGTTCTGGTCAGGTTGGGTTTGGGTGAGCTGTTCCGAGGGTTCTAGTTTTTCTGTTTCGCCTACGTGTGTCAGGGCTTTATGGTGATGGGAGCTTGGATTGCTCCTATGTAGGTGAGCCCAGAATGACAGTGCCCTCTTTAGAACCGTTAGGTGTAGAGGGAATCTGCCCAGCTCGGCCCGGCAGGCACTATTAGAGGTGCTCCGGTGGACTTGGAGAAGGTGCTTGCAGAATTCCAGGTGGAATATTTCTGTTGGGCTGGAATCCCACCTTAACCAGTCTGGGTAGGTGTGAGAACCCCAGACTTCACTGCCATACAGGAGGATTGGGGCGATGACAGAGTCGAAGATTTTTAACCAGACCCTCACTTGTGGTTTCAGATGGTAGAGTTTTCTTCGGATGCCATAGAAGGTTTTACATGCCTTGTCTTTCAGGGTCTCTATGGCTTGTTTGAAGCTTCCTGACCGGTGAATCTCTAGGCCCAGGTAGGTATATTTGTCTGTTCCTGTAAGGGCGCAGTTGTTGAGGACAAATGAAGGGTGCTGGTCTAATTTTCTCTTTCTCCTCTGGAACACCATGATGTTGGTTTTCTTTAGGTTGACCGGTAGTGCCCAGGTGGAGCTGAATTTCTCTAAGATTTTCAGGTTGTCTTGGAGGCCTTTCTCGGTTGGTGACAGAAGCAGCAGGTCATCTGCATACAGCAGGAATTTCACCTGGGTGTCGTGGAGGGTGGGACCTGGTGCTTTGGAAGATTCCAGAGCCGTAGCCAGCTCGTTGATGTAAATGTTGAAGAGCGTTGGACTTAGGCTGCAGCCTTGTCTGACTCCACGGCTCTGCTGGAAATAAGCCGTTCTTTTACCGTTGACACTCACACTGCAGAGGTTCTCGGTGTAGGAGCTTTTGATAACATCGTAGGTCTTTCCTCCTATTCCGCTCTCCAGCAGTTTCAGGAATAAGCCCGGGTGCCACACCGAATCGAAGGCCTTTTTAAAGTCCACGAAACAGGCGTGTATCTTCCCGTTCTTTGTATTGTGGACATGTCTCTGAATGAGGCTGTGCAGGGTATAGATGTGGTCAGTGGTGCGGTGGTTTGGCATGAACCCTGCTTGGCTCTTGCTGAGGACGTTATGTTCGGTGAGGAAACTGAGGATCCTCTTGTTCAGGATGCTGTTGAACAGTTTCCCCAGGTTGCTGCTGACACATATGCCTCTGTAGTTGGCTGGGTCATACCTGTCCCCATTCTTGTGGATGGGTGTGATGAGGCCTTGGTTCCAGGTACGAGGGAAGTAGCCGGCACTTAGCACAATATTGAAGAGTTTAACCATTGCAGCCTGTATTTCTGGTGGGCTGTACTTCAGCATTTCTGGTAGGATTCCATCCAGGCCACCGGCTTTTTTACATCTTATGGAAGAGATTCTCTCTGCTACTTCCTGTAATGTAATAGGTGTATCCACGGGGTTTTGGACATTTTTTACTTTTTCCTCCATTGCTTTTAGTTTTGCCATTATGCTTTCTTGTTCTTGGCTCAGTTCTTCCTTTGGGATGTCTTTATAGAGGTCTCTGAAGTACTGGAGCCAGATGTTGCCATTTTGGATATGGATGTTGTTTTTCTTGTCTTTTGTGCCCATGTGGTTCCATAGTTCCCAGAAGGAATTGTCTTGAAGAGCATCTTGGAGTTGGTTAAGCTTGGTAGAGATGTAACTCTGCTTCTTCCTCCTGAGGATGGTTTTGTACTGCCTTTGTATGGTTTCATAGGCTTCTCTCAGACCAGGGTGGTTGGGGTCTCTATGTTTCTTGTTTGAGGCTGTTCTCAGGGTCTTCCGTACGGCTTTACATTCTCTGTCAAACCAACCATTGATCTGTTTTTCTTTTGGTCTCTTGTAGTCGACTTTTTTAAGGTCGGACAGTCTGGCCATTGCATAGAATATATTGTTGAGGTCTTTTGTAGCTTGACTCACTCCCTTTGGGTTAGGCTGGTACTCGTGGTTGTAGAAGTGGTGGAGCATCCGCTGTATTTCAGGTCTGCTGAGAGCCTCTTTATACTTTAATGCCGACGTTTTGGACCATTTATAGGATGTACATCACTGAGGATTGCTGGGGACATAGACATCACTGGGGATATATAAATGACAGGGGATTGCTGGGGGTATATACATCACTGGGGATTGCTGGGGTATATACATCACTGGGGATTGCTGGGGACATAGACATCACTGGGGATAGTGGCGCTGCCGCTACTCTCTTCATCTGTGGGACAGGAGCTCATTGCACTAACTCCACCCACAAGGTGCATCCTCACGCTGGCACTGGGCATCCTGAGGACATCATCCTTTATCTGCATGCATCGTTCAGTTGCAGTCTACCTGCAGTGCCCCCCTGTCATGTCTGGCTGATGGCGCCCTGAGAGACCGCACTGGTCGCACATAGGTAAGGCCGGCCATGATCTGAGCAATCCATCTCTACAGTACTCAGGGGCGATTCGATTTACCATCCCCATACTGGCAAAAGATATGCTGTGAATGGATATTTCACCTGTGACTCCTCCTTTGTGATATATCTCCTAAAATGCCCATGTGGATTTGCATATGTGGGGGAGACTACACAGCGGACCAAGGATAGAGTTTCCAAACACAAGTCCACTATCAGGTGTCGGAGCTCCCTTCTCCCCAGTCCACAACATTTCATCTCATTAGGTCACAGTGTTACCCAACTTAGGGTTCAAATTATTGAGCAGATATCCTCTCCACGTAGGGGTAGCGATCGTCTCTATACTCAAAAGACGGGAAGCATATTGGATCCATGAACTTAATACACTTACACCGAGGGGTCTGAACAAGGACTACGACCTACAGGCGTTTATGTGATATGTTAATAGCCGGTTTTGTCATTGTATTTTGAACACAGTGTATCATGTCAGACCAGACAGATGAGTCTCATGTATGAGAGAGATAGAAAGGTTTGGGAATATAAACTTATGACCTTTGAAACTCAGTGCTGGAATGAATATATCACACGGATTCATGTCTGTGTACATCAATTAAGGAATCTGCTTCTCTGACCTTCTAGGGCATCAAAACACAATAGCAGACTCCAATCAGAGGGCAATAAAACTTTCACTCCTTATCTATGAACTGTTCCAATATTTATGTTCATCCCTCTGCCATAATGACTATTCTGCTTCACATCACTTATCTTATCTATTGCATTGTTTCTGTGCTGTGTGGTGTATAAATATGTGATTCTTCAGATGTTGTTTTAGTCTTTGCCTGATGAAGAAACCTGAGTAGTCTCAAAAGCTGCAATTTGTTACCATCTTTTCAGTTAGCCATTAAAAGGTATCAACCACTGAGGACTCTCAACTCGAAATATTTTTCTCATTTATGTAGTGACGTAATGGTCATAGAGTGACACTATTTTGGTCCCGTGACTACACGTCTCAGAGGAGACCGTTCTGCTGCTCCCTTCAATACAACACTGCGCAGAATAGGGATTCACACTGCTTTTTTGTTGCTGTTTTACCACATTCACATCCTGTTCTCTTCATCATTTCCTGAATACTGAACCAGTCTCTTTGTCTTCCAGAGTCGTTTGTATTGATCTGTCCGGGACTGCTCCGTTCTCATTCGTTCTCCTGCTATCCCACGTGACCCGGCAATCTCCTCAGTGCTCTGTTTTATCACACTCAGCCGCTTCCTCCCCTGAGTCCCTCCCACTGCAGCCTCTGATCCAGACACTCCCAGCTCCTGGAACGCTCTGTACTGCCACTTCCGGTTTGTGTCATGACGACGTCACTTCCGGTAATTAAACGCTCTGTATTGGTACTTCCGGTTTGTGTCATGTAAACGTCACTTCCGGTCCTGGAGCTCTCCGTGCTGCCACTTCCTGTTTATGTCATGCCGACGTCACTTCCTGTCCACTCAGACACGCTTCCCACGCTGACTCCATGCTCACATGCGGTCGCTCCTGTGGTCCTGCCTGACTTACATTGAATCCCGCGTCTGAGGTGCCTGCTCCTCTCATCTTCTCCACTGTCGGGTGAGCTGCTTTCCTGCACCCTCCCACCATTCTGTGACTTGCATTAGACGTCCTGCTCACACAGTGCGTTATTCTCATAGATGCCTTTAGCGCTTAGGACGTCCCTGCACCCTCCCTACTATTTATGATTGGGTGTATCTCTGCCAGGTCTCCCATACATTATTCTCTGTGCCTTATGCAGATTTTCACTATTGCTCTCTGTCGTCCAGTTCATGGTCGTACCCACCATAGAGCAGCTGCCCCCTAGAAGCAGTGGCCGGGTCACCTGTTTTTCCTGCCGCTGGCCCTTTAAATCTTCGGGCATGGCAGCTTTACAGGTGCACGCAGTGACCCGGGTGCCCTATACATAGGGGCAGAGCTTGGAGGGGGCCACCCGGAGCCATGCTACTGTAACTGCATCCACATGCACAGCAGAGAGAATTGCTCTGCCGCCGGCCGCTATGGGGGTGCATTATACTACAGAGGCTCTATATGGGGGTGCATTATACTACAGAGGCTCTATATGGGGGTGCATTATACTATTGAGGCTCCCTATGGGGGTGCATTATACTACAGAGGCTCTATATGTGGGTGCATTATACTAGAGAGGCTCCATATGGGGGTTTCATTATACTACAGAGGCTCTATATGGGGGTGCATTATACTACAGAGGCTCCCTATGGGGGTGCATTATACTACAGAGGCTCCCTATGGGGGTGCATTATACTACAGAGGCTCCATATGGGGGTGCATTATACTACAGAGGCTCCATATGGGGGTGCATTATACTACAGAGGCTCCATATGGGGGTGTATTATACTACAGAGGCTCTATATGGGGGTGCATTATACTACAGAGGCTCTATATGGGGGTGCATTATACTACAGAGGCTCTATATGGGGGTGTATTATACTACAGAGGCTCTATATGGGGTGCATTATACTACAGAGGCTCTATATGGGGTGCATTATACTACAGAGGCTCTATATGGGGGTGCATTATACTACAGAGGCTCTATATGGGGGTGCATTATACTACAGAGGCTCTATATGGGGGTGCATTATACTACAGAGGCTCTATATGGGGGTGCATTATACTACAGAGGCTCCATATGGGGGTGCATTATACTACAGAGGCTCCATATGGGGGTGCATTATACTACAGAGGCTCTATATGGGGGTGCATTATACTACAGAGGCTCTATATGGGGGTGCATTATACTACAGAGGCTCTATATGGGGGTGCATTATACTACAGAGGCTCCATATGGGGGTGCATTATACTACAGAGGCTCCCTATGGGGGTGCATTATACTACAGAGGCTCCCTATGGGGTGCATTATACTACAGAGGCTCCATATGGGGGTGCATTATACTACAGAGGCTCTATATGGGGGTGCATTATACTACACAGGCTCCATATGGGGGTGCATTATACTACACAGGCTCTATATGGGGGTGCATTATACTACACAGGCTCTATATGGGGGTGCATTATACTACACAGGCTCCCTATGGGGGTGCATTATACTACACAGGCTCCATATGGGGGTGCATTATAATAGAGACTCTATATAGGGGTGCATTATACTACAGAGAGAGGCTCCATATGGGGGTGCATTATACTACAGAGGCTGTCTATGGGGGTGCATTATAATACAGAGGCTGCCTATGGGGGTGCATTATAATACAGAGGCTGCCTATGGGGGTGCATTATAATACAGAGGCTGTCTATGGGGGTGCATTATAATACAGAGGCTGTCTATGGGGGTGCATTATAATACAGAGGTGTCTATGGGGGTGCATTATAATACAGAGGCTGTCTATGGGGGTGCATTATAATACAGGCTGCCTATGGGGGTGCATTATAATACAGAGGCTGTCTATGGGGGTGCATTATAATACAGAGGCTGCCTATGGGGGTGCATTATAATACAGAGGCTGTCTATGGGGGTGCATTATAATACAGAGGCTGTCTATGGGGGTGCATTATAATACAGAGGCTGTCTATGGGGGTGCATTATAATATAGAGGCTCCATATGGGGGTGCATTATAATACAGAGGTGTCTATGGGGGTGCATTATAATACAGAGGCTGTCTATGGGGGTGCATTATAATATAGAGGCTGCCTATGGGGGTGCATTATAATATAGAGGCTGTCTATGGGGGTGCATTATAATATAGAGGCTGCCTATGGGGGTGCATTATAATATAGAGGCTGTCTATGGGGGTGCATTATAATACAGAGGCTGTCTATGGGGGTGCATTATAATACAGAGGCTGTCTATGGGGGTGCATTATAATACAGAGGCTGCGTATGGGGGTGCATTATAATACAGAGGCTGCGTATGGGGGTGCATTATAATACAGAGGCTGCGTATGGGGGTGCATTATAGTACAGAGGCTGCGTATGGGGGTGCATTATAATACAGAGGCTGCGTATGGGGGTGCATTATAATACAGAGGCTGTCTATGGGGGTGCATTATAATACAGAGGCTGCCTATGGGGGTGCATTATAATACAGAGGCTGCCTATGGGGGTGCATTATAATACAGAGGCTGAAAGGTCAACCGACCCGCAAGCACAGGACCCTTTGTGCTTCACCACAGGGGGAGGTTAGCTTAACCCCCATGTGGCTACAATCGCTCTGATTGGCTGTTTCACTTTTAACAGCCAATCAGAGCGATTTGTAATATTTCACCAATCAAATTTGCAATAGCATCTGCCATGGCTGGAGACCGAGATCTGACCCCCCCCCCCACACCGAGTGACGGCGGCGATCGGCCGCCGCCACCGGTTGATGGTGGCAATCGGTCACCACCGTCACTATCTGCTCCTGTCCACTCCCCCCGCCTTCCAATTCCCCCTGCCTTCCGATCCCCCTCCTCACCTCTCCTGGGACTTGCAATGTCACTGTGTGCGTCCCGGCGGCCCTCCGTGATTCTTCATGGGCGCCGCCGTCTTGGAAAATGGCGGGCGCATGCGTAGTGCGCCCGCTGAATCTGCCAGCCGGTAGATTCCATACATTTATTTTGATCACTGTGATAAACTCTCACAGTGATCAAAATAAAAAAAAGTAAATAATCGCCCCCTTTATCACCCCCATAGGTAGGGACAAATAATAAAATAAAGAAAATATTTTTTTTATTTTTCTGTCAGGGTTAGGGTTAGAACTAGGGTTAGGGTTAGAATTAGGGTTAGGCCGGGATCACACATGCGAGAAACACGTCCGATTCTCGCATGTGAAATCCCAGCTCTGGCGCCGGCACTTGGGAGTGGAGTGTGCGGCTAATTGTATTTGTATGCAGCCGCACACTCCATTCCTGAGTGCCGGCGCCAGAGCTAGGATTTCACATGCGAGAATCGGACGTGTTTCTAGTATGTGTGATCCCGGCCTTAGGGTTGGGATTAGGGTTAGGGTTGGGATTAGGGTTAGGGGTGTGTTGGGGTTAGGGTTATGGTTAGTGGTGTGTTGGGTTTTGGATTAGGGTTAGGGGTGTGTAGAGGTTAGGGTTGTGGTTAGGGGTGTGTAGGGGTTAGGGTTGTAGGTAGAATTGAGGGGTTTCCACTATTTAGGCACATCAGGGGGTCTCCAAACGTGACATGGTGCCACCATTGATTCCTGCAAATTTTGCGTTCTAAAGCTATGTGCACACGTTCAGGATTTTTCGCGTTTTTTCTGTGATTTTCCACAGCAAAAACGCTTAAACACATGCAGTAAGCATCCTATTATTCAGAATGCATTCTGCAAGTTTTGTGCACAAAACGCATCGCCGTAAAAAACGCAGCATGTTCATTAATTTTGCTGTAAATTTGCGTTTTTCCCACTATATTATTGACCTAGAATGTTCAGGAAAAAACGCGGTAAAAACGCATGCGGATTTCCTGGGAAAAAGTCCGGTTTTTCTCAGGAAATTTCTGCATAGATTCCTGAATGTGTGCACATAGCCTAAAAGTCAAACAGTGCTCCCTTTATTCCGAGCTCCGACGTGTGCCCAAACAGTGGTTTACCCCCACATATGGGGTATTAGCGTACTCAGGAAAAATTGCACAACAACTTTGGGGGTCTAATTTCTCCTGTTACCCTTGGTAAAAAAATTGGGGACTAAAGAAATTATTTTTGTGAAAAAAAATAATGTTTTTTATTTTCACGGCTCTGCGTTATAAACTTCTGTGAAGAATTTGGAGATTCAAAGTGCTCACCACACATCTAGAGAAGTTCCTTGGGGGATCTAGTTTCCAAAATGGGGTCACTTGGGGGGGGTTTCTACTGTTTAGGCACATCATGGGCTCTGCAAGCGTAACATGATGCCCGCAGACCATTCCATCAAGTCGGCATTACAAAACGTCACTACTTCCCTTCCAAGCCCCGACGTGTGCCCAAACAGTGGTTCCCCCCACATATGGGGTATCAGCGTACTCAGGACAACAACTTTTGGGGTCTAATTTCTCCTGTTACCCTTGTAAAAATAAAAAATTGCGGGCTAAAAAATCAGTTTTTGAGGAAAAAAATGACTTTTTATTTTCACGGCTCTGCATTATAAACTTCTGTGAAGCACGTGGGGGTTCAAGGTGCTCAACACCCATCTGGATAAGTTCCTTGGGTGGTCTAGTTTCCAAAATGGGGTCACTTGGGTGGGTTTCCACAGTTTAGGCACATCAGGGGCTCTGCAAACATAACATGACGCCTGCAGACCATTCCATCAAGTCGGCATTTCAAAACGTCACTACTTCCCTTCCGAGCCCCGACGTGTGCCCATACAGTAATTTTCTTCCACATATGGGATTTCAGCGTACTCAGGACAAATTGGGCTACAACTTTTGGGGTCTAATTTCTCCTGTTACCCTTGGGAAAATAAAAAAATTGGGGACTAAAATCATGTTTGTGGAAAAAATATGATTTTTTTATTTTCATGCCCGGGCGTTATAAACTTCTGTGTAGCCCTTGGGGGTTCAAAGTGCTCACCACACATCTAGAGGAGTTCCTTGCTGGGTCTAGTTTCCAAAATGGGGTCACTTGTGGGGAGTTTCCACAGTTTAGGCACATCAGGGGCTTTGCAAACGTAACATGACGCCCGCAGACCATTCCATCAAAGTCGGCATTTCAAAACGTCTCTACTTCCCTTCCGAGCCCTAATGTGTGCCCGAACAGTGGTTACCCCCCACATATGGAGTACCAGTGTACTCAGGACAAATTTTACAACAACTTTTGGGGTCCTATTTCTCCTGTTACCCTTATGAAAATAAAAATTGTGGGTTAAAAAAATCAGTTTTTGAGGAAAAAAATTATTTTTATTTTCACGTCTCGGCATTATAAACTTCTGTGAAGCACGTGGGGGTTCAAGGTGCTCACCACACATCTGGATAAGTTCCTTGGGGGTCTAGTTTCCAAAATGGGGTCACTTGTGGGGGTTTCTACTGTTTAGGCACATCAGGGGCTCTGCAAACGTAACAAGTTGCCGCAGACCATTCCATCAAGTCGGCATTTCAAAGCGTCACTACATCCCTTCTGAGCCCTGAGGTGTGCCCAAACAGTGGTTCCCCCCACATATGGGGTACCAGCGCACACAGGACAAACTGGACAACAACTTTTGGGGGCCAATTTTTCCTGCAACCATTGTGAAAATAAAATATAGGGGCTAAAAAAATCATTTTTTGAGGAAAAAAAAGATTTTTTATTTTCACGGCTCTGCGTTTATAAACTTCTGTGAAGCACTTGGGGGCTCAGAGTGCTCACAACACATCTAGATTAGTTCCATAAGAGGTCTAGTTTCCAAAATGGTGTCACATGTGTTTTTTTTTCACTGTTTAGGCACACAGGGGCTCTCCAAACGCGTCATGGTGTCCGCTAACGATTGGAGCTAATTTTCCATTCAAAAAGTCAAATGGCGCTCCTTCCCTTCTGGGCCCTGCTGTGTGCCCAAACAGTGGTTTATGACCACATATGAGGTATCTGTGTACTTAGGATAAATTGCCCAACACATTTTAGGATCCATTTTATCCTGTTGCCCGTGTGAAAATGAAAAAACTGAGGCTAAAAGAAAATTTTTGTGAACAAAAAGTACTTTCTTTTTTTTACGGATCAATTTGTGAAACACCTGGGGGTTCAAAGTGCTCACTATGCATCTAGGTAAGTTCCTTGGGGGGTCTAGTTTCCAAAATGGGGTCACTTGTGGGGGAGCTCCAATGTTTAGGCACACAGGGACTCTCCAAATGCGACATGGCAACCGCTAAATATTCCAGCATATTTCCATTCAAAAAGTCAAATGGCGCTCCTTCCCTTCTGAGCCCTGCCGTGCGCCCAAACAGTGGATTATGACCACATATGAGGTATCTGTGTACTCAAGGAGAACAAATTTTAGGATCCATTTTATCCTGTTGCCCATGTAAAAATGAAAAAATTGATGCTAAAAGAAAATTTTTGTTGGAAAAATTAAAATGTCCATTTTTTCCTTCCACGTTGCTTTAGTTCCTGTGAAGCACCTGAAGGGTTAATAATCTTCTTGAATGTAGTTTTGAGTAGCTTGAGGGGTGCAGTTTTTATAATGGTGTCACTTTTGGATATTTTCTGCCATATAGACCCCTCAAAGTGACTTCAAAAGTGAGGTGGTCCCTAAAAAAATGGTTTTGTAAATTTTGTTGTAAAAATTAGAAATTGCTGGTCAACTTTTAACCCTTTTAACTTCCTAACAAAAAAAAATTGTTTCCAAAATTGTACTGATGTAAAGCAGACATGTGGGAAATGTTATTTATTAACTATTTTGTGTGACATAACTCTCTGGTTTAACAGAATAAAATAATGAATTGTGAAATTTTCGCAATTTATTTTTTTTCACAAATAAAACGCAAAAATTGACCTAAATTTACCACTAACATGAAGCCCAATATGTCACGAAAAAACAGTCTCAGAATCGCTAGGATCCGTTGAAGCGTTCCTGAGTTATTAACTCATAAAGGGACACTGGTCAAAATTGCAAAAAATGGCAAGGTCTTTAAGGTTAAAATAGGCAGGGTCATGAAGAGGTTAATGATTGAAGTGGCCGCTGCTCAGGGTGGGCCCCTCCATGTGACGGGGCCTGGGGCGATGGCCCCCTCTGCCCCCCCAGGAAGCTACGCTACCATATACCATAGTGAAGGCACAAATCCATCTAAACCAACAGTCCTGAGGACTAATTATGATATCAGTGCTAAGTAGGCAGGGGAGTGTATGTGGCATACTTCATTGCATACAGCAAGAGGGTCCATTACTGTCTGCTGATGCTGCCTATTAGATATTTACCGTATATACAGTACAGACCAAAAGTTTGGACACACCTTCTCATTCAAAGATTTTTCTGTATTTTCATGACTATGAAAATTGTACATTCACACTGAAGGCATCAAAACTTGGCCTCCACAGTCATCAGACCTGAACCCAATCGACATGGTTTGGGGTGAGCTTGACCGCAGAGTGAAGGCAAAAGGGCCGACAAGTGCTAAGCATCTCTGGGAACTCCTTCAAGACTGTTGGAAGACCATTTCCGGTCACTACCTCTTGAAGCTCATCAAGAGAATGCCAAGAGTGTGCAAAGCAGTCATCAAAGCAAAAGGAAAAGAACCTAGAATATAAGACATATTTTCAGTTGTTTCACACTTTTTTGTTAAGTATATAATTCCACATGTGATAATTCATAGTTTTGATGCCTTCAGTGTGAATGTACAATTCTTATAGTCATGAAAATACAGAAAAATCTTTGAATGAGAAGGTGTGTCCAAACTTTTGGTCTGTACTGTACATAGACCCAGGTAGCAGGGGCCAGGAATATTTTTTTTGCATCTTAATCCTGATTATTTTCTTCAAAAGCTATCCAGAGCCGCCTTTTTTGTTTCTCCATCTGCTTGTTGACACTGCAGAATACAACCAAATCCATTTCATAGTACAGTGTGAAAATCCAGCTATTTTAAACAGGGGTTTGGCCGTCACAGCGATCACATCTGAGTGCGCAGAAAATTTTGCCGTTTCTGAGCTACTGTAAAATGTTGTCAGAGGGTCTTCTACAAGTTATTGACACCAGTTTGCTCATAAAAAAAGTTACCTACAAGCCAGCTATTTTAAACTCAGCCATTTGTAGTGACTATGCAAAATATTGTCCTTCATTTAAAATGGGCAAGGCGCATGGCAAGTGACGGGGAAATGGACGTGATGGTGATGGTACATACAGAAGCCGAGGCCGTGGGCAAGCTGAAATTGTGCCACGACAAATATACTGTCCTCATACACGTTAGCAGGGTGTGCGATGAGACATGTAGCTAAACCCCCTGTCTTCTTTAAGAAAAGAGGCTGTAAAATTGTAACCTTTTATTGATTGCAGATGTGACAGGAAAGGGTGAAACCATAGAATGCAACAACAGGAGCATTTCAGAATATATAACTGCACAAAGCATGAAACGCATAGTCTGCAATACACAGTAACATGAGTTAATACACAAACTTATTATTACCTACTTAGTACAACAAACATACTGATAAACACAGGATTATAACACCTAGATAGTGCTTACCGCAGGGGTCGACAAAGTTGTTCAGAATCTAGGAGCCAGCCAAAAAATTTAGGAGCCAGATTTTTTTTTCATTTCATCATCATTGCCTCCTCCTCATCATCAACATCATTGACTTCCCATCATCATCATGGCCTCCCCATCATCATCATGGCCTCCCCATCATCATCATGGCCCCCCATCATCATCATGGCCTCCCCATCATTATCAATGCCTGCCTCATCATCATTGTCTCCTCATCATCATCATTGTCTTCTCATCATCATCATCGCCTCCCCATCATCATCAATGCCTGCCCATCATGATCATCAATGCCTGCCCATCATCATCATCAATGCCTGCCCATCATCATCATCAATGCTGCCCATCATCATCATCAATGCCTGCCCATCATCATCATCGCCTCCCCATCATCATCAATGCCTCCCCATTATCATCAGTGCCTCCCCATTATCAATGTCTCCCCATCATCATCAATGGCTCCCCATCATCATCAATGGCTCCCCATCATCATCAATGGCTCCCCATCATCATCAATGGCTCCCCATCATCATCAATGGCTCCCCATCATCATCATGCCTCCCCATCATCATCATCGCCTCCCCATCATCATCAATGCCTCCCCATCATCATCATTGTCTCCCCATCATCATCAATGTCTCCCCATCATTATCATTGCCTCCCCATCATTCATTGAATCCCCATCATCATCATCGCCTCCCCATCATCATCATCGCCTCCCCATCATCATCATCGCCTCCCCATCATCATCATGCCTCCCCATCATCATCATCGCCTCCCCATCATCATCATCGCTCCCCATCATCATCATCGCCTCCCATCATCATCATCGTCTCCCCATCATCATCATCGCCTCCCCATCATAATCATCGCCTCCCCATATCATCATGCCTCCCCATTATCAATGCCTCCCCATTATCATCAATGCCTCCCATTATCATCAATGCCTCCCCATTATCATCATGCCTCCCATCATCATCACTGCCCCCCCCAACCACCTCACACAGGCAGCACACAAGCACTCTCACATACACAAAGCACCGCACTACATACACACACACTGATACAGACACACACACATATCTCACCTGTCCGGCGTCCGCGCGCTCTCTGCCACAGCCGGCCGCTGAATGATGACTTCATTCAGCGGCGCTGCTGTGAGAGGAAGCGCAGGCGCCCCTGGAGCCCGGAGCTGCTGCAGCAGAGTCACGGGGAGCGGTGAGTATTGTGCCAGCTGCTGCCGGGGCCCTGAGCAAGCGGGGGGGGGGCAGTGGCGGCACTGACACCGCTCTCCTCCGCTAACGGGCGCCGGGGTGCCCGACGGCGAGTGGGCCCCCCCGCCTGCTCAGGGCCCCGACAAACCCGGGCGCCAGGCATGATTTTCTAGGCACCACTGGCGACCTGGTGCCCGGGTTTGTCGAACCCTGGCTTACAGACTATGCTTAGAGCAGGCTATTTAAGAAGCATGAAGAACACGAATGGTGTAGTTTCTCCTAAAACACATGGAGGAATAATGGTTGCCGTTCCCTTCACAGTGTCATAAACAAGACCATGATGCAACAGGAACAATCCCACAATGCCCTCGGAGCTTCCCACAAGACATTGCAAATTAAACTAGAATCTATGCATTAAATGGCCAGCAGGTGGTACTGTTACCGTACAATATGAAATATATGAAGGACTAATACACACAAAAATACAATGTCTATAATAGTCGGAGACATAAAAAAATGACTAGACTTTCTAGACAGCAATTATATGGCTGGACAGAACAACAAACACCCACATCTTCTCGCCCGATATTCCTGTCCCAATTACTAGGGGAGCAGCACACCACTATTGAACTCACAGCATTGTCAAAAGGTTGTTGGTTGGATAGCGGATAATGCTTCCAGTCAGTTTGCCACCAGCACCACCCTGTCTTAAACAGTCAAGTCTGAGTAGCCGTGAGTCTGGACCGCATATTCCTCACCCTGATCTTCCTTCCTCCCACCATGCCGAGTGCCTGTAGACAACTGATCCCACACTTGGACACTCCGAAGAGCTGTTCACTTTTCTATTAAAGATTTGGGCCTCTTGCCCTGTCCACTTGAAGCGGGGCAAGATGATATGGCATGTAGTGCTGCCCAATATTTGAGCATCCATGGTTACACCAAAGCGACGGTGGAAACGTGACACAAGAGGTGGACGATGATGAAACACATTGCCGGAAAGTCAGGAGGAGGACCAGGGTGCGGAAGTGGAAGACGAGGTGATGCATGATATAGTAACTGACCCAACCTGACAGGAGGACATGCAGAGCGAGGACAGCAGCACACAGCAGGAGGGAGGCGTACCACCCCAACAGGCAGGATGAAGCAGTGTGATGGCCGCACACAGAAGGCGGACAACTGTTCCTCGTAACACCAGCACAACAGAAGTTGCCATCCCAACTGTTAGGTGTTCCCGAGTCTGGTTGTTTTTTAAAGACTCTGCCGATAACCCCAAACAGGCCATTTGCACCACCTGCCATGCCCGCAACAGCAGGGGTAGCAAAACTACCAGCCTGACCACCACCAGCATGATCAGGCACCTGAATTTGTGAGCCGAACCTCAGGGTCCAGGAACAGTGTTTGCGGGTGACACCACTGCGTCTTCCGCTGTTGTGCATGCAAGCCAATCCCCTGTCCATGGTGCATGCGAAGATGCCTTCTGCCCTGCACTTGTTGCACACACTCAACTAGCACCATCAGCAAGCACATCCTTATCCCAGAGCTGTGTTCAGTTGTCCATACCCCACTCCTTGGAATGCAAGCGCAAATACGCAGCCAACGCCCCAACTTTGGTGGTGTCTGCCAATAATTTTTGGAAATGTGAGCACTCCAGGTTTGTTCTCAATGCGTGTTGCCTGTAGCAGTAGCCTCTGACACCGTCAGGCCTCCACTTCCTTGGACTCAACTACCCGTGTTACTATCCTTAAATTTTTCTGACGATGGTAGTCTACAAAACTGATATTTGTGCCACCTGAGTGTGGCTCAGCAAGAAAACAGGTAGAATTGTCACATGTTACTAGGGCTCCCGTAAATGGGTCCTTCATCGATCCCTCACCCACCTCGTCTTACTGTGAAGTTAAATTGAAAGGTGTAAATGCTGTGCCAGACCCCGATATCTCTTGCCTGGCTGATTTCTGCAGTTCCATGCTACAATTAGTACTATGGGTGAATTGAGGCCACATTCCTGATGTCTGCACCTAATTTGATGGGTTTTGGGGCCGTTATAAGGTGTTGTGCATGTGCTTGTTTTTGCCTCCCTTTGACGTGAATGTCGAATTAACCAGCGAATATTGCAAATTCGGCTATCGTAAGCCAAAACGAACATTGAAATATTCTCTCATCTCTGCTTATAATACTCTCAGTTAACCCTACTAATAACCCAAAAAGTCAGGTTGCAGCAATGTACAGGGTTTTTTTTCTCCTGCTCTATTAGAAAAATGGAAAATGTCCCATTGAACACTAATCCACATTAAGTTATTTACTGAGATCCTCGGTGTCGCTAAACCTTTAGATAGAACCTGAAAGATAAGTTCAGTCTTGCCCTTTGTCATGAATGTGGATCACACCCACTGGGCATGTGTTTGAGAATTCTACTTACTTTCATTTCTTGCTTCTGCTTTCAGAGATGGCGTCTGTTCTAAGAAAGGAGCTGGAATGTTCCGTCTGTCTGACCCTATATACTGATCCTGTAACCCTGAGATGTGGACACAACTTCTGCCGGGTCTGTATTGATCAGTTCCTTAATACACAGGACGGGTCTGGAGTTTATTCCTGTCCTGAATGTAGAGCAAAATTTCACAAGCGGCCGGCACTGATGAGGAACATAACTCTATGTAATGTGGTGGAGAATTTCCTGTCTACTCAGTCACATCAGGAGGAGATCACCGGGATCTGCTGCACTTACTGTTTTCACTCTCCTGTACCCGCTGTTAGATCCTGTCTACACTGCGAGGCTTCTCTGTGTGATAAACACCTGAGACTTCACAGCAAAGGAGCAGAACACGTCCTCACTGATCCCAGCACTTCTCTGGAGACCAGGAAATGTTCTGTCCATAAGAAGATCCTGGAATATTACTGCACCGAGGACCATGCTTGTATCTGTGTGTCCTGCAGTTTGACCGGAGAACATCGGGGACACCGGGTGGAGATGCTGGATGAGGCCTCAGAGAAAAAGAAGAAGAAACTGGGAAATGTTCTCCAGAAAGTGATCACAAAGAGAAAGAAAACTGAGGAAAGAGTCCGGAGTCTGGAGGAGCAGAGGAGAAAAGCTCAAGAAAAAGCAGCTGGAGAAGCCGATAGAGTCACTGCCCTGTTCATAGACATCAGGAGACGGGTGAACGACCTGGAGAAGAAGGTCCTGAGTGACATCTCCAGGCGGGAAGAGAAGATGTCACTGTCACTGTCTGCTCTGATCCAAAACCTGGAAATAAAGAAGGACGAGCTGTCCAGGAAGATGAGGGACATTGAGGAGATGTGTAACATGACGGATCCACTGACTGTCTTACAGGATCCAGACACCGGTGACTTTGATCCTGAGGAGGAGGGAGGTGATGAGGACACAGGGGGACATGATGGAGGTGATGAGGACACAGGAGGACATGATGGGGGTGATGAGGACACAGGAGGACATGATGGGGGTGATGAGGACACAGGAGGACATGATGGAGGTGATGAGGACACAGGAGGACATGATGGAGGTGATGAGGACACAGGAGGACATGATGGAGGTGATGAGGACACAGGAGGACATGATGGAGGTGATCGGGGTGCAGAGCTGATCTCACACATATCACACACATTATCTGATATGATAAGAGATATAAATGTGATCTTCTATGTACAGGATCCTGCAGACATATTACTGGATGTAAACACGGCTGGTAATGATCTCCTTATATCAGACGACCTGAAAACTGTGACCTGGACAGAAATAAACCAGAATCGTCAAGAAACAGCCGAGAGATTCCAGGATAATCAGGTGATGAGCGGGAGGAGATTTACCTCAGGACGACATTACTGGGATGTGGAGATCAGTAGATCAGGATTGTGGAGTGTGGGGATGTGTTACCCCAGTATAGACAGGAGGGGGCGTCAGTCATACATTGGAGATAATAAGAAGTCCTGGTGTTTATATGGGGTGTGTAATAATCTCTATTCAGTGAGACATGACAGTAATGAGATCTCGTTACCTCACTGGATCTCCAGTAATAGGGTCAGGATATGTCTGGATTATGAGGCCGGGCAGTTGTCCTTTTATGAGCTGTGTGACCCCATCAGACACTTACACACCTTCACTGCCGCCTTCTCCGACCCCCTTCATGCTGTGTTATGTGTATGTAATGGTTCTCTAAAGATATCAGGGAGCAGCTGAGAGGAAACATCAATGAAGGAGAATCGGCCTGGAGACTGATGACTTAATAGCTTTAACAATCTAATTGATGTATCACTCAGCCAGTAGGGGCAGCAGCGCGAGGAGCTACAGCTGAGCTCATTTTCTCCAGGACTCTATATAAACAGGGATCTAAGGGGAACATTTCTCTTGTAGAGACATTCCGGAGTGAGGAGACTTATAGGCCATGCACTGCTCCTCTGGGAAATGAAATATGTGAATTGTCTCTTCAGAGAGGAAAAGGACTTGAACTCTAGTGTCATTATTGGAAGGAGCAATCCTACAAGTCAGTTTTCACGTGTAACGAATCTTGCCTCATGACTTAGGATAAAAGCTGGAGAACGTCTTGTCGGACTTTTATCCTAAGTCATGTGACAAGGCTCATTGAATGGTCAATATTTCCAATAGGTGGCACTAGAGCTCAAGTCCTCTTCATCACCACAGAGACAATTTGCATATCCATACAAACATTAACCCCTTATGGGCTATGGACCCTTTGAGGAAAATTATATACGGTATATATTACTGTTTTTCTTTAGTTGTACTAAGTTTCAGGCTGAAATCTTCATTCATTGTCCGACCTCCTAATCTGCAGTTCACAATCTGTTCCTAGTTTCAGACTCTTCTCCAGGGGTCGTGTCCCTCTCAGTAATACAGGTTGGATGTGAGGTTTGTGTGTCCAAGATTCTGCCATCTTCTTCAGATCTTATGTGTCGGCACAGCTTCATTCCTGGACTGATTTCCCATGCATAATATCTACAATTGCAAAATGGTAGAAAATGTGTTATGAAGGTTATTTAGAAAGCAAATGAACATTTAAAAATACAGTATGAAGGTGACCATATTATTAAAACCAGCACACCAACATTTTAACCCATATACTGACATGTAGTGTATTATAACAGTATAATGTAGAGACTTTTTATCATATATCTGTTTTAGAGATGCACAGTAAATTCATACTTCTGTCCATATACAGAATAAGCCCAGACTAGCGCCACCTCCCTGAGTTATCATCATGCTCATATAAGTGTAGCATTCACCTTATGCCTCTGTTCACACTCTGTTCCTGTACAGTACCTTCCTGACCATTTTTATCTCCTGCCATTTACTTACATCAGTATATCTGCTTGTGCGGTATTATATTATTGTTAGCTATTTTCTAGCAGAGCTTAATAGTCCTGCAATACAATGGGACTTGTAATAACTGAGCAGTGTAGGGCTGAGACACAAGCTGGGCAGTGTTTGTTGCCTGCGGCTGACAGATCTGTGATGTGAAACTGCATATGGCACTCTATTGATACATAAAGCAGAAGATTATTTTCTGCCATATGCATAAACTTTTAACATTTTCAGTTTCACATCACTGTGGGACCTCTCAGATCATGAAAATTTTCACACCCTAATTCTGCCGTAAAACCTTTGAAAAGTTAATACATTTAGGGATGGGGCATGAGGCCACAGCTTGTCGAATTCATGACGAGCTATGGAGTTCCATACACACGAAATCTCATTCCAGTACTTTACTGGAGTGAGATTTCTGGTGTAGTGCACGGAGGAGGATGACACTCGTTAAACGTCCCAGATTCATGAAGAGGCATGCATGTCTTCATTAATCACGACCGTCTGGCTTCAACATGACCCCTCATCAAGCCCAGCAAGAACAACACTGGTATTGATGAAATGGGGCCTAAGTGTACATTTTGTTATGCAGTTTCAGCCTGTCAGCCTGTCTCCCTGCCTCCTGCTTGTGACAGGTTTTTCCTTTAAGCTTTTAAAAGTGTTTATTGGCATCTCAGAAATACAATACTAGTTATTCTGACCCCATAATGGCATATTCCTAATGTAATTTTGCCAGGTTGCTTCCCTTTTGTGGTCTATTTCTTATGTAAAATGAGGAGGGGGTGGGTAAGGGCCAACCACAACATGAAAGTGTAAAGTTTGGTGGGGATGTGGGAGCTGCTAGGAGAGATCTTGTGCTGATCTGAAATAACCTTGTAGCTCATAGAACGTCCTCAACACCTCCTGGCTACATCGGGGAGCAGGTACTGCAGCAGTGATCAGACCGGGATTTCATGAAAGTGGCACATTTGGTGCAAACTGAGAGGACATAACTGAGCTGGGATGAGGCCGATTAGGCTAATTGAATATTATTGGTGAATTCTGTGCCCCACGCAATATATACTGTTTTGCTTCCCTTAGGGCTGATTTATTTTCATTTTGTTATGACATTTTTTGTATTGTGGCATTGTAAGAGCCATAGTTCTTATTTTTTCTTGTTTTTTGTTATTCTTGGGTGGGTCGGTTGAAGTCTTAACTGGCTTTGTATATGAACGCTGCATTGTACCCGGTGGTTAATTAAAGGACATTTTCACTTTATACAATGTACTAAATTTTACAAATTAAAATCCATTTCACTATTTAAGTTTAGATCAAAAAAATTCATCAGTTTTATAACTAATATAAAATGACCCTAACGATGAAGGCTAGGCTAAAAAAGAAGAGTGGGCAGGCTTGTCCTAACTGACGTCCTCCTAACGCGGGTTTTGTAAATCTCTTCCGGTTTTGAGAGGAAGAGAATTGTGGAAGGATGTGAAGTAGAAGGTGGGGAAGAGGATTAAAGATATAAAATTTGGGAAACCCTAAAATTTAGTGGCTCGGAGACATGGACTTATTACAAGGCTCCAGCCTTACAGAGAAGGATTTGGTGGCCATGGCTTTCTTGACTGCCTGCTTGGTGGTAGCAAACAAATGGACATCTCAGGCTACAATGACTATTAAAGAATGGAAAAATCTAATAAGTAAATTTATATATCTGGAATTAAATATTTTAAAGAAAGCACAAAATTGTGTTAAATTTTTGGAAATGTGGAGATCTTGGATCTGGTCCATGACGGCTAGAGAGAAACTTTGCCTTCTCCCTTATTCTGGGGAGGTTGGTGGCCATCATTCCTGATTTTACTTTTGTATTTTTGACAACCAAACAAGTTACAGTCACAGGTTCTAGTAATAAAACAATGGTGGCTGAGGTCAATGATTTATAAACCCACAGGAACATAATGGCCAGATCTCTACGTGTGTCCCCAGCAGCCCCCTATTGCAGTTTATGCCTTATGTTATGTGGTCCTGGTTGTGATAGACTTGGGCTCCATAATGACTGATGGTTACGATTATTGTGGTGTCGTCAAATTGACTTCCATGTGTTACTAGAATTCACACTAACCTCCGTAATTACGAAAGAAGACCTGGAAATGTCACCAACGTCCGCCATGTTTTGTATAGTTGTTATGTGATTCTGTGATTAACCCTTACAGATCAATGATTGATTTATTGTTACCCTGATTTATATGCAATAAAACCCAACGATAAGAATCCTGGTGTCTGAGTGTTCTGATGACCTCTCGTCTGAGCGGAAGATGAAGTCACAACATCGGGGTCAGGTGTTACGTCTTTCTGTAGGCGATTAGTAGAGTGAAGAATAATCATTGGACAATGAGAATGTTTTAATGCAATTTTGAAAATATTGGTTTTAACCTCCACCTGACAACTCTGGATCCTTTTTTCCTTTTCTGCTGGTGTTTCCAAAAGCTCACTTGGATCCGTGCAGGGCTTTGGTTGACGGTGAGAAAGACTGCACACAGCACAGAGGTGAGCTGACTACACTTTTTCTTTTTTAAAGTCTGTTTTATAGGTGTTCACCTGGCTTTTTTTTCATGATCACCATTCTTTGAAATTTTCATTTTTTTTTACATTTTGATTCATCATCTGAGACTTTTTAAAAGGTCAGTTCAGATACCAGAACAGTACCCGAACCTGGACGTCAGCGTGACAGCACGTACAACATGGGCTCCATTCCACGATAAGATTGTTACCACCGGTCAAAGTGCTGCGGGCTCATGCTGTCAAATGTCATTGTGAGACCACAGCTGTGACTGTGACCGGCGGTTAACAGCTTAGTACTACACCCATCAGCCAATGCCTGCTGTGCCTGATAAAAGCAAAAGCAGGTGCCGCTGATGGGGGTAGTCATCAGCTGACACCTTTGCTCAAAATAAAGAAAAAAGAGTTAGAATAAATAAATATTAAAATCAAAATTAAAAAAACATAGTTATACTTATCTTAACCTAATCCCTGAAGCCCTTGTCCCCTGTAAAAAGTAAAAAACAAAATAATAAACAACATTATACTTACCTTAACACCTAATCACAGATGTCTGTCACCTGTAAAAGAGAAAAAATAATAAACCACTATTTCCTTCACCTATCCACCATAATTCATACTGTCCCACGATGATCTGGATCACTTATAGAGCAGTCACATTAGCAGTCACATCAGCAGTGACTACTCTAACTAGCAGCTGGCTACACACTGACACCGGAAGTGGCGTGAGAAAGTTCACAGGAGTTCATCAGCTGATGACCCCTGGTGAACTCATTGGCGGCACCACTGCTGCGTGAGAAAGTTCCTTAAGGGCACACTAGACAATACACTATATACACAGTGGTTATACACATATAATGGTCAGATATGCAAATACAATAGTGGTAGGACAAAGGGTATAAACAGAACATATAGTCAGTTACCAGTTAGATAAAGGCCCGTCTTTCAGGGGATGGGCTGCCACATGGGAGGCTTGTGTTCCCCTGGTGTGTGACTTGTCTTCACATGATGTCCTGTGACCTACCAGAGAAAAAGCATTTAACCATCTGGGTGCTTCGGGGCGGCCTGTGGGCAGGTCTTTCCTTAGTTTCTCTGGCTTAGAGCAGAAAGATAATAATAATTTTATTTATATAGCGCCAACATATTCCGCAGCGCTTTACAGTTTAACAGTTTCAAACACAACAGTCATAAGTAACAACGTTAACAATAATACAATAGTTAAAGCTAAATTACCCCGCTCGTGAGCGCAGAGCTTGGTTTTGTCATGCAGCCAGGAGGATTTTCATGCTAATCTAATGTAATTCTGTGATCCATAGGGTGTCCTCAACAACAGAGGAGACCGACATCTTGGCCACACAGGGAAACATGTATGAAATTGGTGGTGAGAATGGATCACATGAACAAGCTGCAAATAATGTATGGATAACTTGGGATGAAATAGATTACACAGAGTTATATGACTCGATTAAAATTGCTGGTGGGATTCTTTTAAGGATGCAGTGATATTTTTTTGGGTACATTGTGTTGTAGTTGTTCTTGGGTTCTCATTGAAGTAAATGTAATCTAAGCCGGAGGATCAAGATCCGATCAATAGTCACTATATGGAGCTCTGCTGTCCCAGCTCTGAATACTGTGAACTTCCAGAATCCTTAGCTCCATGTATCACATGTTCAGTAGGGGAGCTTAGTGTCACCCACCGACCGATCCGATTTTCATGACCTCATGGACATCCCCTTCAATTTATCCTGCTTCCCAAAGTTTCTGCTTTACAAATTTGCTCCATTGGAAAAATTCTGTGGAGCAATAGGATAATGTATCGTCACTGTAGGAAGGAGAATCTTTATAACACAAAACATCTAAAGATATGGTCATTTGTAGGTTACTTTTGAGATTGAGTGTGACACCCATAGGCCCTCCAGGTGACCTAATACGACATATGGACAGTGGTAGCCTTTATTAGATATACCCTTAAATATTATATCTCAGTTACTGAATTAGTGATCAGTAAGCTCCTATAATTCCCTCTGGTGATGACATTGAAATCCAAGTAGGGCTCTTTAAGACTTCCGTGATCATCGGTGCAATCTCGGATCACATTGCCGGGACTGGCTGCGAATCTCCCGACCCCAAGACTGACAGCCTCATAGAAACATATGAACCTGTCACGCTCGGGGTTGGGAGACGCACCTGAGTCGCCCGGCAGGGCCGTGGGGTACCCGACATCGAGCCCGTCGATTTCTATGGGGGATGTCACGGTAGCTGCAGCTCGGTCCGTAGCCCAGGGACTCACCAAAAGGGGGTGTATTTTCAGGGGATAATGTCAATTGGATCGTGACGCCACCTGTGGTGTCTGGTGAGGCTCACCAGCGCTACAGCAGTCCACTGAGGCCGATGTTGTGGCAGCTAGATGGAATCACTCCCTACAGGTTGGAGCGGGCCTTCAGGGCAGTGTATGGGTAGGGATGCAGGACGGAGGGGATCCGGCAGGATAGGAACAAGAAAGGGGGAACACACACAAGTCACTTCGGTACCTTTACTGGAGTTAGTGCAGGAATGAGCTGCCCTCCCAGGGCCGTGGGGTACTCTGCACCGAGCCCGTCAACTTCTATGGGGGATGTCACGGCAGCCACGACTCGGTCCGTGGCCCTGGGCACTCACCAAAAAGGGGGATCTATTTACAGGGGAAAGTGTTCGTATGATGATTCGTGACGCCACCTGTAGTACCTGGTCAGGGTGACCAGCGCTGCTGTGCAGATCCTCTGGAAGGGATGGTGTTGTGCAGCTAGTTGGTAAGCCTCCTACAGGTGAGGCTGTGTCCTCCCAGGGCAGGTTGAGGTAAGATAAAGCAATGGTGCAGAGGGATGTAGCAGAGGGGAGTGTGCGTCGCCGAAATAATTCAGGGAAACAGTTCAAGTGCAGTTTCAGGGTTTTACTCACAGTCTTTTAAGCGCTATACAGATGCCAGCCGGGCACTGTTTCCTCCAAGTGAGTGGTCCAGCAACCCTCAGGTAGATTGGTCGCACTTCCAAAGACTCCCGTTCAATATGTTCCTTTCCGGCCTTTTCTGTCAGTGCTAACTCTCCTTACTTCCACGCACCACACCACCACAGAGCCCTTGGACAAGGGAGTATTGGGTCTTTTCAGTTCACAGATCACGGCCCAATGTCTGCACGTACTTGACCCCTAAGCTGCCTTCCGGTGAGAGTATGGTGGCTAGTGGCAATGGCCTATGAAGTGACCACTGCCGTCGCTTTACTAGCAGAGCCTGAAACTTTCCCGATAGTTTAGGGACCGTTCCCCGTTGTTTGCCTGGTCCTTCCTTCTTCAGGATGGGGGGCACAGCTCCAATTTCTGTCTTTGCCCTGGACCATTTCGCTCATTACAGCACGGCTCCCTGAGCTGAACTCAGAAGAGCTGCAGTACAGGCCAGTACCCACACACTGCCTGACTGACTCTAACTGTTCTCTAAAACTAACACGCAGCCTAAGTGCTGCCTAAGCTCCACCCACCCAGCTATACACCCTTTTCTAACCAGCCTGAGTCCGACCATCCTCCCGAAGGGTCCGTCTGTGCTCAGCCGGCATAATGTATGTTGGATGTGGTGGTTGGAGTCAATGGGGTGCTTCCTCCTTACCTGAGAGTCAGGTGTCACACCTCTGGATGAGATGCAGCATCTCCGTGGCGACTGGACCCTCAGGTCGCCACATTCCCCCCTTGTTAAACACAGCACTCCCGGCTGTAATAGAGTAAAAGATGTTACATGAGAAGCATACAAAATTTTATAATGCATTATAACAGGTATAAAACAGTTTAGAACTCATATTCCCTTTATGGGAGGCACTTATGGTTAAACGTTGCATAAATAACACTTTTAATATCAACATTCAAATATAGTGCAATAAGCAATTACGTAAAACTTGTAAGGACTACCCCCATCGGGGTAACTTCACAGTGTCCTTAACTTGTGCTTGTAGCTGTGCTTGTGGAGGACCCGCTCCAAACCTCCAACGGTGGTCTTGGGTGGGCTCCAAGACATAACTGACTTTCCCAGCAGACCTCACCTTCGGCCACACCAAACGGGTTTTAGCTTCAGAGGTAGTAGTGCAATCAGTGCACGGTAAAAGTTTTGTGTAAAACCAATATGGAGCACCTAGGTGCTAACTATATACAAGACAAGTTTTTGAGCCAGCACAGTTCATGGCTTCAAAGTTCATACATAAGAGAAAAGCATTACGCAACAACAGGTATAGTGCAAAACATTAACACAACATATACAGTCATAGAACCTGTCAGGGTTTTCATTTACTTTTCAAAAGTAGCAACTGGTACTACCTGGTCTCTTCAGAGAACTCATAGAGTACTGGGAGCTACGACTTAATGGCTGTGCAAGCACAGGACCCTTCCTGTCCACAGGCACATTGCCTAGCACCAGGGTCATCGACTCCACCACTGGTGTCGGTGTGGCTGGTATGCCCTGAGCTGGTGGGGGTGTCAGGGGTTCCACCAGGGTGTCATCGGCTGCAGCAGTAGTATCGTCGCCGGTTACCTGCATTTCTTCAGCGCCGGACTCTTTCCATTGCGCCACCGCTGTTAGTTGAGTCTGCAGCTCCTCCATGGCTGGTGTGATGGTGGCCTGGGTATCTTCCTACATGCTGGTAAAGGAGCTCTCCCCAGCTCCCCTGCGCTCCAGATCTGCACCGGTTGCCAACTTGCATCAAGGAGTTTCTGCTGTTTCTTAAGGAGGCGGGATCTTCTTTTTCTCCTCTTCCCTCCATTTGGGATCAGGAGGTGGATCTCCCTTGCCGATGGACATGTCTTGATGTTGCAATAACATTTGGGGTAGGTGGGCATTTCTTTCGGCTAAAGAGTGAGCGCATGCCCACGAAGGCACGCCCTTCTTCTTTACCAGAGCCTGGTGGCGCCAATATGGCGGCAAAATGGCGGCTGTTGTTTTAATATAGCAGATAAAGTCTCTGACGATTTTGGCGATTTTCTTAGCACAAAAACAGTTCAGATTAGGCACACAGGACTCGCTTATCACGAGCTTCAGAATCCTGTTCGTGACGCCAGATAGATGAGCCGCCCTCCCAGGGCCGTGGGGTACTCGGCACCGAGCCCGTCGACTTCTTGGGGATGTCACGGCAGCCACGACTCGTCCGTGGCCCTGGGCGCTCACCAAAAAGGGGGATCTATTTACAGGGGAAAGTGTTCGTATGATGATTCGTGACCCCACCTGTAGTACCTGGTCAGGGTGGCCAGCGCTGCTGTGCAGATCCTTGGAAGGGATGGGTTGTGCAGCTAGTTGGTAAGCCTCCTACAGGTGAGGCTGTGTCCTCCCAGGACAGGTTGAGGTAAGATAAAGCAATGGTTCAGAGGGATGTAGCAGAGGGGAGTGTACGTCGCTGGAATAATTCAGGGAAACAGTTCAAGTGCAGTTTCAGGGTTTTACTCACAGTCTGTTAAGCGCTATACAGATGCCAGCCGGGCACTGTGTCCTCCAAGTGAGTGGTCCAGCAACCTTCAGGTAGATTGGTCGCACTTCCAAAGACTCACGTTCAATATGTTCCTTTCTGGCCTTTTCTCTCAGTGCTAACTCTCCTTACTTCCACGCACCACACCACCACAGAGCCCTTGGACAAGGGAGTATTGGGTCTTTTCAGTTCACAGATCATTGCCCAATGTCTGCACGTACTTGACCCCTAAGCTGCCTTCCGGTGAGAGGATGGTGGCTAGTGGCAATGGCCCATGACGTGACCACTGCCGTCTGCTTTACTAGCAGAGCCTGAAGCTTTCCCGCTAGTCTAGGGACCGTTCCCGTTGTTTGCCTGGTCCTTCCTTCTTCAGGATGGGGGCACAGTTCCAATTGCTGTCTTTGCCCTGGACCACTTCGCTCTCACAGCAAAGCTCCCTGAGGTGAACTCAGAGGAGCTGCAGTACAGGCCAGTACCCACACACTGCCTGACTGACTCTAACTGTTCTCTAAAACTAACACGCAGCCTAAGTGCTGCCTAAGCACCACCCACCCAGCTATACACCCTTTTTTAACCAGCCTGAGTCAGACCATCATCCTGAAGGGTCCGTCTGTGCTCAGCCGGCATAGTGTATGTTGGATGTGGTGGTTGGAGTCAATGGGGTGCTTCCTCCTTACCTGAGAGTCAGGTGTCACACCTCTGGATGAGATGCAACATCTCTGTGGTGACTGGACCCTCAGGGCACCACAGGAACATCCCGGGGCCCTGTAGGGTGAAGGGTGCACATCCAGATTCTCCCCAATGAGCAGGTATAGGGCCTCCTGTTTCTTGCCTCTCTGTAATAAGTTTCCAACCTGCCTGTAGCTAGGCCTGAGTTTGTCTCTATCCTGCACCTGGCTGACCTTGTAGTAGGGCCTTCTCTTGGAGTACACTTTCCCTGCTTGCTTTTCCCTGGTTGCCGGAACTCCGTGTCCCTGGCTCTGTTACGTATCAGCTCTGTGGTGCTCCTGGGACCTGAAGTCCTCAGAATTCCGGTTGTCTCCTACTGGGTCGTGGAGATCCCTGTAGGCTCGGACCCATTGTCCGGTTTGTACTTGCTGGGGTGAGCTGGTAAGGATCCTCGGCCCCTTTTGCTACTCCCTCATGCCTTCGGCCTACTCTGGCCCTCACTAGGCTATACATACTGGCAGTTGGTGGGCTGCCTCTTCTGCCGCTCTCTAGAGGGTCGGCACGCTCCTAGCTCTCTGACTCGAGCTATTGAGTCTCTCACTGCAAACTCCACTCTGCTCTGCAGACTTCACTTCACTCTGCCCTGCAGACTAAACTGAAACTAAAACTGAGCTCTCTTCCTGCCTTCACCCTCTTTTATATCCCTATCAGGGCTCCCCCTGGTGGACTGAGGTAGTGTGAAGGTGTGTGTATGTAGTGAGACCTCTAGTGGACGAATCCTTCATGCACCCTTCTAGGATATGTGGAACCAAGCACAGCTGGGCTCCACACACTGCCACTCCGTACATCGTGATCCGAGATCGGACCGATGATCACGGAAGTTTGAAAGAGCCCTAACAGACAAAGGAAAATATAGCAACAAACGGCAGAGATTTATTGCTTTGGCAGAAACAGGAAATGGAAGAAGTCACAATTCAGCATGGGCTACAGTAATAACTCAAGAAAAAACACAAAATAAAAGATCTTTATAGCACAAAAAGCTTTATGATAGTGACAAAACCAAACTTAAGTAGGTATTTGCTGAAATCGTGAAATCATCACTGAACCTGTAGATACAGCCAGAAGGACAAGTTCAGGCCCTCCCTTTCTAGTAGTTGTGGATCACACCACTGGGTGTTTACGGGAGAATTCTACTTTCATTTCTTCCTTCTGCTGTCAGCGATGGCGTCTGCAAGTCTAAGAAAGGAGCTGGAATGTTCCATCTGTCTGACCCTGTTCAAAGATCCTGTAACCCTGAGATGTGGACACAACTTCTGCCGCATCTGTATTGATCCGATCCTGAACACACAGGATGAGTCTGGAGTTTATTCCTGTCCTGAATGTAGAGATGAGTTTCAGGAGCGGCCGGCACTGATAAGGAACATAACTCTGTGTAATGTGGTGGAGAACTTCCTGTCTACTCATCCACATCAGGAGGAGATCACCGGGATCTGCTGCACTTACTGTGTGGAATCTCCTGTACCTGCTGTTAGATCCTGTCTACACTGCGAGGCTTCTCTGTGTGATAAACATCTGACAGTTCACAGTAAAGGAGCAGAACACGTCCTCACTGATCCCAGCACTTCTCTGGAGACCAGGAAATGTTCTGTCCATAAGAAGATCCTGGAATATTACTGCACTGAGGACGCTGCTTGTATCTGTGCGTCCTGCAGTTTGGCCGGAGAACATCGGGGACACCGGGTGGAGATGCTGGAGGAGGCCTCTGAGAAGAAGAATGAGAAACTGAGAAATGTTCTCCAGAAACTGCTCACAAAGAGAAAGAAAACTGAGGAAAGAGTCCAGAATCTGGAAGGGCAGAGGAGAAAAGCTCAAGAAAAAGCAGCTGAAGAAGCCGAGAGAGTCACTGCCCTGTGTACAGACATCAGGAGACGGGTGGACGACCTGGAGAAGAGGGTCCTGAGTGAGATCTCAAGGAGGGAAAAGGACGTGTCACTGTCACTGTCTGATGTGATCCAAAACCTGGAAATAAAGAAGGACGAGCTGTCCAGGAAGATGAGGGACATTGAGGAGCTGTGTAACATGACGGATCCACTGACTGTCTTACAGGATCCAGACACCGGTGACTTGTGTGATCCTGAGGAGGATGGAGGTGATGAGGACACAGGAGGACATGATGGAGGTGATCGGGGTGTGGAGCTGACCTCACACATATCACACACATTATCTGCTATGATAAGAGATATAAATGTGATCTTCTATGGTCAGGATCCTGCAGACATATACTGGATGTAAAACACGGCTGGTAATAATCTCCTTATATCAGACGACCTGAAAACTGCGTTCTGCACAGAAATAGCAGAGAATCGTCCAGAAACAGCAGAGAGATTCCAGAATTGTCAGGTGATGAGCGGGAGGGATTTACCTCAGGACGACATTATTGGGATGTGGGATTAATGGATAGGATGGTGGATGTGGGGATGTGTTACCCCAGTATAGACAGGAGGGGGCCCCAGTCATACATTGGCGATAATAACAAGTCCTGGTGTTTATATGGAGGGCTGTGGTATAAAAATCCCTATTCGTGATACAAGACAGTAAAAGTGATCCCGTTACCTCACCAGATCTCCAGTGATTGGGTCAGGATAATGTCTGGATTATGAGGCCGGGCAGCTGTCCTTTTATGAGCTGTGTGACCCCATCAGACCTTCCCACACCTTCACTGCCGCCTTCTCCGAGCCCCTTCATGCTGTGTTAGATGTATTAAAATGGCTCTATAAAGATATCAAAAGCAGCTGAGAGGAAAAAATCGTCCAAAGAAATCTACCCAGCAAACATTTCTGGTTCTTCTCCTTTGAGTAAATGTTCACCCCGGGATACAGTTTAGTATAGATCGGGGCTCCACTCATCGTCCTCGTGTCAGTGCTGAGTCTCTAGCGCTGCTTCCATGTCCGGTGTAGGATGCGGCACTGACGTCATGTTGACAGCACAACAACCAATCAGTGAGCTCGGCATCTCTGAGGAGGCATGCTGTCTACACGGCAGAGTGGTTGAGTTTCACTGATTGGCTGCTGCGCTTTCGAGGTCCCGTCAGGGCTTTAGCCAATACCGGACATCAGAATCAGCACCGGGAGCTCAGCGCTGACCTGAGGACGGTGGAGGACGTCTCGGTTTGCTGGTTTATGACATTTTTTCCACCAAAGTTAAACTTTTTCTGAAGAGACACATCTTTATATGGTTCTAAGTCTCCTATCTTCAGGAGCGCACCTCTCCTCGGCCTCATGTTTTCCTTCTTGCCAGGGACTGTGAACTTCTTAAGATTCACGGCACGGACCAGCGTTCTAACAAGTAGAGTCAGCTTTGCCTTTAGAAAGAAGCACTGACATTTACCAATCTAGCGACCCCTCACCTTCAAGCAGCACTTACAAGCTCTATATCAGAGAGCGTGCAAGAAAGCGCTACTTTCCTGGAAAACTACACTGCAGAGATGGCCGATAACCAAGGCAAAAATCTGTACACTGCTGCTTTACAGAAAGGAGAGGAGATTTTGTAATGGGGAAATTACAAAGTGACTTGGTTTTACAAGACTTTGCAATTTTATCCATTTAATAAATGAAAGAAGTTTATCACGAGGTCATACCTTTGTCCTGGAAGAAATTATTTGTACATGTGTTAGTGGTTTCCTTGAGTTGCCCTAAAGTTCAGACTGCAGTCTTCATTCCTTCATCCACTCCCAGACCTCCTGATATGCACCTGACCCCTAGTTTCAGACATTTCTCCAGTGGTCGTGTCTCTCCCAGTTATACAGGCTGATGTGAGGTCATGTGTCCAAAATGCCTGCTGTCTTCTCCAGTCTCATGTATCAGCACAGCTTCATTCCTGGACTGATTTTCCCTTCTGAAAGAATCTACAACATTACAAATTATTTCTCCAGCCCATAATAGATCTCAGTGAGGAGAGCTTCTTATGCCAAGACAGGTTTGATTTTCCCCACTGCAACTTTTCAGTGTGCCTCACCTCTTTCTGCTCATTGTCACTTTGCCAGATTCAAAAACTCCTTCCCTCTTTGCCTTCCTCACTCTCTACACTTTGATACATAGATCCTGTCAGGGCCACCATCAGGGCATGACAACCCTTACACCGGTATGGGGCCCGTGATTAGGGGGGCCCGCCGCCCGAGCATGCGTGCCGCGCTTGGGCCCAGGGCCCCCAACATTTTGAGCCCCCCCTGCTCCCCAAGGGGCCCCCAGCTAGCGGCACATCACGCAGCCGCTATGGAGGCCCCTGTAAGGCAGGGGGCCTGCCTGCCCCCAGCACCGACTCCCCCCGCTGCTGCTTTGAACTATACCAGCGTCCGCCGGTACAGTTCAAAGCAATGATGGAGGAGAGAGCGTCAGCTGACGCTCCCTCTCCCATCATTCCCCGCTTGTCCTTGACACAGCGCGTGCCCCATTGACGTCATCGCGCACTCACTGTGTACCAGGCAGTGCAGGAGCCGGGAGCAGGCGCGGGCACGAGGAGAGGTGTGTTTTTTTTTATAATTCTGTCAGTGCGTACTGAACTGGGGGTGGGGGGGAGATGAGGGCTGTACTATGTGGGCCCTCCCTGCTATATACTATGTGGGCCCTCCCTGCTATATACTATGTGGGCCCTCCTGCTATATACTATGTGGGCCCTCCTGCTATATACTATGTGGCCCCTCCCTGCTATATACTATGTGGCCCCTCCCTGCTATATACTATGTGGGCCCTCCCTGCTATATACTATTGTGGCCCTCCCTGCTATATACTATGTGGGCCCTCCCTGCTATATACTATGTGGGTCCTCCCTGCTATATACTATGTGGGTCCTCCCTGCTATATACTATGTGGGTCCTCCCTGTATATACATGTGGGCCCTCCCTGCTATATACTATGTGGGCCCTGCGTATACTATGTGGGCCCTGCTGTATACTATGTGGGCCCCCCTGCTTATTACTATGTGGGTCCTCCCTGCTATATACTATGTGGGCCCTCCCTGCTATATACTATGTGGGCCCTCCCTGCTGTATACTATGTGGGGTGCGCTGTATACTATGTGGGCCGCGCTGTATACTATTTGGGCCGTGCTATACACTATGTGGGCGTGTTATATACTATTGGGGGATATATTATATTTTATAGATGGCTGTGTTATATACTATGTGGCTGTGTTATATACTTTGTGGCTGTGTTATATACTATGGGGGCTACGTTATATTTGTGTAGCCCTGGTACACAATACCAGGAGGATGAGTGGAGAGGTAACAGTTTTAAAGGGCTCTTCATGACATCATGTACACTTCTGACACACCCAGCAGGGGTGTGGAAGGGAGTGATTTTAGTCAGTCAGTGTCCGGGCTTCAGAGTGAGAAGTCAGTTTCCGTCCTTGGACAGAGTAGACGTGTCCATTTAAGTCTATCATCTTCCAGAAAGTGGAGTCTGGTGTTTGGTGTCTGTATACACCTTAGTCTAGTCAGAGCTTGTGCCCCACTGGAAGAAAGACTGAACTATTCTATTAAGAGACAAGCAAGGCGAAGGGCAAATGGAAGGAAGGTAATTGGAGAATGCTTTTGACTTGGAAAAGTCCTGCACTTGCAACCGGTTTACTGGGGACCGAAGGATCCAAATTGTACAGCATAGTGAAGAGAAAACCAGGAATCTACCGACCCTAGGTCGCGGGCAGACAAGCCCCTTTATAGTCAGAACGTAGCTGGAGTCAGGGGTGTGAAGACTTTGAGTTGTGCACGACAAGAAAAGGATTTAGCTCCCTCGCAGGAAGGCTTCTAACACAAATTTGACTGGCAGAACAGCTAAAGATTAGCTGGAATCATAGAGAGGATTACGCTTCAGGCTGGTCGTACTCAGCTTCATTGGAAAGTAAAGGAGGCCCCTAACTTGCTTATCTGTTGCCTCAAAGCTCATCCTCCATCAACCCCATCAGCCTCCCGGGGACCTGTCTTACATCCTGCAAGTAAAGGTAATGGAAAGACGCTGACCGTGTGAGACTGAGTTATTATTGCATGCTGCACAATCCCTACCTAACTACCGACCTGAGGGAAGAGTCCCACCTGTAGGGGACCCGACATCTAGCTGCCTCACCACCCCCTCAGAGATCTACAGCAGCGCTGGTACAAATTACCAAATACTACAGTGGCGTCACGAACTGTATATAGTTATCCCCTGTAAATTTTAATCCCCAACATACGCCAGACCGCCCGGGCCACAGACCGAGCCACAGCTACCTGTGACAATCCCCATAGACTTCCATGGGCTCGGCTCGAGTAACCCATTGCCCTGGTAATCCACAATTGTGGTGGCGGTCGACACAAAATTTGGCGTCACGAACAGGATACGAAACTTGCAGCATTGCGAGCCCTGGTGCCTGTGGATTGTTTTTTGTGAAAAAGGACTGTTTGCTATTTTTTGGCGCTAAAATCCGCCATTTTGCCGCCATATTCGCGCCCTCAGGCGCTGGAGAAGAAGGTGGGCGGACCTGAAAAAGCGGCGCAGAGTCTTGGACACGCCCCAACCTGCACCCCAAACCGCATCGCAAACTGCATAGCAATCTGCATCGCAAACCGCATCGCAAACTGCATAGCAATCTGCATCGCAAACCGCATAGCGAACTGCTAGCAATCTGCATCGCAAACCGCATAGCGAACTGCATAGCATTTCTGCACCCCCAAACCGCATCGCAATCCGCATAGCAAACTGCATCACAATCTGCATTGCAATCCGCATAGCAAATTGCATCGCAAAATAGAGCGGCAGGTCCTGCGACAAGGTCCTGTTCCCACTGCGGTGCCTGTGAATAGCAGCATCTGAAACCGGTAGGCTCCGTTTAACCAAGGGGCGCTAAGATGTCACAACAACCGGGCTGACAGTGCGGCCCCGGCCGGAGGCCCCAATCCCGCACCGTCTGGTATTGTAGCGCCAGATGGGGGTGCAGGTCCAGCACCCAGTCCGGTAGTCCCGATCATGCCACTAACGCTCCCATATATGCCTGGGGCGAAATGGCTTCCCCAATACAGCGTGGGCCAGGCACATTAGCAGCTTCAAGCGGAAGTTATGCAGCATCCTAGAAATGTACTCTATGCCTGAGAGACAAAAAACTGCTGTGCTAATAGGGCAGCTAAATGGCGCTGCTGAAAGGGAAGTGGAGACTTGGGATACCGTTGATCAGGAGTCGGTACCCTGCGATCTTTCTTAGCTACATGCCATATTTGAAGACCGCACAGAAACGATCTCCGGATGGCCTTCTATCACTGTTCACAACAGCCAGGTGACAGCATCCGGGACTATGCTTGCCGACTACAGGGAGCCCTGAGAGCCCCCAAGCAAATTAACAATTTAAATGCTATCGACGAGAATAGAATGCTGAAAGAACAATTTATACAGGGATTGAGATCCCCAGAGGAAACCAAACTGTAAATTGGTGGTCCTTAGATCATCCGGATGCTACCTTTGATGCCCTAAAGGACATGGCAATAAAAGGGCTGCGGCCCCTGGGCAAACCTGAGGTGTCCACCCAACATCATCAGGTGAAGTCACTCTGGAACCGGCAGTAACCCCCTGTTCCCCGCTAGTGGCAGAAACCAAAACGCAGGTGACACCTCCTAGTGAATTGGACTGTCTGCGCTCAGAGGTGCGCCAGCTGACTAAAAATCTGGCCGCTGTGAGAGTGCCCTACAGCTGCGGAAAGAAGAGGAAGGGAAGATCTTGCTAGCTGACTGCCCAGAGGACGTTCCGTGGATGCCCGGAGGAAAAAAGACTCGCCCCCCGGAGGAGGACAACGCCACCCCCAGGAGCACCTCTGATCAACACCCTTCTCGTCGAGAGATCATCTGTTACCGCTGCAACCGGAAAGGTCATCTGTCCTACACAGTGCCTTTAAACGGGCAGAACCTGGGTCCAAGGGCCAACACCCAGGAGAATACCCGTCAGGCCCCCTAGACTGGAACCGCAGGTATGTGGGCGGGCGACCCTACCTGTCTATTATTCTGATGGTATTGCTGTTCCAGCATTGTTAGAACTGGGTCCCAGGGACCCTAATACCTGATGCTCTATATACCAAGTACTGGTCAATGGACAGTCTTAAAACCTCCGAGCCTTGAACTTTACTGTGTATGCTTCGAATGGTCTTCCTGTAGAAGTACTCCGGAACAAAATGTGTAGATGTAAAGGTGGGCAGAGAGGAGTTGAAAGACCCAAGGCTTCTGGTAGTAAAGACTGTAAATGAGGAAAACGGTTTTAAATACATTTTGGGTACTAAATTATCGGTAATTGTTTTGGGAGAAGTTTGTTCTTGCTCCAACAGCTCGCTGAGATTGCCCGACCAAGGCAGAGAGGATAATCCAAAGAGAGATCCGGGCCCTGGTGTGTCAGCAGCAAGCGAAGCTTACCGACGGCGAAATTGGTAATGTACGGGTCACTGACTCAGATCCTATTGTGATACCCCCAATGAGTGAAATGATCATTTGGTGCAGGGCGCCATAGGTCTGAGAGGACAGAATTTCCAAGCTGTAGTAAGAACCCCACCATTCAGAACATAGACCTACACTTATGACTGCTAGAGGAGTAGTAGAGGTGGTGAATGGAAGAGTACCGGTACGGCTTCTCAATTGGGGAGATGATGAGGTAAATTTACCCCGTTTGCAACCATTGCAAACTTCATGCTGTTGATAATAATTCTATTCTCCCGGCTGAGTCCTTAGACTCCTGTCAAATAGAGGAGGACAATGACCCACAACCCAGGTGGCGGAATGGTGTCAGCAACCATGTTGGGACGGACACCACTCCCGCTCACCAGAAGCAAGGGGTAATTACGGGTGGTGGCAAGAGTACGCCCAAGTGTTTAGCAAAAATCCACTTGATTTGGGACAATTAAGGAGTACAACATCATATCCCTACAGGCATCATTCCTTCCCATCAAAGAGCGGTATAGGCCCATCCTCCAGCTCATTATCAGAAGGCTAAAGAAATGTTGAATGATATGAAGAAAGCTGGGTGATAAGGGATAGTTGTAGTCCCTGGGCAGCCCCTCTATTCTGGTAAAAAGAAAGATGGTAGTATGAGAATGTGTGTGGATTACAGGCAGGGTGAACCGCATAACACACAAGGATGCATACCCGCTACCACGCATAGAGAACATTAGCTGCTCTGAAAACGGCTAACTTCTTTTCTACCCTTGATCTGACTAGTGGTTACTGGCAAGTGCTGTGGCTGAGGAGGATCGGAGAAAACGGCTTTCACCACCCCAATGGGGCTCTGTGAGTTCGACAGAAGCCGTTTGGGCTCAGTAGTGCCCCAGGAACATTTCAGAGAGTGATGGAAAACTGTCTGGGACATCTCAATTTTGAAACCGTGCTGCTATACCTAGACGACGTATCGTGTATTCCAAACATAGAGGACCATCTGAAACACCTAGCAGAAGTATTGAGTCCCCTGTCCAGGTACGGGATGAAGTTAAAACCCTCAAATGCCATCTACTCCAAACAGAAGGTACAATACGGGGCACATCGTCAGTTCGGAAGGAGTAAGCGCCGGACCCAAGAAAGTCACTGCCATCCAGAAGTGGCCGGACCGAAAAACCCTTAAGGAAGTGCGACAGTTTCCTGGGACTAAACGGTTACTACAGGAGATTCGTGAAAGATTACACAAGAGGCAGCTCCTTTACAGGACCTCCTGGTAGGACAATCTTTAAAGAGCAGAAACCCTCCTTTCAATTGGGGTAAGGAACAGGCTGAAGCATTTCAAAAGATGAAGAGATCCTGACAGGTGATGAGATCTTAACCTATCCTGATTACAGCCAACCGTTCCTGTTGTACACCGACGCCAGTAATGAAGGGCTGGGAGCAGTTCTCAGTCAAAGCAGAATGGCCAAGAAAAAGTCATCGCTTATGCTAGCAGAAAACTCAGGCCAACTGAAAGGAATCCGGAAAATTATAGCAGCTTCAAGCTGGAGTTTCTGGCGCTGGTCTGGGGCCATTACTGAAGATTTTAAGCACTATCTGCCTCCAATAAGTTCACTGCGTTTACAGACAACAACCCCGTTAACGCACCTGGAAACCCGCCAAGCTGGGCGCCATGGAGCAGCGATGATGGCTCGGTTTGTCCAATTATCAGTTTTACTATCAAGTACCGGGCAGGTCGAAAGAATGCTAATGCTGATGCGTTGTCCCGAATGCCGCAATGACTCTGATACGGAAGAAGAATCGGACGACCTGAAGAAATTGAGCTACCTGCGTTCCATCGAAATGGGGTAGTCCACGAGCATCGGGTTCACAGAAAGCAGTATGGTGCAACATTAATCCTTTACCCCATCACAGCTGGAAAGAGACTCAGGACAGTGATCCAGTGGTCACCGCATCAGGAGTTGTTAAGACAGAAGGCTCCTCTCTGAAAGGATGCACCTATGTCAGCCAGCTCCTGTGGAACGAGAAAAGCAGGTTGTTCCTTACCGTGAGAAGTTTTGCAGAAGATACGTCAACCCCAGAACCCATGAGATGGTCTGGCAAAATAGTGGTCCCCAAGGCAGACGTCCCATGGGTTGGAAGCGTACCACGATCAAGCAGGACACTTTGGCTGGAGGAAGCTGGAGACCCTGTGAGATGCCGTCTACTGGGTAGGGATGCGCAGCTCTGTCGAGAGGTGGTGTCGAACTGTGGACCCTGTGGTCTCAGAAGAAAGGACTACAGTAGTCAAAAGGCCCCCTGCAACCTATTCGGACGACTCGTCCCCTGGAGATGTGGCCCTGGACCACGTCAAACTGTCCGCCGAGTAGATCTGGAATTCATACGCCTTGACCATGGTGGACCATTACTCCAGATTTCTGGTAGTCGTTCCAGTGAAAGACCAGACCGCAGTGACGGCCCGCGAAGACCTTCAAGCAAGCTTCTGCAGACCGCATGGGTATCCCGAGCAAGTCTTAACGATCAGGGACCTGCTTTCGAAAGCTGAATTTATTCAAGGAATTCTGTCATATGTACGGGGTGCAAGAAAATAAGAACAACACCATACACCCTCAAAAACCAACGGTCTTTGTGAAAAATGAACCATATTGTACTTGACTTGTTGAATCCATACCGTTGGAAGACAGGAATCGATGGCCGGATTTACTACCTGAATTGGTTGATTGTACAACCATATACCTGTAAGCTCAACTAAACTGCACTCCAGCCTATCTTATGAGAGCAGGCCCGGAAAACTACCAATGGATCTAGAACTTGGAGTGGTAGAACCGGAGGCAGACGACGCTGTTGAGAACTGGACGTCAATCGGCAAGAGCAATACAGAAGAGTACAAATCTGTGGAGGAAAGTCTCAATAAGGCACGGGAGAAACAGGAAGAGTTTACAACCGAAATGCTCCTGCAAGCCTCTGATGCCTGGAGAGGTAGTATTAAAAAAAAAGAAAGATGCACAAACTGGATAATCAGTGGGAGCAAGAACCCTACGTCATACAAGATTCTAAAATACGACAACAAAAAAAGTCTGTGCGTCAGTAAAGACGGAGGAAAGAACAACAACCCACGGTGTCCAGAGATCATTGAAGTTGTGTCCCAGAACACTTAAAGAGTTGTGAAAAAACCCTGTCTTCAATCAAAGAGAAAGAAAGGAAGAGGTCCTACACAACCGATCTGGGAGATTTTCCTGCGGATTGGCCCCGACTGGGAGATGCTGTGATAATTCCAGTGTTGCAGTTTTATCAGCCACAGGGGAATTTTTTACCTCCAGTTGTGCCTGTTGGTGCCAGTTTGAGCCCGCTCAGGTTACCCATTCCCAGCAACACCTCAACCTGTGGAACCTCAAGATGGATCATCTGAAAGCAGCGCCCCATACTATGGGTCTCCTGGTGAAGCTGACTCACACCGCCCAGCCATCATACGCTTGCCAGATCCCAAGAAAGATTAAGGCAGTTTCTATAAGTTTGCCGTTACGCAGTGCAGACAGATCGCAACTTGTTATACCTGAAACTACACCACGTAGATCAGAGAGAATCACAAAAGGGAAATTACCCATTGATATCAGCAGTGATTATAACGAATTTATGTGAACATTGGTAAAAGTCTATATATATAAATGTGTTTTTTTCTCTATTAGTCTTCGTTTAACAATGGACTCAGAGCGAGGACTGAGCCAGCCAAAAACTGTATCCTGTACATAGTTGCACTAAAGTGCCTTCTTAATGGTTTCACATGAACCCTTGACTCACCTCTGAACCAAAAACCCGTGTGGTGTGGCACTGATGAGTCTGCATTTGGATGTCCTGCAGCCACCCAGGACCACGTTGAAGGTTTGGTGCGGGTCCTTCACAAGTATCTTGTATATATTTTATTAAATGCTACTTGATACTTTGTATTTCTATATGTAAAATGTTATTGTTCGTAACGTTCAAGGTTGTTCTCACCTCCGGATGGGAAGATGTTATTGTTTCATGTTTATTGCATAAACAAAATGTCTTTTGTATTTACAGCCCGGGAGTGCTGTCGTTTTACCATGGGGGAATGTGTAGCCCTGGTACCACAATACCAGGAGGATGAGTGGAGAGGTAACAGTTAAGGTCTCTCTGACATCATGTACACTTCTGACACACCCACAGGGTGTGGAAGGGAGTGATTTTAGCAGTCATGTCCGGACTTCAGAGTGAGAAGTCAGTTTCCTGTCCTTGACAAGTAGACGTGCCAGTTTAAGTCTATCATCAGTTCAGAAAGTGGAGTCTGGTGGTAGGTGTCTGTATACACCTTAGTCTAGTCAGAGCTGTGCCCCACTGGAAGAAAGACTGAAACTATCTATTAAAAACAAGCAAGGCGAAGGGCAAAGTGGAAGGAAGGTAATTGGAGAAGTGCTTTTGACTTGGAAAAGTCCTGCACGTTGAAACCGGTTACTGGGGGACCGAAGGATCACTATTGTACAGCATAGTGAAGAGAAAACCAGGAATCTACCGGACCCTAGGTCGCGCAGACAAGCCCCTTTATAGTCAGAACGTAGCTGGAGTCAGGGGGTGTGAAGACTTTGAGTTGTGCACGACAGAAAAGGTTTAGGCTCCCTCGCAGGAAGGCTTCTAACACAAATTTGACTGGGCAGAACAGCTAAAGACTAGCTGGAATTCATAGGAGGATTACGCTTCAGCTGGTCGTTACTCAGCTTCATTGGAAAGTAAAGGAGGCCCCTAACTTGCTTATCTGTTGCCTCAAAGCTCATCCTCCATCAACCCCATCAGCCTCCCTGGGACCTGCCTTATCACTTGCAAGTAAGTATGGAAAGACGTTGACTGTGTGATACTGAGTTTTTATTGCATGCCTGCACAATCCCTACCTAACTACCGACCTGAGGGAAGAGTCCCACCTGTAGGGGACCCGACATCTACTGCCTCACCATCCCCTCAGAGATCTACAGCAGCGCTGGTACAAATACCAGAAAACTACAGGTGGCGTCACGAACTGTACATAAATCAATCCCCTGTAAATATATCCCCAACATACGCCAGACCGCCAGGGCCACAGACCGAGCCACAGCTACCTGTGACAACCCCATAGACTTCCATGGGCTCGGCTCTGAGTACCCCATTGCCCGGTAATCCACAATTGTGGTGGCGGGTCGACACATATTCCTTTGGGGAGGCAGGCTGTATGATATTCTCTCTCGGGGATACATTATATCTTGGGGGGCTGTATTAATATTTATTATATTCTATGAGGGGTGATTGCATCATGCCTATGAGGGGGCTACATTAACTGTATGAGGTGGCTACTTTTATTCTATAGGGGCTGCATTATATCTATGGGGGAGGCTAGATTATATTGTATGGGGCCCTCATTATACTTGAGGGGGCTACATTATATTCTATGGGGCTGCAAAAACTATTGAGGAGGGCTACAATTGTATTTTATGGAGGGGCTACATTATACTTATAAGGGGGCTCAATTATATATCTATGGGGGTTTACATTATACTCTGTGGGTGGTTACATTATCTCTGTGGGGTGGTTGCATTAGCTCTGTGGGGGTGGTTGCATTATACTCTGTGGGGTGGCTGCATTATGCTCTATAGGTGACTGCATTATACTATATGTGGGCTGCATTATACTGTATCGAGGACTATGGGGAATACATTATACCATATGAAGAACTATGGGGTGCATTATACTATGGGAAGTGAATGTACTACATGGATGACTATGGCATATGACTATGTGTATATACTATATGGAGCACTATGAGGGTGTATTATGCTATATAATGACTGAGTGTATTTTAATATATGGGAGGGCTATTAGGAGTGTATTATACATATGGAAAGACTATGGATCTTATATTATTATGGAGGACTATGGGGTGTGCACTTTACAATATGGAGGACTGTGGTGCACATTATAATATATGGAGGACTATGGGGTGTATATACTAAACAAGCAAATTTGCATATTCATCGAGTGATTGGTGTTAATGTGTCATTGGGAGGGCATGGTGCAGAAGTGAAGTTTTTTCCATGAAAGGACGGAGGATTTTGGAAGGTTTGCGTGGTGGAGGAGGAGCTAGGGTGGATATGGAACTGGGGGGTGGAGCCTGGGCGGAGTCTCAAGGGGGGCCCCATAAATTTTTGCCAGTAATGGGCCCTGAATTCCTAGTGCAGCCCTGGATCCTGTGTATCTGCACTTCCTGAAAATGTTTTTTTCCACCCCCCACCACCTATTCTCTCATATCTGCCACATACAATCTCCTCTCCGCACCTGCTGCTATCTCTAACACTGAGAAGAGGTCAGAAGAGCAGGGAACAAGTGCTGTCATCCAAGTCTGAAGGTATGCCACCTAAACAGCGTCGCTAACGAGATCGCTAAAATACGTCACTAATTTAGCGATCTCGTTCGTGACCTGTTGTGTGTGGCATGTAGCAACGACGTGGCCCCTGCTGTGATCTCGCTGACGTTCACTAGAGTTTCTGGACCGTATTTTGATCGTTGGCGTCCCGCTGGTGACGCTATATCGCTGTGTCGGCACCTTTTGTGAGCGATGTGCCTGTTTTTTACATCACAATGACCGCCAAAGTCGTTAATGAGATCGCTAAACCGCTTATGCTCATTAACGAGATCGCAAGTGTGGCAGCACAGCGACATTAAAACGATCACAAAAACATCGCATTAGTATGCGTCGTTATTGTGATCGTTAGCGGGAGCGTTTAGTGTGGCAGTACCTTTAGGTTACATGAAAGCAGTAGACTTTACAGCAGAAAACATTTCTAATGAAGACTAATTAAAAAATTTATACTACATTTAGGAATAAATGATCAACTACAAATAATAGCGTAAAGGTGTAATGTATGTAGTACAGTTCATATAGCGTCTTGTGCTTGGGTGCGATGAAAATACATGACACAGGTTGATATAGAAAGTCTTGTATTACTTCATACAATTGGCAAAATAGTCACACAGTTTGCAGACACAGAAGCAGGAGACACAGCAGGCCAGAGTAATCTAAGCTCAGCAATCACTCTCCACAACAGGTCAGGATCTTCTTCTCTGTTACCGTGGTCCATGCAAACGTGGGTTCTTTCAAGAGCAGGGGTTCAGAGTCCAACATTGCTTCAGGAGTTTCCTCAGTAGGAAGCTGGAGTACAAGGTCCAAGGCTCGAGTCAGGTCACAGGTTCACTGCAGGCTAGATTCTGAAGCACTGATTGCTCAGCTGTGGCTGCTTAAGAAGCAAAAAGTAGAGAATCAGGGCGGGAACAGCAAGCTGGAAACTCCATTTTGACTGAGGGCAAGATGCTGCGCAAACAGAAGTAAAAGGCGACGAACAAACTGAGTTTCAGGAACATGTACACAGAACCTACTTACTCCCCCCTTAGGGACAACCTCCGGAGACCTCAGACCAGGCTTGTTGTGGGTACCTCTGATGAAACTGCGGAGCAAGCGAGGAGCATTAACGTTATGACTGGTTCCATGAGTTGTCCTCCACTGGGTAGCCCTGCCATTTAATCAGATATTGTAACTGATTTCTATACAACCTGGATCTAAAAACCTTTCCACCACAATCTTCTGACCATCGACTAGCACTGGGCAGGGCAAGGAGAAAGAACGTCCAGGAACGTATTGGGTGTCGCAGCCTTTAGTAGGGATACATGAAGACAGGGTGGATTCTCATAGTTCTGGGCAGTTGAAGACGACAAGCAACACACTTATAATTTTTACTGATTTATAGGGTCCAATGTACTTATGTCCCAACTTAGACGATGGAATCCTTAACTTAAGATTTCTGGTTGACAGCCAGACCAAGTCTCCTACCTTGAAAGCTGGTGCAGGTTTACGAAATTTATCTGCTGCTTTCTTGTACCTTTCCTGAGCCGATTCCAGATTTCCCTTTAGAAGATCCATATTCTTCTGTAAAGACGTTGATTCTTTCAGCCACTGCTGGTAAAGGCGTTTCTATGGGAAATCGTGGTAGAATGTTAGGATGATAACCTAGATTAGAGTAAAAAAGGAGACTGCTTAGTGGAGGCACTCTGAGAGTTGTTATACAGAACTCCAGCTAATGGAAGTAATCCACCCAATCATCCTGTAGGTGGCAGATAAAGCACGGAGATACTGCTCCAGGGTTTGATTGGTTCGTTCGTCTGTCCATTAGTCTGGGGAGAAAAGCAAAAGAAAGGTTTACTTTAATGTCCATGCTGCACGAAATTTTGCCAAAACCTAGAAGTGAATTGCACCCCTCGATCCGAATAACCTCATCCGGTACTCCATGTAAGCGAAACACATCTTTAATCATCAAATCTGATGTCTGTTTTGCAGTGGGGTAAGCCGACACAAGGATAAAATGAGCTGCCTTTGTTAGACGGTCAACCACCACAGAATGGTGTTCTTCCTTGAGAGGTTGGTAACTCCACATGAAGTCCATAGAAATGGATCCCCACGGGCGGGACGGGGTGGGAAGAGGTGTAACAGACCAGTTGGTGAGGAGCGAGGTGTTTTGCATCTTGCACAACCTCACATGAAGTGACATAGTTTAAAACATCCTTCCTGCAAGTGGGCCCACCAAAGAAACGAGAAAGAAATTCCGTGTCTTTAGAATCCTCTATGCCCAGCTATCTTGGAATCGGAATGAGTTGCAATCCCCAATCTGACTGTTTCAGGAATATACAGGCATTGTCCCTGATCCACACACCATTCTTAAAGACAAGACTTACGTCCCTTGGGGGTTGTGCCAAAAAGGGAATCCGTATGGATGTTCCTTGATGTCCTTAAGTAGGTCTTGATTATGAATTACTCCAGAAAATCAGGAAGAATGTCCTTGGGGGTAATTGACGTCTCGCTGATAAATCCAGAGAGGCATCAGCCTTTTCCAATTGCGCGATCCTGGTCTATAAAAATATAAAATTAAATTGGTTTAAAAAAGATTCAGCGACCTGGCGAGGAGTCGGCACTTACCGACCTGATAAACTCAAGGTTACGAGGTCTTCAGGACGACTATTTGCTGTGCAGCCCCGAAAGGTGCCCATTCTTTGAAGCGGCAATTGGCCAACAATCTCTATTGCCCACAGTAGTTCCTTCACCGAAGACAACTGCTGGAAAAGAAGGCACAGGGCAAGACATTCTTTCCACCGTTCTCGGAGAGAGTATAGCTCCAACGGCACAGTCTGAGCTCCACCTTATTATGAAGGCAAGCTCGGGTTGGGAGTACTAGGATAGTTGCAGTGGTAAATTTATCTTTTGCGGGAAAATGCTTCCGGGGGGGGAGCCGGAGAACCTGACTCTTTTCCGGGTAAGTTGGGGGATAGGTGCCCTACCTCAGAGAAATTTCTAATGAACGTCTATAAAAAGTTGGCAAACCCGATGAACCTTACCCCCCTTCACTTTTCTAGGACTTGGCCAATCCTTGATGGTTTTGGGTTTTGCTTCCTCCATACTAATTCCCTGGTAGACTCATACCCCAAAATTGAATTTCGGCCTTGGATTCACCCTTTTCAAGTTTGATGTAAAATATTTTGTCTTAGACGTTCCAAGACCATTTCTCCATGCCATGATGTCCTCTTGGAGTTAGAAAAAAATAGAAATCATCCAAATAAATTACCACGAATGTTCTAGGAGTCCCTGAAGATGTCATTCCCGTGTTGGAAAGTGGGGCGGTCCGACCAAAGGCATAACAATATTCAAAGTGTCCAAGCGGACCTAAGCAGTCTTTCCATTCATCCCCAGGTCTAATACACTAATTTAGGCCCCACGAAGATCTATTTAGAGAAAATTTGGGCATTCGCACTCCCTCCAAAAAACTCAGGGATTAAAGGCAATGGTAAGGTTTTTCTAATAGTAACCTTATTGGTTCCCTATAGTCTACCGGCCAGAGACCTCTTTCTCTTTACAAAGAAGATGGGTGCACCTGCAGGAGATAAGGGGGCGAAGGCCCTTGGCTAGATTTTCGTCTAGAATCCTTTAAAGCCTTAGCTCGGGCCCCCAGGGGGAGATTCCAAAAGGTATCTCTGTCCCCCAATAATTCAATTGGACAATCATTCGGACGGGGGGGAAGGCTGTAGCTTTTCTTTCACATAAATCCACATGTCCTGGATACAGCGGATTCAGGGACTGCTGGCCCTTTTTAGGAAAAACAAGCAAGCTGAACTTTTGGACTATCGTTTCCTGGAAAGTGAATTCCCTTGGTTCCCATTTAATGGAGGATTCTGACCGACCATGGTAGCCCTAAAATAATGGGAAAGTGGAGAAAGTAAGCATAAAGGACAGTTTTTCTTGATGATCTTACCCATAAAACCCCAAAGGCTGTTTCCTGATCCATGGTCCAAAGGGCAGCAGGGAGCCATCCCATTTCCATCTGTACGGATAGCCTCTTCTCTGAACGTTCCCCTGTTTCAGGCAAGGGGACACCCATAAAATTTCCACGCCCCTGGGATCACCCAAACTAACACCCAAGCTGAGTCAACCCAATTTATGGAAAAAAGCAATGGAATTGTTTTTCTTACAACCAGCTGGGACCCGCGGGAAACTTGAAAATGGCAGCGTTTTACCCCTCAACGTCCTCGAGGTAACGGGTTTAATCCGAAATCAGATCGGGGCTGAGACTCTCTGGACCTGGGCTCGGACCTGACAGATCCCCCTCGCAAACACTCCCAATGAAGATGCTGCATAGCTTACAAACGCTGGGGCAGTTTAAAGAAGTGCCCTGACTTACCACAATAAACCATAGATTCTCTTAAAACAGTTCCTTGCTGCCACTACCCTGTTGTAAAGGGCTACCGCTGGGTTCAGGGGTTTCCCCTTAATCCTACTCAACGGTCCTTACGGAGAGAAGGTAAAAAGGTTAGTGCGTTGCTTTCGAACCATCTCTCTTCCCCGCGTTCGTCAACGGTACAAAACGGATGCAGTAGTTAATAAATCACTAACCCCAGGGGAGGGTCGGCACAGCAATTTTTACCTTAACAGTGGAGATAACCCCTTTCGAAAAATGATTTTTTGCGGGGAATGTCCCCCGGGGGGACAGGGGGCCCTCTCCTGAAATCCAAGGGTATTCAGCACCGATGCTTACCTTGGCAAACTAAAAAGGCTGCTTCACGTTCACCCGATTGGGGGGGGTCAAACACCTCCCCGGCTGAAAATAAAACATCAAAGGTGATTCAAACAATCACCTCTCTCAATAAGGGTTTGCCCCTCAAAGCCTTTTTGTAGCAACAAATTAAGAACACCTAATCGTCAGGGGAAATTGTGAAGCATTGCAGAAAAAAAAAGATTTCATTGATTAAAAATCCCCCGAATTTTCACTTCCCGCCCAAAAAAAAGGGGAACTTGGGAAACCCAGCTCGGGGCCCGGGAGGGGCCGGACTCGTCCTCCAGAAACCCAATCCGGCTCGCAAAACCTGGGCAGTCTGTCCAAAAACCTGCAAATTTTGGTTGTGAGGTCCGCAGGCCTGAAAAAACGGGGGCTTTATTTTGCAAATCTGCAAGGATTTTCATCCCTCCCCAAAATTTTCCCTTTTTGGGGCCCCATTTTCCCGATCTTTCAAGACAGGGGTACGAAGAAAAGGGGGGGAGAAAAAAAAACAATGTGTTTTCCCGGGTAACACGCAAAGAAAAAAAAAAATTTAAGGGGGCGCCGGAAAAGGTTTTTTTGGGAATCCAACCATTACCAAAAGTTCAAACCCGGCATATATCCCCAGTTTTCAGCACAAAAAAAGAAAAGAAAAAAAAAAAAAGTGTTTACCCTTGGGAAACTGCAGAAAAAAAAAAACTTTAAGGAATTGCTCACCTGGAATGGTTTTGAGAAATCACAACCACGGGCAACAAAATACAACCGGACATCCGATACCCATTACAGCAGACACGCCTTTCCAGCCCACAACACAACCGTTTGGCTCAGAATTTTGTAATGTATGTAGCAGTTCATATAGCGTCTTGGCTTGGGTGCGATGAAAACATGAGACACAGGGTTTTTTATAGAAAGTTTGATTACTTCAAAAAAGTTGGCAAAAAAATCACACTTTTTTGGCAGACCAGAAGCGGAGACCGCAGGCCAGAGTAATCTAAGTCAGCAACACTCTCCAAAACAGGTAGGATTTTCTTCTCTTTACCGTAGCCAAAAACGGGGGTCTTTCAAGGCGGTTAGAATCCAACCGTGTCGATTCCCTCAGTGGGAATGCGGGAGTACAAGGCCAAGCTTGGGAGTCGGTCCAGGTTCACTGCGGGGCTGTTTCGAGCCTGATTGCCGCGTGGCGCTTAAAAGCAAAAGTAAAAATCGGGGGGGAAGCAAGCTGGAAACCCCTTTTGACGGGGCAAATAGCGCAGCAAGACAAAAAGTAAAATGGCTACAACAAACGATTTTGGGGAACATGTCACAGAACCTTACAAAAGGGTGCCCAAACAAATTCTTTTTTTGTCACGGGGCTCTTTGATTCGCTAACTTTTGGTAAATAATGTATGCTTAATGTTAAAATTTGGGGCGGGGAGGGTAAAAAAAAAATTTTTTTTTTATTTAATTCCCACCAGAAAAACGACGGGATTTTTAGAAGGGGAAAATTAAAAGTGATTATTTTAAAGAAATTTGCAATTTGGAAAACAGAATTTGGGAGACAATCACTTTATCTAAAGGAAATCTGTCGGGGAGACGACCCATAAACCATTTAATGTATGTAGCCCTGGAAAGCTGAACTCATATTTCCTTTTATATGCAGTCCGCGCATAAACCCGAAAATTTCACTTTTTCTTTAAAGTGATTTTTTAAGGTAGGGGCCAGAAAGCACTTAAAAAAACTCCGCCTGCTTGATTTATTAACAATTGGCGCCTCCCCCCGTTTTTTGGACGGGAATCAGCGCCTGTGCAGATCAGACTGAAAGCTCTGTATGTTAAACCAATTTTTCCATAATCCCCTTTGTAATTCCAATGGGGTTTGAAAAGTCACGGTGCCGCCTGTTGTGAGCACTATATTGGAGGGTGATTAAACCCAACAGGTCTGATTGTTTTCTTAAATTGATTTATAGAAATAAAACCCACGATAAAAAACGCGGTGCTGAGGTTCGATGAGGGTTTATGGTCTATGGACTTTTGTCTTTGGGGAACGAACTTCTGCCACTTTTTGGGGATTTTGTTTTAAATTCTTACCTTTTTCCAAATTTCCTTTCCAGTAGTAGAAAAATTTCCATTTACATTCAGTGCAAAAAATCTTTACAAGAGGAAGGGGAGGATAGGGAGAATAAATAAAGTTCTTACAAAACCCATCCGGGGAGCACAGGGTACGAGTTGGATTCTGTTCCACAACTGAATTATAAAAACATTTTAATATTTTTAAATAATTAATTCTAATATTAATAACCCTTTTTTTCAATGTCCGGGAAAAAAATGAAAACATTTGGATAGAAAAAAAAATATATAAAAACAAAAAATAAAAGGGAGATAAAACAATAAACCCAATGGTGTCAACAGATTTTTTTTTTATTGTTGTGGGTTAAAAAATGGGTTTTATTTTGTCTCTTTTAAACCCCAAATTAGGTTTTCTAACCGAATGTAATGTTGTAAAAAAATCTCTCCAAACCGCACTGCTTTTTCCCAAAACCATCACTCACAGTCATTCAGAGACTTTTTAGCCAAAAAAGATCTATGCAAAAATCGTCATTGGGTGAATTGCTGTAACAGATCAGAGCGTGATACAAATATTTATACAAATGGTTATTAAAGTTGACCTTTATTTAATCCGATTGACTGGACCGTTCTCCTTACTAAAGAAATTGCAATGATTAGGGATGTATAGATAGAGAAAAAATTTAAAAACCATAAAGACTCTCAAGAGGGAAATTATCTCCTCACATTTAAAAAATGGGGTTCATTATTTCGGGGAAGGGAAAAACCTGAACTTTTAACCTCCATTAAATAGGGATTTCCCATTTGAAATGTGTTGAAACCCAGATCTGAAGAGCCCTTCCGCAACATCAGGTTTTGTACTTCCTTTCATCATTCCTTTTTTTGTTTTGTAATTCTAAAGCTGATTGTTTTGTTCTCATTTTGTAAATCTTTATAATTTTTTTAAAAATGCCTACCTTTCCCGGGTTAAATATATAAAATGAATAGTCGTTCTTTTTGTTCTGTGAACCCCCCCTGAACCATACCCAGCTTTTAACTGACAATTGCCTGTCAAAAAGGTTTTGGGGGTGGGGCAAGGTTTTCCCTTTGTTTTCATTCAAGATTTTTCGTATTTTCATCAGAAATTGTAGAATCCCCTGAACCAAAACTATGAAATTTACATGTGGAATTTACATTACACTTTTCAAAAAGTGTGAAACCTGAAAATATGTCTTAATTCTGGGTTTTTCCCTTTTGCTTTGATGACTGCTTTGCACGCAGAAAAAAGGGGAACGGTGGCTCACATGCCCCGGTTCCCACCGTGAAGCATGGGAGGGGTGTGATGGGTGGGGTGCTTTGGGTGACACGTGGGGATTTATTCAGTTGAAGCGGGAGCGGTCCAGTCCCCCAAACCCCCCGATTGCGTTCAGGCTGGTGATGGGGAGGCCGGCATCTGGGGACACCCCAGCACTTCCTTTTGGGCAATAGCCCCTTTCACAGCCCGGGGGTTTGAGGTCATTGTCCGTTGAAAAATAAATGATGTCCAACAAACCAACCGGGTGGGAAAGCATCTGCTGCAAGTGCTGTGGTAGCCTGTGGTCACAATGCCTTCAATATGAATAAATCCCCAACAGT
>JARQOD010000004.1:5879021-5906557 GCA_033576555.1 Oophaga sylvatica
TAAAACGCGGTGTCTGAGGTTCTGATGAGCAGTTTATGGTTTATGATGTGACGTTAGTCTTTGTGGATCGAGAAGTTCTGCAACTTTTTACCACTTTCTGTATTAATTCTTCACCATTTCCATATATTTCCTTGTTACCAGTAGTTGAAATATTTCTATTACATTCAGGTGCTAAAATCTTTACAAGAAGAAGAGGAGTATGGGGCAGAAATATGATAAAGTTCCAACAGAACGACAATCCATGGAGCACATGGATGATTGTGATTCTGTGTCCACAATAAGAAATTATAATAAACATATTAATATTTAATAATAATTAATTACTAATATTAACGAGAGCTATTTCAAAACTCCGGGAGACAAAATGGGAAACATTTGGATAGAAAAAAATTATATAAAAGCAAAAAATAAAATAGGAGATAAAACAAATGAAGCAAATGGTGATCAGCAGATTGTGGGGTTTTTGTATCTGTTGTGGGGTCCTGAAAGGGTGAAAAAGCTTTTATTATCATCTCATTTAGACCCTAATTTGGTTTTGCAACTGTTGTAAAAAAAATCTCTCCAGAAGCCGTCACTGCTCTTCCCATACACATCAGCTCGCATGATCATCTCAGAGACATTTAGCCTAGAAATGATCTATGCAATAAACATCATGTGGTTGACATTGCTGTAGGCAGAACAGAGTGGTGATACAACATATTTATAAAATGTCTTATGAATGTTTGACCTTTATTTAATCTATATTGTGATGCTGGAGCCGTTCTCCTTACATAATGCAGATTGCACTAGCACCTAAAAGACATGCTGTGCTTTATGCCCCGAGTATAATGCTGAGTCTTCACTGTACCCGTGTCTGTCATTTTCTGCAGTGCTGACATCACGTCGCTGGCCGATCAGTGAGCTCATCAGCTCTGAGTGGCTTGTGCCATCAACTCAGAGTGTCATGCTTCTGGATTCAAACCCTTGGTTCTGTGTTCGGCATCTCTTTACACTGAGCCACAACTGATCCAACTTTTCTTTTGGTGTTTTAGTTCTGTTATCTTTCATTCTGTTGATTTTGGTAACAGGTGTTTTCATTTACTGTGTCTGTCCTATCAACTTTCGGGTGCAGCTTAAATTATCTTCCCCAACCATGTTTTCCAGCTGGTGATAGACTTTGTTGGATTCATTCACTTTGCTGTAATTTACGTTGGTTGCAGTTGTTTTGTGTGTGATTCCTTTATTCCTTAGGAAACTGGTACTCTAAAGCCCCCGTCTCACACAGTGATCTCGCTAGCGAGATCGCTGCTGATTCACTAGTTTTGTGACGCAGCAGCGATGTCCCCAGCGATATCGCTGTGTGTGACATTCAGCGACGATCAGCCCCCCTGCTGGGTATCGCTGATCGTCGCTGAATGTCCTGAACATTTTTTTGATCGCTGGTCTCCCGCTGGCCAGCACGCATCGCTGCGTGTGACAGGCAGGAGACCAGCGATCCGCTGGTAACAAAGGTACACAGCGGGTTGCCAGGCGCGGGGCTGTGCCTGGAAACCCGCTGTGTACCTTGGATACCAGCGCCCTGATGCAGGGAGCTGGTAACCAAGGTACACAGCGGGATTCCAGGAAACCGCGCAGCGCCTGGAAACCCGACGTGTACCTTGGTTACCAGCTCCCTGCATCAGGGCGCTGGTATCCAATGTACACTGCGGGTAACTAAGCGATGTTACCCGCAGTGTCGCTTGTACTGATCGCTGCCTGAGCTGCCTGTTTGGCAGCTCAGCAGCGATCATGTAGCGACACACCAGCGATCCTGATCGTTGTTGGGATCGCTGGTGTATCGCTATGTGAGACCCAGCCTTAAGAATCCTAGGAGCTGCTAAGGACATTCGGGGTAAGCTGCAGTCGAGTGGGGATGCCATTGCATTACCTTAGGGTGCCAATGTCTGTGGTCAGGCAGGGACAGAAAATGGCTTTTCCTAGTCTGAATTGGGACCTTTGAGTTTCAGGTATTTGTCTTCCTGGTTTGTACGTTAACTGTGTGAATGTGCTTTCGCAATCGTAACACAGAATTTCTGGAAATTAAAGATTCTGAAAAGAATAAAGATACAGCTGGATCCCAAAACATAATGACAACCTTAAAAAGGGCACAAATGACTAGTAATTAGGGTTGAGCATTCCGATACTTCCGATACCTGAAATCCAATGTAAGTCTATGGTTACAAAATATCGGAAGTAAATACTTCCGATATTTTGTTCCCATAGACTTACATTGGATTTCAGGTATCGAAGTATCGGAATGCTCAACCCTACTAGTAATGATAATGATTAGAGTTGGGAGAATTGATTCCTAGAACTCCGCTTCATCGGCCAGGTCAGTAATTGTGATAGGAATTCGGGAGCTAAGGAGATTCGAAGGGCTGCTGTCCAGTGGCCACAGATTAATGACCTTATTACATTCCCTCTGGGATATTGCTATCAAGGATAATCTACAGAAAACAACTTTTGATAAAGGGGATTTACTCTGCATGACTATTGTGAATGAGCTTTTGTTGGAGCGATTGTAATGAAACAATTGTTTCAGCTGCAGATGGAAGGAAAGGAGACACACTAGTCATTACTAGTGGGTAGGCGGAGCCCAGATAGGATTGACACCTCAGATTATAAAGAGTGTTGACCGGCCCCTCCAGCTCGGGCTCCTCCTACTCAGCTCTTCAGTCTAAAATTTGAGGTCACAGAGGATGGTCCTGCTGGAAGCAGCTCCTCAGAAGATTTTATTATTTTTTATCGGACAAGAGACTTGGATCACCAGAGTGGTCTAGAGGTCTCAGGGGTCTCAGCGCTGCTGGACCCCAACTTCTCCCTTGGCGGATCTGTATTACCCTAATGGTGGTCCCTGCAGAACCCTGCCGGCCCGGGGGATGAGGATGGCTTCCCTGGCGGGGGCGCAAACCGCGCACAGGGTCACTGCGTTCCCCGCCCTGGGGGAAGCATGGGCAAGCGCCAGAAACCCCTGGGGTCCCTGTGGCGCTCGGCTGGTGAGTACTCCACATTTTTATTAAAGATGTTGTGAGTGGTTTAGCGGTTGCTGCGGCAACCGCTGTACAGTATACATGCCGGTGACTCTGAGGAGAAGAGGAGTGCGCGCTTTTTTATTTTTGAATTTCGCGCCGCTCTGAGGGGAAGAGAGAGAGAGGAGTGCGCGCCTTTTTTATTTTTGAATTTCGCGCCGCTCTGAGCGCGCGCTTTACTGCAGCCTCCATTTTCGGCTCCTCTACATGGAGCACATCGGAGGCAGAGCGCGGCGGCCATTTCATGACAGGCTGAAATCGCTCACCTCCCTCCCGGCAAGAACGTGACCAGCTGGGTGAGTCGCTTCTAGCCCGCGGGCAGAAGCTTAACCCCTTCACCCCCACAGCGCGGGCGCCGTCTGGGGCACTTAGGAGTGACAGATTGCGCGGTCCTGCGGCTGTTATCGCATAAGGGGCTCGCACACTCTTTTCAATATTAATAAAGAGGTTGTGGGGAGCCTGCGATATTATTAATATTATTATTAATATTATTATTATTATTATTGCCACTAACGTTTCCGCTAACGATCCTCTTAATGACTTTGGCGGTCATTGCGATATACAAAACAGCGCAATTTTTTAGCGATTTTGTGGAACGTTTTTCTGTATAGTGTGGCATAACTGTCCTGTAGCTGCGACCTTATAAGAGCGCTTGAGGCTCGCACACCATTTTCATTATCAAGGTTGTGGGGAGTCTGCTACTTTAACCCCTTCTTAGGCGGTTAACTTTTAATGGGGGACAGTGGGGTAGCTCTCTCTTTAAGAGCTTTAACCCTTCAGCGTTTGTTTTTTTCTTTAAAAAAAACATACTGTTCTGGTTACTGACAGGTTTAACCTGCCGTATACTATGCAAGGGCAGTTCATTTCCCAGATCCGCTACAGGATCAGTCTCGCGTATCTGACACGCAGACCTCGACTCATGCGCAGCGGTCGGAAGTTCCAGTGGTGTCAAAATGGAGGTCCTCACTAGTTTTATTGATGGCCTGTCTGACTTTCTAGGTTATTGGGTGTCAGCTACATCCTCTCAAGGAAGCGACACAAATCGGTGCCTTCCTTCTCGCGTAGCGAAGATGTCCGATTTGGACAAGGAAGATCGGCAGGGACACTCTGCCTCTCTCATGGGCCGTACTAAGATTTCTCCATGAGGCGTTACAGTTACCGGAGGAAGTAACTAGACGTCCTGGTAAGTCGGCCCGGATGTTTCAGGAGTCGCATGGGTCGCGACGGCTTTACAAACTGTTTCTGTTTTTTTTTTGTTTTTTTTTTACGGAGTTGATTGTTAATTGGACCCCTTCTCCTGAAGTGAATGTCCCTTTACCCCAGCTTAGCAAATCTTCCTGGTAAAGGGAAGACGAGTCTGCAACCCGCGGGACAGAAAAACGGAGATGGCAACAATATCCATCTGTGAGGCCGCAGGTCATGGATTCGGTATTAAGGATGTACTTGTAAAGTTTCCCTGAGCCGGTTGGACCGTCTAAGGACGGGATCCCCTCTTTCGAGGTAGATGGGCTTTTCAAGTTGAAGGATACTGCGTCACTGCTACCCAGGGCGCAATCCTCGGCAGTCACAGTCAGACTCTGTGGCTTGGACAGTGGACGCGGTTTCCAAGCAGGGTTTGCTATCTTTAGCTTAGGAAGTGGTCAGCTATTTGAATCTGACCTCACGGAGCTGATTGCCAAGGCAAAAGAAACAGCTTTACCGCAGCGCAGACCTGTGACTTCTGCGTCTGGCAGGACTAGTGCCGGTAGTTGTCGGCGGTCCTTTCGGTTCAAGGGATGATCCGGCCAACCTTCTGGGGGTTTGGGTCGTCCCTCTCTTTTTTAAAAAAAAAAAAAAAAAAAAAAAAGGGGAATTCTCAGAAATTCCGCATACCCTGGAAACAGAACTTCTGTTAAGACAGAAGCTGGTAAAAAACCCGCAAAGGCGCACTGACGTCTGGGTCTCACTCGAGCGCTCTCGAGTGGGGGTCGTTTACTCCAATTCAAACCGACTTGGGTTTCCCGTGTGTCGGACGCCTGGATGACACAGGTTGTGTTGGCAGGCTACTTCATAGAGTTTCTTTCTCGACCCCCGGACAGTTTTTGCCAATCTCGCATTCCGTCAGAGCCGAACTATTTGCCGTTCTACCACGAGAGGTCGATTCCCTTCTGCAGAAGGGTGTGGTGATACCAGTTCCGCAGAGGATCGGGGAAGAGGAATTTTATTCCAACCTCTTTGTGGTCCCCAAAAAGGAGGACAAATTTTGCCCTATTCTGGATCTCAAAGATTGAATCGACATGTCTACACCCGACAATTTCACATGGAGTCATTTCGCTCCGTTGTGGCAGCCCTGTCGCAGAACGCCGTCGGAAGGGCTCACCGGCGCTTCCTTCGTTTTGCCATAGGTCAGGACCATTGCCAGTTTGTGGCTCTGCCATTCGGCTTGGCCTCGGCGCCCAGAGTTTTTACAAAAATTCTGGTACCCCTCATGGCAATTCTTCAAAGACAGGGGGTTACGATTTTTCCCTACCTGGACGATCTCCTCAAAGGAGGAGGCGGTGACGGCTCGCAATCTATCCCTTCAGCTCCTGGAGGATTTCGGGTGGCTGGTTCAATTGGGAGAAGTCGTCTCTGGAACCGTCGCAGTCATTCCTGTTTTTGGGGATGCATTTCGACACGGTACGGACGGTGGTGTCCCTTCTTTCCAGACAAGCGGGCATGTCTATTCCGACATGTACAGATTATGAAGTCTGCGACAGCAATGTCCCTTCAGAAGTGTATGCGCCTTCTGGGTTGATGGTGGCGTTCATGGAGACACTTCCGTTTGCCCAATTTCATTCCAGGGCCCTCCAAAGGCTCATTCTGAGTCGTTGGGATCGATCGCAAGTTTCTCTGGATTGCAACGTCATCATCTCTCACAGGGTGCGAGAATCCCTAAGATGGTGGTTACGTCCAGGAGCGTTATCCCTGGGGAAATCTTTCTTTCCTCCGAAGTGGTCGGTCATAACCACCGATGCCAGCCTGACGGGCTGAGGGGGGTGTCTGGAACTATCTTTGGATCCAGGGAGTATGGTCATCGGGAGAGTCTGTTCTACCGATCAACATCCTGGAATTGAGGGCAATTTTCCTTTGCCTCCATTGTGTAGCCCTGGTGTTAGGCACACGCAGTACCCTGGAGAATGTGTGGAGAGATAGCAGTTCAATGCTCAATACCCATTCACTCAACATACACTAGACACACCCTTAGGGTAGTGTAGTCACTTGTGAGGGAGTGGTCAGTGTGTATTGGTTGAGTGATTAGAGTAGTCAGTTTCCTGTCCTCGGACAGAGCAGACGTGTGGAGTCTAGCTGGGACCTGGAGGGAGGAAGCAGTCCAGCCTGGTTCTGCAGCAGTTCAGCAAGTGGAGGCCAGTAAGGGCGAGATATAGATCACCTCAGCCTGGTCAGAGCTGTACCTCACTGGAAGACATTGACAAGAAAGAAGAGCTTAGTACAGAAATACTTCAGTCTCCTGTCCCAAGGACAGTGAAAGGTTCAGAGACGTGCTCCTGCCTAGTGGATAACTGAGAGTCTGGTAACTAACTCTGAAGGAAGAGAAGAAGGGAGTGATTATATGACTTTTTGCAAGTGTGAGTGTTTATGCTACAAGCGCGGACAAGGCGAAAGGCACAGTGGAAAGGAATATTTGAAAAGTGCTTTTGGATTGAAGAAGTCCTGCACATTGTTACCGGTCACTGGGGACCGAAGGATCACTAAAGCTTCACGCTTAGTGGTAAGAAAACCAGAGGCTTATCGGACCTTAGGTCGCGGCAAGCAGCCCCTAAATAGTCGGTACGTAACTGGGGTCAGGGGGAGTGAAGACTTTGAGCCTGATCAGCAAGATAGGAATTCAGCTCTCTCACAGGAAGGCTCCGACCACAAAACTGACTAGGCAGTACAGCTATGGAATAGCTGGAGTTATAGAGGGAACTACGCTTCATGCTGGTTGTACTCATCGTTGTGAAAGTAAAGGAGGCCCCTAACTTGTCCAGCTGCTATCTCGAAATACATTCTCCTTGGATCAGCCTCCCTGGGACCTGCCTTACCATCTTACAAGTAAAGGTATGGAAAGACGCTGACCGTGTGAGACTGAGTTGTTTACTTGCATGCCTGCACATCCCTATATAACTACCGACCTGAGGGAAGAGTCCCACCTGTAGGGGACCCGACATCTAGCTGCCTCACCATCCCCTCAGAGATCTACAGCAGCGCTGGTATAAATTACCAGAAGACTACAGGTGGCGTCACGAACTGTATATATATATCCCCTGTAAATATACCCCCCAACATACGCCAGACCGCCAGGGCCACAGACCGAGCCACCGCTACCTGTGACAATCCCATAGACTTCTACGGGCTCGGCTCTGAGTACCCCATTGCCCTGGTAACCCACAATTGTGGTGGCGGTCGACACAAAACTTTGGCGTCACGAACAGGATGCGAAACTCGCAAAATTGCGAGCCCTGTGTGCCTATGAGTTGTTTTTGTGAAAAGGACTGTTTGCACTTTTGGCGCCAAAAATCGCCATCTTTGTCGCCATATTCGCGCCCTCAGGCGCTGGAGAAGAAGGTGGGCGTACCTTCGTGGGCGTGTACCCCCCTGTGGCGCGAAGAGAATGCCTGCCCTCTCAAAGTGCTATTACAACATGCGATCCTGCCCTACAGCAAAGGAGGTCCGCCTCCTCTTCACCTTTCCTGCAAAGAGGAGGAGACGCAAACCCCGCCTCCACGGAAGAGACCGAACGTCTCTGGAGGAAGATGAGAGAATCTTCTGGAACATCATGGAAGCAGGACGTGTGCAGCCGAGCAGGGAAGCGGAGGAAGGCAGGCCCCGTGCCCCAGCCAAGCTGCCACCAGCACCGGAGTCATCTGTGGTCCTGCACCTGCAGCAAGCATTGCTGGAAATTAAAGAAGAAAATGCACGACTGAAAAAGATGATTTTGCCACAACCTGGATTTGAAGAGATCGAGAGACGCCGGCGTACCCTGGAGCAGCGGAGGCTGTGGGACGCGGTGATCTCTCCCTTCGATGATCCCCTACGTCTGGAGTTACCAAAACTTCTGCTGCCCAAGGTAAAGGAGCAACCGGAGGCTGCCCCCGAAAGTACCAATCCCGATCCCACCGGTGAAGCAGTGGAGGCGAAGGAGGTTGAGGAGGTACCGCCAGTTCCGGAACTCCCGCCCGGCCAGGAGGCCGCAGCAGATGATCGAACCCCGGCAGGGACACCGGAGGGGTCCTGTCCGTCGTTACCAGACGTCGACTGGGACGAGATGGCGCGCCTGGATGACGTCGCCTACACCGCCCAGTGGGAATATGAGTGGCAGCGTCGTGAGGAGAAGCAGAAACGCCAGCAGGAGGAAGAGCGGGAAGCTCAGCGGAACCGGCAGCGGCAACATGCAGAGCTGATCGCGGACAAGGAGAGTGTCCGGAGAGAGAAAGGTACCCTGAGGGAACCGCGGCGGCAGGGGTGTGTGACTGAGTTCCAGCTCCGGAAGGGCTGGGGCTTCATCCGTGAACCGGGCCTCTACCCAGGGGTCTTTGTTAGTCGCAGGGACGTAGAATCCCACCTACCGCAAGGCCATCCCGGGAGGGACTTAGTAAATGGAGACATTGTCACGTATACACGGCACTGGGGAATGAAGGGATGGTATGCCCTTAACGTCGCCATCGTCCGTGACCCCCGTCCCCGACGCAGGTAACGTCACCACTACCGCAGCGTCCCCGTCTCCAGCTCAAGCAGTATCCGGCCGTGCCCCAGCATCGCCCCCTGCAGGCTCATCGCAAATGAAAGCAACATCTACATCGCAACATGCGACCCAGTTTCCATCGCAATCCATGACACGATCCATATCGTTAACTGTGACTCAGATTGAAACGCAATCGGTGTCTCGCAAGGAGAAAGTACCCGTTGCGCCCCTAGAGGTTCGCACAAGAACTGTGGCAACTCAGACCCCAATAGCAGGTCACGACTTGTTAGTCCTGGGATCTAGGGCCCATTGCATTGTTCCAGCCCCCGGGGTGGAAAGTGTACTTGAAATAAATGAATAGTTAAACAGTAAAGAGAACCGGTGAGATCCATATAGGGGTCTACCATAAGTAATGTTATAAAAAGTTTAAGAAGTTTGCCAATTTTCGCACAAGTTAAATGTGTATATAACGTATATATATATTACCAACAGTAGAATGCCCGGCTGGGTAACCAGAAAAAGTTTTGCACTTTATTATTATTATAATGTGATATAATATGTCTTCGTTTTACAATGGACTTTGAGGTTGAGGACTGTGCCAGCCCAGAACTTATTTGTATATAGTTGCGCTTCGGTGCTTTATCTTGGTTTTACATAAAACCATCACAACTACCTCTGAATACAAAACCCGTGTGGTGTGGCACTGAGTGAGGTCTGCATTCGGATGTCCTGCAGCCCACCCAGGACCCACGTTGAAGGTTTGGTGCGGGTCCTTCACAAGCATATTGTCTATTTATATGAAAATGTTATTTAATATTTGTATTTTTCTATAATGTTATTGTTCGCAACGTTCAAGACATCCTTACCTCCCGGATGGGACGAATTAATGTTTAATGTTGATGTTTGATGCATAAACAAAACTGTCTCTTTGTATTTTACAGCCCGGGAGTGCTGTCTTTTACCATGGGGGAATGTGTAGCCCTGGTGTTAGGCACACGCAGTACCCTGGAGAATGTGTGGAGAGATAGCAGTTCAATGCTCAATACCCATTCACTCAACATACACTAGACACACCCTTAGGGTAGTGTAGTCACTTGTGAGGGAGTGGTCAGTGTGTATTGGTTGAGTGATTAGAGTAGTCAGTTTCCTGTCCTCGGACAGAGCAGACGTGTGGAGTCTAGCTGGGACCTGGAGGGAGGAAGCAGTCCAGCCTGGTTCTGCAGCAGTTCAGCAAGTGGAGGCCAGTAAGGGCGAGATATAGATCACCTCAGCCTGGTCAGAGCTGTACCTCACTGGAAGACATTGACAAGAAAGAAGAGCTTAGTACAGAAATACTTCAGTCTCCTGTCCCAAGGACAGTGAAAGGTTCAGAGACGTGCTCCTGCCTAGTGGATAACTGAGAGTCTGGTAACTAACTCTGAAGGAAGAGAAGAAGGGAGTGATTATATGACTTTTTGCAAGTGTGAGTGTTTATGCTACAAGCGCGGACAAGGCGAAAGGCACAGTGGAAAGGAATATTTGAAAAGTGCTTTTGGATTGAAGAAGTCCTGCACATTGTTACCGGTCACTGGGGACCGAAGGATCACTAAAGCTTCACGCTTAGTGGTAAGAAAACCAGAGGCTTATCGGACCTTAGGTCGCGGCAAGCAGCCCCTAAATAGTCGGTACGTAACTGGGTCAGGGGAGTGAAGACTTTGAGCCTGATCAGCAAGATAGGAATTCAGCTCTCTCACAGGAAGGCTCCGACCACAAAACTGACTGGGCAGTACAGCTATGGAATAGCTGGAGTTATAGAGGGAACTACGCTTCATGCTGGTTGTACTCATCGTTGTGAAAGTAAAGGAGGCCCCTAACTTGTCCAGCTGCTATCTCGAAATACATTCTCCTTGGATCAGCCTCCCTGGGACCTGCCTTACCATCTTACAAGTAAAGGTATGGAAAGACGCTGACCGTGTGAGACTGAGTTATTTACTTGCATGCCTGCACATCCCTATATAACTACCGACCTGAGGGAAGAGTCCCACCTGTAGGGGACCCGACATCTAGCTGCCTCACCATCCCCTCAGAGATCTACAGCAGCGCTGGTATAAATTACCAGAAGACTACAGGTGGCGTCACGAACTGTATATATATATCCCCTGTAAATATACCCCCCAACATACGCCAGACCACCAGGGCCACAGACCGAGCCACCGCTACCTGTGACAATCCCATAGACTTCTACGGGCTCGGCTCTGAGTACCCCATTGCCCTGGTAACCCACAATTGTGGTGCGTGGTCGAGACACCATCACTGGACGGTTCCTTTAAGCGGTCTACCAGTCCGAGTGCAGACAGACAACGCGACGGCGGTTGCGTATATCAACCACCAAGGCGGGACAAGGAGCTCCAGGCTCTTGATGGAGGTGTCTCGGATTCTGTTATGGGCTGAGACCAAGGTTCCAGCTATCTCTGCGATGCACATTCCAGGAGTCCAGAATACCACGGCGGACTTCCTCAGTCGCGAGAAGATGGATCCTGGAGTCTTCATCCGAAAATTTTTGCACTGCTGTGCTTCCGTTGGGGAACTCCCCAAGTGGATTTGATGGCATCCAGGTTCAATGCCAAACTACCGACCTTCATGTCCAGGCACAAGGACCCGAAGGCTATAGCGGTGGTTGCTCTGGTGGCTCAGTGGGACCATTTCGAGCTAGTCTATGTGTTTCCGCCGATATCTTTACTTCCTCTGGTGCTGCGTCGGATCAGACTGGAGAGAATTCCGGCTATGTTGATAGTCCTGGATTGGCCAAGGAGGACGTGGTTCTCGACACTGGTGTCGCTTTTGGCGGCACCGCCATTCCCACTTCCTCCTCGCCCGGACCTGTTAATCCAGGGGCCCGTTCGTCATCCGGACTTGAAGTCTCTGCGTTTGACGGCGTGGCTCTTGAGACCGAAATATTGTCCCATAGAGGTTTTTTCAGCCGAAGTCATTGCCACTCTGCGAGCTGCCAGAGGTCTGGCTACTACTAAGATTTATCACAAGACTTGGGAAGCCTTCTTTTAGTGGTGTTCGGGTTCTTCAAGGAATCCGAGGATTTTTTCCATTCCCAATTTGTTGGCTTTGCTGCAGTACGGGCTGGACAAAGGTTTGGCAGTTAGCACTCTGGAAGGTCAGGTTTCTGCCCTGTCCTTGCTGTTTCGGAAGGCTATCGCCTCGCGTAGGGACGTGCGTTCCTTTTTTCAAGGAGTAACCCGTCAGTTTCCACCGCGGAAGGCACCTGTGTCTCCTTGGCGGCTCAACCTTGTCTTGGAGGCTCTTCAGCATGTACCTTTTGAGCCTATGGGTTCTGCTAGACTTTCTTTACTTTCTTAGAAGGTTGCCTTCTTACTGGCGGTAACCTCTTTAAGAAGGGTTTCTGAGTTGGCAGTTTTTTCCTGCTCGCCTCCTTTCCTGGAGTTTTACCCGGATCGAGTAGTGCTTCGCACTCGGGGCAACTTTCTACCTAAGGGGTGTCGCAATTTCATGCTAACCAGGATATTGTGTTGCCCTCGCTTTGCCCGGGCCCAAGGAATGCAAAGGAACGGGACTTGCACAAATTGGATTTAGTGCGAGCCTTGAAGTTCTATTTGTCTGTCATTCAAGGCTTTCGGAAGTCAGGTTCCTTGTTTGTGATTACAGCAGGTCGTAGGCGTGGTCATCGAGCTTCCAAGGACTCTATAGCTCGTTGGATTTGGTCGGCCATTTTGGAGGTTTACCGACTTAAAGGCGAACCTTGCCCGATTAAGATTCGAGCTCACTCCACGAGGGCTGTGGCTTCATCGTGGGCCTTTCACCAAGGGGCCTCGGCAGTTCAGCTCTGCCGAGCGACGACCTGGCGTTCCGTCCACACATTTACAAATTTTTATAAGGTGGACGTCAGTGTTTCCGCTGATGCGGCCTTAAGACGTAGGGTCCTGCAGGCAGCGGTAATTTAAAGTTTTTAGTTAACTTGTATTTGGCGCCTGTGGCGCATTTATCTAGGTTGTTGGGTTTCTGCCTATTTTGGTTTTTTTTCCCACCCTAATTTTTGGACTGCTTTGGGACGTCCCACTAGTAATGCCTAGTGTGTCTCCCTTCCTTTATCTGCAGCTGAAAGACGGATTTTGGTAAGAACTTACCTGTAAAATCCTTTTCAGCGAAGAAGGAAGGGAGACACACATCCCTCCCATGGCAGAAGTGTGTTGTTGTATTTACAGATGCAGCGTGGCCCTTCTCTGATAGCGATTTTCTGAGCTGAGGTCGACGCGCTACGGCTCTGTTCCAGCATTGCCAGCTTATCGCAGTAGTCAGGTTCAGTGAGTAGTACCTGGAACTGTGTGTTTTTTCTTTGCCAAATGCATGCATAACTGTCACGCGGTCTTATGATATGTGTACGATGTCAGTAAACTATTCTTAAAAGAACAACACTCTATACAACATATAGATTAGCAACATCAGCATGTAAATATAGAATAGATTTACCTGACACGATATCCGTTGAACTCAGGATTAATCTTGAGGACTTGATACACTGTCACAGGAAAGAAGAGGACCGGGGGTCTAACCTGACCCTAAACTGGGGTCCTAACTAATCCCTCACCTTGGAGGTACTGATAATGGTTCAGAGGTCCAAGTCTCCAGCCTAACCCTGTCTCCTATCAGTCCCTGAACCCTGTAATCAGTCCTAAGAAGGATTCTGATTACCACCAAAGGGATATGGGCTGATCTCTGCTAAATACACAGATTAGAAATATAAGACAGACTGGAGAAAACACAGACTTGCATACACACTCAAACACAGAAGGTGTAAGGTTCTGTATATCTGTTTCTGAAACTCAGTTTGTTCGTCGGCCATTTTGCTTTCTGTTTTGCTGCAGCTATCTTGCCCTCAGTTAAAATGGAGTTTTCCAGCTTGCATGTTCCCGCCCTGATTCTCTCCGTTTGCTTCTTAAACAGCCACACCTGAGCAATCAGTGCTTCAGAATCTGGCCTGCAGTGAACCTGTGTTCTGACTCCTGAAGCCTTGGACTTTGTACTCCAGCCATTTCTACTGAGAAACTCTGGAGCTCTTGTGGACTCTGAACTCTGCTCTTGAAAGCCTCACGGTTGCATGGACTTGCGGTAACATAGAAGAAGATCTGAATCTGTTGTGGAGAGTTATTGATGAACTTAGATTACTTTGGCCTGCTGTGTCTCCTGCTTCTGTGTTTGCAACCTGTGTGTTTATTTTTGCCAATTTGTATGAAGCAATACAAGACTTTCTTTTCAACCTGTGTCTCAAGTATTTTCATCGCACCCAAGCACAAGACGCTATATGAACTGTATCACATACATTACAAGATTCTGAAGCCAAACGTTAGTGTCTGCTGGGTCTGGAAAGGCTTGTCTGCTGTACTGTGGATATCGGATGTCCGGTTGTACTTTCTGTGATAACAGTGGTTGTGACTTCTCACAACCATTCCAGGTGAGCAATTCCCTTAAGTTTTTTTTCTGCAGAGTTATCACAGGTAAACACTATTGTTTTTTTTTTTTTTTTTCTCTCTCTTTGTCTGCTGAAACTCTGGATATCAGATGTCTGGTTGAAAGCTTTCTGTGATGATAGTGGTTGTGACTTCTCACAACCATTCCAGGTGAGCAGTTCCCTTAAAGTTTTTTCTTTCTTCAGTGTTGCCACAGGTGAACACTATTGTTTTTTTTTTCTCTCCTCTTCTTCCAGTATCCTGTCTTAAAAGATCTGGAAAATGGAGGCCCGCATAAAGGAACTTTGTGGAGTGACTGATAATATCCTTGCAGATTTGCAGAATATAAAGACCCGTCTTACAAATCTTCAGGACCTAAATAATCACAATTTGCAAGTGGTTGGACAGACTACTCAGGATTTGCGAGCCAGGATTGAGGTTCTGGAGGGGCAAGTCCAGGCTCCTGCCATGGCCCCGAGTTCTGGGATTCCCAAGTTGCCCCCTTTTCGTTTTGGTGGTGAACGTGAAAAATTCAGGGATTTGTTAATCAATGTAATCTTTTTTTTTCTGCACATGCTTCACAATTTCCTACTGAACGATCTAAGGTGCTTACTATAATTATGTTGCTTACCAACAAGGCTTTGATATGGGCAAACCCTCTGATTGAGACTGAGGATAATTGTTTGAATCACTTTGATGACTTTATTTCAGCCATGGGGCAGGTGTTTGATGACCCCAATCGAGGTGCAACAGCTGAAGCAGCCATGTTAGCTTTGCGCCAAGGTAAGCACTCAGTAGCTGAATATGCCTTGGATTTCAGGAGATGGGCCCTTGATACCACCTGGGACAATTCCGCCAAAAAATCTATTTTTCGAAAGGGGTTATCCCCACTAATTAAGGATGAACTTGCTCGTGCCGACCCTCCCACTGCGTTAGGTGACTTTATTAACTACTGCATCCGTATTGATACTCGTTTAACTGAACGCAGGCAAGAGAGATGGTTCGAAAGCAATCGTACTAACCTTTTCCTACCTTCCTCTCCAGCTAAGGAACCTTTGAATAGGATTACACGGGAACCTGAACCTGAACCCATGCAGGTAGACTCTTTACTACGACGGGTTAGTGATGCACGCAAGGAACATCGTTTTAAGGAGAATCTATGTTTTTACTGTGGTAAGTCAGGGCACTTTATTATTAACTGTCCCAGCCGTTCTCGCAAGACTACTGCAGCACTCATTCATTGTGAGTGTTGCGAGAGGGGATCTGTCAGGTCCGAGCCTCAGGCTCCAGAGATAGCTGCCGCAACAGATCTTGATTTCTCGGACTTAAACTCCGTTACCTCTGAGGACGTTGACTGTGTAAATGCTGCCATCTTTCAGGTTTCCTCAGCGGTGTCCCAGCTGAGTTGTAAGAAAAACAATTCTCACTGTTTTCTTTCCATCAAACTCTGGGTTGACTCAGCCTGGGTGTCTAGCTCTGCCATGATCGACTCAGGTGCAAGTGGAAATTTTATGGATGTCTCCTTTGCTCTAAAACAGGGAATACGTTCAGTGAAGAAGGCTGCTCCCGTACAGATGGAAACTGTGGATGGCTCTCTGCTGACCTCTGGACCAGTGGATCAGGAAACAGAGCCTTTAAAGGTTCTTATGGGTAAAGATCATCAAGAGAAACTGTCCTTTATGCTTATCTCTTCTCCTCACTTTCCCATTATTCTAGGGCTACCATGGCTGCAGGCTCAGAATCCTACCATTAACTGGGAGACCAAGGAATTACACTTCCCAGAGAAACAGATGAGTCAAAAAATTTCAGCTTGCTCTGTTCCTAAAGGAACCATGTCAGTCCCTGAATTACCAGCTGTATACCAGGACTATGTGGATTTATGTGACAAGAAGAACGCTGACCAGCTTCCTCCTCACCGTCCATATGATTGTCCAATTGAATTATTGCCTGGAGCAGAAATACCTTTTGGTAAGATCTACCCCCTGGCGGGGCCCGAGCTGAAGGCTTTAAAAGAGTACATAGACGAAAATCTAGCCAAGGGCTTCATACGCCCCTCTTCATCTCCTGCAGGGGCACCCATATTCTTTGTAAAGAAGAAAGATGGATCTCTGAGACCATGCGTAGACTATAGGGAACTTAATAAGGTTACTATTAGAAACCGTTATCCATTGCCTTTAATCCCTGAGTTATTGGAGAGAGTGCGACATGCTAAAATTTTTTCTAAACTAGATCTTCGTGGGGCCTATAACTTAGTCCGTATTAGACCTGGGGATGAATGGAAGACTGCATTCAGGTCACGCTATGGACACTTTGAATATCTGGTTATGCCTTTTGGTCTGAGTACCGCCCCAGCCACTTTCCAACACTTGGTGAATGACATCTTCAGGGATCTCCTAGATACATTCGTGGTAATTTATTTGGATGATATTTTAATTTTTTCTAACTCCACAGAGGAACATCATGGACATGTGAGAATGGTCTTGGAACGTCTAAGACAAAATCATCTTTACATCAAGCTTGAAAAGTGTGAATTCCATAAGACCGAAATTCAATTTCTGGGGTATGTACTGTCTACACAAGGAATTAGTATGGATGGAAGTAAAACCCAAGCCATCAATGATTGGCCAAGTCCTAGAAATGTGAAGGAGGTACAGCGCTTCATCGGGTTTGCAAACTTCTATAGACGTTTCATTAGAAATTTCTCTGAGGTAGTGTCACCTATCACCCAACTTACCCGGAAAGAGTCTAAGTTCTCCTGGACTCCCCAAGCCCAGGAAGCATTTTCCCGTCTAAAAGATAAATTTACCACTGCACCTATTCTAGTACATCCCAACCCAGAGCTTGCCTTCATAATAGAGGTGGATGCTTCAGACTGTGCCGTAGGAGCTATACTCTCTCAGAGAACAGGTGAGAAGAATGTCTTGCATCCCTGTGCCTTCTTTTCCCAGCAGTTGTCTTCGGCTGAGAAGAACTACGATGTGGGCAATAGAGAGTTGTTGGCCATTATTGCCGCCTTCAAAGAATGGAGACACCTTCTGCAAGGAACTGCACAGCAAATAGTCGTTCTGACAGATCATCGTAATCTTGAGTTTATCAGGTCGGCTAAGTGCCTGACTCCTCGCCAGGCTCGCTGGAATCTTTTCTTAAACCAATTTAATTTATTATTTCTTATAGACCAGGATCGCGCAATGGAAAGGCTGATGCACTCTCTAGGATTTACTCAGCAGAGACACGTCCAATTACTCCTCCTAAGACTATTCTTCCTGACTCTAGATTCTTAGGAGTGATTCATCATCAAGACCTAATTAAAGACATCAAGGAAGCATACCATGCGGATTCTTTTTTGGCTCAACCCCCAAGGGACGTAAGTCTTGTCTTTAAGAATGGTGTGTGGATTCTGGGACAACGTCTGTATATACCTGAAACAGTCAGATTGAGAGTATTGCAACTCATTCATGATTCCAAAATAGCCGGGCATAGAGGAATTCTAAAGACACAGGAATTTCTTTCTCGTTTCTTTTGGTGGCCCACTTGTAGGAAGGATGTTTTGGATTATGTCACTTCGTGTGAGGTTTGTGCAAGATGCAAAACACCTCGCTCTTCACCAACTGGTCTGTTACAGCCTCTTCCCACCCCGTCCCGCCCGTGGGGATCCATTTCTATGGACTTCATTGTCGAATTACCAACCTCTCAAGGGAAGAACACTATTCTAGTGGTGGTTGATCGTTTAACAAAGGCAGCTCATTTTATCCCTTGTGTCGGCTTACCCACTGCAAAACAGACATCAGATTTGATGATTAAAGATGTGTTTCGTTTACATGGAGTACCGGATGAGGTTATTTCGGATCGAGGGGTGCAATTCACTTCTAGGTTTTGGCAAAATTTCTGTGCAGCATTGGACATTAAAGTAAACCTTTCTTCTGCTTTTCATCCCCAGACTAATGGACAAACCGAACGAACCAATCAAACCCTGGAGCAGTATCTCCGCTGTTTTATCTGCCACCTACAGGATGATTGGGTGGATCTACTTCCATTGGCTGAGTTCTCTTACAACAACTCTCAGAGTGCCTCCACTAAACAGTCTCCTTTTTTCTCTAATTTAGGTTATCATCCTAATATTCTACCACGATTTCCCATAGAGACGCTTTGCCAGCATGGCTGAAAGAGTCACGACTTTACAGAAGAATATGGATCTTCTAAAGGAGAATCTGGAATCGGCTCAGGAAAGGTACAAGAAGGCAGCAGATAAATTTCGTAAACCTGCACCAGTTTTTAAGGTAGGAGACCTGGTCTGGCTGTCAACCAGAAATCTTAGGTTAAGGATTCCATCATCTAAGTTGGGACATAAGTACATTGGACCCTATAAAATCAGTAAGATTATAAGTGCCGTTGCTTGTCGTCTTCAATTGCCCAGAACTATGAGAATCCACCCCGTCTTTCATGTATCCCTACTAAAGGCTGCAACACCCAATACGTTTCCTGGACGTTCTTCTCCTTGCCCTGACCCAGTGCTAGTCGATGGTCAGGAAGAATTTGTGGTGGAAAGGATTTTAGATTCCAGGTTGTATAGAAATCAGTTACAATATCTGATCAAATGGCAGGGCTACCCAGTGGAGGACAACTCATGGGAGCCAGTCAATAACGTTAATGCTCCTCGCTTGCTCCGTCAGTTTCATCAGAGGTACCCACACAAGCCTGGTCTAAGGTCATCCGGAGGTTGCCCCTAAGGGGGGAGTAATGTAAGGTTCTGTATATCTGTTTCTGAAACTCAGTTTGTTCGTCGGCCATTTTGCTTTCTGTTTTGCTGCAGCTATCTTGCCCTCGTTTAAAATGGAGTTTTCCAGCTTGCATGTTCCCGCCTGATTCTCTCCGTTGCTTCTTAAACAGCCACACCTGAGCAATCAGTGCTTCAGAATCTGGCCTGCAGTGAACCTTTTGTTCTGACTCCTGAAGCCTTGGACTTTGTACTCCAGCCATTTCTACTGAGAAATCTGGAGCTCTTGTGGAACTCTGAACTCTGCTCTTGAAAGCCTCACGGTTGCATGGACTTGCGGTAACATAGAAGAAGATCTGAATCTTTGTGGAGAGTTATTGATGAACTTAGATTACTTTGGCCTGCTGTGTCTCCTGCTTCTGTGTTTGCAACCTGTGTGTTTATTTTTGCCAATTTGTATGAAGCAATACAAGACTTTCTTTTTCAACCTGTGTCTCAAGTATTTTCATCGCACCCAAGCACAAGACGCTATATGAACTGTATCACATACATTACAGAAGGAACATAAATGATCTGGGATATTAAACTCTAAGCAAGGTGAGCTAAAAACAACTAAGGAGCTCTTTAACTTAAGTCTATACAGATACAATCCTATCTGTGGTCTGCAATGAAGAATTTCACTGGCAACTCCCAAACAGACAACCAGAGTTTAAAGGAAACCAATCAACAAATTAATTAATTGCAGCCGGGAGAAACTGCACCCAGTCCCAGAACTGAGCACAGACAGAATTAACTCCCTAACTGCCAAACACAAAAAACAGCAACTCAGCTGTGAGAAGTCAGAATGTGCAACCGCGACGATCTTCGTGGCGATGCACACAGGGACAGTACCCCCCCTTCTACGAGGGGCCTCCGGACCCTCAGGGCCAGGTTTGCCCGGGTGAGTTCTGTGGAAGGTCCCACCAAAACGATCTGCGTTAATGTCAGACGGGGGAACCCACGTCCTCTCCTCTGGACCATACCCCTTCCAATGCACCAAGTACTGAAGGGACGGCGATTCAGACGTGAGTCAATGATCTTGACACTTGAAACTCCAAGTTACCATTGACCACCACTGGAGGAGGAGGTAGAGGTGATGGTATGACTGGTGCCACGTACCTCTTAAGTAATGACTTTGGAACACATTATGAATTTTTAAACTTTTAGGAGGGAGGTCCAGACGAAATGCCACAGGATTAATTATGGAACTGATCCTGTACGGCCCGATGAATCTGGGGCCCAGCTTCCAGGAGGGAACTTTAAGTTTTATATTCCTGGTAGACAACCATACCAGATCGTTCACATTAAGATCTGGACCAGAAACTCTCCTCCTATCAGCCATACGTTTATAACGGTTCCCCATAAACACTCAGATTATTCAATACACCTCTCCACACTGAAGAAGTGACGACGAGAAACGCTCCTCCTCAGGAACCCCAGAAGGGCCCCCCCCCATTGAAAGTACAGAACTGGGGGATGAAAACCATATGCCCCAAAAAACGGGGATTTACCAGTGGACTCGCTCCGCCTGTTGTTAAGAGCGAACTCTGCCAGAGGCAAGAAAGAAGACCAGTCCTCCTGGTTTTCTGAGGGACAAAACACCGAAGATAAGTCTCTAGGCTTTGATTCAGACGCTCCTGTCTGACCATTGGTCTGCGGATGAAAAGCCGAGGAAAATGACAATTGCATCCCCCGACGTAAACAAAATGCCCTCCAAAACTTGGACACAAACTGAGACCCCCTATCTGAACCCCCAAGAAGGCAACCCTGAAGTCTCACAATCTCCCAATGAAACCTCGCCAGGTTTTAGCATTAGGGAGGGAGGAAAGAGCAATGAAAGTGCCTCTTACGAACCTGTCAACAAAACCACCATATGACAGCTTCCCTGCGACTGAGGAATCCGTGATGAAGTCCATAGCCAAAAAAAGTCCAGGACCTCCGGAAGTTTCAAGGGTAAGAGGGTCCCAGAGGCGGGTTTGGGGGTTTGGGCGAGCACAAACCCCAGGACGCACAAAAGTTAAAACATCTTTATTAACGTTAGGCCACCAAAACCGGCGAGAAAGGAGATCTAAAGTAGCCTTACCCCTGGATGTTGCTAAAGCGAATTATGATGTCCTCAAAAACCTTTTGTCTCAATGATTGGGCAAACAGTTTCCCTGGGGTCCTGCGGGGTCCCCTGGCCCAACACCTTCCTCAAGCTCAGAACATACAGCCGACACACCACCCCCCCCCTGAAGGATAGGAATGGGTATCCATTTTCCCGGCCCCTGGGAACGCGAGACAAGGCATCCGCCTTAACATTCTTAGTCCAGGGGGTTAAGTGACAACAAAATTAAACCGGTAAAAAAAAACCCATCGGCTTGTTGGATTCGACGCTTAGCAGATTCCAAATACGCAGGTTCTTGTGATCTATTGACGTTTGCCGGGTGGCGCCCCCTCCAAAAAGTGACGCCATTCTTCAAAAGCCAACTTTAATGGCCAAAAGTTCCCTATTGCGATATCATTTCCTTTCGGCGGACGACAATTTTTAGAAAAAAAAGCGCACGGACCATTTACCAGGGGACGGACCCTGGGAAATATTGCCCCACCCCTACGTCAAGCGTCCACCTCCAAACGAACGGCTGTGATGCATCTGGTTGGATAGAACGGTTGTGAAGCAAAACATTTTTTTCAAAGAGGAAAAAGCTTGGCAAGTTGTCCGCCATTTAGAAAAATCCGTCCCTTTTTTTTCATGTCAGTGAGAGGTTTGACAAAATGAGAAATTACAAAAAAATTTTCCCCGGGTTGTTAGCAACCCCAGAAAACGCTGCAGAGCCTTAAATCCTCTGGCGATCCCATTCAACATGCCTCACCTTTTCAGGGCCATACGGAAAACCGGAGGCTGACACCAAGAAACCCAAAACTGAAGTTCCGTACGGCGAATACACATTTTTCCCCAGTTTGGGTATTAGTTTATTGTCTCGCAAGATCTCAACACCGTCTCACATGCTCCGGTGAGACACAAGATCTGGGGAGAAAATTTTAAAATGTCATCCAATATACGACCACAAACAGCCCCACCAGATGACGAAAAATGTATTAACAAAAAGTTGGAATATGCTGGTGCAGTAGTCAGACCAAAAGGCATGACAAGGTTCTCATAATTCCTCCGGCGTGTTAAACGCCGTTTTCCACTCATCCCCTCTTTTAACCTAATCAGTTATACGCCCCCTGAGATCCAATTTAAGAAAAACCATTTGGCGCCAAAAAATTTGATTGAAGAGTCAGAATCGAGGGAGTGGATAGGATCTCGAAAGTAATCCATTAAGTTCGCGGAAATCCAAAAGGGCGTGGCCCCATTTTTTTCTTCCAAAGAAGAACCCCGCCCACTGGGGAAGATGAAGGTCTAAATTCCCTTTTGGGCCCCAACTTTCCGAAATAAATCTTTCTAGCCTGCTCCAGGACCAGAAAGGTTATATAACCTACTTTAGGTAACTTAGCATCAGGAAAGTAAATTAATAGAGCATTCCTACAGCGATGAGAGGCAACTCCTGAAACCCTCCTCGAGAACACATCCCAAAGTCCTCCAAAAAAGGAGGCAAAGTACTTGGCACGACCGCACTGATCGGTTCATGCGTTACTTTTGCAAAACTCACCCCTTGGCTTTCTCTTGGACTGCCAAATAATCACAGGGTTTTGTTTAACCAAACCAAGGAGCCCAAACATGGAGTAGGTAGACCCTCCAAACACATAACAAAAATAGTTCCTAGTATTGCCCTACCCCAAGGTCATGTTAGAACCTCATAACAAAGCTCCCTTGGGAGAGGCCTGGCTCAATGGGAGAATATAGGATCGGTTTGACCAATACACTCAGATGCTACCTTGACCTGGCAAACTGAGCTTAAACCAGATTAGCCCCGGACCCATATCAAGAAGAACGAAAAATTTTCTCCACTCCGTACCAAACCACCACCTCCACAGGTACAAGGAATGGAAGAACTAGCGGACGAAATACAAATCCCAGGTTTCGTCCACCCACAACCTGGGGTTAAAGTTTTCCGGGGGACTTCTTGTTAAACAAGGCACGGGAGGCATCCCCCAACAAAATGTCCCTCTTTCCCGCAAAGAAACACCTTCATTCTGCGGCGTCCGCCAATCCCTCCTACGAAATGAGTCCCTCCCAAAGCATAGGCTCCTCCGAACAGACGGGAACTCAACTAAGGGACTTTTTTAGTAGGTGGGTAACAACAGGGGGCAGTTACCTCGCACCTTCCCGGAGCGTCATCATAGGATACCAGGGCCATAGCAGCCTCCAGTGATGGAGGAGAAATAGACCAAAATGCTGTAATGTTGTGGTCAGTTCATATAGCGTCTTGTCTTGGGTGCGATGAAAATACTTTGAGCACAGGTTGATAAAGAAAGTCTTGTATTGTTCTAAAATTGGCAAAAATAAACACACAGGTTGCAAAAAAAAAACAGAAGCAGGAGACACGCAGGCCAGAGTATCTAAGCTCAAAAAAAACTCTCCACAACAATTCAGAACTTCTCTTGTTCCGCAAGTCCTCAAACGGAGGCTTCAAGAGCAAGTTCAGATCCACAAGTGCTTCAGAGTTCCTCAAGGAATGGGATACAAGGCCAAGGCTTCAGGATCAGAAAACAGGTTCACTGCAGGTAGATTTGAGCATGATTGCTCAGCTGTGGTGTTTAAGAAGCAAACGGAGAGAATCAGGGGGGAACCAGCAAGCTGGAAAACTCCATTTTGATGAGGGCAAGAAGTGCCAAAACAAAAGCAAAATGGCCGACAAAAAACGAGTTTCAGAAAACAGATACACAGAACCTTACAACTCCCCCTTGGGACAACCTCCGGATGACCTCGACCAGGCTTTGTGGGTACCTTGATGAAACTGAGGAGCGCAGGAGCATTAACGTTATTACTGGCTCCATAGTTTTTCCTCCATGGGTAGCCCTGCCATTTAATCAGTATTGTAATGATTTCTTACAAACATGGAATCTAAAATCCTTTCCACCACAAATTCTCCTACCATCGAAAGACTGGGTCAGGGCAAGGAGAAAAGTAGGGAAACGTATTGGGTGTCGCAGCCTTTGGGGATACATGAAAGACGGGTGGATTTCAAGTTTGGGCAATTAGACGACAAGCAACGGCACTTATAATTTTCTGATTTTATAGGGTCCAAGTACTTATGTCCCAACTAGACGAGGAATCCTTAATTAAGATTTTGGTTGCGCCAGACCAGGTCTCCTACCTTAAAAGTGGGCAGGTTTCGAAATTTTCTCTGCCTTTTGTACCTTTCCTGAGCCGATTCCAGATTCCCTTTAGAAGATCCTTTCTTCTGTAAAGCGTGACTCTTTCAGCATGCTGGCAAAGGCGTCTTATGGAAATCGTGGTAGAATGTTAGGATGATAACCTAGATTAGAGTAAAAGGAGACTGTTTAGTGGAGGCCTCTGAGGTTGTTGTAAGAGAACTCGCCAATGGAAGTAGATCCACCCAATCACTGTAGGTGGCGATAAAGCAGCGGAGATACGCTCCAGGGTTGATTGGTTCCCGGTTTGCCTTTTGTCTGGGGATGAAAAGCAAAGAAAGGTTTACTTTAATGTCCAATGCGCACAGAAATTTTGCCAAAAACTAGAAGGAATTGCACCCCTCGATCCGAAATAACCTATCCGGTACTCCAGTAAGCGAAAACATCTTTAATCATCAAATCTGATGTCTGTTTTGCAGTGGGTAAGCCGACCAAGGGATAAAAGACGCCTTTGTTAGACGGTCAACCACCATGAAAGTGTTCTTCCCTTGAAGGTTGGTAATTCCACAATGAAGTCCATAGAAATGGATCCCCACGGGGGGCGGGGTGGGAAGAGGCTGTAACAGAACCAGTTGGGAAGAGCGGGTGTTTTTTGCATTTGCACAAACTCACACGAAGTGAATAGTCCAAAAATCCTTCCTACAAGTGGGCCACCAAAAGAAACGAGAAAGAAATTTCCTGTTTCTTTAGAATTCCTCTATCCCTTTTTTTGGAATCGTGAATAGTTGCAAATACTCTCATCTGACTGTTTCAGGTATATTACAGACGTTTCCAGAATCCACACACCATTTTTTAAAAGACAGACTTAGTCCCTTGGGGTTGAGCAAAAAGAATCCGCAGGTAGCTTCCTTATGCTTTAATTAGGTCTTGATGATAATCACTCCTAGGAATCTAAGTTCAGGAAAAAGTCTTGGAGGGTAATTGGAGGGTTTTCCCGTGGTAATTCCTAGGAGTGCATCAGCCTTTCCATTGCGGATCCTGGGGTCTATAAGAAAATAATAAAATTAAATTGGTTTTAAAAAGTTCCAGCGGCCTGCGAGGAGTCAGGCACTTACCCGACCTATAACTCAAATTACGATGGTCTGTCAAACGCTTTTCTGTGCAGCTCCTTTAAGAAGGTGTCTCCATTCTTTGAAGGCGGCAATAATGGCCAACAACCTCTTTTTGCCCCTGTAGTTCTTTCAGCCGAAGACAACTGCTGGGAAAAAAAGGGGGGCACAGGGATGAAGACATTCTCTCACCTGTTCTCGGAGAGTATGCCCCACAGCCGTTAAGCATCCCCTCTATTATGAAGGCAAGCTCTGGGTTGGGATGTACTGGGATAGGGCAGTGGTAAATTTACTTTTAGACGGGAAAATGCTTCCTGGGCTTTGGGGAGTCCAGGAGAACTTAGACTCTTTCCGGGTAAGTTGGGTGATAGGTGACACTACCCAGAGAAATTTCTAATGAAACGTCTATAGAAGTTTGAAACCCATGAAGCGCGTACCCCTTCACATTTCTGGATTGGCCATCATTGTGGCTTGGGTTTTACTTCCATCCTACTAAATTCCTTGTGTAGAATACATACCCCAGAAATTGAATTTCGGTCTTATGGAATTCACACTTTTCAAGCTTGATGTAAAGTGATTTTGTCTTAGAGTTCCAAGACCATTCTCACATTTCAGAGTTCCTCTGTGGAGTTAAAAAAAATTAAAATATGTCCAAAAAATTACCCACGAATGTATCCAGGAGATCCTGAAGATGTCATTCCCCAAGTTGTTGGGGAAAATGGCTGGGGGGGGGTACTCAGACCAAAAGGGGATAATAGATATTAAAGTGTCCATAGTGACCTGAATGCGTCTTCCATTCTCCCCGGTTAAACGACTAAGTTATAGCCCCACGAAGATTAGTTTTAAAAAAAAATTTTGGCAGCGCACTCTCTCCAATAACTCAGGGATTAAAGGCAATGGATAAAACGGTTTCTTAGTAACCTTATAAGTTCCCTATAGTTAGCATGGCCAGGGTCCATCTTTCTTCTTTACAAAAATATGGGGCCCCGCAGGAGATAAGAGGGGCGTAGAAGCCCTTGGCTAGATTTTCGTCATGTATTTTTAAGCTTTTAGTCGGGCCCCCCCGGCAGGGGGTAGATCTTACCAAAAGGTATCTCTGTCCAGGCAATAATTCAATTGGGACAATATACGGTGAGGAGGAAGGGTCGGTTCTTTCTTGTCACAAAATCCACATAGTCCTGGTATACGCTGTGTTCAGGGACTGCATGGTTCCTTTAGGAACGAGCAAGCTGAAAAATTTTTTGGACTCATCTTTTCTCTGGAAAGTGTAATTCTTGGTCTCCCCAGTTAATGGGGTTCTGAGCCGAGCCATGGTAGCCCTAGAAATGGGAAAGTGAGGAGAAGAGATAAGCTAAAGGACAGTTTTTTGATGATCTTTACCCATAAGAAACCTTTTAAAGGTCTGTTTCCTGATCCATGGTCCAGAGGTCAGCAGGGAGCCATCCACAGTTTCCACGTACTGGAGTCCTTCTTCATGAACGTATTCCCTTTTCAGGCAAAGGGACATCCATAAAAATTTCCACTTGCCCTGGTCGACATAGCGAGCAGACACCCAATGAGTCAACCCAGAGTTTGATGGAAAGAAAACAGGAGAATTGTTTTTTTTAAACTCAGCTGGGACCCGTGAGGAAACTTGAAAGATGGCAGCATTAACCAACGTCCTCAGAGGTAACGGAGTTTAAGTCCGAGAAATCAAAGATCTTTGCTGCAGATTCTCTGGAGCCAGGCCGGACCTGCAGATCCCCTCTCGGAACACCACAATGAATTGAGTCTGCAGTTCTTGGAGAACGGCTGGGGCAGTTAATAATAAAGGCCTGACTTACCACAATAAAAAACATAGATTTTCCCTTAAAACGATGTTCCTTGGTGTCACTAACCCGTCGAGTAAAGAGTTACCTGCATGGGTTTTAGGTTCAGGTTCCCGGTAATCCCATTCAAAGGTTCCTTAGCTGGAGAGGAAGGTAAAAAAAGGTTAGTACGATTGCTTCAACCACTCTCTTGCCGGTTCGTTAAACGAGTATCAATCGGATGCAGTAGTTAATAAAGTACCCCTAACGCCAGTGGGAGGGCGGCCGAGAATTCATCCTTAATCATGGGGAAACCCCCTTTCGAAAAATAGATTTTTTGGCGGGAAATTTTCCCAGGTGGTTCAAGGGCCCATCTCCTGAAAATCCAAGGCATATTCACTCGAGTGCTTACCTTGGCGGCAAAGCTAACATGCGCTTC
>JARQOD010000004.1:5910427-5948451 GCA_033576555.1 Oophaga sylvatica
TTTACTACTGTAGACTTATAGATTATAGACCCGGCCCCAAGAGATAAATATTTTCTATACGTCATTGTACATTAGTAGAGGATCCGTCACTACTAACAACACTGAACTCCAAGCTTTTCACATTCGTGCTCCCTGTACTTCATGATACATTTTTGCATCTCCCCAGGAATCTTAGACTTTTTTCTTCCTTGCATTTTCTCTTCATTAAGTACGCAACACAAAAAATATTCCATTTGAGAAATTTCATCCTTCCCCGTGGCCTCACCATTTTTTGTTGTGATTTTTGTCCTTTTATTCAAGAATGATCTGATCTGCACAGGCGCGTGATTCCCTGGATGGTTCCTGACATCAATTGTACATCAGCTATCGATAAACAAAAGGAAGGAGGAGCCAAGAATGTTGATAACTCAAGAAGGCGGAGTTTCGGTAAGTGCATTGTTCTGCCCATAGCGCTTAACACCTCATTTGCATGAAAATGTGGAGTTCTCAGGATTTATGCAACGGATTGACAATATAAAGGTAACATTAAATTCATTTTTCACAGGGCTAGATGCACAAATAAATGGCATACAGGGGTCTATATTCCTGACAGATTCCCTTTAGTTAAAGTGGTTGTCTCAAGTTCACAAATAAAATAAATAAAATACAAACCCTTTAACCACTTGGCACATTGTGGTCACATATTCAGCAGGTGCTAAAGAAAATAACATCCGACAAGCTTGGAAAGCATGGACTGACTGAGAGTTTCCTGACCCAAACACAACATGTTCATAGACGACATACATGAAGCTGTAGGTAGGAGACCCCCGGCCCATGGGTGAACTTAGCCTCTCTGCTGCCTGAGGCGAACTGCAAAACGGCGCCCCCCCCCATTGTAAAATCAGTACAAATAAATCTGGTTTACTCTTACTAGCCTAACGTGACGCACATGTGAAATACATACACTTTTAAATAGAAATATGTTTGAAACATCGATTTTTATATTTGTTTAAGTTCTGTATAAGTAGTAGAAAATAAAGGATATTAAGAATACTACTCACTGTATGGTTCAGTTTCAGAAATCAACAGCTGGGCCTTAATCAAAATCGTTCAACAAACCCTCTTGCCACGTAGAACTTTAAGGTCTTGGACAATAGAAAAAATATACAAAAGACATGAATGAATACACAAATAAAAACCAGTGCTGCGCATATTATAAGTGCACACTGTACATCATCCCAAGTCTTAGAGACGCTAACGTCCACTCTTAAACAGCCTCCCCATTGTAGACAATCCATACTTGTGTTAAGTAAAATAAAGCATCCTCCTTTCTTAATGAGTAAAAGTCCTACCGTGTTTCCCCGATAGTAAGACACCCCCGATTGTAAGACGTATCGGGAGTTTCAGAGGGGTCGGCTAATATAAGCCGTACCCCGAAAGTAAGACATATGTCTTACTTTCGGGGAAACACGGGGGTATTGCCGCCTCCCTCTCATCTAGCTGCGCGCCGCTTCCTGCCCACGTCAGCACCGTCCCCTCTCCATACGTCGCCGCGTCTATCATCTACCACCAGAAAAACTCACCTGAGTTTTTCTGCAGCCGCCTTCCGCCACGGGCTCCGGCTCCCTGCAGCCGCTGGTCCCGCCGTCCTCCGTCGCTCCGTTCGCCCGCAGTCCCGGGCTGAAGTTCTCGCGCGCTCTATTTAAATTTCTTCTTCGGTCCCGAAACGTCATCACGTTGGTCACTCACGTGACCGGAGGCTGGAGAGAACTGTCTATCACTGCGGCCTCCGGTCACGTGAGTGACCAACGTGATGACGTTTCGGGACCGAAGAAGAAATTTAAATAGAGCGCGCGAGAACTTCAGCCCGGGACTGCGGGCGAACGGAGCGACGGAGGACGGCGGGACCAGCGGCTGCAGGGAGCCCGTGGCGGAAGGCGGCTGCAGAAAAACTCAGGTGAGTTTTTCTGGTGGTAGATGGCAGACGCGGCGACGTATACACAGTATTAATCATACATCAGTAAAACATATACACTGGCATACTGGGGTATCATCTGCTGTATGTAACCCAGTGGGTATCAGCAGGTGTCACACTGGATTAAATACAGCAGGTGGTACTGTATCACACTGGGTTAGATACAGGTAATTTTTTTTCAATATAAGACATACCCCGAAGTAAGACATAGTGGGGCTTTTGGGGATAAAAAGAAAGTAAGACACGGTCTTACTTTCGGGGAAACACGGTATTAAATGAGCAGATTTATCCACTGAACCACATCAGTGGATAAATCTGCCCGTGCTGCCCTTACCACTACCTGCCTCTGAGCCACGGATCACGAATCTTTGGTCATGAGGCCCTATAGTGCACAGTGATGATACATGAGGCCCTATAGTGCACAGTGATGATACATGAGGCCCTATAGTGCACAGTGATGATACATGAGGCCCTATAATGCACAGTGATGATACATGAGGCCCTATAGTGCACAGTGATGATACATGAGGCCCTATAGTGCACAGTGATGATACATGAGGCCCTATAGTGCACAGTGATGATACATGATGCCCTATAATGCACAGTGATGATACATGAGGCCCTATAGTGCACAGTGATGATACATGAGGCCTTATAATGCACAGTGATGATACATGAGGCCCTATAGTGCACAGTGATGATACATGAGACTCTATAGTGCACAGTGATGATACATGAGGCCCTATAGTGCACAGTGATGATACATGAGGCCCTATAATGCACAGTGATGATACATGAGGCCCTATAATGCAGTGATGATACATGAGGCCTTATAATGCACAGTGATGATACATGAGGCCCTATAATGCACAGTGATGATACATGAGGCCCTATAATGCAGTGATGATACATGAGGCCTTATAATGCACAGTGATGATACATGAGGCTCTATAGTGCACAGTGATGATACATGAGGCCCTATAGTGCACAGTGATGATACATGAGGCCCTATAATGCACAGTGATGATACATGAGGCCCTATAATGCAGTGATGATACATGAGGCCCTATAGTGCACAGTGATGATACACGAGGCCCTATAGTGCACAGTGATGATACATGAGGCCCTATAGTACACACTGATGATATATGAGGCCCTGTAGTGCACAGTGATGATACATGAGGCCCTATAGTGCACAGTGATGATACATGAGTGTTATGTTTAGGTAGCTGAGGAGAAAAAGCAAAAAACGGCAATACACCAGAGAGGCTGGAACCAATTGGATTGCAGTAACCTGAACTAACCACACAACTAGAGGTAGCCGTGGAGCGTTCCTACATTGATCCTAGACGCCTCATCACAGCCTGAGAGATAACTACACCTAAAGGCAGAAAAATGAAAGCTATCTGCCCCGGAGCAGATCCCCAAAGAAAAAAAGAAGCCCCCAAACATGTAATGGCGGTTAGACAAGAAGAAGCACGGACACAGACAGAAAATATAATGAGCAAACGCTGGGGCCCAATCTGTCTAGACAGAAAAGTACAGGAAAGAATTCTGACTGCAATCCAACAAAAAACCCTAAAAAATACCAACTCTTCTGATTGCAAAAACACCTGAGATCACACGATCTCCACCACCTAAATCAGATCTCTGGTGTAACAAAACTAAGCTGCAGCCACTGAAAAAACAGGAAAAAGCAAATGAACAAATAACAGTGGCTACAGATAAACTGAGAGGAGCACAGGCCCCAGGAGGGGACCCGGCTGACCTCCATAAAAGTGCAGAAAATTATGCCAAAAGCAAGCAAAAAAAGAAAAGCAGAAAATATCTTATCTGAAAGCAGCAGATGCATGCAAGACTCCAGCAGACTTCCAAATGAACCAGGAACCACAATTGAGACAAGAACAATTAATCACCGGCGACCATCATGGGAGGGAACCTCCCTTATATCAGTCCAGTCCGTGATCCCAGATTGCCATTCCTCGCTGTAAGGTTCAGTACTGTCTGCAACCACCAGAGGGAGCCTCTGCTCAGAAACCATCTCCAGCACATTCATAACAGTACCCCCCCTTGAGGAGGGGTCACCGAACCCCCACTTGTGCAACCAGGCCGATCAGGATGAGCTCGGTGATAGGCACGGATCAGTCTCCTAGCATGGATGTCCGAAGCAAACACCCAAGAATTGTCCTCCTGACCATAACCTCTCCACTTAACCAAATACTAGAGTTTCTGTCTAGAAAAGCGAGAATCCAATATTTTCTCAACCACATACTCCAGATTGCCCTCAACCAAAACAGGGTCAGAAGGCGCAGCCATAGGAACCACTGGCTCGACAAACCTCTTCAATAAGGACTTGTGGAACACGTTATGGATCTTAAATGTCCCTAGAAGAAGCAAACGGAAGGAAACAGGATTAAGAATCTCCATGATCTTATAAGGTCCAATGAACCTGGGCTTAAACTTTGGAGATGCAACCCTCATAGGGACATTTCTTGAGGACAACCAAACCAAGTCCCCATTTTAAACCGAGGACCATCAGTCCTTTGCCGGTTGGCAAACCGTTGGGCCTTCTCCTGAGAGAGAGACAACCTCTCCACTACCTGGTCCCAAATCTGCTGCATACGCTCCACAACAGAGTCAACACCCGAACAGACAGAAGCCTCCGCCTGTCCCGAAGAAAATCGAGGGTGAAACCCAGAATTGCAAAAAAATGGAGACATCAAGGTGGCAGAGCTAGCCCTATTATTAAGAGCAAACTCAGCCAAAGGCAAAAAAGAGACCCAGTCATCTTGATCAGCAGACACAAAACATCTCAAATAAGTCTCCAAGGTCTGGTTTGTTCTCTCGGTTTGTCCATTGGTCTGAGGACGAAATGCAGAGGAGAAAGATAATTGAACACCAAGTTTAGAACAAAATGTCCTCCAAAATTTGGAAACAAACTGGACTCCTCTGTCAGACACAATGTTCTCCGGAATGCCATGTTACCGAACCACGTGCTGAAGGAACAAAGGCACCAATTTGGAGGAGGAAGGTAACTTAGGTAATGGCACAAGATGTATCATCTTGGAAAACCTATCACAGATTACCCAGATAGCGGTCATTTTCTGAGAAACAGGGAGGTCGGAAATAAAATCCATAGAGATATGGGTCCATGGCCTCTTGGGCACAGGTAATGGCATTAACAAACCACTAGAGCAAGAGCAAGGCTTGGAACGAGAGCAAGTTCCACAGGACTGCACAAATTCCCTGACGTCACGAGACAAAGTAGGCCACCAAAAGGACCGACTCACCAAGTCTCTGGTACCAAAAATCCCGGGATGACCAGCCAACGCGGAACAATGAATCTCAGACATCACACTCTTCTTCCACTGGTCTGGGACAAACAATTTCCCAATAGGGCAGCGCTCAGGTTTATCCTCCTGACACCCTTCCAGAGCCAGTCTTAAATTGGGTGAGATAGCGGAAAGTACTACACCCTCTTTCAAAATAACAGCAGGATCAGATAACTCAGGAGACTCCGCAAAGAAACTCCTCGAGAGGGCATCCGCCTTAACATTCTTAGTGCCAGGAAGAAAAGAAACCACAAAATTAAAACGTGTGAAAAACAAGGCCCACCTGGCCTGTTTAGGATTAAGTCGCTTGGCTGATTCTAGATAAACCAGGTTCTTATGGTCCGTGAGGACCACCACCTGATGTTTGGCTCCTTCCAGCCAATGTCTCCACTCTTCAAAGGCCCACTTCATGGTCAATAACTCCCGATTACCCACGTCATAATTACGTTCAGTTGGAGAAAATTTTCGAGAGAAAAAGGCACAAGGGTTACTCTTAGAGGTCTCTGGATCTCTTTGGGACAAAACGGCACCTGCCCCAATTTCAGAGGCATCAACCTCCACCTGAAACGGTAGAGAAACATCAGGCTGCCGTAGAACAGGAGCTGAAGTGAATCTCTGCTTAAGTTCCTGAAACGCAGAAACTGCCTCAGGAGGCCAATTCACCACATCAGAACCCTTTTTGGTCAAATCAGTCAATGGTTTAACAATACCGGAGAAATTACCAATAAATTTACGATAAAAATTGGCAAAACCCAAAAATCTCGGAAGAGCCTTTAATGAAGTAGGTTGGACCCAATCACAGATGGCCTGAACCTTGACCGGGTCCATTTCAATAACAGATGGCGACAAAATGAATCCCAGAAATGAGACCTTCTGTACGCCAAAAAGACACTTTGATCCCTTCACATACAGTGCATTCTCTCTCATAATCGGGAACACAGTCCGAACATGTTTCACATGAGAGTACCAGTCATTGGAAAAAATCAAGATATCATCCAAATAAACAATCAGAAATTTATCCACAAAATCCCTGAAAATATCATTCATGAAGGATTGGAAGACAGAAGGAGTATTAGTGAGCCCAAAGGGCATCACTAGGTACTCAAAATGCCCCTCTGGGGTATTAAACGCCGTCTTCCATTCATCCCCGTGCTTAATGCTAATAAGGTTATACGCCTCCCTGAGGTCAAGCTTGGTAAACCAACTAGCACTTTTCACTCTGGAAAACAGGTCAGAAATCAAGGGTAACGGATATTGATACTTCACAGTGATCTTATTCAAGAGACGATAATCAATACACGGCCTCAATGAACCATCTTTTTTGGCCACAAAGAAAAAAACGGCGCCCAAGGGTGAAGAGGATGGTCTGATATGACCCTTCTCCAATGACTCCTTGATATAAGATTGCATAGCATCGTGTTCAGGTACAGACAAATTAAAAAGGCGATCTTTAGGAAATTTACCACCAGGCACTAATTCAATAGCGCAATCATAGCTCCTGTGAGGGGGCAAGGATGCAGATTTACTTTTACTAAATACATCTGAAAAATCAGTCAAAAAGTCAGGAACATCCTGAGACTGGGGAGAGGCAGAAAAAACAGGAGTGTCAGTATTAACACAATGGCAGCCTGTTATGTTACGGTAGCTGAGGAGTGCAGGTAAAAAAGGAAATACACCAGAGCAGTGGAATCTATGAGATTGCAGTACCCTGACTAACCACCGCAACTAGAGGCAGCCGTGGAGCGTTCCTACGTTGGTCCTAGACGCCTCGTCACAGCCTGAGAAACTAACTACACCTAAAGATAGAAATAGGAAAGCTATCTGCCCCGGAGCAGAACCCCAAAGATAATAGAAAGCCCCCAAACATGTAATGGCGGTTAGACAAGAGGAAATACTGACACAGAAAGAAAATAGTATGAGCAAACGCTGGGGCCCAAACTATCTAAATAGAAAAGGATAGGAAGGGTACTTACTGCAATCTCAGAAAACCCTGAAAAAACACCAACTCTACTAATTTCAAAATCACCTGAGATCACACGACCTCTACCACCTAAATTAGTTCTCTGGTGTAACAAAAACAAAACAGCAGCCACTGAAAAAAAAATGGAAAAAGCAAAAGTACAAAACACAGTGGCTGGACTAAACTGAGAGGGCAAAAGCCCCCGGAGGGGACCCTGAAGGCCCCCACAGAAGTGCAGGACAAAATGCAAAAATATAGCAAAAACACAAAATAAGAAATTGTCTTATCTGATAGCAGGAGATGCAGACACGACACAGCAGGCTACAAGGGAAACTGGAAAGAAGGATTCAGACCAGAACAATTGATCACCGGCAACCCTGATGGGAAAATGACTCCCTTACATAAGACCAATCAGTAACACCTGATTCCCAGTCCTCACAATCCTCACTAGTACCGCTTGTAACCACCAGAGGGAGCCTCTGCTCAGAACTCATCTCAAACCCATTCACAACAGTACCCCCCCCCCTTGAGGAGGGGTCACCGAACCCTCATTTGAGCAACCAGGTCGGTCAGGATGAGTTCTATGATACGCACGGATAAGTCTCCTAGCATGGATGTCCGAAGCAAACACCCAAGAATTGTCTTCCTGACCATAACCTCTCCATTTAACCAAATACTGGAGTCTTCGTCTAGAAAAACGAGAATCCAATATTTTCTCAACCACATACTCCAGATTGCCCTCAACCAAAACAGGGTCAGGAGGCACAGCAGCAGGAACCACTGGCTCAACAAACCTCTTCAACAAGGACTTGTGGAACACGTTATGGATCTTAAATGTCCCTGGAAGAAGCAAACGAAAAGAAACAGGATTAATAATCTCCATGATCTTATAAGGTCCAATGAACCTAGGCTTAAATTTAGGAGATGCTACTCTCATAGGAATATTCTTTGAGGACAACCAGACCAAGTCCCCCACTTTAAACCGAGGACCATCAGTCCTATGCCGGTTGGCAAACCGCTGGGCCCTCTCCTGAGAGAGGGACAACCTCTCCACTACCTGGTCCCAAATCTGCTGCATACGCTCAACAACAGAGTCAACACCTGGACAGACAGAAGCCTCCGTCTGTCCTGAAGAAAATCGAGGGTGAAACCCAGAATTACAGAAAAACGGAGACATCAAAGTGGCAGAGCTAGCCCTATTATTAAGAGCAAACTCAGCCAAAGGCAAAAAAGAGACCCAGTCATCCTGATCAGCAGACACAAAGCATCTTAGATAAGTCTCCAATGTCTGGTTTGTTCTCTCAGTTTGACCATTGGTCTGAGGATGAAATGCCGAGGAGAAAGACAATTGAACACCCAGTTTAGAACAAAAAGTCCTCCAAAATCTGGAAACAAACTGGACTCCTCTGTCAGACACAATGTTCTCAGGAATGCCGTGTAAACGAACCACGTGCTGAAGGAACAACGGCACCAATTCAGAGGAGGAAGGCAACTTAGGTAAAGGCACAAGATGTATCATCTTGGAAAACCTATCACAAATTACCCAGATGGTGGTCATTCTCTGAGAAACAGGATGATCGGAAATGAAATCCATAGAGATATGGGTCCATGGTCTCTTGGGCACAGGCAATGGCATCAACAAACCACTAGAGCGAGAGCAAGGCTTGGAGCGAGAGCAAATCCCGCAGGACTGCACAAATTCCCTGACATCGCGAGACAAGGTAGGCCACCAAAAGGACCGACTAACCAAGTCTCTGGTACCAAAAATTCCGGGATGCCCAGCCAATGCGGAACAATGAATCTCAGACATCACACTCTTTTTCCATTGGTCCGGGACAAACAATTTTCTAACAGGGCAGCGCTCGGGCCTATCCTCCTGACACCCCTCCAGAGCAAGTCTCAAATTGGGCGAGATGGCGGAAAGAACTACACCCTCCTTCAAAATAACAGAGGGATCAGATAGCTCAGGAGAGTCCGCAAGGAAACTCCTCGAGAGGGCATCCGCCTTAACATTCTTAGTGCCAGGAAGAAAGGAAACCACAAAATTAAAACGTGTGAAAAACAAGGCCCACCTGGCCTGTCTAGGATTGAGTCGCTTGGCAGATTCCAGATAGACCAGATTCTTATGGTCCGTAAGGACCACCACCTGATGTTTGGCTCCCTCCAGCCAATGTCTCCACTCTTCAAAAGCCCACTTCATGGCCAATAACTCCCGATTACCCACGTCATAATTACGTTCAGTAGGAGAAAATTTTCGAGAGAAAAAGGCACAAGGGTTACTTTTAGAGGTCTCTGGATCTTTTTGGGACAAAACGGCACCTGCCCCAATTTCAGAGGCATCAACCTCCACCTGAAATGGCAGAGAAACATCAGGCTGCCGTAGAACAGGAGCAGAAGTGAATCTCTGCTTAAGTTCCTGAAACGCAGAGACTGCCTCAGGAGGCCAATTCACCACATCAGAACCCTTTCTGGTCAAATCAGTTAATGGTTTAACAATAACCGAGAAATTACCAATAAATTTACGATAAAAATTGGCAAAACCCAAAAATCTCTGAAGAGCCTTTAATGAAGTAGGTTGGACCCAATCACAGATGGCCTGAACCTTGACCGGGTCCATTTCAATAACAGATGGGGACAAAATGAATCCCAGAAATGAGATCTTCTGTACGCCAAAAAGACACTTTGATCCCTTCACATACAGAGCATTCTCTCTCAAAATCTGGAATACAGTTCGAACATGTTTCACATGAGAGTCCCAGTCATTAGAAAAAATCAAGATATCATCCAAATAAACAATCAGAAACTTGTCCACAAAATCCTGAAAATGTCATTCATGAAGGACTGGAAGACGGAAGGAGCATTAGTGAGCCCAAAGGGCATCACAAGGTACTCAAAATGCCCTTCAGGGGTGTTAAATGCCGTCTTCCATTCATCCCCGTGCTTAATGCGAATAAGGTTATACGCCCCCTGAGGTCAAGCTTGGTGAAACCAAGTAGCGTTTTTCACCCTGGAAAACAGGTCAGAAATCAAGGGTAACGGGTATTGATATTTCACAGTAATATTGTTCAAGAGACGATAATCAATACACGGCCTTAATGAACCATCTTTTTTGGCCACAAAGAAAAAACCGGCACCGAAGGGTGAAGAGGATGGTCTGATATGACCCTTCTCCAATGATTCCTTGATATAAGACCGCATAGCATCATGTTCAGGTACAGACAAGTTAAAAAGGCGACCTTTAGGGAATTTACTACCCGGCACTAATTCAATAGCGCAGTCATAGCTCCTATGGGGAGGTAAGGATGCAGATTTACTTTCGCTAAACACATCAGAAAAATCAAACAAAAAGTCAGGAACATCCTCAGCCTGGGGGGAGGCAGAAAAAACAGGAGTGTTGGTATTAACACATTGGCAGCCCCAACTGGTTACAGACACAGATTTCCAATCCAAAACAGGATTATGAGACTGTAACCAAGGGAAACCCAGCACTATAATGTCATGCAGATTATATAGAACCAAAAATTTGCAGCACTCCTGGTGATCAGGTTTAACCCTCATTATCACCTGAGTAGAAAACTGGGGTTTATTCTCAGCCAAAGGGGTAGAATCGATCCCCAGTAAAGGAATAGACTTCTGTAGGGGTATCAAGGGAAACCCACAACGTTTAGCAAAATCATAATCCATCAGGTTAATAGCTGCTCCAGAATCAACGAAAGCCTGAGCAGAAAATGAGGACAGAGAGCATATCAGAGTGACAGTTAACAAAAACTTAGTCTGAACACTACCCAAGACAACCGAGCGTGCAAAACGTCTTCCCCGCTTAGGGCAGACTGAAATAGCATGAGAGGCATCACCACAGTAGAAACATAACCCATTGCGCTTTCGAAACTCATGACGCTGTGCCCCAGACACCACTCCATCACACTGCATGGGCTCAGCAGCTGGCTCACAAGGCAACACCACTCCACGCATACTTCTCCGCTCACGCAAACGTCTGTCAATTTGAATCGCTAATGACATAGAATCATTGAGACCAGAGGGGACAGGGAATCCCACCATAACATCCTTTACATTATCCGACAGACCCTTCCGGAAAAGGGCCGCCAAAGCGTCGTCATTCCACTTGGTCAGGACTGCCCACCTACGGAATCTCTGACAGTATAACTCAGCGTCATCAAGCCCCTGATTTAATGCCAACAAGGCTTTTTCAGCTTGATCAGTGACATTAGGCTCATCGTACAATAACCCCAAAGCCTGAAAAAATGCATCAACATCACTCAAAACAGGATCCCCAGGTATCAGGGAAAAAGCCCAATCCTGAGGATCGCCGCGCAGGAGAGAGATGATAATTTGAACCTGCTGCGCTGCGTTTCCTGAGGACTTAGATTTTAAGGCAAGAAACAATTTACAATTATTTTTGAAATTCTGAAACTTAGCTCGATCCCCTAAAACAAATCTGGCATGGGGATCCTAGGTTCCACAACAGGCAACCTAGCAAGATATGCAGCAATACTCTGAACCTCAGTGGCAAGCTGATCCACACGGCCAGACAACTGTGCAAACTCCATTGGGAGAAAAGATCCTCCCCAGCACCCAGAGATACAGAGGGAAAAAAAAAAAAAAAAAAAATGCAACAAACAGAAAAATATCTCTGACAACTTTTCTTCCTTCAAAATATTTTTTCCCTTCTGTGAGTACCATACAATTTTTATGGCCGGTGATACTGTTATGTTACGGTAGCTGAGGAGTGCAGGTAAAAAAGGAAATACACCAGAGCAGTGGGAATCTATGAGATTGCAGTACCCTGACTAACCACCGCAACTAGAGGCAGCCGTGGAGCGTTCCTACGTTGGTCCTAGACGCTTCGTCACAGCCTGAGAAACTAACTACACCTAAAGATAGAAATAGGAAAGCTATCTGCCCCGGAGCAGAACCCCAAAGATAATAGAAAGCCCCCAAACATGTAATGGCGGTTAGACAAGAGGAAATACTGACACAGAAAGAAAATAGTATGAGCAAACGCTGGGGCCCAAACTATCTAAATAGAAAAGGATAGGAAGGGTACTTACTGCAATCTCAGAAAACCCTGAAAAAACACCAACTCTACTAATTTCAAAATCACCTGAGATCACACGACCTCTACCACCTAAATTAGTTCTCTGGTGTAACAAAAACAAAACAGCAGCCACTGAAAAAAAAACTGGAAAAAGCAAAAGTACAAAACACAGTGGCTGGACTAAACTGAGAGGGCAAAAGCCCCCGGAGGGGACCCTGAAGGCCCCCACAGAAGTGCAGGACAAAATGCAAAAATATAGCAAAAACACAAAATAAGAAATTGTCTTATCTGATAGCAGGAGATGCAGACACGACACAGCAGGCTACAAGGGAAACTGGAAAGAAGGATTCAGACCAGAACAATTGATCACCGGCAACCCTGATGGGAAAATGACTCCCTTACATAAGACCAATCAGTAACACCTGATTCCCAGTCCTCACAATCCTCACTAGTACCGCTTGTAACCACCAGAGGGAGCCTCTGCTCAGAACTCATCTCAAACCCATTCACAACAGCAGCCCCAACTGGTCACAGACACAGATTTCCAATCCAAAACAGGATTATGAGACTGTAACCAAGGGAAACCTAGTACAATAATGTCATGCAGATTATGCAGCACCAGAAATTTGCAACTCTCCTGATAATCTGGTTCAACCCTCATTATCACCTGAGTAGAAAACTGGGGCTTATTCTCCGCCAAAGGGGTAGAATCAATGCCCAGTAGGGGAATAGACTTCCGCAGGGGTATCATGGGAAACCCACAACGTTTGGCAAAGTCAAAATCCATCAGGTTAATAGCTGCTCCTGAATCAACAAAAGCCTGAGCAGAAAATGTGGACAGGGAGCAAATCAGGGTAACAGTCAACAGAAATTTAGTCTGAACACTACCCAAGACAACTGAGCATGCAAAACGTCTTCCCCGCTTAGGGCAGACAGAAAGAGCATGAGAGGCGTCACCACAGTAGAAACATAACCCATTGCACTTTCGAAACTCATGACACTGAGCCCCAGAAGTCACTCCATCACACTGCATGGGTCCAGGAGCTGGCTCACAAGGCAACACCATCTCACGCATACCTCTGAGCTCACGCAAACGTCTGTCAATTTGAATCGCTAATGACATAGAATCATTGAGACCAGAGGGGACAGGGAATCCCACCATAACATCCTTTACATTCTCTGACAGCCCCTTCCGAAAAAGGGCTGCCAAAGCATCATCATTCCATTTGGTCAGGACTGCCCACTTTCGGAATTTCTGACAGTACAACTCAGCGTCTTCAAGACCCTGATTTAATGCCAACAAGGTTTTTTCAGCTTGATCAGTGACATTAGGTTCATTGTACAATAACCCCAGAGCCAGAGAAAATACATCAATATCATTCAAAACAGGATCCCCAGGTGTCTGGGAAAAAGCCCAATCCTGAGGGTCGCCACGAAGGAGAGAGATGACAATTTGAACCTGCTGTGCTGCGTTCCCTGAGGACTTAGGCACATTCATAACACTCAGGGTTCTGTTTGAAGCACAGAGAGCATCATGAAGACCAAGGAACACAACAGGCAGGTCCGTGATACTGTTTTTGAGAAGTTTAAAGCCGGATTTGGATATAAAATGATTTCCAAAACTTTAAACATCCTAAGGAGCACTGTGCAAGTGATCATATTGAAATGGAAGGCGTATCATACCACTGCAAATCTACGAAGACCCGGCCGTCCCTCTAAACTTTCATCTCAAACAAGGAGAAGACTGATCAGAGATGCAGCCAAGAGGCCCATGATCACTCTGGATGAACTGCAGAGATTTACAGCTGAGGTGGGACAGTCTGTCAATAGGACAACAATCAGTCATACACTGCACAAATCTGGCCTTTATGGAAGACTGGCACGAAGAAAGCCATTTCTCAAAGATATCCATAAAAAGTGTTGTTTAAAGTTTGTAACAAGCCACCTGGGAGACACACCAAACATGTGGAAGAAGGTGCTCTGGTCAGAAGAAACCAAAATCGAACTTTTTGGCAACAATGCCAAACGATATGTTTGGCATAAAGGCAACACAGCTCATCACCCTGAACAGGGCCGGCTCCAGGTTTTTATGGGTCCCGGGCGAAAGAGTCTCAGTGGGCCCCTTTAACACAGACCACGATTCATGATGCACAGATACTGCAGAGAAATATGGGTATAGTACAATGCCAAATACTTCACTTCTTCTATTACATGAGTGATATATATTGTAAATTCTACAATAGCTCAGAAACCGCCAAATCCTCACAGCGCACAGTACAGACTGGACAGTACAGTCCTCCATACAACATTATGGGCACCACATAGTCCTCCATACAGTATTATGGGCCAAATATAATGCTCCATAAAGAATATTGGACCCCAAATAATACTCCATACAGGATACTGGTCCCCATATAATGCTCCATATAAAATATGGAGATCTCCTCTGCTCTCCTCTGCACTGTGCTGCGTTCTGCACTGTTATGGCTAAGGAAAGGGCACTGTGGAAAGACTCCCTATTATCATCATCATTGCCTCCCCATTATCATCATCATTGCCTCCCTATCATCTTCATTGACTCCCCATCATCATCATTGTCTCCCCATCCTGCCTCACAATCCTGTAGAATGTAAGCCCGAAAGGGCAGGGTCTCTCCCCTCTGTATCAGTCTGTCATTGTTAGTTTGTTTACTGTAAGTGATACCTGTAATTTGTATGTAACCCCTTCTCATGTACAGCACCATGGAATCAATGGTGCTATAGAAATAAATAATAATAATAATAATAATCATCATCATTGACTCCCAATCATCATCATTGCCTCCCCATCATCATCATCGACTCCCCATCATCATCATTATTGCCTCCCCATCATCATCACCTCCCCATCATCATCATCATTGCCTCCTCACCACCATCACTGCCTCCCCCCACCACCATCACACATACAGCACCACACACAGACAGCACCGCAGCACTCTCTCACATACACACACACATACACACACACACAAAGCACAGCACTGCACACACACACACACACATCTCACCTGTCTGGCGCCCGCGCTTACTCTCTGCCACAGCCGGCCGCTGAATGATGACGTCATCCAGCGGCTCTGCTGTGAGAGGAAGCACGGGCGCCCTGCAGGCGCCCCCTGGAGCCCGGAGCTGCGGAGGCACGGGGAGAGGTAAATATTGTGCTGGCTGCTGCCGGGGCCCTGAGCAAGCGGGGGGGGGCCCAGTGGCGGCGCTGGTACTGCTCTCACTGCTAACGGGCGCCAGGGTGCCCAATGGCGAGTGGGCCCCCGCCTGCTCAGGGCCCCGGCACTTGCCCGGGTACGCCGGGTGCTGACGCCGGCCCTGACCCTGAACACACCATCCCCACTGTCAAACATGGTGGTGGCAGCATCATGGTTTGGGCCTACCTTTCTTCAGCAGGGACAGGGAAGCTGGTTCAAATTGATGGGAAGATGGATGGAGCCAAATACAGGACCATTCTTGAAGAAAACCTGTTGGAGTCTGCAAAAGACCTGAGACTGGGACAGAGATTTGTCTTCCAACAAGACAATGATCCCAAACATAAAGCAAAATCTACAATGGAATGGTTCACAAATAAACGTATCCAGATGTTAGAATGGCCAAGTCAAAGTCCAGACCTGAATCCAATCGAGAATCTGTGGAAAGAGCTGAAAACTGCTGTTCACAAACGATCTCCATTCAACCTCACTGAGCTCGAGCTGTTTGCCAAGGAAGAATGGGCAAGAATTTCAGTCTCTTGATGTACAAAACTGATAGAGACATACCCCAAGCGACTTGCAGCTGTAATCGCAGCAAAAGGTGGCGCAACAAAGTATTAAGGGGCTGAATAATTTTGCACGCCCCACTTTTCAGTTTTTGCATTTCCACAAAAATGTAAAATAACCAATAAATTTCGCTCAACTTCACACTTGTGTCCCACTTGTTGATGATTCTTCACCAAAAATTAACATTTGGTATCTTTATGTTTGAAGCATGATATGTGGGAAAAGGTTGAAAAGTTTCAGGAGGCCAAATACTTTCGCAAGGCACTGTAATGATTGTGATATGTGTGACATCAACTCTGCACCCCGATCACCTTCATCATGTCCACCTGTATCCTCATCACTTCCATCATGTCCTGTGTTCTCATCACCTCAATCATGTCCTCATATGTCCCCATCACTTCCATCATGTCCACCTCTGTTCCTCATCACCTCCATTATGTCTTCTTGTGTCCTCATTACCTCCATCATATCCTCCTGTGTCCTTATCACTTCTGTCATGACCGACTGTATCCTCATCATCTCCATCATGTCCCCCGTGTCATCATCTCCATCATGTCGTCCTGTCTTCATCACCTCCATCATGTCTTCCTGTGTCCTCATCACCTCCATCATGTCCTCCTGTGTCTTCATGACTTTCATCATGTCTCACAGTGTCCTCACCACTTCCATCATTTCCCCCTGTGTCCTTGTAAGAAGATGAGCCGAGACAGTCAGCGGTTTCCAGTGCCCTTTAGGGCCGGAACTATTGTGACTGTCACCACTGTTGCTGGGGAAGCTTCTTCTAGGAAGGAGGGACCTTCGAGCTGGACAGTAGGGGGCTCGGTGTATATAAGGAGGCCTGAGCGTGGGAACGGGGCAGATTTGGCAGGAAAGCGACAGGAGGTTGACTCCCTCTCCGCTGCTCAGGCTGACAACTCCACGCCACTCATCCCTCAGCGTGCTGACCATAAGACTGACTTTAACGCTATTAAGTTATCATCTGACCCTGTTCTTCTGGATAGCCATGCCCTGTCTGTGGTAACAGATTAACCTCCTAGAGACTACTCCAAAGGACCGCCCGCTGCCGCGGTCTGTGAGCGTGCCCACAGCTCGTGTTTGGCGCCATTTCTGAGGAATCAACATAAAGGACTGTTTCCACGTTCCAGCGCACCAAAGCCAAGCAGGACCCGATCCATCAGCACCGTTCCTCCATGACAGAGCCAGAGACTTTGTCCACGATTTGCGACGCCGTCGGGAGATTTTCTAGCCCTTTCCCTGAAAGAACTGCAAACGATAAGTTACCCTGTTTTTTGTATATTTGAATCTCGAGCATTTTGTTTGTGTATAATCCCTGCCGCTGCCGTACTAGTCTTGCCTCCCTGCGTGGAGTATTACTTGTTAATTTCCTGTTCAGTAAATCCTTGTTGTCCCCTTCTCTGCCTCCGGCTCTTCACTGCATCCAATGAACCTCTCCCTTTTACATCCTCATCATCTCCGTCATGTCCCCGTGTACTCATCACCTCCATCATGTCCTCCTGTGTCTTCATCACCTCCATCATGTGCCCCCATGTCCTCATCACCCCCATCATGTCCCTCTGTGTCCTCCCACCTCCCTCCTTCTCAGGATAACAAAAGTCCTCTGTGTCTGGTTCCTGTAAGACAATCAGTGGATCAGTCATGTTACAGAGCTCCTCAATGTGCCTCATCTTCCCGGACAGCTCATCCATCTTTATTTTCAGCTTCTGAATTACATTAAACAGTGACAGTGGCACCTTCTCTTCCTTCCTGGAGATGTCACTCAGGATCCTCTTCTCCAAGTCGTCCACCCTTCTCCTGATGTCTATAAACAGAGCAATATTTAGAATTGAGAGTCCTCAGGACTCTTAGTTCTAAATATTTTTCTATCTACTGGCTAACACGGTACAAAGATATACATCTTTCCTGTATATAAACAGAGCAGTGACTCTCGACTTCTCCAACTGCTTTTTCTTGAACTTTTCTCCTGCGCTCCTCCAGTTTCTGGACTCTTCCCTTAGTCTTCTTTCTCTTTATGTTCAGTTTCTGGAGAACATTTCTCATTTTCTTCTTCGTCTTCTCAGAGGCCTCATCCAATGTCTCCACTTGGTGTCCCCGATGTTCTCTAACCAAACTGCAGGACACACAGATACAAGCCGCGTCCTCAGTGCAGTAATATTCCAGGATCTTCTTATGGACCGAACATTTCCTTTTCTCCAGAGAAGTGCTGGGATCAGTGAGGACGTGTTCTGCTCCTTTGCTGTGAACACTCAGGTGATTATCACACAGCGGACAGGATTTCACAGCAGGTACAGGAGAGTGCAGCAGATCCCGGTGTCTGTTGGGACTGTTTACTGACCTGGGGTATTACTGTCCTGTTCTTGGTAAGAACCTGTCATGTTTAGGATTTAATACTAATTTGTTAGATACTAGATTCATCTCATAATGAGTGGTACCTTTCCTTGATATATTGCACATTAGCACTTTTTTTATGGCACCATGTGGGGCACGTGTATTTGACACCCACTTTAGTGTCTTTTTGCCTTCTGTGGGATACTTTGCATCAGGTCTGGGGTACCATTCTATTTAGTGATATGCACACTGTGCAATATATATTTCTCTAATAACCTCTGACCTGAGTGATATGCTGGTGCAATATCAGTTTGCTTACATTGTTTGGCTATTTTGGGATACATGCAATAGTGGACAGTTATAACACAGTAACCTCAATTTCTCTGTCTTTTCCTGAGTGTGTCTTTTGTATCACGGCGCTTATATATATTCATGTTTTGAAATGTTATAATAAAATTATGAACTTTTATACACTGATGCACTCCGTGTCCTCCTATATATTGTGCATTTACTTGGAGTTGGTGTTAATTGAATTGTGGGTGGATCACCACTGGGTGATATCCCCCGTAGACATATAAAATGTAACTGAGTTTTGTGCTTGCAATAACTGTTCTAGTGTATAGTATAGTAAAGTAGGAATAGGAAACCAGTTAGTTAATAGTTAACTAGGAGGGGCACGCTGCAGGGTAAGCAGGAGCTTTTCCTGAAGTGTGTAGTCAGTTCAGGCCAGGGTGCCCTTCTGTGAGCACGGGCCTAGGGGCCCAGGGATAATACCCAATTTTGCTTGTGTGGGCTTATGTGCTCAGGAATAGCGTGGCAGCCCCATAATGTTTAAGCTAGGAGCCCAGTTATCCACAGCACCATGCCAGGGCAGCAGCGGGCCAGTACAACAGGAATTCACAGTGGATTATGAACAAAGACTTGTTACAGAAGTAGTGACAACACGGGGACACAGGTGGCTCCAGAATGTGGCAACTTATCACTTGGGCAGATGCCGTCAGATCGGGGCGAAACGGCTGAGGGACCTTTCAGAAACAGTGAGTTTGAACCAGGAGGATGCTGTGTCATCGCAAGGGACAGTACAGAAGGGCAGGTCACTCGCCATGTGGGAACTGACTTCGGGAGCTGGTGATCTTATGTAGTATTATTATTATTTATTTATATAGCGCCATTAATTCCATGGTGCTGTACATGAGAAGGGGTTACATACAAATTTATAGATATCGTTTACAGTAAACAAATTTACAATGACAGACTGGTACAGAGGGGAGAGGACCATGTCCTTGCGGACTTACATTCTACGGGGCATTCTATGTATGGGGCGAAACAGGCAGGTGAATGTCTTCCTGTGGCAGAGCTGAACAGGGAGGACACTGAGGGCTTGTCTAGGACGGTCCGACCTGGGTACTTGCTGTACAACCATGAGAAAAGTGCAGGGAAAGAGAAGGAACAATACAGTGTGAAGCCTGTTGTTAATGTTGTGAAGACTATGGATGTGCTGTGTAGAGAATCCAGTAAAGATGTTCTTGGTAAAGTTGAAATGGACTGTGTCTCATTTAATGCAAATCCGCCTGAAAAGGGTCCCTTGTGGCATATGGAAGATCCTGAAGGAGACGGACCTGAAGACAAAGGTATGATGACTAGTGGACATTATTTTCCTGTGAGGGGAGGCCAGGACACTAATGCCCAGGTGTCCTTGGCCATGACTAGGGTCCTGGCTGAACCTTACACTCCCACACACAGAATGTCAGCCAACCTCATCGGGTTCCCAACAGGTTAGAATCATAGAATCATAGAATCATAGAATGGTAGAGTTGGAAGGGACCTCCTGGGCCATCTGGTCCAACCCCCTGCTCAAAGCAGGATTCTCTAAATCATCCCAGACAGATGTCTGTCCAGCCTCTGTTTGAAGACTTCCATTGAAGGAGAATTTACCACCTCTCGTGGCAGCCTGTTCCACTCCTTGATCACCCTAACTGTCAAAAAGTTTTTTCTAATATCTAATCTGTGTCTCCTCCCATTCAGTTTCATCCCATTGCTTCTAGTCTTTCCTTGTGCAAATGAGAATAAAGATGAACCTTCTACAATGTGACAGCCCTTGAGATATTTGTAGACAGCTATTAAGTCTCCTCTCAGTCTTCTTTTTTGCAAGCTAAACATTCCCAAATCCTGTAACCGTTCCTCATAGGACATGGTTTGCAGACCGGTCACCATTCTGGTGGCTCTTCTCTGAACTTGCTCCAGTTTGTTGATGTCTTTTTTAAAATGTGGTGCCCAAAACTGGACACAGTATTCCAGATGAGGTCTGACCAAAGAGGAGTAGAGGGCAATAATGACCTCACGTGATCTAGACTGTATGCTTCTGTTGATACATCCTAGAATTGTATTTGCCTTTTTTGCTGCTGCATCACACTGTTGACTCATGTTCAGTCTGTGATCAATTAGTATACCCAAGTCTTTTTCACATGTGCTGTTACTTAGCCCTATTCCTCCCATTTTGTATATGCTTTTTTCATTTTTATTGCCCAGATGTAGTACTTTGCATTTTTCCCTGTTAAAATCCATTCTGTTAGTTGCTGCCCACTGTTCCAGTTTATTTATATCTTTTTGAATCCTCTCTCTCTCTTCTCTAGTATTAGCTACCCCTCCTAGCTTTGTGTCATCAGCAAATTTGATCAGTTTACCCTCAATTCCTTCATCTAAATCATTGATAAAGATGTTGAACAATACAGGGCCCAAAACAGAGCCTTGTGGTACCCCACTTGAGACATTCTTCCAACTGGATGTGCAGCCATTTACGACCACTCTTTGAGTCCGATCACTAAGCCAGTTATGAATCCACCTAACAGTTGCCTTGTCCATTCCATACTTAGTCATTTTTTCAATAAGGATTGTGTGAGATACTTTGTCAAATGCTTTGCTGAAGTCAAGATATACTATATCTACAGCATTTCCCTGATCCACCCAGTCAGTGATTCTGTCATAGAAGGAAATTAAGTTAGTCTGACATGACTTATTAGTTACAAACCCATGCTGACTCTGTTTAATCACTTCATTCTTATGCAGGTACTTACATACATGTTCTTTAATAATTTGTTCAAAGATCTTTCCTGGTATAGAAGTCAGACTCACCGGCCTGTAGTTCCCTGGGTCCACCTTCTTCCCCTTTTTGAAGATAGGAACAACATTTGCTCTTCTCCAGTCTTCTGGGACTTCACCTGTTCTCCAAGAATTTTCAAAGATTATGGACAGTGGTTCAAGAATTTCTTCTGCTATCTCCTTCAGTATTCTGGGGTGTAATTCATCTGGGCCTGGAGACTTGAATTCATTTAGGTTAGCTAAGTGTTTCCTCACTGTCTTTCTGTTTATAGATATCCTGGATTCTTCTATTCCTTTAATAGGACAGTGAAGATCAGTTGATGTTACATTTCCTTTCTGAGAGAAAACAGATGCAAAATAGGAATTTAAAAGTTCAGCCTTCTCAACATCCTTTCTTACCATTTCATCATTTTCATCCTGTAAAAATCCTACAGCATCTTTGACTTTTCTTTTACTTTTGATGTATCCCAAAATCCTTTTTTGTTGCTTTTGACATCTCTTGCAAGCCTTAATTCATTGTCAGCTTTAGATAATCTGATTTGTGCCCTGCAGGTTCTGCAGATGGCATTATATTCTTCTTTAGATATGCCTCCCTCTTTCCATTTGATAAACATTTCTTTCTTCCTTTTTAGCATGTGTTTAAGTTCTGTGTTCATCCATCCTGGTTTCCTTAAATGCTTCCCATTCTTCCCTCTTTTTGGAATTGTTGACAATTGTGCTTTGAGAATCTCATTTTTCAAGATGTCCCATCCTTCCTGGACATTTTTGTCCTTAAGGATATCCTGCCATTGGATCCCTCCAATTCTCTTTCTGAGTCCCTTAAAATCTGCCTTTCTGAAATCTAATCTTGACGTCTGAGTCTTCACAGGTCTTCCTCCTCTTGTTATCCAAAATTCTAAAATAGCATGGTCACTACCTCCTAGGGTCCCAGCCACTCTTACCTCCTCAACCATTTCCTCCCTATTTATAAGGATTAGATCCAAGGTAGCAGTTCCTCTTGTTTTCTCCCCTACCTTTTGAAAGATAAAGTTGTCAGCAAGTGAGGATAAGAATTTCCTTGACCTGTTAGTTTTGCCTGAGAGTGATTCCCAACAAATGTCTGGATAGTTGAAATCTCCCATGACCACCATGTCATATTTTTTGGAGAACTTGGCCATTTGATGCATAAAGAGTTCATCCATATCTTCAGCTTGCATAGGTGGCCTGTAGTAAATGCCTACAATGGTGTCCTTTCCATTGTTCTGTCCTTGTATTCTTACCCAAACAGTTTCCACAGAACTCCCAGTCTCTGAAGCGTCAATCTCTGTGCAGATATACGCTTTTCTAACATACAATGCAACACCTCCTCCTCGTTTATCAAGTCTGTTTCTTGCAAATAAGTTGTATCCTTCTAGCCTTGTATTCCAATCATGTGTATCGTCCCACCAAGTTTCAGTGATTCCAATGACATCATACTTCTTCTCCTGCGTTAGTAGTTCCAATTCTCCTTGTTTGTTGCCCATGCTTTGTGCATTTGTATAAAAACATTTTAGTTTGTGATTGGTTTCTCTTCCTCCAATATTTTTATTATTTAGATTGTTTTGTCTTCGTTCTTCCTTTCCACTTCTAATAGCCGAGTTCTCAATAGCATTTGTCAGGTGTATGGCTTTTTCTGGCGTTTTGCTTCCCTTCCCACATTGTTCTAGTTTAAAGCTCTCCTGATGAGTGTAGCAAGGCGACTTCCAAATACATGTTTTCCAGTCTTCGTAAGGTGCACCCCATCTCTAGCAAGTAGTCCATCGTATAGGTAATTCAATCCGTGATCCAGAAATCCAAATCCTTGTTGACGGCACCATCGACGTAGCCAGTTGTTCACCTGCAGAATCTTATTCCACCTCCTTGTTCCATGGCCATCCACTGGGAGGATGGAAGAGAAGACCACCTGCGCACCCAGTTCTTTCACTTTCTTGCCTAAGTTTTCAAAGTCACTGCAGATGGTTTCCAGGTCACTTCTTGTGGTGTCATTTGTCCCCACATGTATTAGGAGGAATGGGTAGTCATCTTTAGGTCTGAAGAGTCCTGATATCCGGTCAGACACATCTTTAATTTTTGCACCTGGAAGACAGCACATTTCTCTTGAGGTTATATCCGGTCTGCAGATAGCGGCCTCTGTTCCTCTCAACAGGGAATCCCCCACGACCACAACTCTCCGTTTCTTCTTCACAACATTTTTCTTTCTCCATTCAGGAGGACTCTGAGGGCTTACAAGGTTGCTCTTTGTGGGCAAAGTCTTATCCTGATGTATTTCTTCTTCATTCTCCTGTGTGAGAGCCTGGTACTGGTTCCTGAGCAGTATGGGTGCTGACTGCCTCACGATTCTCCTGCTTCTTTGGGTCACATGCTTCCATTCCTCTGCTTCTTCAGGTGCTCTTCGAATTTCTTCTCTTTCTGCACCATGAAGAGATAATTCTGCTCTGTCTAAGAACTCTTCATCTTCCTTAATGATCTTCAATGTAGATAACCTCTCTTCCAGATTCCGCAACTTTTCCTCCAACATGGACACAAGCTTGCATTTGTGGCATGTGAAATTTGGCTTTTCCACTGGTAAATCTGTGAACATGTAGCAAGAAATGCAACTCACCACATGGCTCCTGGCCTCTTCCATGCTCTTATTGTTAAAGAAATATCACAGCGGTGAAAAAAGTACCAAAATTCGGCGCGCGGCTTACCGATGTCCTCCTTTCAGCTGCAACAGCCAAAACCCAGTGTTCTTGGAGCTTGCGGAGACTCTTCACTTATCCCAGAATGAACTGGGTATATGCAAATGATCTCCTCAGGACTCCTCCCCTGGTTTACCGATGTCCTCCTTTCAGCTGCAACAGCCAAAACCCAGTGTTCTTGGAGCTTGCGGAGACTCTTCACTTATCCCAGAATGAACTGGGAATATGCAAATGATCTCCTCAGGACTCCTCCCCTGGTTTACCGATGTCCTCCTTTCAGCTGCAACAGCCAAAACCCAGTGTTCTTGGAGCTTGCGGAGACTCTTCACTTATCCCAGAATGAACTGGGAATATGCAAATGATCTCCTCAGGACTCCTCCCCTGGTTCGGACAACATTAGTCTAATGTGTATTGGAGCACATCCACAATTCATCTCTTCCATGTCGAAATGTCAATAGCACTCAAGGAGTTGTTTCATCTTATTACTCTGTTAAATTTGCAAAGTGCTAAAGTGTTAAAACAATAAACTTTACAATTTACCAAGTGTGAGAACACTCCATTCTCCTCTGTATCTCTATAGTGTACAGAATTCATCCAAAAATAAAGTATAAACAACAAATCTTTATTAATCACCGGGTAAAACATTTTTTAAAAACAGATAAAAAAAGGAGCAATGCAGAGAATAAATCGGTGATATCTTCGTTACATACAAAAAATTAATGGCAGATTAAAAGCAGGTTAATAAGCCTCTAGCTCCAATGGAGAAATTTATAGCAGATTTTACAGAAAAATATATACAAAATAAAGATAGCAGCTATATCCCACTGGTTGGAAAAGACACTTACATATATTCAAATAAGGATCTTCTAAAAGTCTAAATAAACATAATTTCTATAAATCATTGGAAAACCAAGCAATGAGAAAATAGCATCCATCTACAATACAACAGCTCTATCTGCTGCGCAAAAGCATCTAAGGCGCTAGTTGTTAGATGTAACGTGTTAGTGGCTTTAAATATGCAGATGTAAATAAATGTACCAAAAATGTAAAAAAGGGAGAAATTAGTCCTTCATGAAAAATGTTATAAAATTCTGGTGCAACAAAATATATTATTTGTAGCATAGAATAAATAATGGCTATTGAGGATGCACGTACAGTATATAAAAGTATGTGTTGCAAGAAATTATTTCCATATTTACATAATCAATGTAGCTGATAAGGAAAGGAAATAAGACAGTAAATCAATCTAAGATACCGTAATATATTTACCACCAGTCACCCTGACGCGCGTTTTGCCTTTTGGCTTGCCTGGTTTTTTTTATATATGTGGAATCCCTCACCAGTGGTATTAGTAGCTGTGTGCTGCTCTGATGTGGGCTGCCAGCATCACCCTGCAATTACATCTGGCAGCTGTGTACTGCGCTGACGTAGTCCGCCACCGTCACCTGAATCTCCACCGCGGCGTCAGACGGCATCCCGATGTGTCTACCATGCTCAAACCCTCCCAAGAACGTGAGTAATGAAGGGGCGGGATTAGAATGATGTCATATTGACGTGTTGCCTTGGAGATGGCGACAATAGCATCGCCACAAGTGGAAGGCTCCCAGAGGAAAAGTAAGGCACAATTACACCATCTTGTAGTTGAAACACAGACTGCAATAATCTATGATCACATACTGCAGTAATTGAATTGACTATCAAAAATAGCGTTCTACAGGGGCATTAAATGACCATACATGGCAGAATATAGAGAGAAAAGTAAAGGACTATGAGTAGAAAAGTAAAAAAAAAATGAAAAAAATAAACAAATTCTAGTTGGTTCAATGGAGAAATAAAAGCGTAGATTTAGTCCCTCCAACTGGTGCTCCCTATTGGCTGATTGCTCCACCATTCATATTCTAATCTCAGTCGCTGGTCAGATTTCTTCTATGACAATGGCTCCTCCTGATATCTTTATAGAACCTCTATATACACATAACACAGCATGAAGGGGCTCGGAGAAGGCAGTAGAGAAGTTGGCAGTGAAGGTGTGTAAGTGTCTGATGGGGTCACACAGCTCGTAAAAGGACAGCTGCCCGGCCTCATAATCCAGACATATCCTCCTGACTCTATCACTGGAGATCTGATGAGGTAACCAGATCATATTATTGTCATGTATCACTGAATACTGATCATTAAGTCCCAGCCCTTTATATAAACCCCAAGAGTTGTTATTATCTCCAATGTTTGACTGACTCCCCCTCTTGTCTATACTGGGGTAACACACCCCCACTCTCCACCTCCCTGATCTACTGATCTCCACATCCCAGTAATGTCGTCCTGAGGTAAATCCCCTCCCGCTCATCACCTGATTATCCTGGAATCTCTCTGCTGTTTCTGGACGATTCTGGTTTATTTCTGTCCAGGTTGCAGTTTTCAGGTCGTCTGATATAAGGAGATTATTAGCAGCCGTGTTTACATCCAGTAATATGTCTGCAGGATCCTGTACATGGAAGGTCACATTTATACCTCTTATCATAGCAGATAATGTGTGTGATATGTGTGAGATCAGCCCCACACCCCGATCACCTCCATCATGTCCATCTCTGTCCTCATAACCTCTATCATGTCCCCATCTGTCCTCATCACCTCCATCATGTCCTCCTGTGTCCTCATCACCTCCATCATGTCCTCCTGTGTCCTCATCACCTCCATCATGTCCTCCTGTATCCTCATCACCTTCCTCCTCTTCAGGATGACAATAGTCACCTGAGTCTGATTCCCGTAAGACAGTCAGTGGATCCGTCATGTTACACAGCTCCTCAATGTCCCTCATCTTCCTGGACAGCTCGTCCTTCTTTTTTTCCAGTTTCTGGATCACATCAGACAGTGACAGTGACACTTGCTCTTTCTGCCTGGAGATGTCACTCAGGACCCTCTTCTCCAGGTCGTCCACCTGTCTCCTGATGTCTATAAACTGGGCAGTGACTCCCTTGACTTCTCCAGCTGCTATTTCTTGAGCTTTTTTCCTCTGCTCCTCCAGACTCTGGACTCTTTCCTCAGTCTTCTTTCTCTTTGTGATCAGTTTCTGGAGAACATTTCTCAGTTTCTTCTTCTTCTTCTCAGAGGCCTCCTCCAGCATCTTCACCCGGTGTCCCCGATGTTCTCCAACTAAACTACAGGACGCACAGATACAAGCAGCGTCCTCAGTGCAGTAATATTCCAGGATCTTCTTATGGACAGAACATTTCCTGTTTTTCAGGGAAATGGGTTCTGTTAGGACGTGATCTGCTGATGTTTCTATGTGAATTCTCAGGTGATTATCACACAGAGAAGCCTCGCAGTTTAGACAGGATTTAACAGCAGGTGCAGGAGAGTGAATACAGTAAGTGCAGCAGATCCCGGTGATCTCCTCCTGATGTCGCTGAGTAGACAGGAAATTCTCCACGACATTACACAGAGTTATGTTCTTCTGTAGTGGAGGCCACTTGTGAAATGTTTCTCTACATTCAGGACAGGAATATTCTCCATACCCGCCCTCTGTATCCTGCACTCCATCAATACAGACCCGGCAGAAGTTGTGTCCACATCTCAGGGTTACAGGATCTGTATAAATGTTCATACAGATGGAGCAGCTCAGCTAATTTCTTAGACCAGCAGACGCCATCGCTCAGAGCAGAAAGAAAAAAGAAGAAATGTGTGATTCATGTTTACCAGAAAAGGTGCAGCTCAACTTGCTCTTCTTGTTTTTTTCTAAGTTCAGTGATAACGAGGATCATTATTGTGACCAGGGCTGAAGTGTGATTTTTTTTCCTTTTTCTCTGGGAAAATAACCTAGGCTGCACTCTCTTCTCTGTTTTGCCTCTGTGCTTTTATTCCTAGGCATTTAGGAGTATTGACAGTTTGCATTGTAGAAACTCCATTGAATATGAAACTGATTAGAAATTATCAAGAGCACTGTCCGACTATCTCTGGCCGGTACATAAAGAATGAATAAAACAGTGGCTCTGTAGGGAGATGGACCGGGCCAGTGGTACCTCTCTCATGTCAGGGCCGGAACTATCGGGGCTGTCACCATTGTTGACAGGGGGAGAGCTTTCTGACCTGGACAGACCTTTGCTCTCGACTGTAGGGGCGGGTCATACATAAAAGGGACGGAGCGCGCCAATGTTGGGGACTTGATAGGAAGGCAGAGTGCGCTGCAGGAGAAGGTTGATTCACTCTCCGCAGAGCGCCACCAGAGTACATGCCCACGCTGCATATTATCAGCCCACGCGCAGACTGACTGTGAGCAACGTGTGACTGTGTGCCTGCTCACCTCTGACACAGAGAAGACGTTCCGTACTGTTCCGCTGACTGTTGCTGGTGCGCGACCTAATTCTGACCGGGTGGAACACGCAGAGCCTGGTAGCATAGTCCCCCCCGCCTCTGAACTCAGTCATTCTCTGGCGGCGCCACAGACTATTCCGCATCTAGTACTTCGCCCCGGGACTACAAGTCTACGCCTAGGAGAGCCAGCATACACCACTGCCATCAGGAGACAGTGTCTCACTTTCCTCCAGGACCAGGCCAGAGACTTCACGTGTCACTTGCGGCGCCACAGTGGCATTTCAAGCCTCCACCATCCGGAAACATCAGACTGATAAATTTACCTGTTATATGAACATTTATTATCGTTCTTTTATTATACTGAGCTTTACCCTCCATATTCTCTCCCTGCGTAGAGTAACCCCTGTAATAAACCCTTTAACTCTTGCTCTGCCTCCTGGTCGTCACTGCATCCCACGTTCCTGCTATATGTTACCCTTGGCGTAGTTGGCAGGATGCAGTCTAACATGGAGGCAGCAGATCAAGCAGTTGGGGTCGGCCCTAGGTCCACTATATTCTCATTTGGGGGCAATGTTGAACAATCTCACTAAGTTTACGGGGAACAATACTATGTTATGGAGCTGGACTGAACACATTAGGGGATGATGAGAATGCTCCCCATGACCCCTGCATTGGAAGCCGAGATGGCCATGATGGCTTTTGATGGAGAAGCCAGAGACTCGGTTATGTTACGACCCCCCAGAGAGCGAGACACCTTTAACAAGGTGCTACAAATTTTGGAGGAGACTCATGGTGACCCCACGGGCGTAGGGGATATGAGGATATGTCTATTTAGTCATATGCAAAAGGGAGGGGGAGACTGTGACTCAGTACATGAACGCCCTTCAGGAGATACATACTGCTATCATTAGAAAAGACGGCATAGGCGTAGGCCCTACTGACGTACTGCTGCAGGACCAATTGATGACAGGCTTCTGGGACGTACTGACGAAACAGGCTCTGCGGGAGCGCTTGTGGGTGAACCCTTGCATGACCTTTTCTGAGATAGGAAGCAAAGTACGCACGCGTGAACAAGAGCAGGGGGTGGCAGTCCCGGTAGGGAAGATCCGGAGCGGTATCTGGAAACATAATCACTGAACCACAATGGGTGGAAGAATTGTGGGAGGAACTCCAAGATATTAGAGGGGAGCTGGTTGATGTAAAGAAGAAGTCAGAAGGTACCTCAAATCCGCCAGGGGGCAGAGATGGCACGAATCTCTGTCGTGAATCAAGGATGTTCCGTCGACAGAGACCCCTCATCTGCTTTAATTGTGGAGAGATAGGACATTTGGTTCAGGAGTGCCCACGACAGGGTAGGCTCCAACAACGTCATCCATTAAACTGGAGGGCTCCGAGCCTGGGGGACGTCACCCGAAGCCTGAACAGTCATGAAGGAGTAGTAGAAGTCCCACAAATCTAGTCTCAATGTGCCCTCTTGTCTGGGCCGAAACGGACGGTCGAGCAGTACGTTGTCTGGTGGATACTGGCTCGCAGGTGACTACAATGCCTGAAACCTACTTCTGGAGACACTTTCCTGAAGCAATGCGGCCTGAGTGGGGCCCGTTGATAAAGTTGATAACTGCCAATCACTTGCCCACTTTGGTCGCAGGAGTGGTGTCGATGCAGATAACCATCTGTGGCAAGGATATGGGATGGAAGGGTGTGGTGCTGACCCTTGGAGAAGTAAGCAATGGGCATGCCTTCACCCTGGGGATACACGTGCTAAAGGAGTTCGGGAGCCTCCTCATCAATGAGCCCCCAATGTAACTCTGAAGCAGTGGAGCCCTCACACTCCCCAGAGAAGAGTATTACAACAGTTGATCCGCGTGGCTCAAGCTCAGGAGTCCTCCAGTGACCGAGGAACGTTGGGAAAAATGATCGTTCGAGCCTCTGCTAAACTCGTTTTGCCGCCAGGGCAGACCAGGCTTACCTAGCCCGTCCGGGCTTGTACACCTCTAGAAGGAGTGGAGATCAAAATTGAGCCATCTACTACGGAACAACTACCCCTAGGTCTCCTTGTGGCACGTACGTTAGCAATTGTTTGTAACGGAACGGTCCCTGTATGCTGTGTCAATGTGGGAGAACTGGACATCATGATATCTCCTAGAAGTGAAGTAGCCCGGATTATGGGCATGCCAGAAGAAGTGTTACCATCTCAGGCTGTGCAGCTGAAGGCAAAGCAGGGAGACCCTTGGACCGTGGCAGTAGATACTTCTCTGACGCCAGAGCCCTAGTAGATCAGGAAAGGACGACAGAAATTGGAACAGATGCGGGCCAAGGTGACAGACCTTACTCCGCTACAGATTCAGCAGGTGCAAGCTCTACTGGGGGATATCGGGACGTATTCGCACGTCATGAGGATGATTTTGGGTGCACTACAGCAATCACACACGAGATACCAACTGGAGGTGTTTAGGTGATTTAAACTTCTAAGCCACGCTCATCTATTTAGATAACATCATAGTTTATGCTGCTTCATTTGAGGACCATCTACAAAGACTGGAACACGTGTTAAGTCTCCTTCAAAAACACGAACTAAAATTGAAACCTCAGAAATGTCATCTGTTCCGCACACAAATTGAGTACTTGGGTCATGTCGTTTTTGCTGAAGGGGTAAAACCATCCTGAAAGAAGATTGCTGTGGTACAAGATTGGCCCACACCGAGGACGGTGAAAGACGTCCGAGCATTCTTGGGACTGACCGGGTATTATCGGCGTTTAGTGAAGAATTTTGCTCGCATAGTGAATCCACTGCTGGACCTTTCAAAGGGAGTGCCCTCGGGCGCAAAAAAAGGACTATTCGTTGGGAAGAACGTCAGGAAAAGGCCTTTCAAGACCTGAAGAAGGCATTGACAGAAGCATCTGTATTGGCTTATGCAGACTTTTCTCAACCATTCATCCTTCACACTGACGGGAGCTTGCATGTACTTGGGGCTGTGTTATCGCAGATTTAGGACAGGAGAGAGGTGATCGCTTATGCGAGTTGATCCCTTCATGATTCCGAATGAAATCCGGACAATTACAGTTACTTCAAGGTAGAGCTGCTGGTGTTGGTGTGGGCTATGATGGAGAGGTTCGCGGAATACCTGTCCGGGTCTGAAGTACTGGTGCGCACCGATAACAACTCCCTGGCTCATCTGGAAAACGCGAAGCTGGGAGCTCTGGAGCAACGATGGGTGGCTAGAATGGCAAAATTTCGATCTAAGATCACCTACAAAAGAGGGCTGAGAATACTCATGCTGACGCCTTATCCAGGGTGAAACATTCAAAACCTGGGCGAAATAGGGATGAGGAGCTAGAAGATGAGGAAATCCCCAAGTTCCAAGATTCTGCCAGGACGGTGATGGCTACGCAGGAACATGTGCAAGTGTTGGCCCGGGAGGGTGTTTTAGGACGATCCCGTGATGAGTGGGTCCGTTTGCAACAGAAAGATGGGGAGCTTGCCCAACTGAGACAGTGGGAGAAATCAAAGCGACTTACCAGTCTAGAAGAGAGAAATGCCCTATCTCCAAAGTCTCTGCGGATTCTTCGACAGTGGGAACGTCTCCAAATGAAGAATGGATTGCTGTATCTAAAGGTTCAATTACAACGGGAACTAAGTGTCACCTGGCAAGTGGTAATCCCAGAGACCTTGTTACTAGTGTTGAGCGATACGATAATGCAAATATCGGCTATCGGCCGATATTAGCTCTATCAGCCTTTCGATAATTCGTTTCGATATTTTCGTCATATCGGATACCGGAATCGGATTTGTCACTGTCACTGTCAGTGTCCGTCGGTCGGGTCTGTCACTGTCAGTGTCCGTCGGTCGGGTCTGTCACTGTCAGTGTCCGTCGGTCGGGTCTGTCAGGAGTCAGCGGCACTTACCTGGCAGAAGATCTCCGGCGGTCACATCCCGGACTGCTTAATGGCCGCCATCCTCTTCTCCCCGGTGGTCACATGCAGTTTCTCGCGATAACTGCAGTGACTGCTGGGTAATCCCGGCCGTAAAGCAGTCAGTCCGATGACGTCACCGCCGGGGAACCAGGTAATCAGCTGTGCTGCGTCGCGATGACAGGCTCTGCCTGTCATTGCGATGTAGCAGAGCTGGATCGTCGTGGGACAATCGTTACTATGGACTGCGTCGGACAGGTGGTATACTGTTGGTTTGTTTTTTTTCTTTTTTTACAGGAGATCGATGGCGTCGCAGGAATGAGAGTACAATAAAAGAAATGAAAACTGTGTTGTCTCTTTTATTTCATTAAAATACTTTTTTCTTGCTTTGTCTTTTTTTTATGCATTTAATAACTTTGGGATTAATAATGGATCGGTGTCTTATTGACGCCTCTCCATTATTAACCGGGCTTATTGTCACCGTGCAATCAACGGTGACATTAACCCCTTATTACCCCGCTTGCCACCGCTACAGGGCAAGTGGGAAGAGCCGGGTAAAGTGCCACAATTGGCACATCTTTTGATGCGCCAAATGTGGGGCTGCTGTAGCCTGGTATTATCAGGCTGTTGAGGGCCAAAATCCATGGGCCTTGACAGTCTTTTAATACCAGGCCGCAGCAGTCTGCATTTTACTTGGCTGGTTAACAAAAATAGGGGGACCCCTACGCCGTTTTTTTTCGAGGGGATCCCCTATTTTTGTTAACCAGCCAAGCTAAGCAGACTGCTGTGGCCTGGTATTATCAGGCTTGCAAGGTCCATGGATATTGGATCCTTTCTAGCCTGAAAAACCAGGCCTCAGCGGTCTGCTTCATCTGGCTGGTTAACAAAAATAGGGGGACCCCACGCCAATTTTTTTCGAGGGGATCCCCTATTTTTGTTAATCAGCCAAGATATGCAGACTGCTGTGGCCTGGTATTATCAGGCTGGCAAGGTCCATGGATCTTGGTGTCACGCTGTCTAATGATATGTATACAATGTCAGTAAACTATTAATACAGGAACAACACTCTATACAACAACTAGTATAGCAACATCAGCATGTAAGTATAGAATAGATTTACCTGACACGATATCTGCTGAACTCAGGGTTAATCTTGAGGACTTGATGAGCTGAAACAGGAAAGAGGTGGACCGGGATCTAACCTGACCCTAAACTGGGGTCCTAACTAATCCCTCACCTTGGAGGTACTGATAATGGTTCAGAGGTCCAAGTCTCCAGCCTAACCCTGTCTCCTATCAGACCCTGAACCCTGTAATCAGTCCTAAGAAGGATCCTGACTACCACCAAAGGGATATGGGCTGATCTCAGCTAAATACACAGATTAGACATATAAGACAGACAGGATAGCACTCGCTTGCATACACACTCAAACACCAAAGGAACATAAATGGTCTGGGAAATAAACTCTAACCAAGTTGAGCTTAGAACAACTAAGGAGCTCACAACTAAAGTCTATACAGATTCATTCCTATCTGTGGTCTGCATGAAGGTTTCACTGGCAACTCCCCAAGCAGACAACCAGGAATTTAAAGGAAACCAATCAACAAATAATCAATTGCAGCCGGGAGAAACTGCACCCAGTCCCAGCACCGAGCACAGACAGAATTAACTCCCTAGCTGCCAAACACAAAGAAACAGCGGCTCAGCTGTGAGAAGTCAAAATGTGCAACCGCGACGATCTTCGTGGCAATGCACACATGACAGTACCCCCCCTTCTACGAGGGCCTCCGGACCCTCAGGGCCAGGCCTGCCCGGGTGAGTTCTGTGGAAGGTCCGAACCAAACGATCTGCGTTAACATCAGACGCAGGGACCCACGTCCTCTCCTCCGGACCATACCCCTTCCAATGCACCAAGTACTGAAGGGACCGGCGATTCAGACGTGAGTCAATGATCTTTGATACTTGAAATTCCAAGTTACCATTGACCAACACAGGAGGAGGAGGTAGAGGTGACGGTATGACTGGTGCCACATACCTTTTAAGTAATGACTTGTGGAACACATTATGAATTTTAAACGTAGGAGGGAGGTCCAGACGAAATGCCACAGGATTAATTATGGAACTGATCCTGTACGGCCCGATGAATCTGGGACCCAGTTTCCAGGAGGGCACTTTAAGTTTTATATTCCTGGTAGACAACCATACCAGATCGTTCACATTCAGATCTGGACCAGAAACTCTCCTCCTATCAGCCATACGTTTGTAACGGTTCCCCATCGCACTCAGATTATTCAATACACCTCTCCACACAGAAGCAAGTGACGACGAGAAACGCTCCTCCTCAGGAACCCCAGAAGGGCCCCCCCCATTGAAAGTACAAAACTGGGGATGAAAACCATATGCCCCAAAAAACGGGGACTTACCAGTGGACTCGCTCCGCCTGTTGTTAAGAGCGAACTCTGCCAGAGGCAAGAAAGAAGACCAGTCCTCTTGGTTCTCTGAGACAAAACACCGGAGATATGTCTCTAAGCTCTGATTCAGACGCTCTGTCTGACCATTGGTCTGCGGATGAAAAGCCGAGGAAAATGACAATTGCATCCCCCGACGTAAACAAAATGCCCTCCAAAATTTGGACACAAACTGAGACCCCCTATCTGACACCACATCAGAAGGCAACCCATGAAGTCTAACGATCTCCCTAATGAACACCTGCGCCAGAGTTTTAGCATTAGGGAGTGCAGGAAGAGCAACGAAATGTGCCATCTTACTGAACCTGTCAACAACCACCAGTATGACAGTATTCCCTGACGACGGAGGAAGGTCCGTAATGAAGTCCATAGATAAATGAGTCCATGGACGCTCCGGAAGTTTCAAGGGTAAAAGGGTCCCAGACGGACGGGTATGAGGGGTTTTAGAGCGAGCACACACCCCACATGACGCGACAAAAGTTATAACATCTTTATTAGCATTAGGCCACCAAAACCGGCGAGAAAGGAGATCTAAAGTAGCCTTACTCCCTGGATGTCCTGCTAGAGCAGAATTATGATGTGCCTCAATAACCTTTTGTCTTAACAGATTTGGGACAAACAGTCTCCCTGGAGGTCCTGCAGGGGCGTCCCCCTGAGCCTCTAACACCTCCTCCTCAAGCTCAGAAAATACAGCCGACACTACCACCCCCTCCTGAAGGATAGGACTCGGGTCATCCGTTTTCCCGGCCCCTGGGAAACTGCGAGACAAGGCATTAGCCTTTACATTCTTAGACCCCGGGCGATAAGTGACGACAAAATTAAACCTGGTAAAAAACAACGACCATCGAGCTTGTCTGGAATTCAGACGCTTAGCGGATTCCAAATACAACAGGTTCTTGTGATCAGTAATAACGGTAACCGGGTGGACTGCCCCTCCAAAAAGTGACGCCATTCTTCAAAAGCCAATTTAATGGCCAAAAGTTCCCTATTGCCGATATCATAATTCCTTTCGGCGGACGACAATTTCTTAGAAAAGAAAGCGCACGGATGCCATTTACCAGGGGACGGACCCTGGACAATATAGCACCCACCCCTACGTCAGACGCATCCACCTCCACAATGAACGGCTGAGATGCATCTGGTTGGATGAGAACGGGTGCCGAAGCAAAACATTTCTTCAAAGAGGAAAAGGCTTGGCAAGCTTTGTCCGACCATTTAGAAAAATCCGTCCCTTTTCTTGTCATGTCAGTGAGAGGTTTGACGACAGATGAGAAATTACAAATAAATTTCCGGTAGTAGTTAGCAAACCCCAAAAAACGCTGCAGAGCCTTAAGATCCCCTGGCTGATCCCATTCAAGCACTGCTCTCACCTTTTCAGGGTCCATACGGAAACCGGAAGCTGACACCAAAAAACCCAAAAACTGAAGTTCCTGTACGGCAAATACACACTTCTCAAGTTTGGCGTATAGTTTATTGTCTCGCAAGATCTGCAACACCTGTCTCACATGCTCCTGATGAGACACAAGATCTGGCGAGTAAATTAAAAATGTCGTCCAAAATATACAACCACAAACAGCCCCACAAGGTGACGAAAAATGTCATTAACAAAATGTTGGAATACTGCTGGAGCAGTAGTCAGACCAAAAGGCATGACTAGGTTCTCATAATGTCCCTCCGGCGTGTTAAACGCCGTTTTCCACTCATCCCCCTCTTTTATCCTAATCAGATTATACGCCCCCTGAGATCCAATTTAGAGAACCATTTGGCGCCAACAATTTGATTGAAGAGATCAGGAATAAGAGGGAGTGGATACGGATCTCGAACAGTAATCCGATTAAGTTCGCGGAAATCCAAGCAAGGGCGTAGGCCTCCATCTTTCTTCTTCACAAAGAAGAACCCCGCGGCTACTGGGGAAGATGAAGGTCTAATATGCCCTTTGGCCAGACTTTCAGAAATATAATCTTTCATAGCCTGCCTCTCAGGACCAGAAAGATTATACAACCTAGCTTTAGGCAACTTAGCATCAGGAAGGAGATTAATAGAGCAGTCATACATGCGATGAGGAGGCAACTCCTGACACACCTCCTCAGAGAAAACATCCCCAAAATCCTCCAAAAAAGGAGGCAATGTACTAGGCACGACCGCACTGATGACTGTGTTCATGCAGTTGCTTTTGCAAAACTCACCCCATTGGCTTATTTCTCTGGACTGCCAATTAATCACAGGTTATGTTTAACCAACCAAGGAAGTCCCAACACAATGGGAGTAGGTAGACCCTCCAACATATAACAAGATAATTGTTCCCTATGTATTGCCCCTACCCGAAGGTCAATGTTATGAACCTCATGAACAAAGCTACCTTGGCCGAGAGGCCTGGCGTCAATGGAGAATATAGGGATCGGTTTGACCAATACACTCAGATGCATACCTTGAGCCTGAGCAAACTGAGCGTCAACCAGATTAGCCCCGGAACCACTATCAAGAAGAACAGACAATCTCTCCACTCTCGTACCAACTACCACCTCCACGGTACAAGGAACTGAGAAGAACTGGCGGATGAAATACATACTCCCAGGTTGTCGTCCACCACACAACCTGGGATAACAGTTTTCCGGCGACTTTTGGCTCAACAAGGCACGGGATGGACATTCTCCAACAAAATGTCCCTCTTTCCCGCAGAAAAAAACACCTTCTAGTCCTGCGGCGTGCCGCCAATCCCCTCCTACGAAATGATGTCCCTCCCAACTGCATAGGCTCATCCGAACAGACAAGGGGAACCTCAACATAAGGGACTTTAGTGGTAGGTGGAGAAACAACAGGGAGTGGGGTTACCTCACCCCTCTCCCGAAGCCGTCTATCAGTACGGATAGCTAAGGCCAATAGCAGCCTCCAGTGAATGAGGAGACTCATACTGAGCCAAAACGTCTTTTAATTTATCAGAAAGCCCATGACAAAACTGGCTCCTAAGAGCTGGGTCATTCCACTGAGTATCTGTGGCCCATCTACGAAACTCAGAAGCAAATTCCTCTGCCGGACGATCTCCCTGCTGTATCTTACGTAATTTTGTCTCAGCAAGAGAGACCCGATC
>JARQOD010000004.1:5948551-6000561 GCA_033576555.1 Oophaga sylvatica
CCCAGTACTCTTTTAAAAATTTTTTTCCCCACATTTTCTGCCCAAAAAAATCAACCGGGATTGGGGAAATCTTACTTTAGTTTTTTCAGCTGGAGGGTTTGTGTAAGTCATTAAAAGAAAAACCGCGTGAACTTCGCAAAACATCCCTTCTAAAATGTGTTCACCTGTCCCATCACCTCCATTGCCCTCCGTGTCCTAAATCCCCTCCCTCCTCAGGATACACAAGCACCGGTTTTGGATCCTGAAAGACAGTCAGGGGTCCGTCTGTTACACGCCTCAATGTCCCTCATTTTCCCCGGACAGTCGCCCTTCTTTTTTTCCCGCTTCGGATCCATCAGCGTGACAGTGAAACTTTCTCTTCCTCCCTTGAGATCTCATCAGGCCCTTTTTCCAGGTCGTCCACCCTTTCTCTGATGTTGTAAAGGGCAGAGCCCTTTCAGCTTCTAAAAACTACTTTTTCTGGCTTTTTCCTTGTCCCCCAGACTTGGCTCTTTCTCGGTCTTTTTTCTCTTTGTGTTCATTTTTGGGAGAACATTTTAGTTTCTTCTTCTTTTTTTTAGAGGCCCCCTCCGCATCTCCCCCTGGTGCCCTCGATGTTCTCGGCCCGATGCGGACACCAAATAAAAGCTTCCTCGTGCAGTAATATTCCGGATTCTTATGGACAGAACATTTTGGTCTCCGAGAAGTGTGGGATCGTGAGGACATGTTCGGGTCCTTTGCTGTGAACTTCAGATGATTATCACACAGAGAAGCCTCACAGTGTAGCAGGATTAACAGGGGTGCGGAGAGTGAATGTAGTAAGTGCAGCAGATCCCGGTGATCTCCCCCTCATGTGGATGAGTAGAAAAGGGAAATTTTCCACTGCAACACAGAGTTATGTTCCCTTTCCCGTTTAGGCACTTTGGAATTTTCTCTAAAATTTAGGACAGGAATAAACTCCAGATCGTCCCGTGTTTCAGGACTGATAATACAGACCCGACAGAAGTTGTGTCCACTCGGGTTACAGGATCTTTGTACAGGGTCAGACAGACGAAAAAATTTCCAGCTCCTTTCTTGACCTGCAGAGCCATTGCTGAAGAAGTAGAAAGAAAAAATTGTGATTTTGTTTACGAAAAGCAGCTAAACTTTACTTTTGGTTTCTTTTTAAAGTTCAATGTATCGAGGTCGCATGCTGGCCCCCAACATTTTAAACCCCAAAACTTCCAGAATAAATACCAACTCACATATATTATTATAAGAAAAAATTCTTTAATGGAGAATTACATTGGTGTGAAAAAGTATTTTTTCCCTTCTGATTTCCTGTTCTTTTGCATGTTTTGTCACAGTGAAAGTTTCCGATCACCAAACAAATGTAAATATTAGATAAAGATAACACAAGTATTATCAGAAATGCAGTTTATAAATGAAGATTTTATTATTAAGGGAAAGGAAAATTCAAACCTTCAAGGCCCTTTGTAAAAAAATGATTCCCCTCCAACCCCCTTAAAACATAAATTAACTTTGGTTTTTATTACATCTTTGGGAAGCGGGAGTTCCCATTCCCTATCCAAACACAGGCATGATTATTGCCACATCTGTTCTCACTCAAGAAATTACTGAAATAGGACCTGCCTACAAAGTGAAGTAGACTAAAGACACTTTAAAAAGCTGACTATGTTATGAACAGAGGTATTAGACTTCCTCATCACTGGATTTGTTTTACGTCTTTGTTGCTTGCTGACCTGAACATTTGAAGAGCGTTCCTCTTGACTAATAATGGTTATATTTATTTTCTTATTTTCAGTCCTTGGAATCATTTAACGAGGATTTATCACTTTTTCTGGAGTGGCTTGTTCTTTGGGGTATTGGTGTTAGTTTTGCAAAGCTATGGTGTGCAGAACAATGGCCAAAGCCCTGGCACTCCAAGGGTTGGACCAAAAAAAATATAAATTTTAATATTTATTTATTATGCATTGCACCATCATACAGTATTCTGTAGGCCTTTACTTACATTATCATCACTGTCCCCAATGGGGCTCACAATCTAAATTCCCTATCGTATGTCTTTGGAGTGTGACAGGAAACAGAGAACCTGGAGGAACCCACACAAACACGGGGAGACAATACAAACTCCTTGCAGATTTTCTACAATTGTTTACCATCACTGCAGCCATTTCTATTTTGGGGACAGGTTTTCAGATTAAACTAATTTCTTTTTTGACCGTTAACATGAGTCCCGTTCATTCCATCTGATAACATGAGTGTTGTTATTCTATAAATCACTTAAATCGTCATTCATCCCGGTAATAAAGTTAATCAAGTTCTTGGTTCTAAAAACGCTTAGGCTTCAACATTTGGTTTTGGGCTCACCATGTTCTGGCACGATTATTATTAATTACTGATTTTCTTTCTTGTTTTCATTGGCAGAAATTACAAGAGCTTTGTCCAAATACTTGTGTAGCCCTGGTGGTAGGCACACGCAGTACCCTGGAGAGTGTTTTGGCGAGACAGCGGCTTAATGCTCAATATGCATTCACTCTACACACACTAGACACACCTTAGGGTAGTGGAGTATACTCTAGGAGTGGTCAAGAAGGTATGTGTAGGAGTGATTTTAGTCAGTCAGTCTAGTTCCTGTCTTCGGGCAGTAAGGACGTGGAGAGTCTGCGTCTGGACTACAGTGAGAGAGTCTGTATCTAGAGGGAGGAAGGAGTCTAGATTGCTATCTCATCAGCTTGGAAAGTGGAGTCTGGTATAGGTGTTGGAATACACCTTAGTCTGGTCAGAGCTTGTCATTCCTCAGCATTTCATTGAAGGAAAGAACAAGTTGTAACCCAGAAAGTCTTCAGCATTCCCGTCTAGAGGACGGTATCAGGTACAGTGACGTGTCCTGCCCGTGATAACTGAGCTCTGTGGCTAACTTGATTGGAAGGAAAAGGAAGAAGTGACTGCTCGACCCTTGGTAGTAAGAGTGCTTATGTTACCAGCGTGGACAAGGCGAAAGGCAAGTGGATTTATAAGATTTGTGCTTAACGGATTGCAGAAGTCCAGCACGTTGTAACCGGTCACTGGGGACCGAAGAGTCACTGTTGTTTCAGGCACAGAGGGCAGGAAAACCAGGAATCTACGGACCCTAGGTCGCGGCAGACAAGCCCCTTATAGTCAGTACGTAGCTGGGGTCAGGGGGAGTGAAGACTTTGGAGTTCTGCAGGACACGTAAGGATTCAGCTCCTTCACAGGAAGGCCCCTAACACAAAGCTGACTGGGCAGGTACAGCAAGCATTGCTGAAGATTTAGGGGGGGAACTACGCTTCAGGCTGGTTGTCCTCGTTATATTGGAGTTAAAGGAGGCCCCTAACTTGTCCAGCCGCTGCCTCAAAATCACTCTCCGTGGATCAGCCTCCCTGGGACCTGCCTTATCATCTTGCAAGTAAGGTATGGAAAGACGCTGACCGTGTGAGACTGTGTTCTTTACCGCACTCGACTTCACTACTTTACATAGGACTTTGAGGGACCAGTCCCACCTGTAGGGGACCCGACATCTAGCTGCCTCACCATCCCCTCAGAGATCTACAGCAGCGCTGGTACTAATTACCAGAATACACAGGTGGCGTCCGAACTGTACATACATCAATCCCCTGTAAATATATCCCCAACATACGCCAGACCGCCCGGGCACAGACCGAGCCACAGCTACCTGTGACAAACCCATAGACTTCTACGGGCTCGGCTTTTGAGTACCCCATTGCCCTGGTAACCACAATTGTTGGTGGCGGGTCGACACAAAAACTTGGCGTCACGAACAGGATACGAAACTCGCGAAATTGCGAGCCCTGCGAGCCTAAGGACTTGTTTTTGTAAAAAAGGACTGTTTGCATTTTGGCGCCAAAATCGCCATTTTTGTCGCCATATTCGCGCCCTCAGGCGCTGGAGAAGAAGGTGGGCGTACCTTCGTGGGCGTCTTTCCCCCCTGTGGCGCGAAGAAAAATGCCTGCCCTCTCAAAGTGCTACTACAACATGCGGTCCTGCCCTACAGCAAAGGAGGTCCGCCTCCTCTTCTCCTTCCCTGCGAGGAGGAGGAGACGCAAAACCCACCTCCACGGGGGAGACCGGATGTCTCCGCAGAAAGGAAAGAAAATCTTCTGGAACATGATGGAGGCAGGACGTGCGCAAACCGAGTGGGCAGCGGAGGAAGGGAGGCCCCGTGCCCCCGCCAAGCTGCCATCAGCATCGGAGACTTATGCAATCCTGCACCTGCAACAGGCGTTGTTAGAGCTTCAGGAGGAGAAGCACGCCTAAAGATGTTCCAACCCGGACTGGAGGAGATTGAGAGACGCCGCTGGGAACCTGCTGAAGTGGCAATTGACGAACACGGCGTCCCCTCCCCTCAATGAACCCCCACGATTCAAAAAACCGAAGAGTCTGCTGCCCAAGGCGAAGGAGCAACGGAGGCTGCCCCCGAAAGTACCGTTCCCGATCCCACTGGTGAAGCGGTGGATGCGGAGGAGGTTGAGGAGGTACAGCCAATCCGGAACGCCCGCCCGGCCAAGAGGCCGCAGCAGATTATCGGTCCCGGCAGGGACACCGGAGGGGTCCTGTCCGTCACTACCAGATGTGGACGGGGGACGAAATGGCGCGCCTGGATGACGTCGCCTACACCGCCAGTGGGAACAAGAATGGGGGAGTCGTGAAAAAAGAGGCGTCAGCAGGAAGAAGAGCAGAAATCAGAGGAACCGCCAGCGACAGTATGCCGAGCTGATTGCTGATAAGGAGACTGTCCGTCGCGACAAAGGTACCTTACGGAACCGCGGGCGGCGGGGGTGTGTGGTGAGTTCCAGCTCCGGAAGGGCTGGGGCTTTATCCGTGACCGGGCCTCTACCCAGCGGTCTTCGTTAGAGGCGTGACGTGGAATCTCACTTGCCACAAGGCCTCCCGGGAGGGACTTAGTGAACGGAGATATTAGTCACCTACGCGGCATTGGGGAATGAAGGGGTGGTATGCCCTGGAAGTCGCCATCGTCCGCGACCCCGTCCCAGACGCAGGTACCGTCACCATTACCACCGCGTCCCCGTTTCCAGCTCAAGAAGCATCCGGCCCGTGCCCCAGCATGCCCCTGAAAAGTCATCGCAACTAGCGACCCAAGTTCATCGCAAGTTAGAGCCCCTCCACATCGCCCACATGCGACCCAGTCTAGATCGCAAACCCTGACGCGGTCTATATCGCTAACAGTAATTGAGACGCAATCGGTGTCATGTGGAGGACTGTACCAGTTGCGCCCTGGAGGTTCGCACCAGAAACTGTTGCAACCCAGCCCCTGATCGCAGCACATGATTTGTGGTCTTGGGGATAAAAGGGCTCATTGCATCGTTCCAGCCCCGGGGTGGAAAATGTAGTGGAAAAAGTATTTGCAGAAAATGAATAGATAAGTAAGAGTTGGTGAGATCCCTATCGGATCTACCACAAGTAGAAAGCAGAAAGTTTAAAATGTTTTTGAAAAGTTTTGCACAGGTTATATATAATGAATATTATTTCTAGTTTTAGAATGCCCGGCTGGGTAATTGGTAATTGATAATTGGTAATGATAGATGATAAACAGTTGCACTTTTATAATGTGATTTATTATGTCTTTCTTTATAAATGGACTTTTGAGGTTAAGGACTATGCTAACCCAGAACTTTCTTGTACATAGTTGCGCTTCGGTGGGCCCTTTCTGGTTTACAAAAAACCATCCATAACTACCCCTGAAAAACAAAACCCGTATGGTGTGGCATGAGTGAGGTCTGCAATCGGACGTCCTGCAGCCCACCCGGACCCACGTTGAAGGTTTGGTGCGGGTCCTTCACAAGTATATTGTAAATTTATTTATTGATGCTGATTGATATTTGTTTTTTGTATTAAGTTTGTAACGTTCAAAGTATTCTTACCTCCGGATGGGAAGATGTTATTGTTAAAAGTTATCATTGTAAACAAATGTCTTTTGTATTTCACAGCCCGGGAGTGCTGTGTTTACCATGGGGGAATGTGTAGCCTGGTGGTAGGCACACGCAGTTACCCTGGAGAGTGTTATGGCGAGGGCAGCGGCTTAATGCTCAATATGCATTCACTCTACACACACTAGACACACCCTTAGGGTAGTGGAGTATACTCTAGGGAGTGGTCAAGAAGGTATGTGTAGGAGTGATTTTAGTCAGTCAGTCTAGTTCCTGTCTTCGGGCAGTAAGGACGTGGAGAGTCTGCGTTGGACTACAGTGAGAGAGTCTGTATCTAGGGGAGGAAGGAGTCTAGATTGCTATCTCATCAGCTTGGAAAGTGGAGTCTGGGATTAGGTGTTGAATACCCTTAGTCTGGTCAGAGCTGTGTCATTCCTCAGCATACATGAAGAAAGAACAAGTTGTAACCAGAAAGTCTTCAGCATTCCTGTCTAGAGGACGGTTCAGGTACAGTGACGTGCTCCTGCCTGTGATAACTGAGCATCTGTGGCTAACTTGATTGGAAGGAAAAGGAAAGAAGTGACTGCTCGACCCTTGGCTAGTAAGAGTGCTTATGTTACCAGCGTGGGACAAGGCGAAAGGCAAAGTGGATTTATAAGATTTGTGCTTAACGGATTGCAGAGTCCAGCGTTTAACCGGTCACTGGGGACCGAGAGTCATGTTGTTTCAGGCACAGAGACAGGAAAACCAGGAATCTACCGGACCCTAGGTCGCGGCAGAAAGCCCTTATAGTCAGTACGTAGCTGGGGTCAGGGGGAGTGAAGACTTTGGAGTTCTGCAGGACCACGTAAGGATTCAGCTCTTCACAGGAAGGCCCCTAACACAAAGCTGACTGGGCAGGTACAGAAGCATTGCTGAAGATTAGAGGGAACTACGCTTCAGGCTGGTTGTCCTCGTTTTATTGGAGTTAAAGGAGGCCCTAACTTGTCCAGCGCTGCCTCAAAATTACACTCCCCGTGGATCAGCCTCCCTGGGACCTGCCTTATCATCTTGCAAGTAAAGGTATGGAAAGACGCTGCCCGTGTGAGACTGTGTTCTTTAACCGCACTCGACTTCACTACTCACATAGACTTTGAGGGACCAGTCCCCCGTAGGGGACCCGATCTAGCTGCCTCACCATCCCTCAGAGATCTACAGCAGCGCTGGTACTAATTACCAGAATACTACAGGTGGCGTCACGAACTGTACATACATCAATCCCCTGTAAATATATCCCCAACATACGCCAGACCGCCCGGGCCACAGACCGAGCCACAGCTACCTGTGACAAACCCCATAGACTTCTACGGGCTCGGCTCTGAGTACCCCATTGCCCTGTAACCCACAATTGTGGTGGCGGGTGGGACACATACTCATGGGAGGGTCATCCATGCCTTTCCCTCATGGTGAAGTGGTGAACGGTTGATGGCGTGGTGAGTTCTTCTGTGGCCCCATCGACATGGCACGCTTATGGTAAGGCATGGAGAGAGGGTTTTGTCTTTGTGGGTGATAAACCTGTTCCGTCATCTGATTCCATTCAATTGGAGGTCCTTATCTAGTATTTACTCCAATTTCAAGATATAGTTGTTTTCAGGTATTTTTGCGCAGAAGTATCTAGCCAGTTTAGCTTTCTACTTCAAATCCCGTGGCTGCAGAGACATTACTAAGTATTTTTGTTATTCGGCAGGTTATTACGGGCTGGAGAAGGTCACACTTGAGAAGAGAGCAGACAGCCCAACACATTTCATTTGCTCAAGCGTCTCCTTGACTGCACCTTCCCATCAGCTCTTCTGTTCTTTTTCTGCTACTTTTGACCTCACCTTTTTTGAAGTTTTGCATTTTAGCGAACTGGCTTCACTATCCCAACGCATTCAGGAGGCCTTCGCCATGATGACGTCACCTCCAGCATGGTTCTTGGGTACCTCTAATTTAATCCCTGGTCCAGTTGTTCTCCTGGTCATTATTACCTCATTTTTCTCTCTGGAAGAATTCTCTCTCTCTTACAAGATTTCAATTTTATCACTCCTTTGTAAGTGTTGGCCCCCAAGGAATTTTTCCTAACTCTGAAATTCAACGCATTGGCCGCGGCATTCTTTTTTTTTTCTAGGCACAAGTATGTTAGCCCGGATTTATTGGTTTAGTAACTATTTTCTATTCGCAGGTGGTGCTTAAACCTGTAGTATGGTTACTGTGCCATTCATATATCTTTTGAACGGCACAGAGAGCAGAGTCAACCAGGTGGAAGAGGTCTTGCTTTTCGTGGCTTGCTCGTTTACTGTATAGGTGTTAGCGGATGTATGTCACCTGAGGTTCTACCAAAAGTTGTTAGGATTGCCCGGACCTCCTGTTCCCCCATTATTTTAGTCTTCCATGCTGGCGGGAATGACCTCTACTTTTTCTGTTCTGCAGAACTACTCACAATTATGCAGTCTGATGTTTCATGTTCCATGGCCCTGGAACTTATCCTGGTTTGGTCAAATGTCATTGCTTGTGTTGTAGGGCAAAGGCCAAATGTATTATGTCTCAATTTGTGCATTCCAGGCCAGAGTTATTGTCAGGCAGCTCTAGGGGGACAAATCAAGACTTTTGTTGGCCGATATAGTTCATTTGACGAAATCGGTTTAGATATTTTTATTTTGATCATGCTAGACTGCATTGAACGGGTTTTTTATTCCATGGGTTGGGGTTGGAGCACAGTCATTAGACATTGCTCCTCCTTGGTGGTCAATTTCACAATGTTGATGGTTTTTGTACCAAGGCTGACTTGCACCGGGAGTAAGGTTGTTGTGTGTAGCCCTGGTACACAATACCAGGAGGATGGTGGAGAGGTAACAGTTAAGGGCTCTTCATAACATCACGTACACTTCGGACACACCCAGCAGGGGTGTGGAGGGGAGTGATTCATTCAGTCAGATTCCTGTCCTCGACAGAGCAGACTGTTCAGTCTGAGGCCTGTTAGCAGTTCAGAAAGTGGAGGCTAGTACAGGTGGCCTAGTTCACCTCAGCCTAGTCAGAGCTGTGCCCCACTGGAAGACAGATGAGATATCTATTAAGAGTTGAGCAAATCGAAGGGCAAAGTGGAAGAGAACAGAGAAGTGCCATAGGTCAAGGATACCTGCACATTGTTACCGGTCACTGGGGACCGAAGGATCACTATTAGCTTCAAGCATAGTGGTAAGAAAACCAGAGACTTACCGGACCTTAGGTCGCGGCAAGCAGCCCCGAATAGTCAGTACGTAACTGGGGTCAGGGGAAGTGAGGACCTTGAGTCTCTGCAGGACAAGACAGGAATTCAGCTTTCTCACAGGAAGGCTCCGACCACAAAACTGACTGGCAGAACAGCTTTGGAATAGCTGGAATTATAGAGGGAACTACGCTTCAGGCTGGTTGGACTCATCATCATTGGACAGTAAAGGAGGGCCCCTAACTTGCTTAAACGTTGCCTCAAAGCTCATCCTCCATCAACCCATCAGCCTCCCTGGGACCTGCTTACCATCTTACAAGTAAAGGTATGGAAAGACGCTGATCGTGTGAGACTGAGTTATTTATCTGCATGCCTGCACAACCCTGCTTTAACTACCGACCTGAGGGAAGAGTCCCACCTGTAGGGGACCTGACATCTAGCTGCCTCACCATCCCTCAGAGATCTACAGCAGCGCTGGTACAAATTACCAGAAGACTACAGGTGGCGTCACGAACTGTATATAAATCTATCCCCTGTAAATATATCCCTAACATACGCCAGACCGCCAGGGCCACAGACCGAGCCACAGCTACTGTGACAAATCTCATAGACTTCCATGGGCTCGGCTCTGAGTACCCCATTGCCTGGTAACCCACAATTGTGGTGCGTGGTCGAGACAAATTGGCGTCACGAACAGGATCCGAAACTTGCAGCATTGCGAGCCCTGTGTGCCTGTGGAGTTTTTGGTGAAAAAGACTGTTGCTGTTGTTTGGCGCCAAATACCGCCATATTTGCCGCCAGATTCGCGCCCTAAGGCGCTGGAGAGAAGAGGGGGGCGTACCTTAAAGAGCGCGCAGAGTCTTGGACACGCCCCTGGCTCTGATGATCGGCAGGTCCTGCAACAGGAAGTGAACGCTCTGACATCAGAGCGCCTGCGACGAAGGTCCTGTTCCCACTGCGGTGCCTGTGAAAGCAGCGTCTGAAACCGGTGGCTCTGTTTAACCAAGGGGGCGCTAAGATGTCACAACAAAACGGCTGCAGTGCGGCCCCGGCCGGAGGCCCCAATCCGCACCGCTTGGTATTGTAGCGCCAGATGGGGGCGCAGGCCCTGCACCCAGTCCGGTAGTCCCGATCATGCCACTAACGCTCCCATATATGCCTGGGGCGAAATGGCTTCCCCAGTACAGCGGTGAGCCAGGCACATTAGCAGGCTTCAAGCGGAAGTTATGCAGCATCCTAGAAATGTACTCCATGCCTGAGAGACAAAAAGCTGCTGTGCTAATAGGGCAGCTAACTGGCGCTGCTGAGAGGGAAGTGGAGACTTGGGATACCGTTGATCAGGAGTCGGTACCTGCGATCTTCCTTAAGCTACATGCCATATTTGAAGACCGCACAGAAACGGATCTTCGGATGGCCTTCTATCACTGTTCACAACAGCCAGGTGACAGCATCCGGGACTATGCTTGCCGACTACAGGGAGCCCTGAGAGCCCTCAAGCAGATTAACAATTTAAATGCTATCGATGAGAATAAAATGCTGAAAGAACAATTTATACAGGGATTGAGATCCCAAGAGGAACGCAGAACTGTAAACTGGTGGTCCTTAGACCATCCGGATGCTACCTTTGATGCCCTAAAAGACATGGCAATAAAAGGGCTGCGGCCCCTGGGCAAACCTGCGGTGGCAACCCAACATCATCGGGGTGAAGTCACTCTGGAACCGGCAGAAAACCCCTTTTCCCCGCTAGTGGCCGAAGCCAAGACGCCGGTGACACCTCCTAGTGAATTGGACTGTCTGCGCTCAGAGGTGCGCCAGCTGACTAAAAATCTGGCTGCTGTGATGAGTGCCCTGCAGCTGCGGAAAGAGGAGGAAGGGAAGATCTTGTTAGCTGACTGCCCAGAAGACGTCCCGTGGATGCACCGGAGAAGAAAGAAGACGTCGCCCCCCCGGAGGAGGACAACGCCACCCCCAGGAGCGACCTCTGATCAACACCCTCCTCGTCGAGAGATCATCTGTTATCGCTGCAACCGGAAAGGTCATCTGTCTCCACAGTGTCCTTTAAACGGGCAGAACCTGGGTCCAAGGGCCAACACCCAGGAGAATACCGTCAGGCCCCCTAGACTGGAACCGCAGGTATGTGGGCGGGCGACCCTACCTGTCTATTATTCTAGATGGTATTGCTGTTCCGGCATTGTTAGACACTGGGTCGCAGGTGACCCTAATACCTGATGCCCTATATACCAAGTACTGGTCAATGGACAGTCTTAAACCTCCGAGCCTTGACTTTACCGTGTATGCTTCTAATGGTCTTCTGTAGAAGTACTCGGGACAAAATGTGTAGATGTAAAAGTGGGCAGAGAGGAATTGAAAGACCAGGGGCTTCTGGTAGTAAAGACTGTAAATGAGGAGAATGGTTTAAATATAATTTTGGGTACTAACATTATCGGTAATTGTTTGGGAGAAGTTGTGTTCTTGCTCCAACAGCTCGCTGAGATTGCCCGACCAAGGCAGAGAGGAGTAATCCAAAGAGAGATCCGGGCCCTGGTGTGTCAGCAGCAAGCGAAGCTTACCGACGGCGAAATTGGTAATGTACGGGTCACTGACTCGGATCCTATTGTGATACCCCCAATGAGTGAAATGATCATCTGGTGCAGGGCAGCCATAGGTCTGAGAGGACAGAATTATCAAGCTGTAGTAGAACCCACCATTCAGAACATAGACCTACACTTATGACTGCTAGAGGAGTAGTAGAGGTGGTGAATGGAAGAGTACCGGTACGGCTTCTCAATTGGGGAGATGATGAGGTAAACTTACCCGTTATGCAACCATTGCTAAACTTCATGCTGTTGACAATAATTCTATTCTCCCGGCTGAGTCCTTAGACTCCTGTCAAATAGCGGAGGACAATGACCCAGCAACTCAGGTGGCGGAATGGTGTCAGCAGCTCCATGTTGGGACGGACACCACTCCCGCTCACCAGAAGCAAGGGGTATTACGGGTGGTGCAAGAGTATGCCAAGTGTTTAGCAAGCACCCACTTGATTTTGGGGTAATTAAGGGAGTACAACATCATATCCCTACAGGCAGTCATCCTCCCATCAAAGAGCGGTATAGGCCCATACCTCCAGCTCATTATCAGAAGGCTAAAGAAATGTTGAATGATATGAAGAAAGCCGGGGTGATAAGGGATAGTTGTAGCCCCTGGGCAGCACCTCTAGTTCTGGTTAAAAAGAAAGATGGTAGTATGAGAATGTGTGTGGATTACAGGCAGGTGAACCGCATAACACACAAGGATGCATACCCGTTACCACGTATAGAGGAATCATTAGCTGCTCTGAAAACGGCTAACTACTTTTCTACCTTGATCTGACTAGTGGTTACTGGCAAGTGGCTGTGGCTGAGGAGGATCGTGAGGAAAACGGCTTTCACCACCCAATGGGGCTCTGTGAGTTCGACAGAATGCCGTTTGGGCTCAGCAGTGCCCCAGGAACATTTCAGAGAGTGATGGAAAACTGTCTGGGACATCTCAATTTTGAAACCGTGCTGCTATACCTAGACGACGTTATCGTGTATTCCAAGACATATGAGGACCATCTGAAGCACCTGGCAGAAGTATTCGAGTCCCTGTCCAGGTACGGGATGAAGTTGAAACCCTCAAAATGCCATCTACTCAAACAGAAGGTACAATACTTGGGGCACATCGTCAGTTCGGAAGGAGTAGCGCCGGACCCAGAGAAAGTCACTGCCATCCAGAAGTGGCCGGAGCCGAAAAACCTTAAGGAAGTGCGACAGTTCCTGGGACTAACGGGTTACTACAGGAGATTCGTGAAAGATTACACGAAGAAGGCAGCTCCTTTACAGGACCTCCTGGTAGGACAATCCTTAAAGAGCAGAAACCCTCCCTTTAACTGGGGTAAAGAACAGGCTGAAGCATTCCAAAAGATGAAAGAGATCCTTACAGGTGATGAGATCTTGGCCTATCCTGATTACAGCCAACCGTTCCTGTTGTACACCGACGCCAGTAATGAAGGTTTGGGAGCAGTTCTCAGTCAGAAGCAGAATGGCCAAGAAAAAGTCATCGCATATGCCAGCAGAAAACTCAGGCCAACTGAAAGGAATCCGGAAAATTATAGCAGCTTCAAGCTGGAGTTTCTGGCGCTGGTCTGGGCCATTACGGAAAGATTTAAGCACTATCTGGCCTCCAATAAGTTCACGGCGTACACAGACAACAACCATTAACGCACCTGGAAACCGCCAAGCTGGGCGCCATGGAGCAGCGATGGATGGCTCGGTTGTCCAATTACCAGTTTACTATCAAGTACCGGGCAGGTCGAAAGAATGCTAATGCTGACGTATTGTCCCGAATGCCGCATGACTCTGATACGGAAGAAGAATCGGACGACCTGGAAGAAATTGAGCTACCTGCGTTCCATCGAAATGGGGTAGTCCATGAGCATCGAGTCAACAGAAAGCAGTATGGTGCAACATTAAATCCTTTACCCCATCACAGTTGGAAAGAGACTCAGGACAGCGATCCAGTGGTCAGCCGCATCAAGGAGTTGTTAAAACAGGAAGGTTCCTCCTTGGAAAAGGATGCACCTATGTCAGCAAAGCTCCTGTGGAACGAGAAAAGCAGGTTGTTCCTATACCGTGAGAAGTTGTGCAGGAGATACGTCAACCCCAGAACCCACGAGATGGTCTGGCAAATAGTGGTCCCCAAGGCAGACGTCCCAATGGTGTTGGAAGCGTACCACGATCAAGCAGGACACTTTGGCTGGAGAAAGCTGGAGACCCTGTTGAGGTGCCGGTTCTACTGGGTAGGGATGCGCAGCTCCGTCGAGAGGTGGTGTCGGAACTGTGGACCCTGTGGTCTCAGAAGAAAGGACTACGGTAGTCAGAAGGCACCCCTGCAACCTATCCGGACGACTCGTCCCCTGGAGATTGTGGCCCTGGACCACGTCAAATTGTCGCCAAGTAGATCTGGATACTCATACGCCCTGACCATGGTGGACCATTACTCCAGATTTCTGGTGGTTGTTCCAGTTAAGGACCAGACCGCAGTGACGGCAGTGAAAACCTTTCAAGCAAACTTCTGCAGACCGCATGGGTATCCGGAGCAAGTATTAACCGATCAGGGACCTGCTTTCGAAGTCGATTTATTCAAGGAATTCTGTCACATGTACGGGTGCAAGAAAATTAGAACAACACCATATCACCCTCAAACCAACGGTCTCTGCGAAAAAATGAACCATATTGTCCTTGACTTGTTGAGATCCATACCGTTGGAAGACAGGAATCGATGGCCGGATTTACTACCTGATTTGGTTGACTTGTATAACCATATACCTGTAAGTTCAACTAACTGCACTCCAGCTTATCTTATGAGAGCAAGGCCTGGAAAACTACCAATGGATCTAGAACTTGGAGTGGTAGAACCGGAGGCAGACGACGCCGTTGAAAACTGGGACATCAATCGGCAAGAGCAATACAGAAGAGTGCAAGTCTGCGTGGAGGAAAGTCTCAACAAGGCACGGGGAAAACAGGAAGATGTTTACAACAGAAATGCTCCTGCCAAGCCTTTGATGCCTGGAGAGGTAGTATTAAAAAGAAAAAGGAAGATGCACAAATTGGATAACCAGTGGGAGCAAGAACCCTACGTCATACAAGATTCTAAATATGACAACAGAAAAGTTTGTGTCGTCAGTAAGGACGGAGGAAGAACAATAACCACTGTGTCCAGAGACCATTTGAAATTGTGTCCAGAACCCTTAAAGCGTTGTGAAAAGAACCCTGTCATCAATCAAGGAGAAAGAAAGGAAGAGGTCATACACACAGATCTGGGAGATTTTCCTGCGGATTGGCCCCGACTGGGAGATGCTGTGATAATTCCAGTGTTGCAGTTTTATCAGCCACAAGAGGAAGTTCTACCTCCAGTTGTGCCCGTGGTGCCAGTTGAGCCCGTTCAGGAGTTACCCATTCCAGCAACACCTCAACCTGTGGAATCTCAAGAAGGATCATCAGAAGCAGCGCCCCATACTATGGGATCCCCTGGTGAAGCTGACTCACACCGCCCAGCCATCAGTACGCTTGCCAGATCCATAGAAAGATTGAGGCAGTTCTATAGTTTGCCGTTACGCAGTGCAGACAGATCGCAACTTGATATACCTGAAGCTACACCACGTAGATCAGAGCGAACCACCAAAGGGAAGTTACCCATTAGATATCAGCAGTGATTATAACGAATTAATGTGAATATTGTAAAAAGTCTATATATATATGTGTTTTTCCCTATTATGTCTTATAATGGACTCAGAGGCTGAGGACTGAGCCAGCCCAAAAACTGTATCCTGTAAATAGTTGCACTAAGGTGCCTTTTAATGGTTTCACACGAAGCCTTGACTTACCTCTGAACAGAAAACCCGTGTGGTGTGGCACTGAGTGAGGTATGTAGCAGCAAAAAAATGGGGATATAAAACTTAACATTTAATGAACTTAATGCTAAAAAGGGGACACACAAACAAATACCATCCTCCAAACAAATAGTGAGGATATATGATATAATAAGAGAGTTGAGTCCAATAAGGACAACAAGAAATAGGAGATATATAGTACGTCAGACAATATATAATATATAATTAGCTCTGCACCGCAAGAGCAAAATATGACTACCTAAATGCAAGTGTAGGCATCGCTTATTTGTAAGTCATGTGTCTGAGACTTAATCAAACGTATGTGAGACAACATCTATAAAAGGAATGATCTCACCCATTTGAATGGCGATATTCGCTCTAGAATTCATCTCCTAATAAAGTATGCATATGGTCATTTTCAGATTAAACAAGGCCCTTTCCCAACGCGTTTCCTCCTTGCAGGATTCATCAGGGGATATGGCAGCTAGACACATCTATATCAAATGCATTGCTCTCATAGGGAGAAAAAAACATACAACTCCTCCTTATATCAATAGGAAAGACACTCCCACCACCATTTAAACCAATTAGTGCAAAACAAAAAACGAACCACCAATAAAACGTGATGTGCATGGTTTAAAAATACATGCCTGTATTAATGAGGTCATAATCTTGTTGAAACGCACGCCACACTTTACATAAAGCCTATAGCGATCTCACCATTTGCCAAATAGTGATCGCACGCCGTGTACTCATAGCGCATGCGCAGTTAGTCATTTCCGGTATTCCCCTTCATTGGACATCCGGTCTATTGATACCAACTCACATGCGTCCATTCAGCGATGTAAAAACACCGCGCGCATGCGTCATTTAGAATAGTGGCTTCCGGTGTGTAAAGTGAACCCATTTAAAGAGGCATTCCAGAACGCACAATTATGCTACGTCCTATAATGGGACGTTAAATGAAATCGCAAATTGCGGCGAAAACCAAACGCAAATGTACGACTTATGTCATGGCACAACTAAAGCGTCATAATACAATAATATTGAGTCCTAGATGGCGCCATTAAATATTCTTGCAAACAGCCTAAATTATTGCGGCACAGCATAACAGAAGCGTCATAATGCAATTATATTGCGTCCCAGATGGTGCCATTAAATATTCTTGCAAACAGCATCTCATTTTGCGACTAAAATCGTGCCATTGCTTACTTCAAAACAATGTAATACCAAATTAATAAAAGATGAGTAAACAATTATTTAGTATGAATAACCTCTTTCAACGGAAGACACTTAGCGACATCATCTTAGTGACATTTAATAATTTACCAAAATCTGATATTAGCATATAGAAATATAAGGAAGGACAAACAAGATCATTTTAACCCCTTCTATACTATTATTAATACAGACATGATATAAAAAATCTCCAAACTAAAAATAATGGAGATTAATCCTCTCGCACTAAGGGTAAATCCAAGAACATTTAAAGGAGCATCTACCAAAGGTGTCCCATGATACTCCAAACTAAAAAATAGATATGGAGAGAGGGAATACCATTCCCTATAAGGAATTTCATATATATATTAGAGCTTGGGCTGGCTTACCACACTATGGAATGATACCAAAATTATTACATTGCTATATTTGGAAAAATTGTAAAGGAACAAAATGGAATAGTCAAATATAGGAACCAGCATTCATAGATCATGATAAAAAACATTATAAAAAACATTATTGATTGGAAAGGAAGAAAGGAAAAAGGGAAGCCTGACAGATCCCTGTCAAGTACCTATTTCCATCTGACCCTGCCTAACAGCGGAGGTTGGAGCCCTAAAGTCCTGCGCAAGTGGCCCCCCGGTCCACGGCGGCTAACCCTAACTAAATCACCCTGCAAAACCCTATACTAGAGAAAGCAGGAATAGGAAAGTTGTTCATTTAAACCATATGGAGAGACAGTTTTTAGTCGAAAAATCCACTTAGTCTCTCGTTGTAATATTAAATTGTCCCAGTCACCACCACGAATCGGTCTGGGTACCTTATCAATACCCATGAATTTTATTGCATTAGGGTCTCCCCCATGTTTGAGGTTGATATGTCTGGCCACAGGTGTATCCATATTCCTCGCTATGTCTCTCATGTGCTCACCAATTCTCCTCCTAAACTCTCTGATGGTTTTTCCAACATAGATCATACCACATAGGCAAATTGCCCTGTAGATAACACCTTCACTCCTGCAGTTGATAAAAGAGGTAATCTCAAATCTTGTTGAGTTATCAGATGCAAAAAATTGTTTGCCAACTTCCACATTTTTACAGGCAATGCAACCACTACATTTAAAGCACCCCACAACATTGGATTTTAGCCAGGTTTTTTTTCGACATTTACAAAGTGACTCTTAACCAGTCTATCCTTTAAAGACCTTCCTTACGAAAGGTAATTTGGGGATGACAGGGCAAGAGATCCCCAATGTCCTGGTCCATTTTCAGGATAGGCCAATGGTTTTTCAAGATCTGCCTTAGATCATCGGCCCCGTTATTAAATGTGGTAATAAATCTAAGACCCAAAAATTCATCTTCTTGTTTAGGGGATTGAGTCAGTAATTCCATCCTATTTTTAATTTTGATGTCATTATAGGCTCCTTTTAACACACGATCAGGATAGCCTCTATCCAAAAATCTATGTCGTAGATCATTTGCTTGACGTTTAAAATTATTGTCATCTGAGCAATTTCTACGAATCCTCGTGTATTGACCCTTAGGTATACCTTTCTTCTGGGCCAAAGGATGACTGCTCTCCCATTCAGAAGAGAATTAGTGGCCGTAGGTTTTCTATGAATGCTGGTACTCAAGGTTCCATCATCATTCCTCTCAATCAGCACATCAAGGAATGGCAATTTAGATGGATTCCATTCATACGTGAAACTCAGACCAATGTCATTCATGTTTAGACTCCTGACAAATTCAGCAAAAGATTCTCCTGTACCTTTCCAAATGATAAAAACGTCGTCAATATATCTCAACCATAAAAGAGCCTTTTCAGCTCCGACGACACCATTTTCACCAAAAATCACTGTCTCTTCCCACCAGCCCAGGAGTAAATTAGCATACGAGGGGGCACAAGGGCTCCCCATCGCAGTACCCTGAGCTGGTGGTAAAATTTGCGATCAAACACAAAAAAATTATGTGTTAATAGATAACGTAAACAATCGCAGACAAAGATGTTGTGTGCCTTAAACTGTGAACCTCTACTCTTTAGAAAGTATTCAGTTGCCTCTAGCCCTTTGTCGTGGGGAATGGATGAATAAAGTGCCTCAACATCGATACTAGCAAGAATAGTGTCAGGTTCCATAACAACCCCATCGATTTTACTCAATAAATCTGTCGTATCCCTCGTGTATGAGCAAAGGGCAAGGACAAATGGATTTAAAATCTTATCCAGATAAATGCCCAGATTTTTCGTGAGACTGCTCACACCTGACACAATTGGTCTACCCTTAAGGGGATCAACCCCCTTATGTACCTTAGGGAGACAGTAGAATGTGGCCAATGTAGGGAACTTTGGTATAATGAATTCACTCTCATTTTTATCAATAACCCCTATTGAGAGGCCATTCAATGTGATTTGTCTTAACTCATTAGTGAATACCATGGTGGGGTCAGAAGAAAGAACACAATAACACTCTCTGTTGTTCAAGATGTTAAGGCACATTTTCTTATAATCTAAAGAGTTTAGTACCACTACATTACCACCTTTATCAGAACTTTTGATGGTAATGTCCTGATCTTTTTCCAGATCTTTAAGTGCCATCATTTCATGACGGGTCAAATTGTATTGGGTAAAAGAGGGAGATTCACCAAGTTTCTGTATGTCTTTAGAAACCAAATTCAAGAATATATCGATCGACGTAAGGTCTGATTGGGGAGGTGGCATTTTTTTACTCTTACATTTAAGATCTGTAAAAGGACCTTTACCACTTATACTAGAGTCAGTATCAGAGAGGTTATACAGGACTCTAATATCCTCCAGGAGGGAGTCCGAAACCCCTAATTCATTGCATGTCTTTTTTTGAGATTGAATATGAAATTTCTTCCATTTAAGTTTCCTGACGCATGCGCGCGGTGTTTTTACATCGCTGAATGGACGCATGTGAGTTGGTATCAATAGACCGGATGTCCAATGAAGGGGAATACCGGAAATGACTAACTGCGCATGCGCTATGAGTACACGGCGTGCGATCACTATTTGGCAAATGGTGAGATCGCTATAGGCTTTATGTAAAGTGTGGCGTGCGTTTCAACAAGATTATGACCTCATTAATACAGGCATGTATTTTTAAACCATGCACATCACGTTTTATTGGTGGTTCGTTTTTTGTTTTGCACTAATTGGTTTAAATGGTGGTGGGAGTGTCTTTCCTATTGATATAAGGAGGAGTTGTATGTTTTTTTCTCCCTATGAGAGCAATGCATTTGATATAGATGTGTCTAGCTGCCATATCCCCTGATGAATCCTGCAAGGAGGAAACGCATTGGGAAAGGGCCTTGTTTAATATGAAAATGACCATATGCATACTTTATTAGGAGATGAATTCTAGAGCGAATATCGCCATTCAAATGGGTGAGATCATTCCTTTTATAGATGTTGTCTCACATACGTTTGATTAAGTCTCAGACACATGACTTACAAATAAGCGATGCCTACACTTGCATTTAGGTAGTCATATTTTGCTCTTGCGGTGCAGAGCTAATTATATATTATATATTGTCTGACGTACTATATATCTCCTATTTCTTGTTGTCCTTATTGGACTCAACTCTCTTATTATATCATATATCCTCACTATTTGTTTGGAGGATGGTATTTGTTTGTGTGTCCCCTTTTTAGCATTAAGTTCATTAAATGTTAAGTTTTATATCCCCATTTTTTTGCTGCTACATATTTAAATACATTTTGGGGCAAATCTTTATCATACTGCTTTATTGACTATCTATACCCTGGAGCATGGCTGGCTTCCTAACGACTGGAATAGATACTAATCATTGGCTTACTGAAGTAAAGGATATTTTTTCTGATCGTGACTTTCAGCAAAAGAAATATACTCCATCTTTTAAACTCTGCATTTAAAGAATTGACTAGAGTATATAAAAACCAGATTGTATCTTGGTGGGAAGTACAAGGACTGGAATATTACATCAAAGCCGGTATTGTCCCCCGCCACTTGAGAATCTCTTTGGCACCTGGCTTGAGATATAAGAGTCCTGATTTACTAAGTAAATGGGAAAGAGGCCACTAATAGTTCACTCAAATTTATGCAGATTCTCCTCGATGATGAACGTATAACTTTGAATAAGTGTAACGAGATACTTAAAGAGCAAATCGAGGTCACAAAAAAATTTTCTTCTGAAGCAGAATTTTCTGCAAAAGAATTAGGTGTACAGAATACTCTTGAACGCTTTCAGTATCACCTGAAAGAAAGGAAACACAAACAATTTATTCGTGACCTACAAGATTTCAAAGAAAATAAGGCCTATCTCTTCCCCAATAGACCACCTGAACCTGTCTACACCTCCACAGACACTGAAGCATCTGATATTGAGGGTCATCATAAATCACAGAGGGGTAGACAACGTGGTCGTGGTGGTTATCGGAGAAGGGGATACGATCGGAGATCTAATTACTCCGTTGGTCCAAATTATTCTGCTGGTCCTAACCCTTCAACTTCCACTTCGGCTTCTTTTTTGGAGCAAGGTTACCCCTTACGGAGCAGATTAAACCCTACAGGCACACCATTTCAAGGGGAAACCCACAGGTCATAAATTTGTCGGATAGAGTCCTAACTGAAATCGAAATGTGTGTGCTAAGTAAAGGGTTGTCTTTTGTTCCCTCTAGTAACTTTGACTCGTTTGAGGGTACAAAGGACTTAATTTATTTGTCAGGAAACTTAAATGGAAGAAATTTCATATTCAATCTCAAAAAAAGACATGCAATGAATTAGGGGTTTCGGACTCCCTCCTGGAGGATATTAGAGTCCTGTATAACCTCTCTGATACTGACTCTAGTATAAGTGGTAAAGGTCCTTTTACAGATCTTAAATGTAAGAGTAAAAAAATGCCACCTCCCCAATCAGACCTTACGTCGATCGATATATTCTTGAATTTGGTTTCTAAAGACATACAGAAACTTGGTGAATCTCCCTCTTTTACCCAATACAATTTGACCCGTCATGAAATGATGGCACTTAAAGATCTGGAAAAAGATCAGGACATTACCATCAAAAGTTCTGATAAAGGTGGTAATGTAGTGGTACTAAACTCTTTAGATTATAAGAAAATGTGCCTTAACATCTTGAACAACAGAGAGTGTTATTGTGTTCTTTCTTCTGACCCCACCATGGTATTCACTAATGAGTTAAGACAAATCACATTGAATGGCCTCTCAATAGGGGTTATTGATAAAAATGAGAGTGAATTCATTATACCAAAGTTCCCTACATTGGCCACATTCTACTGTCTCCCTAAGGTACATAAGGGGGTTGATCCCTTAAGGGTAGACCAATTGTGTCAGGTGTGAGCAGTCTCACGAAAAATCTGGGCATTTATCTGGATAAGATTTTAAATCCATTTGTCCTTGCCCTTTGCTCATACACGAGGGATACGACAGATTTATTGAGTAAAATCGATGGGGTTGTTATGGAACCTGACACTATTCTTGCTAGTATCGATGTTGAGGCACTTTATTCATCCATTCCCCACGACAAAGGGCTAGAGGCAACTGAATACTTTCTAAAGAGTAGAGGTTCACAGTTTAAGGCACACAACATCTTTGTCTGCGATTGTTTACGTTATCTATTAACACATAATTTTTTTGTGTTTGATCGCAAATTTTACCACCAGCTCAGGGGTACTGCGATGGGGAGCCCTTGTGCCCCCTCGTATGCTAATTTACTCCTGGGCTGGTGGGAAGAGACAGTGATTTTTGGTGAAAATGGTGTCGTCGGAGCTGAAAAGGCTCTTTTATGGTTGAGATATATTGACGACGTTTTTATCATTTGGAAAGGTACAGGAGAATCTTTTGCTGAATTTGTCAGGAGTCTAAACATGAATGACATTGGTCTGAGTTTCACGTATGAATGGAATCCATCTAAATTGCCATTCCTTGATGTGCTGATTGAGAGGAATGATGATGGAACCTTGAGTACCAGCATTCATAGAAAACCTACGGCCACTAATTCTCTTCTGAGATGGGAGAGCAGTCATCCTTTGGCCCAGAAGAAAGGTATACCTAAGGGTCAATACACGAGGATTCGTAGAAATTGCTCAGATGACAATAATTTTAAACGTCAAGCAAATGATCTACGACATAGATTTTTGGATAGAGGCTATCCTGATCGTGTGTTAAAAGGAGCCTATAATGACATCAAAATTAAAAATAGGATGGAATTACTGACTCAATCCCCTAAACAAGAAGATGAATTTTTGGGTCTTAGATTTATTACCACATTTAATAACGGGGCCGATGATCTAAGGCAGATCTTGAAAAACCATTGGCCTATCCTGAAAATGGACCAGGACATTGGGGATCTCTTGCCCTGTCATCCCCAAATTACCTTTCGTAAGGGAAGGTCTTTAAAGGATAGACTGGTTAAGAGTCACTTTGTAAATGTCGAAAAAACAACCTGGCTAAAATCCAATGTTGTGGGGTGCTTTAAATGTAGTGGTTGCATTGCCTGTAAAAATGTGGAAGTTGGCAAACAATTTTTTGCATCTGATAACTCAACAAGATTTGAGATTACCTCTTTTATCAACTGCAGGAGTGAAGGTGTTATCTACAGGGCAATTTGCCTATGTGGTATGATCTATGTTGGAAAAACCATCAGAGTTTAGGAGGAGAATTGGTGAGCACATGAGAGACATAGCGAGGAATATGGATACACCTGTGGCCAGACATATCAACCTCAAACATGGGGGAGACCCTAATGCAATAAATTCATGGGTATTGATAAGGTACCCAGACCGATTCGTGGTGGTGACTGGGACAATTTAATATTACAACGAGAGACTAAGTGGATTTTTCGACTAAAAACTGTCTCTCCATATGGTTTAAATGAACAACTTTCCTATTCCTGCTTTCTCTAGTATAGGGTTTTGCAGGGTGATTTAGTTAGGGTTAGCCGCCGTGGACCGGGGGGGCCACTTGCGCAGGACTTTAGGGCTCCAACCTCCGCTGTTAGGCAGGGTCAGATGGAAATAGGTACTTGACAGGGATCTGTCAGGCTTCCCTTTTTCCTTTCTTCCTTTCCAATCAATAATGTTTTTTATAATGTTTTTTATCATGATCTATGAATGCTGGTTCCTATATTTGACTATTCCATTTTGTTCCTTTACAATTTTTCCAAATATAGCAATGTAATAATTTTGGTATCATTCCATAGTGTGGTAAGCCAGCCCAAGCTCTAATATATATATGAAATTCCTTATAGGGAATGGTATTCCCTCTCTCCATATCTATTTTTTAGTTTGGAGTATCATGGGACACCTTTGGTAGATGCTCCTTTAAATGTTCTTGGATTTACCCTTAGTGCGAGAGGATTAATCTCCATTATTTTTAGTTTGGAGATTTTTTATATCATGTCTGTATTAATAATAGTATAGAAGGGGTTAAAATGATCTTGTTTGTCCTTCCTTATATTTCTATATGCTAATATCAGATTTTGGTAAATTATTAAATGTCACTAAGATGATGTCGCTAAGTGTCTTCCGTTGAAAGAGGTTATTCATACTAAATAATTGTTTACTCATCTTTTATTAATTTGGTATTACATTGTTTTGAAGTAAGCAATGGCACGATTTTAGTCGCAAAATGAGATGCTGTTTGCAAGAATATTTAATGGCACCATCTGGGACGCAATATAATTGCATTATGACGCTTCTGTTATGCTGTGCCGCAATAATTTAGGCTGTTTGCAAGAATATTTAATGGCGCCATCTAGGACTCAATATTATTGTATTATGACGCTTTAGTTGTGCCATGACATAAGTCGTACATTTGCGTTTGGTTTTCGCCGCAATTTGCGATTTCATTTAACGTCCCATTATAGGACGTAGCATAATTGTGCGTTCTGGAATGCCTCTTTAAATGGGTTCACTTTACACACCGGAAGCCACTATTCTAAATGACGCATGCGCGCGGTGTTTTTACATCGCTGAATGGACGCATGTGAGTTGGTATCAATAGACCGGATGTCCAATGAAGGGGAATACCGGAAATGACTAACTGCGCATGCGCTATGAGTACACGGCGTGCGATCACTATTTGGCAAATGGTGAGATCGCTATAGGCTTTATGTAAAGTGTGGCGTGCGTTTCAACAAGATTATGACCTCATTAATACAGGCATGTATTTTTAAACCATGCACATCACGTTTTATTGGTGGTTCGTTTTTTGTTTTGCACTAATTGGTTTAAATGGTGGTGGGAGTGTCTTTCCTATTGATATAAGGAGGAGTTGTATGTTTTTTTCTCCCTATGAGAGCAATGCATTTGATATAGATGTGTCTAGCTGCCATATCCCCTGATGAATCCTGCAAGGAGGAAACGCATTGGGAAAGGGCCTTGTTTAATATGAAAATGACCATATGCATACTTTATTAGGAGATGAATTCTAGAGCGAATATCGCCATTCAAATGGGTGAGATCATTCCTTTTATAGATGTTGTCTCACATACGTTTGATTAAGTCTCAGACACATGACTTACAAATAAGCGATGCCTACACTTGCATTTAGGTAGTCATATTTTGCTCTTGCGGTGCAGAGCTAATTATATATTATATATTGTCTGACGTACTATATATCTCCTATTTCTTGTTGTCCTTATTGGACTCAACTCTCTTATTATATCATATATCCTCACTATTTGTTTGGAGGATGGTATTTGTTTGTGTGTCCCCTTTTTAGCATTAAGTTCATTAAATGTTAAGTTTTATATCCCCATTTTTTTGCTGCTACATATTTAAATACATTTTGGGGCAAATCTTTATCATACTGCTTTAGTGGCACTGAGTGAGGTCTGCATTTGGATGTCCTGCAGCCCACCCAGGACCCACGTTGAAGGTTTGGTGCGGGTCCTTCACAAGAATACTGAGTATTTATTGAATGTTTTGATGCCTTAATACTTTTGTATTTTTCTATATTCAATGTGTTGTTCGCAACGTTCAAGACATCCTCACCTCCCGGATGGGACGAATTAATGTTTAATGTTGATGTTTTCATGCATAAACAAAATGTCTCTTTGTATTTTACAGCCCGGGAGTGCTGTCGTTTACCATGGGGGAATGTGTAGCCCTGGTACACAATACCAGGAGGATGAGTGGAGAGGTAACAGTTAAGGGCTCTTCATAACATCACGTACACTTCGGACACACCCAGCAGGGGTGTGGAGGGGAGTGATTCATTCAGTCAGATTCCTGTCCTCGGACAGAGCAGACGTGTTCAGTCTGAGCCTGTTAGCAGTTCAGAAAGTGGAGGCTAGTACAGGTGGCCTAGTTCACCTCAGCCTAGTCAGAGCTGTGCCCCACTGGAAGACAGACTGAGATATCTATTAAGAGTTGAGCAAATCGAAGGGCAAAGTGGAAGAGAACAGAGAAGTGCCATAGGTCAAGGATACCTGCACATTGTTACCGGTCACTGGGGACCGAAGGATCACTATTAGCTTCAAGCATAGTGGTAAGAAAACCAGAGACTTACCGGACCTTAGGTCGCGGCAAGCAGCCCCGAATAGTCAGTACGTAACTGGGGTCAGGGGAAGTGAGGACCTTGAGTCTCTGCAGGACAAGACAGGAATTCAGCTTTCTCACAGGAAGGCTCCGACCACAAAACTGACTGGCAGAACAGCTTTGGAATAGCTGGAATTATAGAGGGAACTACGCTTCAGGCTGGTTGGACTCATCATCATTGGACAGTAAAGGAGGCCCCTAACTTGCTTAACCGTTGCCTCAAAGCTCATCCTCCATCAACCCCATCAGCCTCCCTGGGACCTGCCTTACCATCTTACAAGTAAAGGTATGGAAAGACGCTGATCGTGTGAGACTGAGTTATTTATCTGCATGCCTGCACAACCCTGCTTTAACTACCGACCTGAGGGAAGAGTCCCACCTGTAGGGGACCTGACATCTAGCTGCCTCACCATCCCCTCAGAGATCTACAGCAGCGCTGGTACAAATTACCAGAAGACTACAGGTGGCGTCACGAACTGTATATAAATCTATCCCCTGTAAATATATCCCTAACATACGCCAGACCGCCAGGGCCACAGACCGAGCCACAGCTACCTGTGACAAATCTCCATAGACTTCCATGGGCTCGGCTCTGAGTACCCCATTGCCCTGGTAACCCACAATTGTGGTGCGTGGTCGAGACAAATTTGTGTTGTAGGGCAAAGGCCAAATGTATTATGTCTCAATTTGTGCATTCCAGGCCAGAGTTATTGTCAGGCAGCTCTAGGGGGACAAATCAAGACTTTTGTTGGCCGATAGAGTTCATTTGACGAAATCGGTTTAGATATTTTTATTTTGATCATGCTAGACTGCATTGAACGGGTTTTATATTCCATGGGTTGGGGTTGGAGCACAGTCATTAGACATTGCTCCTCCTTGGTGGTCAATTTCACAATGTTGATGGTTTTTGTACCAAGGCTGACTTGCACCGGGAGTAAGGTTGTTGCATAACGCTTCGTACCAGGCCAATTGTGCCTTATCTCTGTGATTACCTTTCCTTTTATGATGTGACCGACCTCTGTCCTTTAACCCCTTAATGACAACCAATACGTCTTTTTACTGACCTGAAATGTAAGAGAATATCATCCTCATACAGGTGACAATCCAGCAGCTGTCAACTGCACACTATAGCTGACAACTTGCTGTATCACCAACGATCAGTGTTGGCACCGTCCATATCTGTTTAACCCTTTAGTTGCTGATGTCAAAAGTGATTACATCAAATAAATGGTTAATAGAATGTGGGGGCTTCCGCTTTAATCTAATTGACACACAGAGATCATGATTGTGTGGTCCTGATGTTTGCCATAGCAGTTCATGGCCAAATAGCAGCCTTAGGGTCCCGTCACACTCTTCAATGTCCCAGCGATCCCACCAACGATCCGACGTGGATGGGATCGCTGGGACATCGTTAGCTGATCGCTAGTGAGCTGTCACATGGGCAGACTGACCACCGATCAGGACCAGCGAGCATGCTGGTATCCAGTGTACACATCGGGTAACTAAGCACTGCGCGGTGCCTAGTTACCCGATGTGTAACCTAGATACCGGCTCCCAGCGCTCTACAGCAGAAGCTGGGGCCGGTATCTAAGGTACATATCGGGTAACAAGGCGCCGCGCATCGCTTAGTTACCCGATATGTACATTGGATACCAGCTCCCAGCTCGCTGATCGTTGGTCTCTCCGCTGTCAAACGCAGCGATGTGCGCTGGCCAGCGGGAGACCAATGATGAAAAAATGGTCCAGGACATTCGACGACGATCAGCGATACCCAGCAGGGGGGCTGGTCGTCGCTGCGTGTCACACTAAGCGAGATCGCTGGCTAGGTCGCTGTTGCGTCACAAAATCGGTGACGCGCTAGCGATCTCGCTTAGTGTGACGGGGGCTTTAGAGTCTCCCGGCTATAACGGTCAGTTCAGAAGTTAGTGATATTTAGGTGGTAAATAAAAACTTTTTCATTCCTGCTATACCACTTTGCATTAATTCCTGAAAATCACCTGAAGGGTTAATAAACTACCTGTCAGCAGTTTTCAGTATGTCAGGGGGCGCTGATTTTAAAATGATATCACGTTTGGGGATTTCCAATATACAGTGGTGGCCAAAAGTATTGGCACCCCAGCAATTCTGTCAGATAATACTCAGTGTCTTCCTGAAAATGATTGCAATCACAAATTATTTGCTATTTTTATCTTCATTTAATTTGCTTGCAAGAAAAAACACAAAAGAGAATGAAGCAAAAATCAAATCCTTGATCATTTCACACAAAACTCCAAAAATAGGCTAGACAAAAGTATTGGCATCCTCAGCCTAATACTTGGTTGCACAACCTTTAGCCAAAATAACTGCCAACAACCGCTTCCGGTGACCATCAATGAGTTTCTTACAATGCTCGGCTGGAATTGTCGACCATTCTTCTTTGGCAAACTGCTCCAGGTCCCTGATATTTGAGGGGTGCCTTCTCCAAACTGCCATTCTGAGATCTCTCCACAGGTGTTCTATGGGATTCAGGTCTGGACTCATTGCTGGCCGCCTTAGAAGTCTCCAGTGCTTTCTCTCAAACCATTTTATAGTGCTTTTGGAAGTGTGTTTTGGGTCATTGTCCTGCTGGAAGACTCATGACCTCTGAGGGAGACCCAGCTTTCTCACACTGGGCCCTACATTATGCTGCAAAATTTGTTGGTAGTCTTCAGACTTCATAATGCCATGCACACGGTCAAGCAGTCCAGTGCCAGAGACAGCAAAGCAACCCCAAAACATCAGGGAATCTCCGCCATGTTTGACTGTAGGGACTGTGTTCTTTTCTTTGAATGCCTCTTTTTTTTTCCTGTACACTCTATGTTGATGGTTTTTCCCAAAAAGCTCGACTTTTGTCTCATCTGACCAAAGAACATTCTTCCAAAATGTTTTAGGCTTTCTCAGGTAAGTTTTGGCAAACTCCAGCCTGGCTTTTTTATGTCTCGGGGTAAGAAGTGGGGTCTTCCTGGGTATCCTACCATACAGTCCCTTTTCATTCAGACGCCGACGGATAGTACGGGTTGACACTGTTGTACCCTCGGACTGCAGGGCAGCTTGAACTTGTTTGGATGTTAGTCGAGGTTCTTTATCCACCATCCGCACAATCTTGCGTTGAAATCTCTCGTCAATTTTTCTTTTCCTTCCACATCTAAGGAGGTTAGCCACAGTGCCATGGGCTTTAAACTTCTTGATGACACTGCGCACGGAAGACACAGGAACATTCAGGTCTTTGAGGATGGACTTGTAGCCTTGAGATTGCTCATGCTTCCTCTCAATTTGGTTTCTCAAGTCCTCAGACAGTTCTTTGTTCTTTCTTTTCTCCATGCTCAATGTGGTAACACAAGGACACAGGACAGAGGTTGAGTCAACTTTAATCCATGTTAACTGGCTGCAAGTGTCATTTAGTTATTGCCAACACCTGTTAGGTGCCACAGGTAAGTTACAGATGCTGTGATTACATGAATTAGAGAAGCATCACATGATTTTTCAAACAGTGCCAATACTTTTGTCCCCCCCCCTTTTTAGGTTTGGTGTGGAATTATATCCAATTTGGCTGTAGGTCAATTCTTTTTGTGTTTTTTCATTGAAGACAAATTAAATGAAGATAACAATACCAAAGAATTTGTGATTACAATCATTTTCAGGAAGAAACAGAGTATTATCTGACAGAATTGCAGGGGTGCCAATACTTTTGGCCACCACTGTATAGGACCCCCAAAGTCACTTCAAACCTGGATAGGTCCCTCAAAAAAATAAATTTTGTAAATTTCCTTGAAAAAAATGAAAAATTATCGCTACATTTTTAAACCTCCTAAAAGGCTAACAAAATAAATTAGCATTTTAAAAATTGTGCTGATGTAAAGCAGACATATGGGAAATGTTATTTATTAATGTTTCTGTGTGGTGTGACTACCTGGATTAAAGAGATAATCATTCAAAGTTTGAAATTTTTTTTACATTTTTGTCAAGTTTCTGTTTTTATAAATAAACACAAAACATATCGACCTAAATTTACCATTATCATGAATTATAATGTGCCACGAAAAAGCAATCTCAAAATCAATGGGATTTGTTGAAGCGTTCCAGAGTTATCACCACATAAAGTGACATTGGTCAGAATTTAAAAAATTGGCGAGATATTTGTTGCTACCCTTCCTGACTTCCTATTCTTTTGCATATTAGTCACACTTAAGTGTTTCAGTAACCCAATAACACAAGTAATCACAAAATGCCGTTTTTAAATAAAAGTCTTTATTATTAAGGAAAAAATAACTTAGTGACTGGGCGCAGGTTGTGTTTTTTAAACAGTGGAACCACAAAATGTGCATGAAGAAATGAAAAGACCAATAAAAATTGACAAGAGCTGGAATCCTGTGGACCTGTCTCATACTTAAAAGCCCATTCCAGGAAGAATCTGAATAGCTCGAGATAGTAGCAAGAAATTGGGCAACTCATGTTAAGGCATGTGTTATAATAATAATAACCATCTACAAATCAACCAAAAAGGTGGTGGCAGTCCCGGCTGACTTTATATTCATTGAAAAGGACAGATGTTTGCTAAAAGTGAATAGAGGAACCAAAGGTAAAACCAAAACGCAATTGAGCTCCTGCTTCTTTATTGGGGTACAGATCGAGCCATGGCCACATCGTGGTTACTGGGATCCTTATGCTTCTGCTGACTGGGGGTTTTTGTTGGCAATTTTGTTGAAGGGCAGGAGCACCTGACTGCTGCAATGGGGGCCTCCGCAAGCAGAACACTCAGGTTTATATTTGCAGATCCCGAAGAAATGGCAATGACCCTCATTAAACAGCCAGCATGAACTGGGTCTGTAGATGGCATCTGATCCTGTGCTGGCAACTGAACCAGAGGCCGCTGCGTGAAGGGGTGTTGCGACCTTCTGGGCCAACATGGGGCATACACTTGTGTCTGTGGCTTTAACCACTCAACCCAAATGAGGTTGAAAAGTTAAACACTGGCAAAATTCTTCATCATAATGCCTCCAGGTACTACCCCGTGGGCTTTATAGGAATTGTAAATAGTGTCCAGGTAAATGAACATCTCTGAGAAGCACTCGGGGTGCTTATGAGCCATCACACATCCCATGACAAAAAAGGCCTGCAACCAATTATTAACAGTTTTTGGACCTTTGGTATGTGCTCGAAAAGGCCTGTCGAAAGGCCCGCTGTTCTTTATCCACTGTATGCAGATCAGTGGAGACTAGAGATCAAATATCAACATAATCATAGAAATAAATCTTAGTAATAAGCTCTTCATCTAAGTGGGACCCTAGGGGTTTGATGCCACAGAAAAAGGAATTTTTTTGCATGCTAGCCCAGACAGTGAGGGGGAGTTTTTGATTTATGAAGTTTTGACCTAATAACAAGGGGTTAACTTAGATTTTATTGATGTGAGGGGGTTAAGAGTTAGCTGTCCTAAAATCGTATTAAGAGCTGATGCAATTGCTGCGTGAACCTCCCAAGCATCCAAATATTGGTACTCACAGCTAACTTGACGGACCGAAGGAACCAGAGGAAATGGGGCTATCTATGAAGGACCAACTAGCTTATTGGAGCGAGACTTGACTGTAGCAAATTCGGGCCGTCTGAGGTGACATTTGGACCTTTGGTGGGAATGGCTACGGGTACTCACTGATCTGTCTGATGATTTTTCTGTGGATGACGACGAATGACTACGTGAAGATGTGGAATGATGATTCCTTTGGGAGGACCTGGAGCGGTGTGATGAATGCGTGCTATGCCAACTGAGTGGAACACCTGCGTCAAACAAGACTGCAGGAGGTTGATGGGAATAAGAATCTAATGGTGCGGTTACCTCACCCATTACGCCGCCTACTCCGGGACAGAGATACAGCACCCACCAAGCCGTCCGCAGCGGAAGCAGATGGCATGAGAGGATGAGCAGAAGAACCAGCATCTATGGTAGGTAAGGTTGGGGGGTCTGGAATTACTCGCAAGGGGAAAGTGTTTTTTTTGTGTGGGTAGGCATGGCTAAGTCTGGAGCATGGGCACCTCTTGAGCACATGCCCCGTGACATCACAATGCACAGACTTAAGTGCTCCGGCAGGTGGAATAAAGTTGCCGGCCACCAGGTGGTTGCACTTGAGCCTCAGCAGGGTTGAAACTCTACACACCCAGGACGCAGGTAAGTATGGAGTCTCCTTTCCTCCTGATCCTGTCCTTCACTGGCTTCTATACAGTAAAGAGAGACCTGAAGAGAATGGGATAGAGTTTATAAAGGAGAAGAATGGGAGGAAAGAAGAGATCATTGGATAGCAACAAAGAAGGAGGAGAATCCTACATGGGATGCATACATTAATCACTCATAACAGGACACAGCAGTCAGGGGCATCCAGTCTACAAACTGAAATGCCCTACATTATTGCAACCATTTTTGAATTTTGATTTCTTCTATTTTCTCTGGGGAAAAAAACCTGGGCTGCACCTGTTTCTCTATTTTGCCTTGGTGCCTTTTTGTCGACTGTCTCCGGCAGGTTTGCATAAAGAATGAATGGAGCGGTGGCACACAGTCACAGCTCTATTCTGACGGGGCATTTCAGAGTCCTGTTCTCAGGATTGGGGTTTCCCACACTAAGGTTATAGAGCAAGAGAAGCGGAGTAGGATAAGGGACATATACCAGGAAAGGGATATATACCAAAATGTGGAGCATATATACCATGATGTGTCCAGTATGGGGAGAGTATATATACCAGGATGGAGAACATATACATCAGGATGGGGCACAGGATAGGTAACATATATGTGTAGCCCTGGTACACAATACCAGGAGGATGAGTGGAGAGGTAACGGTTAAGGGCTCTCCATGATATCACGTACACTTCGGACACACCCAGCAGGGGTGTGGAGGGGAGTGCTGAGTAGTCTGAGTTCAGTTCAGTCAGTGACTCGAAAGAGTTAGGAAGTGCAGTCTTTGTGCAGTTCAGAAAGTGGAGGCCAGTACAGGTGAGCCAGTTCACCTCAGCCTGGTCAGAGCTGTGCCCCACTAGAGGACGGACTGAGACATTTGTTGAGAGTCTGAGCAAATCGAAGGGCATAGTGGAAGAGAACAGAAAAGTGCCATCGGTATAGAATACCTGCACATTGTTACCGGTCACTGGAGACCGAAGCATCACCATAGCTTCATGCATGGTGGTAGGAAACCCAGAGGCTTACCGGACCTTAGGTAGCGGAAAGCAGCCCCTGAAGAGTCAGTACGTAACTGGGGTCAGGGAGAGTGAGAACCTTGAGTCAGTGCACGACAGGAATTGGAACTCAGCTCTCTCAGAAGAAGGCTCCAACCACAAAACTGACCGGGCAGCACAGCTTTGGAATAGCTGGAGTTATAAGGGAACTACGCTTTACGCTGGTTGGACTCATCATCATTGGAAAGTAAAGGAGGCCCCTAACTTGCTTAGCCGTTGCCTCAAAGCTCATCCTCCATCAACCCCATCAGCCTCCCTGGGACCTGCCTGAACAACTTGAAGTAAAGGTATGGAAAGACGCTGACGGTGTGAGACTGAGTTATTTAATTGCATGCTTGCACAACCCTGCTTTAACTACCGACCTGAGGGAAGAGTCCCACCTGTAGGGGACCCGACATCTAGCTGCTTCACCATCCCCTCAGAGATCTACAGCAGCGCTGGTACAAATTACCAGAGACTACAGGTGGCGTCACGAACTGTATATATATATCCCCTGTAAATATACCCCCCAACATACGCCTGACCGCCAGGGCCACAGACCGAGCCACCGCTACCTGTGACAATCCCATAGACTTCTACGGGCTCGGCTCTGAGTACCCCATTGCCCTGGAAACCCACAATTGTGGTGCGTGGTCGAGACAAATTGGCGTCACGAACAGGATACGAAACTTGCAGCATTGCGAGCCCTGTGTGCCTGTGGAGTGTTTTGGCGAAAAAGACTGTTGCTGTTGTTTGGCGCCAAATACCGCCATATTTGCCGCCAGATTCGCGCCCTAAGGCGCTGGAGAAGAAGGTGGGCGTACCTGAAAGAGCGCGCAGAGTCTTGGACACGCCCCTGGCTCTGACTCAGCGGCAGGTCCTGCAACAGGAAGTGAACGCTCTGACATCAGAGCGCCTGCGACGAAGGTCCTGTTCCCACTGCTGTGCCTGTGAAATAGCAGCGTCTGAAACCGGTAGGCTCCGTTTAACCAAGGGGGCGCTAAGATGTCACAACAACCGGCTGACAGTGCGGCCCCAGCCGGAGTCCCCAATCCCGCACCGTCTGGTATTGTAGCGCCAGATGGGGGCGCAGGCCCTGCACCCAGTCCGGTAGTCCCGATCATGCCACTAACGCTCCCATATATGCCTGGGGCGAAATGGCTTCCCCAGTACAGCGGTGAGCCAGGCACATTAGCAGGCTTCAAGCGGAAGTTATGCAGCATCCTAGAAATGTACTCCATGCCTGAGAGACAAAAAGCTGCTGTGCTAATAGGGCAGCTAACTGGCGCTGCTGAGAGGGAAGTGGAAACTTGGGATACCGTTGATCAGGAGTCGGTACCTGCGATCTTCCTTAAGTTGCATGCCATATTTGAAGATCACACAGAAACGGATCTCCGGATGGCCTTCTATCACTGTTCACAACAGCCAGGTGACAGCATCCGGGACTACGCTTGCCGACTACAAGGAGCCCTGAGAGCTCTTAAGCAGGTTAATAATTTAAATGCTATCGATGAGAATAAAATGCTGAAAGAACAATTTATACAGGGATTGAGATCCCAAGAGGAACGCAGAACTGTAAACTGGTGGTCCTTAGATCATCCGGATGCTACCTTTGATGCCCTAAAAGACATGGCAATAAAAGGGCTGTGGCCCCTGGGCAAACCTGAGGTGGCAACCCAACATCATCAGGGTGAAGTCACTCTGGAACCGGCAGTAAACCCTTTTCCCCGTTAGTGGCCGAAGCCAAAGCGCAGGTGACCCCTCCTAGTGAATTGGATTGTCTGCGCTCAGAGGTGCGCCAGCTGACTAAAAATCTGGCTGCTGTAATGAGTGCCCTGCAACTGCGGAAAGAGGAAGAAGGGAAGATCTTGTTAGCAGACTGCCCAGAAGACGTCCCGTGGATGCACCGGAGAAGAAAGAAGACGTCGCACCCCCGGAGGAGGACAACGCCACCCCCAGGAGCGACCTCTGATCAACACCCTCCTCGTCGAGAGATCATCTGTTACCGATGCAACCGGAAAGGTCATCTGTCTCCACAGTGTCCTTTAAACGGGCAGAACCTGGGTCCGAGGGCCAACACCCAGGAGAATACCCGTCAGGCCCCCTAGACTGGAACCGCAGGTATGTGGGTGGGCGACCCTACCTGTCTATCATCTTAGATGGTATTGCAGTTCCGGCATTGTTAGACACTGGGTCCCAGGTGACCCTAATTCCTGATGCCCTATATACTAAGTACTGGTCAATGGATAGTCTTAAACCCCCGAGCTCTGACTTTACCGTGTATGCTTCTAATGGTCTTCCTGTAGAAGTACTTGGGACAAAATGTGTAGATGTAAAGGTGGGCAGAGAGGAGTTGAAAGACCAGGGGCTTCTGGTAGTAAAGACTGTAAATGAGGAGAACGGTTTAAATATAATTTTGGGTACTAACATTATCGGTAATTGTTTGGGAGAAGTTGTGTTCTTGCCCCAACAGCTCGCTGAGATTGCCCGACCAAGGCAGAGAGGAGTAATCCAAAGAGAGATCCGGGCCCTGGTGTGTCAGCAGCAAGCGAAGCTTACAGACGGCGAAATTGGTAATGTACGGGTCACTGACTCGGATCCTATTGTGATACCCCCAATGAGTGAAATGATCATTTGGTGCAGGGCAGCCATAGGTCTGAGAGGACAGAATTACCAAGCTGTAGTAGAACCCCACCATTCAGAACATAGACCTACACTTATGACTGCTAGGGGAGTAGTAGAAGTGGTGAATGGAAGAGTACCGGTACGGCTTCTCAATTGGGGAGATGATGAGGTAAACTTACCCCGTTATGCAACCATTGCTAAACTACATGCTGTCGACAATAATTCTATTCTTCCGGCTGAGTCCTTAGACTCCTGTCAAATAGCGGAGGACAATGACCCAGCAACTCAGGTGGCGGAATGGTGTCAGCAACTCCATGTTGGGACGGACACCACTCCCGCTCACCAGAAGCAAGGGGTATTACGGGTGGTGCAAGAGTACGCCCAAGTGTTTAGCAAGAATCCACTTGATTTTGGGATAATTAAGGGAGTACAACATCATATCCCTACAGGTAGTCATCCTCCCATTAAAGAGCGGTATAGGCCCATACCTCCAGCTCATTATCAGAAGGCTAAAGAAATGTTGAATGATATGAAGAAAGCCGGGGTGATAAGGGATAGTTGTAGCCCCTGGGCAGCCCCTCTAGTTCTGGTTAAAAAGAAAGATGGTAGTATGAGAATGTGTGTGGATTACAGGCAGGTGAACCGCATAACACACAAGGATGCATACCCGTTACCACGCATAGAGGAATCATTAGCTGCTCTGAAAACGGCTAACTACTTTTCTACCCTTGATCTGACTAGTGGTTACTGGCAAGTGGCTGTGGCTGAGGAGGATCGTGAGAAAACGGTTTTCACCACCCCAATGGGGCTCTGTGAGTTCGACAGAATGCCGTTTGGGCTCAGCAGTGCCCCAGGAACATTTCAGAGAGTGATGGAAAATTGTCTGGGACATCTCAATTTTGAAACCGTGCTGCTATACCTAGACGACGTCATCGTGTATTCCAAGACATATGAGGACCATCTGAAGCACCTGGCAGAAGTATTCGAGTCCCTGTCCAGGTACGGGATGAAATTAAAACCCTCAAAATGCCATCTACTCAAACAGAAGGTACAATACTTGGGGCACATCGTCAGTTCGGAAGGAGTAGCGCCGGACCCAGAGAAAGTCACTGCCATCCAGAAGTGGCCGGAGCCGAAGAACCTTAAGGAAGTGCGACAGTTCCTGGGACTAACGGGTTACTACAGGAGATTCGTGAAAGATTACACGAAGAAGGCAGCTCCTTTATAGGACCTCCTGGTAGGACAATCCTTAAAGAGCAGAAACCCTCCCTTTAATTGGGGTAAAGAACAGGCTGAAGCATTCCAAAAGATGAAAGAGATCCTTACAGGTGATGAGATCTTAACCTATCCTGATTACAGCCAACCGTTCCTGTTGTACACCGACGCCAGTAATGAAGGGTTGGGAGCAGTTCTCAGTCAGAAGCAGAATGGCCAAGAAAAAGTCATCGCATATGCCAGCAGAAAACTCAGGCCAACTGAAAGGAATCCGGAAAATTATAGCAGCTTCAAGCTGGAGTTTCTGGCGCTGGTCTGGGCCATTACTGAAAGATTTAAGCATTATCTGGCCTCTAATCAGTTCACTGCGTTTACAGATAACAACCCGTTAACGCACCTGGAAACTGCCAAGCTGGGTGCCATGGAGCAGCGATGGATGGCTCGGTTGTCCAATTACCAGTTTACTATCAAGTACCGGGCAGGTCGAAAGAATGCTAATGCCGACGCATTGTCCCGAATGCCGCATGACTCTGATACGGAAGAAGAATCGGATGACCTGGAAGAAATTGAGCTACCTGCGTTCCATCGAAATGGGGTAGTCCACGAGCATCGAGTCAACAGAAAGCAGTATGGTGCAACATTAAATCCTTTACCCCATCACAGCTGGAAAGAGACTCAGGACAGTGATCCAGTGGTCAGCCGCATCAAGGAGTTGTTAAGACAGGAAGGCTCCTCTTTGGAAAAGGATGCACCTATGTCAGCCAAGCTCCTGTGGAACGAGAGAAGCAGGTTGTTCCTATACCGTGAGAAGTTGTGCAGGAGATACGTCAACCCCAGAACCCATGAGATGGTCTGGCAAATAGTGGTCCCCAAGGCAGACGTCCCAATGGTGTTGGAAGCATACCACGATCAAGCAGGACACTTTGGCTGGAGAAAGCTGGAGACCCTGTTGAGATGCCGGTTCTACTGGGTAGGGATGCGCAGCTCCATCGAGAGGTGGTGTCGGAACTGTGGACCCTGTGGTCTCAGAAGAAAGGACTACGGTAGTCAGAAGGCACCCCTGCAACCTATCCGGACGACTCGTCCCCTGGAGATTGTGGCCTTGGACCACGTCAAATTGTCGCCAAGTAGATCTGGATACTCATACGCCTTGACCATGGTGGACCATTACTCCAGATTTCTGGTGGTTGTTCCAGTTAAGGACCAGACCGCAGTGACGGCAGCGAAAACCTTTCAAGCAAGTTTCTGCAGACCGCATGGGTATCCGGAGCAAGTATTAACCGATCAAGGACCTGCTTTCGAAGCTGATTTATTCAAGGAATTCTGTCACATGTACGGGTGCAAGAAAATTAGAACAACGCCATACCACCCTCAAACCAACGGTCTTTGTGAAAAAATGAACCATATTGTCCTTGACTTGTTGAGATCCATACCGTTGGAAGACAGAAATCGATGGCCGGACTTACTACCTGATTTGGTTGACTTGTATAACCATATACCTGTAAGTTCTACTAACTGCACTCCAGCCTATCTTATGAGAGCAAGGCCCGGAAGACTACCAATGGATTTAGAACTTGGAGTAGTAGAACCGGAGGCAGACGACGCCGTTGAAAATTGGGACACAAATCGGCAAGAGCAGTACAGAAGAGTGCAAATCTGTGTAGAGGAAAGTCTCAACAAGGTACGGGAGAAACAGGAAGATATTTACAACAGAAATGCTCCTGCCAAGCCTTTGATGCCTGGAGAAGTGGTATTAAAAAGAAAAAGGAAAATGCACAAATTGGATAACCAGTGGGAGCAAGAACCCTACGTCGTACAAGATTCTAAATATGACAACAGAAAAGTTTGTATCATTAGTAAGGACGGAGGAAGAACAATAACCACTGTGTCCAGAGACCATTTGAAATTGTGTCCAGAACCCTTAAAGCTTTGTGAAAAGAACCCTGTCATCAATCAAGAGGAAGGAAAGGAAGAGGTCATACACACGGATCTGGGAGATTTTCCTGCAGATTGGCCCCGACTGGGAGATGCTGTAATAATTCCAGTATTGCAGTTTTATCAGCCACCCGAGGAAGTTCTACCTCCAGTTATGCCCGTGGTACCAGTTGAGCCCGTTCAGGAGTTATCCATTCCAGCAACACCTCAACCTACGGAATCTCAAGAAGGATCATCAGAAGCAGCGCCCCATACTATGGGATCCCCTGGTGAAGCTGACTCACACCGCCCAGCCATCAGTACGCTTGCCAGATCCATAGAAAGATTGAGGCAGTTCTATAGTTTGCCGTTACGCAGTGCAGACAGATCACAACTTAATATACCTGAAGCTACTCCACGTAGATCAGAGCGAATCACAAAAGGGAAGATACCCATTCGATACCAGCAGTAATTATAACAAATTAATGTGAATATTGTAAAAAGTATATATAAATGTGTCTTTTCCTTATGGTGTCTTATAATGGACTCAGAAGCTGAGGACTGAGCCAGCCCAAAAACTGTATCTTGTAAATAGTTGCACTAAGGTGCCTTTTAATGGTTTCACACGAAGCCTTGACTTACCTCTGAACATAAAACCCGTGTGGTGAGGCACTGAGTGAGGTCTGCATTCGGATGTCCTGCAGCCCACCCAGGACCCACGTTGAAGGTTTAGTGCGGGTCCTTCACAAGAATATTGTCGTTTATTTATGAACATGTTTATTTAATATTTCGTATTTTTTTCTATATTCAATGTGTTGTTAGCAACGTTCAAGACATCCTTACCTCCCGGATGGGACGAATTAATGTTTAATGTTGATGTTTAATGCATAAACAAAAATGTCTCTTGTATTTCACAGCCCGTGAGTGCTGTCGTTTACCATGGGGGAATGTGTAGCCTGGTACACAATACCAGGAGGATGAGTGGAGAGGTAACGGTTAAGGGCTCTCCATGATATCACGTACACTTCGGACACACCCAGCAGGGGTGTGGAGGGGAGTGCTGAGTAGTCTGAGTTCAGTTCAGTCAGTGACTCGAAAGAGTTAGGAAGTGCAGTCTTTGTGCAGTTCAGAAAGTGGAGGCCAGTACAGGTGAGCCAGTTCACCTCAGCCTGGTCAGAGCTGTGCCCCACTAGAGGACGGACTGAGACATCTGTTGAGAGTCTGAGCAAATCGAAGGGCATAGTGGAAGAGAACAGAAAAGTGCCATCGGTATAGAATACCTGCACATTGTTACCGGTCACTGGAGACCGAAGCATCACCATAGCTTCATGCATGGTGGTAGGAAACCCAGAGGCTTACCGGACCTTAGGTAGCGGAAAGCAGCCCCTGAAGAGTCAGTACGTAACTGGGGTCAGGGAGAGTGAGAACCTTGAGTCAGTGCACGACAGGAATTGGAACTCAGCTCTCTCAGAAGAAGGCTCCAACCACAAAACTGACCGGGCAGCACAGCTTTGGAATAGCTGGAGTTATAGAGGGAACTACGCTTTACGCTGGTTGGACTCATCATCATTGGAAAGTAAAGGAGGCCCCTAACTTGCTTAGCCGTTGCCTCAAAGCTCATCCTCCATCAACCCATCAGCCTCCCTGGGACCTGCCTGAACAACTTGAAGTAAAGGTATGGAAAGACGCTGACGGTGTGAGACTGAGTTATTTAATTGCATGCTTGCACAACCCTGCTTTAACTACCGACCTGAGGGAAGAGTCCCACCTGTAGGGGACCCGACATCTAGCTGCTTCACCATCCCCTCAGAGATCTACAGCAGCGCTGGTACAAATTACCAGAGACTACAGGTGGCGTCACGAACTGTATATATATATCCCCTGTAAATATACCCCCCAACATACGCCTGACCGCCAGGGCCACAGACCGAGCCACCGCTACCTGTGACAATCCCATAGACTTCTACGGGCTCGGCTCTGAGTACCCCATTGCCCTGGAAACCCACAATTGTGGTGCGTGGTCGAGACATATATACCAGGATGGGGAACATATATATCAGAATGGGGCCAGGATGAGGGACATATATACTAGAATGGGGACATATATACTAGGATGGGCCCAGGATGGGCATATATATACCAGAATGCCCATTTATAGGATTTAGAAAGCTACAATGGCCCATACATCTGACTAACAGTCAGGGGTAGCGGGCTCAGGTCCAAATTTTGCATCGGGAACCAATGGACTACAATTACACCATTGGCTAAAATGGAGGGACAGGTATACATATAGGCTCTTGCTATTATGATAATGTTAATTTATATATTACAGACCCGGCCCCAAGAGATAAATATTTCCTGCACGTCATTATACATTAGTTGAGGATCAGTCATTATAAACTACTGTACATTGAGCTCCGAGCTTTCCACATTCGTGTTTGTACCCTGAACTGTAGGATACATTTTTGCATTTCCCCAGGAATCTCAACTTTTTTGTTCCGTGAATATCATCTTGGTTAGGAATGCAATACAAAAAATATTAAATTTTTCTAAATTCAGGAATTTTACACTTTTGCTTAGCCTCACCCATTTTTGTTTCTCATTTTGGACCTTCTTAGTCAAAGAACGGCATGATGTACACAGACAAACACGTCATGACATAAGAGGCTCTCATCACAAGGAAATAGTGATCTATAATGGGCTGTAAAATGATAAATAATCTGCATTTGCTGTCGGTTCTGTACAGAAGGGGAAATCATTCCAGGAATGAAGCTGTGCTGATACATGAGATCTGGAAGGACTGAAACAAGTAACAGGTTGTAAAGTGCATATCAGGAGGTCTAAGAATGAATGACATTATAAAGATTACAACCTGAAACAAATTAGATGGCTGTCAGCTCAACAATGCTTTGTCCAATCGTTTGGCCAACAGCCATCTCAGCCAACTCTCCCTAATATGGGAGCGCTCATTCGGCTCCTATATTCTCTATGAAAAAACTGCCGACTGACACGTTGGCCCAATCATTTAACTCAGGGAGAACAGCCTCCACTACAGTCCGAAATTGTCAGAGATGTCAATAGCACTTAAGGCATTGTTTCATCTTATTATACTGTTAAACTTGAAAAGTGCTTGTAAAATCAATAAACTTTACAATTTACCAAGTGTGAGAACACTCCATTCTCCTCTGTAACTTTATAGTGTACAGAATTCATCCAAAAATAAAGTATAAACAACAAAACTTTATTTATTACTCAAAAAAGTTAAAAACACAAAAGAAGGAAATACAATGCAGACAATAAACATCTGGTGTCTTAGTTACATACAAAAAAATGATGGCACATTAAAAAAAATTATAGCAGATTTTACATATAGATATATACAAAATAAAGATAGTAGCTATATCCCACTGCTTGGAAAAGACACTTACATATATTCACATAAGGAATCTTATAAAAGTCTAAATACATTTAATTTCTATAAATCACTGGAAAACCAAACAATGAAAATATAGCATCCATCTACAATACAACAGCTCTATCTGCTGCGCAAAAGCATCTAAGGTGCTAGTTGTTAGACGTAACGTGTTAGTGGCTTTAAATATGCAAATAAATGTACCAAAAATGCAAAAAAAGGGAGATAAATAGCCCTTCATGAATACTGCAATAAAATGCTGGTGCAACAGAATATATTATTTATAGCATAGAATAAACAATGACTATTGAGGATGCACATATATAAATGCACGGGTTGTGATAAATTATTTCCATATTTACATAATCAGTGTAGCAGGGTAAGGAAAGGAAATAAGATAGTAAATCAAAGTAAGATAATATATTTACCATCAGTCCACCCCGACGTGTGTTTTGCCTTTTGGCTTCCTCAGGAAGGGTATGAGTGGAGTAGCCATGCCTTTTTTTTTTATATATAGTACAGACCAAAAGTTTGGACACACCTTCTCATTCAAAGATTTTTCTGTATTTTCATGACTATGCAAATTGTACATTCACACTGAAGGCATCAAAACTATGAATTATCACATGTGGAATTATAGATTACACTTTACAAGAAAGTGTGAAACAACTGAAAATATGTCTTATATTCTAGGTTCTTCAAAGTAGCCACCTTTTGCTTTGATGACTGCTTTGCACACTCTTGGCATTCTCGTGATGAGTTTCAAGAGGTAGTCACCGGAAATGGCCTTTCAACAGTCTTGAAGAAGTTCCCAGAGATGCTTAGCACTTGTTGGCCCTTTTGCCTTCACTCTGCGGTCCAGCTCACCCCAAACCATCTCAATTTGGTCTGGTGACTGTGGAGGCCGGGTCATCTGGCGTAGCACCCCATCACTCTCCTTCTTGGTCAAATAGCCCTTACACAGCCTGGAGGTGTTTGGGGTCATTGTCCTGTTGAAAAATAAATGATGGTCCAACTAAACGCAAACCGGATGGAATAGCATGCCGCTGCAAGATGCTGTGGTAGCCATGCTGGTTCAGTAAGCCTTCAATTTTGAATAAATCCCCAACAGTGTCACCAGCAAAGCACCCCCACACCATCACACCTCCTCCTCCATGCTTCACGGTGGGAACCAGGCATGTAGAGTCCATCCGTTCACCTTTTCTGCGTCGTACAAAGACACGGTGGTTGGAACCAAAGATCTCAAATTTGGACTCATCAGACCAAAGCACAGATTTCCTCTGGTCTAATGTCCATTCCTTTTGTTCTTTAGCCCAAACAATTTCTCTTCTGCTTGTTGCCTGTCCTTAGCAGTGGTTTCCTAACAGCTATTTTATCATGAAGGCCTGCTGCACAAAGTCTCCTCTTAACAGTTGTTGTAGAGATGTGTCTGCTGCTAGAACTCTGTGTGGAATTGACTTGGTCTCTAATCTGAGCTACTGTTAACCTGCGATTTCTGAGGCTGGTGACTCGGATAAACTTATCCTCAGAAGCAGAGGTGACTCTTGGTCTTCCTTTCCTGGGGCGGTCCTCATGTGAGCCAGTTTCTTTGTAGCGCTTGATGGTTTTTGCAGCTGCACTTGGGGACACTTTCAAAGTTTTCCCAATTTTTCGGACTGACTGACCTTCATTTCTAAAAGTAATGATGGCCACTAGTTTTTCTTTACTTAGCTGCTTTTTTCTTGCCATAATACAAATTCTAACAGTCTATTCAGTAGGACTATCAGCTGTGTATCCACCAGACTTCTGCACAACACAACTGATGGCCCCAACCCCATTTATAAGGCCAGAAATCCCACTTATTAAACCTGACAGGGCACACCTGTGAAGTGAAGACCATTTCCGGTGACTACCTCTTGAAGCTCATCAAGAGAATGCCAAGAGTGTGCAATCATCAAATCAAAAGGTGAAGAACCTAGAATATAAGACATATTTTCAGGTGTTTCACACTTTTTTGTAAAGTGTAATGTATAATTCCACATGTGTTAATTCATAGTTTTGATGCCTTCAGTGTGAATGTACAATTTTCATAGTCATGAAAATACAGAAAATCTTTGAATGAGGTGTGTCCAAACTTTTGGTCTGTACTGTATATGTGGAATCACTCGCCAGTAGTATTAGTAGATGTGTATTACTCTGACGTGAGGTGCCAGCATCAACCTGCAATTACATCTGGCAGCTGTGTATTGGGCACAGTCACCTGAATCTCTGGCCGCGGAATCAGACGGCGTCCCAATGTGTCCCCCGTGTGCACACACCCCCAAGAAGGTGCATCACGAGGGAGGCGGGGCTGGGATAGTGCCGTGTCGACACGTTGCACTGGAGATGGTGACAACAAGATCCAACGCAAGCGGAAAGCTCACATTTTGTGCTTGAAAGACAGACTAATACTCTATGATCATATATTTATTGCAGGAATTGTATTGACTATCAGATATAACGTTCTATGGGGGCATTAAATGACCTTACATGTCAGAATATAGAGAGAAAAGTAAAGGATTATGAGTAGAAAAGTAACGAAGTAATATAAATAAAAATAAATCAAAACAAAAAAATAAGAATTCTATTGTTGGTTCTCTGGAGAAATGAAAGCGTAGATGTAATCCCTACCACAAGTGCACCCTATTGGCTGATTGCTCCACCTATCATATTCTAATATCATTCGCTGGGTAGATTTCTCCTATGATGATGTTTCCTCTCAGCTGCTCCCTGATATCTTTTATAGAACCATTATATACATATAACGCAGCATGAAGGGGCTCGGAGAAGGTGGCAGTGAAGGTGTGTAAGTGTCTGATGGGGTCACACAGCTCATAAAAGGACAACTGCCCGACCTCATAATCCAGACATATCCTGACTCCATCACTGGAGATCTGGTGAGGTAACGGGATCTCATTACTGTCATGTGTCACTGAATACTGATTATTATTATACCACCGCCCTCACACACAAACACCAGGACTTGTTATTAGATGCAATAATTGACAGATCTCCCTCCTGTCTATACTGGGGTAACACATCCCCACACTCCACAATCCTGATCTACTGATCTCCACATCCCAGTAATGTCGTCCTGAGGTAAATCCCCTCCCGCTCATCACCTGATTATCCTGGAATCTCTCTGCTGTTTCTGGACGATTCTCTGTTATTAGTGTCCAGGTCACAGTTTTCAGGTCGTCTGATATAAGGAGATTATTATCAGCCGTGTTTACATCCAGTAATATGTCTGCAGGATCCTCCCCATAAAAGATCACATTTATATCTCTTATCATAGCAGATAATGTGTGTGATATCTGTAAGATCAGCTCCGCATCCCGATCACCTCCATCATGTCCTCCTGTGTCCTCATCACCTCCATCATGTCCTCCTGTGTACTCATCACCTCCATCATGTCCTCCTGTATCCTCATCACCTCCATCATGGCCTCCTGTGTCCTCATCATCTCCTTCCTCCTCAGGATCACACAAGTCACCGGTGTCCGGTTCCTGTAAGACAGTCAGTGGATCCGTCATGTTACACAGCTCCTCAATGTCCCTCATCTTCCTGGACAGCTCGTCCTTCTTTATTTCCAGCTTCTGGATCAAATCAGACAGTGACAGTGACACTTGCTCTTCCCATCCAGAGATGTCACTCAGGACCTTCTTCTCCAGGTCGTCCACCCATCTCCTGATGTCCATAAACAGGGCAGTGACTCTCTCGGCTTCTCTAGATGCTTTTTTTTTAGCTTTTCTCCTGCGATTCTCCAGATTCAGTACTTTTTTCTCAATTTTCTCATTGTTTGTGATGAGTTTCTGCAGAACATTTCTAAGCTTTACCTTCTTCTTCTCAGACGCCTCATCCAGAGACTCCACTTTATGTCCCCGATGTTCTCCAATCAGACAGCAGGACACACAGATACAAGCCGCGTCCTCAGTGCAGTAATATTCCAGGATCTTCCTATGGATGGAGCATTTTCTGGTTTTCAGGGAAGTGCTGGGTTCTGTTAGGACGTGATCTGTTGCTGTTTCTATGTGAACTTTCAGGTGTTTCTCACACAGAGAAGCCTCACACATCAGACAGGATCTAACAGCAGGTACAGGAGAGTCCACACAGTAAGTGCAGCAGATCCCGGTGATCTCCTCCTGATGTGGTTGGGTAGACAGGACATTCTCCACGATGTTACACAGAGTTATGTTCTTCTGTAGTGGAGGCCGCTTGTGAAATGTTGCTCTGCAGTCAGGACAGGAATATTCTCCATACCCGCCATCTGTATCCTGCACTCCATCAATACAGACCCGACAGAAGCTGTGTCCACATCTCAGGGTTACGGGATCTGTATAAATGTCCTTACAGATGGAGCAGTTCAGCTCCTTTCTTAGATCAGCAGATGCCATCGCTCACAGCAAAAACAAGTAAGAAATGTGTGATTCACTCCAGAAAAGGCGCGTATAAACTTGTTCTTCTGGTTTTATTCTAAGTTCAGGCATAACGAGGATCATTATTGTGACCAGGGCTGAAGTGAGATTTTTTTTTTCCTTTTTCTCTGGGAAAATAACCTGAGCTGCACTCTCTTCTCTATTTTGCCTTTGTGCTTTTATTACTAGGCGTTTACGAGCATTGCCACTTTGCATTGTAGAAACTCCATTGAATATGAAACTGTTGGAAATAATCAAGCGCACTGTCCGACTATCTGTGGCCGGTGTATAAAGAATTGATAAAGCAGTGGATCACGTGTGATCACCGCTCTATTCCCATGGGCAGGGCTGGTTTTAGGCAAAATGGAGCACTGGACAAAAGTTTAAAATGGGGCCCCAAATGCTCTCATATTGCACCATCACACAGAAACATTTTGGTTGTATTTACATGCGCTGAGTTCAGGCCTCTAAACGAGTGTGATCGACAAAACGCTCGACGCTTCTTTCCTGGTCTCTTTACACCGGCTGAGGAAGAATGATGGGACAGACTGCAGTCACCACACTATATCTCATCAGAGGGACTTCCACCCACAACTACTATGTAATTATTATTATTATTATTATTATTATACATTTATATAGCGCCATTTATTCCATAGCGCTTTACATATGAAAAGGGAAAATATAGACAGGTACAATAAACATGTGCTAGACAAGGGACACACAAGTACAGAAGGAGAGAGGACCCTGCCCGCGAGGGCTCACAGTCTGCAGGAATGGGTGAGGATACACTAGGAAAGGGTAGAGCTGGTCGTGCGGTGGTTCAGTAGACTGAGGATCATTGCAGGTTGTAGGCTTGTCGGAACAGGTGGGTCTTCAGGTTCTTCTTGAAGGTTTCCGTTGTTGGGGAAAGTCTGATGTTTTGCGGCAAGGAGTTCCAGAGTATGGGGGAAGCCCGGGAGAAGTCTTGTATGCGGTTGTGGGAAGAAGAGATGAGGGGGAAGTCAAGAAGGAGATCTTGAGAGGATCGAAGGTTGCGTGTGGGTAGGTAGCGGGAGACCATGTCACAGATGTATGGAGGAGAAAGGTTGTGGATGGCTTTGTATGTCATGGTTAGGGTTTTGAACTGGAGCCTCTGGGCAATGGAAGCCAGTGAAGGGCCTGGCATAGGAGGGAGGCTGGGGAATAGCGGGGAGACAGGTGAATTAGTCGGGCAGCAGAGTGTAGGATGGACTGGAGTGGTGCCAGAGTGCTAGAGGGGAGGCCAGACAGTAGGAGGTTGCAGTAGTCGAGGCAGGAGATGATAAGGGCGTGCACTAGTGTTTTTGTGGTTTCATGGTTGAGGAATGCGCGGATCCGGGAAATATTTTTGAGTTTGAGGAGGCAGGAGGTGGGCGGGCTTGGATATGTGGTTTGAAAGAGAGGGCAGAGTCGAGGATCACCCCAAGGCACCGAGCATGCGGGACTGGGGAAAGCGAGCAGCCATTGACATTGATGGATAGGTCTGGTGGAGGGGTAGAATGAGGTGGGGGAAAGATGATGAATTCTGTTTTGTCCATGTTCAGTTTGAGAAAGAAAAGAGCAGAAAAGAAGGCTGAGATAGCAGACAGACACTGTGGGATTTTGGTCAGTAGGGAGGTGAGGTCAGGTCCAGATAGGTAGATCTGCGTGTCATCGGCGTAGAGATGATACTGCAAGCCGTGGGATTTTATGAGCTGTCCCAGGCCGAAGGTGTAGATGGAGAAGAGTAGGGGTCCTAGGACTGAGCCTTGAGGAACACCGACAGACAGAGGGCGAGGTGAGGAGGTGGTGTGGGAGAGGGAGACACTGAATGTTTGATCTGTTAGATATGATGAGATCCAGGATAGGGCCAAGTCTGTGATGCCAAGAGATGAGAGAATCTGTAGCAGGAGGGAATGGTCCACGGTGTCGAAGGCAGAAGAAAGATCCAGGAGAAAGAGGACAGAGTAGTTCGCTTGCTCTTGGCGGTTAGCAGGTCGTTAGTGACTTTAGTTAGGGCAGTTTCAATTGAGTGATGCGGTCGGAAGCCAGATTGTAACCGGTCAAAGAGGGAACAGAAGGAGAGGTGGGAGGACAGTTCGAGATATACATGCTGTTGCAGTAGTTTTGAGGCGTAGGGGAGAAGAGATATCGGGCGACAGTTAGACACAAAGGATGGGTCGAGGGAGTGCTTCTTGAGGATGGGTGTGATTGAGGCATGTTTGAAGGATGAAGGAAAGACACCATTTGTAAGTGAAAGGTTGAAGAGGTGTGTAAGAGTAGGGATGAAGACTGGCAAAGTTAGGGATGAGGTGGGACGGGAGTGGGTCAAGCACGCAAGTGGTGAGGTGTGATCTTGACAGGAGAGTGGAGAGCTGATCTTCTGTCATGGTGGTGAAGCTAGTTTTGGAAGAACAGGGCTGAGTGGCTAAGAGGGGCATTGGGGCTGCGGGCCAAAGCTTTCTCTGATTGCCTCTTTCTTTCAGCAAAAGATTGAGACAAAGTCTTCAGCAGAAATGAGAGGAGAGGGAGGAGGTGCTGTGGGATGGAGAAGAGAATTGAAAGTGTTGAAAAGCTGTTTAGGGTTGTGAGACAGTGAGGATATGAGAGATGCGAAGTAAGTTTGTTTTGCGGCAGAGAGTGTGGACTTGAAGCTGGTGAGGGACTGCTTGTATGCGGTTAGGTGCTCGGCAGAATGGGTTCTCTTCCATCTCCGCTCGGCAGCCCTGGAAGCCCGTCTTAGTTCTTTGGTCAGGCCGGTCAGCCAGGGCTGCCTGTTGATTGTACGAGTTTTGCTCTGCGTGAGGGGGGTGGCCGAATCAAGTATGGCTTTTATTGTGGTGTTATAAAATGTGGCAGCAGCATCTGTGTCATTAAGTGAGGCTATGTCTGTAAGAGGGAGGAGGGACTCAGAGAGTGATTGTAAATTGAGGTGTTTGAGATTTCTGCGAGGGTGGGTGAGTTTGTGGAGTGGGGGATGCGTACTATCAGAGGAGAGGGAAGAGAATGTCAGTAGGTTGTGGTCAGACAGGGGGAGTGGGGAGTTAGTGAGATTAGTGAGGGAACAGAGACGGGTGAAGATAAGGTCCAGCGTGTGACCATCTTTGTGAGTGGCCGCAGAGGACCATTGAGTGAGGCCAAGGGAAGTCGTGAACGATAGAAGTTTAGAGGCAGCCGGGATGAAAGTGTCAATGGGGATGTTGAAATCGCCCATGATGATGGTGGGGATGTCAGCAGAGAGGAAATGGAGTAGCCAGGTGGTGAAGTGGTCGGGAAAAAAGTGGAGATGGCTAGTTCCGGGGGGCGGTAGATGACAGCCAGTTGGAGGTTGGAGGGGGATAGATACGGACGGAGTGCACCTCAAAACGAGGGAATAGCAGCGGAGGGTGGAAGTTGAATAGGGGTAAAGGAGCAGGTAATGTAATAACAAATAATGCAAGTACACAAATTGATGGGTGAAGGTCGGTCACAGCTTTATTAATTTTATTTTACTTTAACAATAAGAAAGGCACTTAACTTTCTTAACCCCTCTCTGATATCAGACGTACTATTCCGTCCATGTGCCCTGGGCCTGTCTGCCCATGGATGGAATAGTACGTCATAATGATCGGCCGTGCACACAGGATTACACAGACCGCTCCCGACACTTTAACCCCGAAATGCTGCGATCAAACGCGATCGCAGCATTCTGGGAGCAGGCAGAGACCCTCTGCCTTTGGATCGGATACCCCGAGGTGTGACGCGGGGTCCCGATCGTTGCTGGAGCGCCCGCCGGGGCAGTGGGGGTACTCATACTGGGCCGCTTCTTAAAGGGGCAGTGTCACAGCAGCAGTGACCCTCTCCATGGCCCTGGGCGTCCAATAATAGGGGAATATATTTACAAGGGCTAATAGAGTTTGTAATAAAGTGTTCTTGACGCCACCCGTGGTTTCTGGTCAGAGGTGACCAGCACTGCAGTGCAGATCTTCTGGGACTGGTAGTGATGCAGTAGAGTTGGTATAGCTCTCCACAGGCATAGCATAGTCCCAGGGCAGATGTAGGGTGTAGAAGATGGCAATATTGGTAGATGTAGCAGTGTTGGATGGATGACACAGGAATGAATAGAGGACACAGCGGGATGCAGTTTCCAAAGCTTTACTCACAGTTCTGGTGTGCACAGGTGGCGTGTCCTCCAGGTGAGGGGCTCAGCAAACTCCCAGGTAGTTCAGGATACACCTTTCCAGGATTCCCTTCAGTATGTTCCTTTTTTGGTCGTCTCACTGTGCTGACTTTCCACCTTTCCTTCCTGTCCAACACCTCACAGTCAGTGTCCCAAGCCAGTAGCCGCGGACCTTGGCAGATAACGTCCTCTCTGCGTTTCCTTGCTCCCTTATGGCTACCTTTTTGGAGAAGATAACTGTGGTTCTGTAGCTGAGGCACCTAAAGATGCCACTGCCTCCGGCTTGCTAGCTGAGTCTTGAAGTTCTTTACTAGGCTAGGGCCTGGTGTCCCTTCTGCGACCTGGTCCCTCCACTATTGGATCGGGCCCCACGGATGGACTACTCACTATCCGTGCCCCTAGGACCACTTCTGTCCTTCCAAAAGTTTCTCTCTGCTCCTTTCCTATATAGCTTTCCCAGTCTGGGGACAAACTGCTACCAGCTTCAGTTCCCCTCACAATCTGACTCTACAGTCTCATTCACTCTCTCTAAGCTTCACTTCCCCTCCTTCTTTCTCCACCCACCGCCCAAACACTCTTTCCTATCCAGCCTGGGATGAGACCATCCTCCCTTAGGGTACGTCCAGGGTGCCCGGCTGCTATAGTATGTGTTGGGTGCAGGTGTTAGAGTCCTGGATGGTGCTCCCTCCTTACCTGACAGTGGGGTATCACACCTATGGAT
>JARQOD010000004.1:6000661-6112114 GCA_033576555.1 Oophaga sylvatica
TGGTGGCGAACTTAGAAGTTTTGACGGTTGCTGCCACAAACACTTTAGAGTAAATAATGGCAAAAAAATGTTGTAGTGTATAGTGTTAGTCATGTTATTTATTTGTGTACTTGTTAGGTAGCGTTTTGGGAGTACTGTTTCCCATACTGGGGAGTTACATTGAAAGTTTTTGTTCTACTTGTTGTGATATCACTAAAAATTTTTGTATGTTTCCTGTAACATCTTTTACTCTGTTCCAGCCCGCAGACGTGCTGCATTTAACGGGGGGAATGTGGCGTCCCTGAGGGTACAGTCGCCACACAGGTACTGCATCTCAGCCAGAGATGTGATATTTCAACTCTCAGGTAAGGTGGAGACATTACACCTGGCTCTGGCAACACTGCATCCATCACTCACACTAGTTGAGTTCGCTTAGCATGCCTAAGCTAGCAAAGGGTGTAGATGGTGGATGGAGTTGTGAGGCAGAGCAGGAAGTTAGAGGGGAAGAAAGACGGTTCCCCCTTGGGGGAGGAAGAGAGCAGATGTGCTGGAGAGAGCTCTCCCTGAGGGGAGAGGAGAAGGAGAGAGGATTGTGGAGCAGGCTCCAGTCCTTGGGAGCTGCTCAGAGAAAGAGAGAAGAGATGTTCTCTGGAGGAGAAAAGGGATTCTTAGAGAGAGACATGGCTGAGCTGAAAGCTACAGGTGGGCTCATTCCAGGACTGGCGGATGCCGGCTGGGAGAATCCAGGTCGCAGAGAGGGAACTTGTGAGGGAGGAACAGCCACCATCTTGGATATGGCCTGTTCTAGTCTCCATTTTGTCTGTTCCCAGGTGCTATTTTATCTGAATTCCCCATGGCCTGTGGGCATATTCAATACAACAGGGTTTAGTCTCCACTGGGAATGAAAAGGTCTATTAGTATGCTGAGTAGATCCGGCTCAAAATAGGATTTACTGCTCAATGTGAATAGCCAGGCCTGTTAGTATGCTAAGTAGGCCATGGCCAAAACACTACTTCAAAGCTGGGGTTTCAATTAGATTATACCTGCCAGCTAGACTGTTATGTTTCGGTAACTGAGGAGTGCAGGTAAAAAATGCAATACACCAGAGCAGTTGGAATCTATGAGATTGCAGTACCCTGACTAACCACCACAACTAGAGGCAGCCGTGGAGCGTTCCTACGTTGGTCCTAGACGCCTCATCACAGCCTGAGAAACTAACTACACCTAAAGATAGAAATAGGAAAGCTATCTGCCCCGGAGCAGATCCCCAAAGAACATAGAAAGCCCCAAACATGTAATGGCTGTTAGACAAGAAGAAATACTGACACAGACAGAAAATAGTATGAGCAAACGTTGGGGCCCAAGCTAATCTAAATAGAAAAGGATAGGAAGGGTACTTACTGCAATCCCAAAAAACCCTGCAAAGCACCAACTCTACTAATTTCAAAAACACCTGAGATCACACGACCTCCACCACCTAAATTAGTTCTCTGGTGCAACAAAACCAAAACAGCAGCCACTGAAAAAACTGGAAAAAGCAAAAGTACAAACATCAGTGGCTGAACTAAACTGAGAGGGCAAAAGCCCCCCGGAGGGGACCCAGAAGGCCCCCACGGAAGTGCAGGACAAAATGCAAAAATAAAGCACAAAAACAAAAAAAAGAAAATGTCTTATCTGTTAGCAGGAGATGCAGACACGACACAGCAGGCTACAAGGGAAACAGGAATCATGGAGTGAGACCAGAACAATTGATCACCGGCAACCCTGATGGGAAGGCGACTCCCTTATATAAGACCAGTCAGTAACACCTGATTCCCACTCCTCACAATCTTCACTGGACAATCCAGTACCGCTTGTAACCACCAGAGGGAGCCTCTGCTCAGAACTCATTTCAAGTCCATTCACAGCAGTACCCCCCCTTGAGGAGGGGTCACCGAACCCTCACTTGAGCAACCAGGTCGGTCAGGATGAGTTCTATGATACGCACGGATGAGTTCCTAGCATGGATGTCCGAAGCAAACACCCAAGAATTGTCTTCCTGACCATAACCTCTCCACTTAACCAAATACTGGAGTTTCCGTCTAGAAAAACGAGAATTCAATATTTTCTCAACCACATACTCCAGATTGCCCTCAACCAAAACAGGGTCAGGAGGCACAGTAGTAGGAACCACTGGCTCAACAAACCTCTTCAACAAGGACTTGTGGAACACGTTATGGATCTTAAATGTCCCTGGAAGAAGCAAACGAAAAGAAACAGGATTAAGAATCTCCATGATCTTATAAGGTCCAATGAACCTAGGCTTAAATCTAGGAGATGCCACTCTCATAGGAATATTTTTTGAGGACAACCAGACCAAGTCCCCCACTTTAAACCGAGGACCATCAGTCCTATGCCGGTTAGCAAACCGCTAGGCCCTCTCCTGAGAGAGGGACAACCTCTCCACTACCTGGTCCCAAATCTGTTGCATACGCTCCACAACAGAGTCAACACCTGGACAGACAGAAGCCTCCGTCTGTCCTGAAGAAAATCGAGGGTGAAACCCAGAATTACAGAAAAATGGAGACATCAAAGTGGCAGAGCTAGCCCTATTATTAAGAGCAAACTCAGCCAAAGGCAAAAAAGAGACCCAGTCATCCTGATCAGCAGACACAAAGCATCTTAGATAAGTCTCCAATGTCTGGTTTGTTCTCTCAGTTTGACCATTGGTCTGAGGATGAAACGCCGAGGAGAAAGACAATTGAACACCAAGTTTAGAACAAAAGGTCCTCCAAAATCTTGAAACAAACTGGACTCCTCTGTCAGACACAATGTTCTCAGGAATGCCGTGTAAACGAACCACGTGCTGAAGGAACAAAGGCACCAATTCAGAGAGGAAGGCAACTTAGGTAATGGCACAAGATGTATCATCTTGGAAACCTATCACAAATCACCCAGATGACGGTCATTCTCTGAGAAACAGGGAGGTCGGAAATGAAATCCATAGAGATATGGGTCCATGGTCTCTTGGGCACAGGCAATGGCATCAACAAACCACTAGAGCGAGAGCAAGGCTTGGAGTGAGAGCAAGTCCCTCAGGACTGCACAAATTCCCTGACATCACGAGACAAGGTAGGCCACCAAAAGGACCGACTAACCAAGTCTCTGGTACCAAAAATTCCGGGATGACCGGCCAGCGCGGAACAATGAATCTCAGACATCACACTCTTTTTCCACTGGTCCGGGACAAACAATTTCCCAACAGGGCAGCGCTCGGGCTTATCCTCCTGACACCCTCCAAAGCCAGTCTCAAATTGGGCGAGATGGCGGAAAGAACTATACCCTCTTTCAAAATAACAGAAGGATCAGATAACTCAGGAGAGTCCGCCAGGAAACTCCTCGAGAGGGCATCCGCCTTAACATTCTTAGTGCCAGGAAGAAATGAAACCACAAAATTAAAACGTGTGAAAAACAAGGCCCACCTGGCCTGTCTAGGATTAAGTCGCTTGGCAGATTCCAGATAAACCAGATTCTTATGGTCCGTAAGGACCACCACCTGATGTTTTGCTCCCTCCAGCCAATGTCTCCACTCTTCAAAAGCCCACTTCATGGCCAATAACTCCCGATTACCCACGTCATAATTACGTTCAGTAGGAGAAAATTTTCGAGAGAAAAAGGCACAAGGGTTACTTTTAAGGCCGTGTATTGATTATCGTCTTTGAACAATATTACTGTGATTAAGGCCGGTGATACTGTTATGTTTCGGTAACTGAGGAGTGCAGGTAAAAAATGCAATACACCAGAGCAGTTGGAATCTATGAGATTGCAGTACCCTGACTAACCACCACAACTAGAGGCAGCCGTGGAGCGTTCCTACGTTGGTCCTACACGCCTCGTCACAGCCTGAGAAACTAACTACACCTAAAGATAGAAATAGGAAAGCTATCTGCCCGGAGCAGATCCCCAAAGAACATAGAAAGCCCCCAAACATGTAATGGCTGTTAGACAAGAAGAAATACTGACACAGACAGAAAATAGTATGAGCAAACGTTGGGGCCCAAGCTAATCTAAATAGAAAAGGATAGGAAGGGTACTTACTGCAATCCCAAAAAACCCTGCAAAGCACCAACTCTACTAATTTCAAAAACACCTGAGATCACACGACCTCCACCACCTAAATTAGTTCTCTGGTGCAACAAAACCAAAACAGCAGCCACTGAAAAAACTGGAAAAAGCAAAAGTACAAACATCAGTGGCTGAACTAAACTGAGAGGGCAAAAGCCCCCGGAGGGGACCCAGAAGGCCCCCACGGAAGTGCAGGACAAAATGCAAAAATAAAGCACAAAAACAAAAAAAGAAAATGTCTTATCTGTTAGCAGGAGATGCAGACACGACACAGCAGGCTACAAGGGAAACAGGAATCATGGAGTGAGACCAGAACAATTGATCACCGGCAACCCTGATGGGAAGGCGACTCCCTTATATAAGACCAGTCAGTAACACCTGATTCCCACTCCTCACAATCTTCACTGGACAGTCCAGTACCGCTTGTAACCACCAGAGGGAGCCTCTGCTCAGAACTCATTTCAAGTCCATTCACAACACTAGACACTGAAAACACAGCCATTGTCTATCCCAGACCCTAAGGCTCCATTCTAGGATTATGAACTATGAGCACATCTTTGTAGGTACATTCTCATAAAAAATATCTGCGTGATCCTGTGGACCTCGGGCATCTGACGGTGCAACTCCCGAGTCGGTGATGGCTCGGGGGTCTGAGAAATAGAGATTGGCCCTCCAAAGAGACCCAATCAGGCCAGGTTTATCTCCATGCGACATGCAAAACATACTGCATCCGCTGGTACCTCTCGTGTCCTGATCCGATCGTCCTGGAGAAATTTAACCCCTTTGCTAGATATTGGGAATAAATTCTGCAGGGAGCTAAGGGGGGAGATTATCATCCCACCCTCGGACACCGACGGGAGGGACCTAGCAGGTTTAAGAACTGTGAGCTATGGGCAGACCAGATCCATTCTCACAGAAGCCAAGACAATGAAGAACTAAGGACCAAGGGACAGATCTGCCAAGGGAGCAGCGGCACACGTTTTGGGGGACTGTCCAGCAACTAAGACTTTCACCTGTGGATCGCAGAGCTCCCTGCCTCCACATGCCCCTACAACCTGGTAATATTGACCTCTAGCTAAAACCTCTAAGCCTTGTACCATTATTGTTGTATTTTCCTCTGACTGCAAATCCACTGTAATTCCGTTGTATAGCTTACTGTATATTTCTGTAATTATCAAGTGCGCCCTTAAGGCAATTAAACCATAAAATTAATCTTGGGCTGATGCTTTTACTCTGATCACAAATCTTAGAATACCCAGCGGGTAACAGGACACCCTCCCCGGCGGCCATTTGCTCTAGGTGCAGTTCCCTTACTGACCTGAGAGACAATGGGGGCGCCTGAGAGCTGTGCCTGTGTAGTTACGTCACATTGGTGACGTGGAAGGAAGGGGTTTCCTTCACAGAACTCGACCTCTTAGACTAGTGGAAGAACTTTATGATTCAGCTAGCGAGTCGACTGCTGTGATAGCATAGAGATCACAGACAATAACCACAAATATCTTCGCTGGAGAGGCAGCTACATAGAACCAAGAGGAACGCAGAAATAAGTCGTTGTCCTAGAGGATTCACAGCTGCTGATCTGGGACACTGTTTGTGAGGGTGCTGGAAGGAGAGACGGCGGGACAATCAGCACAGAGAGACGGCCAGAGAAGGCATACACTGACAGAGAGCTTTGGACTAGTGTTCTCCATCCACCTGGGAGTTGGCTGGACTCCTCACCTGGAGGACGTGGCACCAAGCGGACCTCTGTGCACATTTGAACTGTGAGTAAAGCTTTGGAAACTGTAACTCGCTGACTGTTTCTCAGTTTCTTCCTGCGTCACCCAATCCACTCAGCTACATCCCCCAGCACCATCACCACCTTCTACTACATCTACCTGCCCTGGGATCCCATAGTCTCAATTGTGGGAGAATGTACTAACTCTGCTGCATCTCACCATCTGTCCCAGAGGATCTGCACTTCAGCGCTGGTCAACATTGACCAGATACCACAGGTGGCGTCACGAATACCTACACTACAAACTCTAAACATCCCCTGTAAATAATTCCCCTTTCATTGGACACCCAGGGCCACGGACAGGGTCACCGCCGCTGTGACACATCCCCGCAATACACCGGCCCGGTACCGAGTATTCCCCTGCCCTGGTGGGCGATCCACTAGGAGTTTACGAGCATCGACAGTTTGCATTGTAGAAACTCCATTGAATATGAAACTGTTGGAAATAATCAAGCGCACTGTCTGACTATCTGTGGCTGGTGCATAAAGAATTGATAAAGCAGTGGGTCACGTGTGATCACCGCTCTATTCCCATGGGCAGAGCTGGTTTTAGGCAAAATGGAGCACTGGACAAAAGTTTAAAATGGGGCCCCAAATGCTCTCATATTGCACCATCACACAGAAACATTTTGGTTGTATTTACATGCGCTGAGTTCAGGCCGCTAAACGAGTGTGATCGACAAAACGCTCGACGCTTCTTTCCTAGCCTCTTTACACCAGCTGAGGAAGAATGATGGGGACAGACTGCAGTCACCACACTATATCTCACCAGAGGGACTTCCCACCCACAACTACTATGTAATAACAAATAATGCAAGTACACAAATTGATGGGTGAAGGTTGGTCACAGCTTTATTAAGTTTATTTTACTTTAACAATAAGAAAGGCACTTAACTTTCTTAACCCCTCTCTGACATCAGACGTACTATTCCGTCCATGTGCCCTGGGCCTGTCTGCCCATGGACGGAATAGTACGTTATAGCGATCGGCCGTGCACACGGGAGAAGCGAGGCCAATCGCGGCCAGGTGTCAGCTGATTCTCACAGCTGTCACCTGGCAATAAGTGCCAGGAGTGGTCACAGACCGATCCCGACACTTCAACCCCCGAAATGCTGCGATCGAACGCGATCGCAGCATTCCGAGAGCAGGCAGAGGCCCTCTGCCTTTGGATCGGATACCCCGAGGCGGGACACGGGGCCCCGATCGCTGCTGGAGCGCCCGCCAGGGCAGTGGGGGTACTCGGTACTGGGTCGCTTCTTAAAGGGGCAGTGTCACAGCGGCAGTGACCCTGTCCGTGGCCCTGGGCGTCCAATAAAAGGGGAATATATTTACAAGGGATAATAGAGTTTGTAATAAAGTGTTCGTGACGCCACCTGTGGTTTCTGGTCAGAGGTGACCAGCGCTGCAGTGCAGATGTTCTGGGACTGATAGTGATGCAGCAGAGTTGGTATAGCTCTCCACATTCAGAGCTTAGTCCCAGGGCAGATGTAGGGTGTAGAAGATGGTAATATTGGTAGATGTAACAGTGTTGGATGGATGACGCAGGAATGAATAGAGGAAACAGCGGGATGCAGTTTCCAAAGCTTTACTCACAGTTCTGGTGTGCACAGGTGGCATGTCCTCCAGGTGAGGGGCTCAGCAAACTCCCAGGTAGTTCAGGATACACCTTTCCAGGACTCCCTTCAATATGTTCCTTTCTTGGTCGTCTCACTGTGCTGACTTTCCACCTTTCCTTCCTGTCCAACACCTCACAGTCAGTGTCCCAAGTCAGTATCCGCGGACCTTGGCGGATAACGTCCTCTCTGCGTTTCCTTGCTCCCTTATGGCTACCTTTTCGGAGAAGATAACTGTGGTTCTTTAGCTGAGGCTCCTAAAGATGCCACTGCCTCCGGCTTGCTAGCTGAGTCTTGAAGTTCTCCACTAGGCTAGGGGCCGGTGTACCTTCTGCGACCTGGTCCCTCCACTATTGGATCGGGCCCCACGGATGTACTACTCACTATCCGTGCCCCTAGGGCCCATTCTGTCCTTCCAAAAGATTCTCTCTGCTCCGTTCTTATCTAGCTTTCTCGTTCTGGGGACAAGCTGCTACCAGCTTCAGTTCCCCTCACAATCTGACTCTACAGTCTCATTCACGTTCTCTAAGCTTCACTTCCCCTCCTTCTTACTTTCTCCACCCACCGCGCAAACACTCTTTCCTATCCAGCCTGGGATGAGACCATCCTCCCTTAGGGTACGTCCAGGATGCCTGGCTGCTATAGTATGTGTTGGGTGCAAGTGTTAGAGTCCTGGATGGTGCTCCCTCCTTACCTGAGAGTGGGGTATCACACCTCTGGATGAGGTGCAATACCTCTGTGGCAACTGAACCCTCAGGGGTGCCACACTGCCATGGAGACCCGATGTCGTCATGACGACATTCGGGTCTCCAGAGCTGAGAGACTTCCTGCCATGTGCAGTGATGATCAGGAAGTCTCTCAGGTCAGTGTGCAAAATGTGCAGCACTGACAGCTTCTATAACATGCAGATGCTGCTACATCTGCATGCTATAAAAGCGATCAGCCTGCACAAAATGATTGTCCCATAGTGGGACAAAGTGTAAAACTTAGAATGAATAAAAACATTTTTTAAATAATTGTAAAAATATTTAAAAAATAAAATAAAAAATAATAATAAAAAAATCAATATTTATTCTATCACTAAATAAATATTTGAATGAAAAAAATCTAAACAATGAAAGTACATATATTTGGTATCGTTGTGTCTGTAATGACTCGATCTATAAAACTGTCCCAATAGTTAATCCCTTTAGTGAACACCATAAAAAAACCAAAATGATGCTTTATCATCATACCGCTGAACAAAAAGTGGAATAACAAGCGATAAAAAAGACGGATATAAATAAACATGGTACCGCTGAAAACATCATCTTGTCCCGCAAAAAACAAGCCCCCAAACAGCTCCATCACCAGAAAAATAAAAAAGTTATAGCTGTCAGAATAAAGCGATGCAAAAATAATTATTTTTTATATAAAATAGTTTTTATTGTATAAAAGCGCCAAAACATAAAAAAATGACGTAAATGAGGTATCGCTGTAATCGTACTGACCCGAAGAATAAAACTGCCTTATCAATTTTATCACATGCGGAACAGTATAAACGCCCCCCCCAAAAGTAATTCATGAATTGCTGTTTTTTGTTCATTCTGCCTCCCAAATATCGGAATAAAAAGCGATCAAAAAATGTCATGTGCCCGAAAATGGTACCAATAAAAACATCAACTTGTCCCGCAAAAAAAAAGAACCTCACATGACTCTGTGGGCCAAAATACGGAAAAATTATAGCTCTCAAAATATGGTGATGCAAAAACTATTTTTTTGCAATAAAAGACGGATTTTGGTAAGAACTTACCTGTAAAATCCTTTTCAGCGAAGGAAGGAAAGGAGACACACTAGTCATAACTAGTGGGTAGGTGGAGCCCAGATGGGATAGACACCTCAGATTAAAAAGAGTGTTGACCGGCCCCTCCAGCTCGGGCTCCTCCTACTCAGCTCTCCAGTTGTACACAAGCTTAAGGAAGAGCAAATATCACCAGCGGAGCAACATAACCCCTTCTGAAGGACTTCAGAGAAAAAAACACAAGAATACAGGTTATGCATGCCTTTAGGCAAAAACCACACAGTTCCAGATACTACTCACTGGACCTGACCACTGCGATGAGCTGGCAATGCTGGAACAGAGCCTTAGCATGTCGACCTCAGCCCAGATAATCGCTATCAGAGAAGGGTCACGCCGCATCTGCAAATACATCAACACACTTCTGCCATGGGAGGGAGCTGTGTCTCCTTTCCTTCCTTCGCTGAAAAGGATTTTACAGGTAAGTTCTTACCAAAATCCGTCTTTCAGCAGCAGAATGGAAGGAAAGGAGACACACTAGTCATAACTAGTGGGACGTCCCAAAGCAGTCCAAAAATTAAGGGTGGGAAAAAAACAGAAAAGGCAGAACCCAACAACCTAAGAAAAATGCGCAACTAGCGCTAAAACACAAGTTAACAAGAACTTTAAACTACCGCCGCCTGCAGGACCCTACGTCCTAAGGCTGCATCAGCGGAAGCACTAACGTCCACCTTATAAAATTTTGTAAAGGTGTGGACGGAGCGCCAGGTCACCGCCCGGCAGAGCTGAGCTGCCGAGGCCCCTTGATGGAAAGCCCACGATGAGCCCACAGCTCTCGTGGAGTGAGCTCGAACCTTAATCGGGCAAGGTTCGCCCTTAAGTCGGTAAGCCTCCAAAATGGCAGACCGGATCCAAGAGCTATAGAATCCTTGGAAGCTCGTTGACCACATCGACGACCTGCTGGAATTACAAACAGAGAGTCCGACTTCCGAAAACCTTGGGTAACAGACAAATAGAACTTCAAAGCCCGCACCAAATCCAATGTGTGCAAGGCCCGTTCCTTCGCATTCCTCGGCCTCGGACAAAGAGAGGGCAACACAATATCCTGGTTAACATGAAATTGCGACACCACCTTAGGTTGGAAGTCGCCCCGTGTGTGAAGCACTACGCGATCCGGGTGAAACTCCAGGAAGGGAGGCGAGCAAGAAAGAGCCGCCAATTCAGAAACCCTTCTCAAAGAGGTGACCGCCACTAGGAAGGCAACCTTCCAAGAAAGCAAAGAAAGACTAACAGAGTCCATAGGCTCAAAAGGCCCGTGTTGAAGAGCCTCCAAAACAAGATTGAGACGCCAAGGAGACACAGGCGCCTTCCGCGGCGGAAACTGGCGGGTTACTCCGCGAAAAAAGGAACGCACGTCCCTACGCGAGGCGATAGCCTTTCGGAACAGCAAGGACAAAGCAGAAACCTGACCCCTCAGGGTGCTCACTGCCAAACCCTTGTCCAGCCCAAATTGCAGGAAGGCCAACAAATTGGGAATGGAAAAAATCCTCGGGTTCCTTGAAGAACCCGAACACCACGAAAAGAAGGCTTCCCAAGTCTTGTGGTAAATCCTAGTAGTAGCCGGACCTCTGGCAGCTCGCAAAGTGGAAATGACTTTGGCTGAAAAACCTTGACGGGTCAATATTTCGGTCTCAAGAGCCACGCCGTCAAATGCAGAGACCTCAGGTCCGGATGACGAACGGGCCCTTGGGTTAACAGGTCCGGGAGAAGAGGAAGTGGAAATGGCGGTGCTGCCAGGAGCGACACCAGTGTCGAGAACCACGTCCTCCTTGGCCAATCTGGGGCTATCAATATAGCCGAGATTCTCTCCAGTCTGATCCGACGTAGCACCAGAGGAAGTAAGGAAATCGGCGGGAACACATAGATTAGCTCGAATTGGTCCAACGGAGCCACTAGAGCATCCACCGCTACAGCCTTCGGATCCTTGTACCTGGACATGAAAGTCGGTAACTTGGCATTGAACCTGGATGCCATCAGATCCACTTGGGGAGTTCCCCAACGGGAGCACAGCAGTGCAAAAATTTCCGGATGAAGACTCCATTCTCCGGGATCCATCTTCTCGCGACTTAGAAAGTCCGCCGTGATATTCTGAACTCCTGGAATGTGGATCGCAGAGATGGCTGGAACTCTGGTCTCTGCCCATACCAAGATCCGAGATACCTCCACCATGAGTCTGGAACTCCTTGTCCCACCTTGGTGATTGATATATGCAACCGCCGTCGCATTGTCTGTCTGCACTCGGACAGGCAGACCGCTTAAAGGGACCGTCCAGTGTCGGAGGCAAAGGAAAATCGCCCTCAATTCCAGGATGTTGATCGGCAAGACAGACTCTTCTGACGACCATACTCCCTGAGTCCAGAGATTGTTCCAGACACCCCCCCAGCCCATCAGGCTGGCATCGGTGGTTATGACCGACCACTTCGGAGGGAGGAAGGACTTCCCCAGGGATAACTCTTTCGGACGTATCCACCATCCTAGAGACTCTCGTACCCTGTGGGAGATGATAACACTGCAATCCAGTGAAGCCTGCGATCGATCCCAACGGCTCAGAATGAACCTTTGGAGAGCCCTGGAATGAAACTGGGCAAACGGAAGTGCTTCCATGGACGCCACCATCAACCCCAGAAGGCGCATACAGCTTCGAAGGGACATTGCTGTCGAAGACTTCATAACCCGTGCATGTCGAAGGAGACATGCTTGCTTGTCTGGAGGCAGGGACACCACTGCTCGTACCGTGTCGAAATGCATCCCCAAAAACAGAATTGACTGCGACGGTTCCAGAGACGACTTCTCCCAATTGACCAACCACCCGAAGTCCTCCAGGAGCTGAAGGGATAGATTGCGAGCAGTTACCGCCTCCTCCTTGGAAGACGCCACAATCAGAAGGTCGTCCAGGTAGGGAAGAATCGTGACCCCCTGTCTTCGGAGAATCGCCATGAGAGGCGCCAAAATTTTTGTAAAAACTCTGGGTGCTGAGGCCAACCCGAATGGCAGAGCCACAAACTGGTAATGGTCCTGACCTATGGCAAAACGAAGGAAGCGTTGGTGAGCCCTTCCGATTGGAACGTGCAAATAAGAGTCGCGAATGTCGATTGACACCAAAAAGTCGTTCTGCGACAAGGCTGCCACCACGGAGCGAAGCGACTCCATGCGAAACTTTCGGGTGTGGACATGCCGATTCAATCTTTTGAGATCCAGGATGGGGCGAAATTTGTCCTCCTTTTTGGGGACCACAAAGAGGTTGGAATAAAACCCTCTTCCCCTGTCCTCTGGTGGAACTGGTACCACCACACCCTTCTGCAGAAGAAAGTCGACTTCTCGCAGTAGAGCGGCACGTAGCTCGGGCTCTGACGGGATGCGAGATTGGCAAAAACTGGTCGAGAAGAAAATTCTATGAAGTAGCCTGCCGACACAACCCGCGTCACCCAGGTGTCTGGGACGCGGGAAACCCAAGTCAATTTGAATTGAAGCAGGCGACCCCCCACTCGAGAGTCCTCGAGCGGGACCCTGGCGTCAATCCGTTTTAGCGGGCTTTTTGTCAGCTTCCAGCTTGTCTTGACGGAAACTTTGTTTCCAGGGAGTGCGGGATTTCTGAGAGGTCTTTTTTCCTGAAAAAAAGGGACGACCCGATCCCCAAGAGGGCTGACCGAACCGTCCCCTGGACCGAAAGGACCGTCGACCACTACCGGTACCAGGCCTGCCAGACGTAGAAGCCACAGTTCTTCGCTGTGGTAAAGCTGCTTCTTTTGCCTTTGCCTTGGCAATCAGCTCCGTGAGGTCAGATCCAAATAGCTGACCACCCTTGTAAGCCAAAGATAGCAAACCTTGTTTGGAAACCGCATCACCGGTCCACTGTCTAAGCCACAGTGCTCTCCTGACTGTGACCGCCGAAGATTGTGTCCTGGACAGCAGTGACGCAGTATCCAGGCCTGCATCATAGCCATATTGAATTGCACTCTCCAACAATTCGAAAAGGCCATCCACCTCGGATAACTGAGGTCCCCATTTCCTCCGTAAACGGTCCAACCAGATCAGGGAAGCTTTATAAGCACACATGGATCCTAGCACTGCTCTGAAACCATGACCCGCGGCCTCGTAGATGGACTTTTCCGCCATCTCCGTTTTTCTGTCCAGCGGGTCCTGCAGACTCGCCTTCCCTTTAACAGGAAGTAATGAAGATTTGCTAAGCTGAGATAAAGGAACATCCACTTCAGGAGAAGGAATCCAATTATCAATCAACTCTGCAGTACACGGATACAGTGACTCAAAGAGTCGTGTCCCCTGAAAACGTTTGTCTGGACACAGACGCTCCTTCTCCACTGCTTCATTAAGCTCATCCAGGGATGTAAGGTCGAAAGTGACCTATGCGACTCCTAAAACATCCGGGCCGACTTACCAGGGCGAGTAGTTACTTCCTCCGGTAACTGCAGTGCCTCCCTCATAGCTTCAATAAAAGCTTCTACATGGCCCGAAAAAGAGGCAGAGTGTCCCTGCCGATCCTCCTTATCCGAATCGGATATCCCTCCCGAACTTGAAGGGGAACCCTCCATATCAGAGTTCTCTGTGTCGCTACATGGGAAGGAAGGCACCGGCCTGTGTCGTTTCCTGCCATGAGAAGGTCTGGCTGACACCCAATAACCTATAAGGTTAGACAGGCCATCAATCGAACGAGTGAGGGCCTCCATCTTGACATCACTGGGGCCTCCGACTGCTGCGCTTGACGCGGTCGAGGCCTGCGTGTCAGATACGCGCGACTGATCTTGTAGCGGAAATGGGAGACGGTCCATACCTGGGTCCTGATCTGACATGTCCTCACCCAGTACAATGGCACCTTGACGATGGTTGGTGGGCTTTAAAATGTTTGGCCAAATGTTTATACTAAGCGTCTCAAATTTTTCCTTATATTCCAAAGCCATATTGCTATTCTAAATTTCATGTATTCCATGTTGTCATGCTTTAGTATGCTTGAGTGCAGCCATTTTTAGTATGTTTTACATGGGGGTAGCTTCCCTTGGTTTGCACCTAGTTCACATTAGTCTGGATGTGCCAGTCAGGTTTTTTTTTGTCTATTGAATGTTAGCTTGCTGACCGAGCACTCCGCCCCCACCAGGTGCTGATTTTAATTACACCAGGTCCCTACTTTACCCATAAATGCAGGCATTACTGACAGAGGTGCATATTCACCCAGAAATTCAGTATCAGCCTAATAGAGGTATGTTCACATTAGGTCAGGGACTCACCAGAATTGAGACCACCTTGACGATGGTTGGTGGGCTTTAAAATGTTTGGCCAAATGTTTATACTAAGCGTCTCAAATTTTTCCTTATATTCCAAAGCCATATTGCTATTCTAAATTTCATGTATTCCATGTTGTCATGCTTTAGTATGCTTGAGTGCAGCCATTTTTAGTATGTTTTACATGGGGGTAGCTTCCTTGGTTTGCACCTAGTTCACATTAGTCTGGATGTGCCAGTCAGGTTTTTTTTTGTCTATTGAATGTTAGCTTGCTGACCGAGCACTCCGCCCCCACCAGGTGCTGATTTTAATTACACCAGGTCCCTACTTTACCATAAATGCAGGCATTACTGACAGAGGTGCATATTCACCCAGAAATTCAGATATCAGCCTAATAGAGGTATGTTCGCATTAGGTCAGGGACTCACCAGAATTGAGACCACCTTGACGATGGTTGGTGGGCTTTAAAATGTTTGGCCAAATGTTTATACTAAGCGTCTCAAATTTTTCCTTATATTCCAAAGCCATATTGCTATTCAAAATTTCATGTATTCCATGTTGTCATGCTTTAGTATGCTGAGTGCAGCCATTTTTAGTATGTTTTACATGGGGGTAGCTTCCCTTGGTTTGCACCTAGTTCACATTAGTCTGGATGTGCCAGTCAGGTTTTTTTTTGTCTATTGAATGTTAGCTTGCTGACCGAGCACTCCGCCCCCACCAGGTGCTGATTTTAATTACACCAGGTCCCTACTTTACCCATAAATGCAGGCATTACTGACAGAGGTGCATATTCACCCAGAAATTCAGATATCAGCCTAATAGAGGTATGTTCACATTAGGTCAGGGACTCACCAGAATTGAGACCACCTTGACGATGGTTGGTGGGCTTTAAAATGTTTGGCCAAATGTTTATACTAAGCGTCTCAAATTTTTCCTTATATTCCAAAGCCATATTGCTATTCAAAATTTCATGTATTCCATGTTGTCATGCTTTAGTATGCTTGAGTGCAGCCATTTTTTAGTATGTTCAATAAAAGCTTCTACACGGCCCGAAAAAGAGGCAGAGTGTCCCTGCCGATCCTCCTTATCCGAATCGGATATCCCTCCCGAACTTGAAGGGGAACTCTCCATATCAGAGTTCTCTGTGTCGCTACATGGGAAGGAAGGCACCGGCCTGTGTCGTTTCCTGCCATGAGAAGGTCTGGCTGACACCCAATAACCTATAAGGTTAGACAGGCCATCAATCAACGAGTGAGGGCCTCCACTGACATCCTGGGGCCTCCGACTGTGCGTTGACGCGGTCGAGGCCTGCGTGTCAGATACGCGCGACTGATCTGTAGCGGAAATGGGATGACGGGCCGACTGGTCCTGATCTGACATGCCTCACCCAGTACAAGGCAGGTTAAACTGTTGGTAACTAGAAATGTGTGGTCATTTATAAACAAAACGACGCTGAAGGGTAGTCTAAGAGAAGTTCCCCTAGCTTCCACAGTATAATGTTAACCTAAATTCGAAGGGTAATGTCCAGTGCTGCCTAACTGATGAATTTAATGTTAGGGGGAGCTTCCAGGTTGCTTCCTATGTTAAGTAGTGCAGACAGTCACATCCTCAGTTGCCACATTAACAAACGAAATCGCAAAATTCGCGCTATTTTGCGTGTTAAAAAGGCTTATCGCTTTAACCACGCTATCGTGACTTATGCAGGGTTTAGTGTGACAGAACCCCAGGAAGGTGCCCTGCGCCGCGGGGGTGAGGAGTTTTTAAGCTTCTGCCCTGCTAGGCAGAAGCGACTCACTGCGCTGGTCACGGTGCTGTTCTTCTTAGTACGGGAGGAGCGGAGAGTGAGGAGCCCGAAGCTGCAATGGCCGCCGCGCTGAGGAGATAGCGCGAAGAGATGGGCAGAGAAAATCTCGCGCTTCAGAGCGCTTCCTGCCCGGGAAGCGCGAAGCCACACCCCCCTCCGGCTTCAAAAAAGCGCGGGACTCCTCCATTCTCCGGTCCCGTCCCCGTTCCACGTCCTGCAGGCATCCACCTGCGGACAAAAAAACACACAGTCACCAATCATGCACTGTAACAGCGGCTGCCGCAGCAGTCGCTCAAGCACTCAAACACATATTAAAATGTGGAGTACTCACCCAGCCGAGCACCACAGGGACCCCAAGGATTTGTGGCGCTATGCCCATCGCTTCCCCCCAGGGGGGGGAACGCAGTGACCCCAGCAGCGCTGTTTGCGTCCCCGCCAGGGAAGCCATCCTCATCCCCCTGGGCCGGCAGGGTTCTGCAGGGACCACCATATAGGGTAATACAGATCTGCCAAGGGAGAGGTTGGGGTCCAGCAGCGCTGAGACCCCTGAGACCTCTAGACCACTTCTAGTGATCCAAGTCTCTTGTCCGATAAAAAATAATAAAATCTTCTGAGGAGCTGCTTCCAGCAGCGACTATACTCTCTGACCTCAAATTTTAAACTGGAGAGCTGAGTAGGAGGAGCCCGAGCTGGAGGGGCCGGTCAACACTCTTTTTAATCTGAGGTGTCTATCCCATCTGGGCTCCGCCTACCCACTAGTTATGACTAGTGTGTCTCATTTCCTTCCGTTCTGCTGCGTCTTTTAGTGTGTGACAGCAGCCAAACATAAAAAACCCGCTATAACGCCTCTTTCACAAGTCCTAATATTTCCAGTACCGGAGATGTCAATGTCCGTGTGTGTAATACTTGCGGCACGTGTGGCATGCGTGTTCTGCATCAGTACCACAAGGACGGGCATCAGGGAAGAAGCATTACGATAAGAGCTGTTCCCCGGTGCCGGGTGCTGAACACGGCTCTCATCATTCTCCCCTGCTTGCGCCGATCGCCGGAAGAGCAGGGGAGAATGATGAGAGCCGTGTTCAGCACCCGGCGCCGGTGAACAGCGTTTACTGTAACGCTTTTTCTCCGGCGCCAATGCGTGTGACATGGATGACATCCATGTGTGTTATGCGTATGCACGTGTGCTGGATGTTTTGTGGCCCGTGCTGATATTAAAAAAACGGAAATGTCAGCATGTTTTGCCCACGGACACACGGCCCGTGGAAACATACTGACATGTGCACAGGCCCATTCACTTGAATAGGCAAATAGCGCTCCGTTCCTCCCAAGACTCTCCACATGGCTGCCCAATGGTATAAAATTCTGTGGCACACCCATGGTGTCAATATGATCACTGCACCCCTAGATGAATTCATTGAGAGGTGTAGTTTTCAAAATGGGGTCACTTGTGGGGATTCTGCTGTTTAGGCACCTCATGGGCTCTCCCAGTGGGTCATGGCACCTGCAAACCATAACAGTAAAATCTGGCACTCCTTCCCTTCTGGACTCTTCCATGTGCCCAAATAGTGGTTTACCCAACATATGGGTTATCAGCGTACTCAGGACAAATTGCACAATAACTTTTGACATCCAATTTCTTCTGTTACCCTTGAGAAAATAAAAAATTGGGGGCGAAAATATCATTTTTGTAGAAAAAATATGATTTTTTATTTTTACAGCTCTACATTATAAACTTCTGTGAAGCACTTGGAGGTTCAAAGTGCTCAGCACACATCTAGATAAGTTACTTGGGGGGGTCTAGTTTCTAAAATGGTGTCACTTGTGGGGGGTTTCCACTGTTTAACTGTTTAGGCACATCAGGGGATCTCCAAACGCGACATAGCGTCTGATCTCAATTCCAGCCAATTTTGCATAAAAAAGTCAAAAGGCGCTCCTTCCCTTCCGAGCTCTGCTGTGCTCCCAGACAGTGGTTTAACCCCACATATGGGGTATCAGCATACTCAGGACAAATTGCACAATAACTTTTGGGGTCCAATTTCTTCTGTTACCCTCAGGAAAATAAAAAATTGGGGGCGAAAAGATAATTTTTGTAGAAAAAATATGATTTTTTATTTTTACGGCTCTACATTATAAACTTCTGTGAAGCACTTGGAGGTTCAAAGTGCTCACCACACATCTAGATACGTCACGTCACCTCCAGCATTGGTTCTTGGGTACCTCTATTTTTAATCCCTGGTCTAGTTGTTCTCCCTGGTCATTAATTACCTCATTGTTCTCTCAGGAAGAAGGCTCTCTCTCTTACAAGATTTCAATTTTATCACTCCTTTGTAAGTGTTGGCCCCCAAGGAATTTTTCCTAACTCTGAAATTCAACGCATTGGCCGACGGCATTCTTTTTATTTTTCTAGGCACAAGTATGTTAGACCGGATTTATTGCTTTAGTAACTATTTTCTATTCGCAGGTGGTGCCAAACCTGTAGTATGGATACTATGCCATTCATATATCTTTTGAACGGCACAGAGAGCAGAGTCGACCAGATGGAAGAGGTCTTGCTTTTCGTGGCTTGCTCGTTTACTGTATAGGTGTTAGAGGATGTACGTCACCTGAGGTTCTACCAAAAGTTGTTAGGATTGCCCGGACCTCCTGTTCCCCCATTATTTTAGTCTTCCATGCTGGTGGGAATGACCTCTACTTTTTCTGTTCTATTCACAATAATGCAGACTGATGTTTCATGTTCCTTGGCCCTGGAACTTATCCTGGTTTGGTCAAATGTCATTGCTTGTGTTGTAGGGCAAAGGCCAAATGTATTATGTCTCAATTTGTGCATTCCAGGCCAGAGTTATTGTCAGGCAGCTCTAGGGGGACAAATCAAGACTTTTGTTGGCCGATAGAGTTCATTTGACGAAATCGGTTTAGATATTTTTATTTTGATCATGCTAGACTGCATTGAACGGGTTTTATATTCCATGGGTTGGGGTTGGAGCACAGTCATTAGACATTGCTCCTCCTTGGTGGTCAATTTCACAATGTTGATGGTTTTTGTATGAAGGCTGACTTGCACTGGGAGTTGTTGCATAACGCTTGGTACCAGGCCAATTGTTCCTTATCTCTGTGATTACCTTTCCTTTTATGCTGTGACCAACCTCCGTCCTTTAACCCCTTAATGACAACCAATACATCTTTTTACTGACCTGAGATGTAAGAATATCATCCTCATACAGGTGACAATCCAGCAGCTGTCAACTGCACACTATAGCTGACAACTTGCTGTATCACCAACGATCAGTGTTGGCACCATCCATATCTGTTTAACCCTTTAGTTGCTGATGTCAAAAGTGAATACATCAAATAAATGGTTAATCGATTGTGGGGGCTTCTGCTTTAATCTAATTGACACACAGAGATCATGATTGTGTGGTCCTGATGTTTGCCATAGCAGTTCATGGCCAAATAGCGGCCTTAGGGTCCCGTCACACTCTTCAATGTCCCAGCGATCCCACCAACAATCCGACGTGGATGGGATCGCTGGGACATCGTTAGCTGATCGCTGGTGAGCTGTCAGATGGGCAGACTCACCAGCGATCAGGACCAGCGAGCACGCTGGTATCCAGTGTACACATTGGGTAACTAAGCACTGCGCGGCGCCTAGTTACCCGATATGTACCCTAGATACTGGCTCTCAGCGCTCTACAGCAGAAGCTGGGAGCCGGTATCCAAGGTACATATCGGATAACTAGGCGCCGCGCAGCACTTAGTTACCCGATATGTACATTGGATACCAGCTTGCTGATCGTTGGTCTCCCGCTGTCATACGCAGCGATGTGCGCTGGCTAGCGGGAGACCAACGATGAAAAAATGGTCCAGGACATTCGACAACGATCAGCGATACCCAGCAGGGGGGCTGGTTGTCGCTGCATGTCTCACTAAGCGAGATCGCAGGCTAGGTCGCTGTTGCGTCACAAAATCGGTGACGCTTCAGCGATCTCGCTAGCGATCTCGCTTAGTGTGACGGGGCTTTAGAGTCTCCCGGCTATAGCGGTCAGTTCAGAAGTTAGTGATATTTAGGTGGTAAATAAAAACTTTTTCATTCCTGCTATACCACTTTGCATTAATTCCTGAAAATCACCTGCAGGGTTAATAAACTACCTGTCAGCAGTTTTCAGTATGTCAGGGGGCGCTGATTTTAAAATGATATCACGTTTGGGGTTTTCCAATATATAGGACCCCCAAAGTCACTTCAAACCTGGATAGGTCCCTCAAAAAAATAAATTTTGTATATTTCCTTGAAAAAATGAAAAATTATCGCTACATTTTTAAACCTTCTAAAAGGCTAACAAAATAAATTAGCATGTTAAAAATGGTGCTGATGTAAATCAGACATATGGGAAATGTTATTTATTAACGTTTTTGTGTGGTATGACTACCTGGATTAAAGGGATAATCATTCAAAGTTTGAAAATTGCAATTTTTTTTTACATTTTTGTCAAGTTTCTGATTGTTTTAAATAAACACAAAAATATCAACCTAAATGTACCATTATCATAAATTATAATGTGCCACGAAAAAGCAATCTCAAAATCAATGGGATTTGTTGAAGCGTTCCAGAGTTATCACCACATAAAGTTACATTGGTCAGAATTTAAAAAATTAGGCCCGTCACTAAGGGGTTAAAAGACGAGATATTTGTTGTCCCCTTCCTGACTTCCTATACTTTTGCATATTTGTCACACTTACCGTATTTTTTCGTATTATAAGACGCACAGGACCATAAGACGCACCCCAAATTTTCAGAAGTAAAATAGGGAAAAAAAAATAATGTGCCAAATGGGGGTCCGTCTTACAGTCCGAATTCAGCTTACCAGAGAAGGGATCAGCACAGGTAGAGGAGTGGTCACAGGGGTCGTTCGGTGGTCCAGGCTGGTGCGGTGGTGGTGCTCTGTGTTGCAGGGGTGCTCTGTGGGGTGGCTGTGCTCTGTGTTGCAGGGGTGCTCTGTGGGGTGGCTGTGCTCTGTGTGGTGTCTGTGCTCTGTGGGGTGGCTGTGCTCTGTGGGGTGGCTGTGCTCTGTGGGGTGGCTGTGCTTTGTGGAGTGTCTGTGCTCTGTGGGGTGGCTGTGCACTGTGGGGTGGCTGTGCTCTGTGGGGTGGCAATATACTTACAAGTCCCGTGGCGGTAGTCCCAATGCAGCCTACCTGTGCTCTGTGGGGCGGTGGTGTCGGGGCTCTGTAGTGTGGCTGCATTGCTCTGTGCTGCGTGGGGGGCTCCGCCGGCATTTTGTCATAGCCAGAAAACCCCCGCAGCTCCGTTGTACTTGCTGGCAGGCGGAGGCCTCCAGAAAGATGGTCGCCTGGGGCCTCCGGAAAGATGGCCGCGCATGCTCAAATTCAGATCTCCGCAACGAGATCTTGTCCCGAGATCTCCAGGGACGAGATCTCGTTGCCGAGATTTGAATTTGAGTATGCGCGGCCATCTTTCTGGAGGCCACCGCGTTGTAGCAAGTGCAACGGAGCAACAGTAGGTTGTGTTTTTAAACAGTGGAACCACAAAATGTGCATGAAGAAATGAAAAGACCAATAAAAATTGACAAGAGCTGGAATCCTGTGGACCTGTCTCATACTTAAAAGCCCATTCCAGGAAGAATCTGAATAGCTCGAGATAGTAGCAAGAAATTGGGCAACCCATGTTAAGGCATGTGTTATAATAATAATAACCATCTATAAATCAACCAAAAAGGTGGTGGCAGTCAAGGCTGACTTTACATTCATTGAAAAGGACAGATGTTTGCTAAAAGTAAATAGAGGAACCAAAGGTAAAACCAAAACGCAATTGAGCTCCTGCTTCTTTATTGGGGTACAGATCGAGCCATGGCCACATCGTGGTTACTGGGATCCTTATGCTTCTGCTGACTGGGGGTTTTAGTTAGCAATTTTGTTGAAGGGCAGGAGCACCTGACTGCTGCAATGGGGGTCTTCCGCAAGCAGAACGCTCATATTTATATTTGCAGAGCCCGAAGAAATGGCAATGACCCTCGTTAAACAGCCAGCATGAACTGGGTCTGAAGATGGCATCTGATCCCGTGCTGGCAACTGAACCAGAGGCTGCTGCGTGAAGGGGTGTTGCGACCTTTTGGGCCAACATGGGGCATACCCTTGTGTCTTTAACCACTCAACCCAAATGAGGTTGAAAAGTTAAACACTGGCAAAATTCTTCATCATAATGCTTCCAGGTACTACCCCGTGGGCTTTATAGGAATTGTTAATAGTGTCCAGGTAAATGAACATCTCTGAGAAGCACTTGTGGCGCCCCTGAGGGTTCAGTCGCCACAGAGGTGTTGTACCTCATCCAGAGGTGTGACACCCCACTCCCAGGTAAGAAGGGAGCACCCCCTTAGACTCCAACACCGCATCCAACACACACCATATCAGCTGGTCATATGGACGTACCCTACGGGAGGATGGTCTCATACCAGGCTGGTTAGCAAGGGGTGTATGGGTGGGTGGAGTTTAGGCAGTAGTAAGAGGAGAAGAGAAGTTAAGCGAGCATGTGTAGCCCAGCTGCGCTTGGAGCCACATTGACCCAGGAGGATGCACCGAAGGTAAACCCACACATACACCTGATATTCATTCACACCTTCACTATTCCCTGGAGCCACCAGAGGGAGCCCTTGAAGAGTATGTATATATATAAGGGTTGTGGAGGCAGAGCAGTTAGTTGTTGTCAGATCACCTCAGAGAGTCAGAACTCCTCAGGCGAGCTGAGAGGGAGTTGTTAGTTTTACCTCAGATGAGCTGAGAGGGAGAGTTACCTCAGAACGTTGCAAGTCTGTCTGTTTTCCTTGAAGCGTGGAAGGTTAGCTCTTGAAGTGTGCATAGATCAGTTAGACGGAAGGTCCTGATAGCTGCTTCAGACAGGGCATTAGAAGGAGAAGGAAAGGGAACAGCAGTGATTGAAAGACTGAAGACTACAGCTTGAACTTAGTTTATTGTGTGGAGGCCAGTAATAGTGGAGGAAGATAGCCACTTCAGCCTGGTCAGAACTGAGTCAACTGAGTGTAGTTTCAGTGAGCAAGCATGCCGACGCTTTGAGAGCGGTGAAGAGAAGGAAGAATCAGCTATCTACTGCTAGTGTGCTTATATTAAGGGTCGGAGTAGGACGAAAGGCGAGTGGAAGAGAAGAGAGAGTAATGGAGGTTGAAACAGCATTGATAGCTTACCTCTACTCTGCACAACCGGACACCGGGTCCGAGCTTGCTATCATCTACACGACTAGTAGGAGATACCGGAGACCCTGTGGGACTTCAAGTCGCAGGGGCCCACAAGTGCTGATACGTAACCGGGGTCCGGAAGAACTGGAGTCTGGTCAGCGCAACCATTAGAGACTGAGTTCTATCCAAGAGAAGGCTTCACCACAAAGTCAGCCGGGCGTATACGTGAAGACAGAGTTAGACTTCGTTTCATACAGGTCAGAAACTCACACATACAGGAGTACGGAGGCCCTACACCTACTCAGTGGGATTACTGGACGTGCATCCTCCACCCTGCCAGCTTCCTGGGACGTGCCTGCAACTACCATCAGTAAAGGTACAGAAAGAGACTTTCGTGTGTGTGTCTGCCTTATTGCTCCTGCACCCCTACACCGCCATATACCCTGAAGGGTCCAGTCTTGCCTGTGGAAGACTTAACACCTTGCTGCCCAGTAACAGCCCCTCAGTGGATCTACCCTGCAGCGCTGGTTACCCTGACCAGGTACCACAGGTGGCGTCACGAACAAACTGTAAATACTTTAATCCCCTGTAAATATCCCATATTTTGAGGTGAGCCCCAGGGCCACAGACCGAGCTGTGCTACCCGTGACATCCCCCATTGAAGTGAACGGGCTCGGTGCCGAGTATCCCACGGTCCTGCTAAGGGCGACTCATCTTTAAACTTGGGGTTTCCCCGAACAGGATCTTGCGGACAAGGAGATCGTCCGGCGAGATAAAGGTACGCTCCGGGAACCGTGGCGCCAGGGGGCAATACGAGACTTCAAACTCCAGGGAGGCTGGGGGTTCATCCACGAACCCGGCCTGTACCAAGAAGTCTTTGTAAACCGGAGGGATGTGGAGTCTCATCTACCTGAGGGGCACCCGGACAGGGACCTGCTGATAGGGGATGTAGTCTCCTACACGCGGCATTGGGGGCTTAAGGGGTGGTATGCCCTGAATGTCTCCAGAATTAGCGCCCCAGTCCCGGAAGCAGGGAATGCACCCCACGTCACAATGTCTCAGGCCCCAGTCACACCAGCACCCGGCCGCGCACCTGTGTCACACTTTGAAACGCTGCAGAGCGCAGCGACTGCTAGTGCGCCCCCTGCTGAGCCAAGCCTCTACAACCTGCAGAGCCTAAGCTTAAGAGAGGCACCTGTCAGGCCTCCAGGCAATCGTATGAAAGTTGCAATGAGAACTGTGGCTACCCAGACACCGGTAGCAGGACACGATTTTATGGTGATGCGATTCAGAACCCACAGTGTGCTTCCAGCCCCAGGTATGGAAGATGCTGCAATGTTTGCTGAAGAAGACCAGTAGGACCCGGACAGGGTTTACTGTACTGTAAAAAGTTGCCAGAGAAGTTATGTTGAGAAGTTGCACTTTATTGTGAGAATGTTTACATGATTGATGTATAGTATACCCCAGTTGGGTAATGTGGTTTTGATAATGCTCTTTGAAATGGACTGGTGCTGAGGACTCTTGCAGCACAAAGACTCTCTATGTAAATAGTTGGCACTTGGTGCCCCATCTTGGTTTTACGTAAACCATCGCTACCTCAGAAGAAAAACCTGTGTGGTGTGGCCTATAGTGAGGTCTGCAGAAGGGAAGTCCTGCAGCCCACCCAGGACCACCGTGGGAGGTTTTGCACGGGTCCTCCACAAGAATACTGTATATTTGCACTCTAAAGGATTTTGTACGTTGCTACTTGTATTTATTGTAACGTTTGAAGAGTCCTCACCTCCCGCAAGGGACGAGTTAAAGTTATGTTAATGTTAATATAAAATTATTTCTTTTCAGCTCGGGAGTGCTGATGATAACTAGGGGGGGATGTGTAGCCCAGCTGCTCTTGGAGCCACATTGACCCAGGAGGATGCACCGAAGGTAAACCCACACATACACCTGATATTCATTCACACCTTCACTATTCCCTGGAGCCACCAGAGGGAGCCCTTGAAGAGTATGTATATATATAAGGGTTGTGGAGGCAGAGCAGTTAGTTGTTGTCAGATCACCTCAGAGAGTCAGAACTCCTCAGGCGAGCTGAGAGGGAGTTGTTAGTTTTACCTCAGATGAGCTGAGAGGGAGAGTTACCTCAGAACGTTGCAAGTCTGTCTGTTTCCCTTGAAGCGTGGAACGTTAGCTCTTGAAGTGTGCATAGATCAGTTAGACGGAAGGTCCTGATAGCTGCTTCAGACAGGGCATTAGAAGGAGAAGAAGGAAAGGGAACAGCAGTGATTGAAAGACTGAAGACTACAGCTTGAACTTAGTTTATTGTGTGGAGGCCAGTAATAGTGGACACAGCCTCACCTGTAGGAGGTTTACCAACTAGCTGCATAAGACCATCCCTTCCAGAGGGCCTGCATAGCAGCCCTGGTCACCCTGACCAGACACTACAGGTGGCGTCATGAATCACTATATAAACTTTATCCCCTGTAAATATAACCCCTTTTTGGTGAGTGCTCAGGACCACGGACCGGGTTGTTGCTGCCGTGACATCCCCCATAGAATAATAATAATAATAATCTTTATTTTTATAACATATTCCGCAGCGCTTTACAGTTTGCACACATTATCGTCGCTGTCCCCGATGGGACTCACAATCTAGATTCCCTATCAGTATGTTTTTTGGAGTGTGGGAGGAAACTGGAGAACCCGGAGGAAACCCACGCAAACACGGGGAGAACATACAAACTCCTTGCAGAGAAGTCAACAGCTCGGTACCGAGTACCCCACGGCCCTGGCGGGCGACTCACACTCAGGGTGCTTTTGAGCCATCACACATCCCATGACAAAAAAGGCCTGCAACCAATTATTAACAGTTTTTGGACCTTTGGTGTGTGCTCGAAAGGCCTGTCAAAAGGCGCGCTGTTCTATATCCACTGTATGCAGATCAGTGGAGACTAGAGATCAAATATCAACATAATCATAGAAATAAATCTTAGTAATAGGCTCTTCATCTAAGTGGGACCCTAGGGGTTTGATGCCACAAAAAGGAATCTTTATGCATGCTAGCCCAGACAGTGAGAGGGAGTTTTTGATTTATGAAGTTTTGACCTAAAAACAAGGGGTTAACTTAGATTTTATTGATGTGAGGGGGTTAAGAGTTAGCTGTCCTAAAATCGTATTAAGAGCTGATGGAATTGCTGCGTGATCCTCCAAAGCAGGGGTCTCAAACTCGCAGCCCGCGGGCCAACTGTGGCCCTCGGAACACTAGTTTGCGGCCCCCACCTCATGGGCCCTCGGTACATACTTTGCGGCCCTCGGCTGGGATCTCACATGTGAGAAACACCGCATGTGAAATCCCAGTCACTCGTAGTACCGCTCATTAAGGTCATGAATATGGACGCCACTCCTCTCATAGGCGTGGCGCCCATATTCATAAGCTTAATATGCGGTACCACAGAGAGATGCCGGCGCCGGGCATACTCGCCTCATCTCCTGCTGCCGCCGCCCGCGCTTCCTGTCTCTGACACAGAGAGCAGCGCCGCTGGATGACGTCATCATTCAGCGGCCTGCTCTGTCAGAGTGAGGAAGCGCCGGCGCCGGTGATGCTGCGGACAGGTGAGAGATGGTGTGTGTGTGTGTGTGTGTGTGTGTGTGCGCGCAGGAGAGCGATGGGGAAAAGCAATGATGCATGGGAGCATAGGTAATGGGGAAAAGCAATGATTGCAGTAATGGGGAAAAGCAATGATTGCAGAAGTAAATGGGGAAGGAAAGCAATGATTGCAGTAATGGGAAAAGCAATGATGGCAGTAATGGGGAAAAGCAATGATGGCAGTAATGGGGAAAAGCAATGATGGCAGTAATGGGGAAAAGCAATGATGGGAGTAATGGGGAAAAGCAATGGGGAAAACAGTGATGGGAAAGCAAGTGATGGGGAAAAGATGGGGAAAGGAATGGGAAAAGCAATGATGGGAGTGATGAGGGAAAAGCAATGATGGGAGTGATAGGGAAAAAGCAATGGGGGGAATGAGCGCTGGGGAGGATGGGCGCTGGGGGAGGATGGGCGCAGGGGGAGGATGGGCGCTGGGGGGGAATGAGCTCTGGGGGAGAATGAGTGCTGGGGAGGATGAGCGCTGGGGAGGATGAGCGCTGGGGAGGATGAGAGCTGGGGGAAATGAGCGCTGGGGAGGATGAGCGCTGGGGGAGAATGGGCGCTGGGGAGGATGAGCGCTGAGGGGGAATGAGCTCTGGGGAGAATGAGCGCTGGGGAGAATGAACGCTGGGGAGGATGAGCGCTTGGGGAGGATGAGCGCTGGGGGGAATGAGTGCTGGGGAAGAGTGAACGCTGGGGGAGGATGAACGCTGGGGGAGGATGAGCGCTGGGGGAGGATGAGCGCTGGGGGAGGATGGGCGCTGGGGAGGATGAGCGCTGGGGGGAATTACTTCTTGCTGTTAACCAGTTAATGTTTACTTGTCCACCACACTGCAGTGTCAAAAGAGGAAGACAGCGAGACAGGTAGCAACATCACATCAGAGAGCGCTTGACCTCGAAACAGAAAATCCTCAGATCCTGGTATTGTAACATAATATTAAGGATAATATTTATTCATTGATATTGCGCTATTAACTCCACAGCACTATACATACATCATCAACACTGTCCCATTGGGACATTTGATAACATTGGAATGTTTTTGTAAGAGCTTTTCTTGTGGAAAACCTGATGCGGCCCAGCCTCACCCAGATTCTACCTCCAGCGACCCCCAGGTAAATTGAGTTTGAGACCCCTGCTCCAAAGCATCCGAATATTGGTACTCACAGCTAACTTGAGGGACCGAAGGAACCAGAGGAAATGGGGCTATCTAGGAAGGACTAACTAGCTCATTGGAATGAGACTTGACTGTAGCAAATTCGGGCTGTCTGAGGTGACATTTGGACCTTTGGTGGGAATGGCTACGGGTACTCACTGATCTGTCTGATGATTTTTCTGTGGATGACGACGAATGACTACGTGAAGATGTGGAATGATGATTCCTTTGGGAGGACCTGGAGCGGTGTGATGAATGCGTGCTATGCCAACTGAGTGGAACGCCTGCATCAAACAAGACTGCAGGAGGTTGATGGGAATAAGAATCCAATGGTGCGGTTACCTCACCCATTACGCCGCCTACTCCGGGCCAGAGATCCAGCACCCACCAAGACGTCTGCAGCGGAAGCAGATGGCATGAGAGGATGAGCAGAAGAACCAGCATCTATGATAGGTAAGGTTGAGGGATCTGGCATCACTTGCAAGGGGAAAGTGTTTTTTTTGTGTGGGTAGGCATGGCTAAGTCTAGAGCATGGGCACGTCTTGAGCACATGCCCCGTGACATCACAATGCACAGACTTAAGTGCTCCGGCAGGTGGAATAAAGTTGCCGGCCACCAGGTGGTTGCACTTGAGCCTCAGCAGGGTTGAAACTCTACACACCCAGGACGCAGGTAAGTATGGAGTCTCCTTTCCTCCTGATCCTGTCCTTCACTGGCTTATATACAGTAAAGAGAGACCTGAAGAGGATGGGATAAAGTTTATAAAGGAGAAGAATGGAAGGAAAGAAGAGATCATTGGATATCAACAAAGAAGGAGGAGAATCCTAAATGGGATGCATACATGAATCACTCATAACAGGACACAGCAATCAGGGGCATCCAGTCTACAAACTGAAATGCCCTACATTATTGCAACCATTTCTGAATTTTGATTTCTTCTATTTTCTCTGGTGAAAAAAAACCTGGGCTGCACCTGTATCTCTATTTTGCCTTGGTACCTTTTTGTCGACTGTCTCCGGCAGGTTTGCATAAAGAATGAATGGAGGGGTGGCACACAGTCACCGCTCTATTCTGACGGGGCATTTCAGAGTCCTGTTCACAGGATTGGGGTTTCCCACACTAATGTTATAGAGCAAGAGAAACTGAGTAGGATAAGGGACATATACCAGGATAGGGGATATATATATACCAAAATGTGGAGCATATATACCATGATGTGCCCAGTATGAGGGGCATATAACCAGGATGGGGAACATACACATCAGGATGGGGCACAGGATAGGTAACATATATACCAGGATGGGGAACGTATATGTCAGAATGGGGAATATATATATATATATATATATATATATATACACCAAGATGGGGCCCAGGGTAATGGACATATATACCAGGATAGGGAACATATATTCCAGTATGTGCCCAGGATGGAAGACATATACATATCAGGATCGGCTCAGGATGGGGAACACATACACCAAGATGAGGTACATACAGTATATACCAGGATGGAGAAAATATACAACAGAATGGGGCCCTGGATGTGAAACATATGTACAAGGATGGGGAACTTATATACCAGGATAGGGAACATATATACCAAGATGGAGGTAATATACAACAGTTACCGAAGACATTAAATAAATATATATATATATGGAATTTTATATCTATATATATCTATCTATAAATAGATATATATCAGAATAGGGCCAGGATGAGGGACATATATACTAGAATGGAGACATATACAGTCATGGCCAAAAGTTTTGAGAATGACACAAATATTAATTTTTATAAAGTCTACTGCTTCACTTTTTCTTTTTTTTTTATATTTCAAATTTTTATTGTATTTTGAAATATCAGCAATATAACAAAAAATACATGTCAATGTCAAGAAAATTGGTAACAAAGTACATTTAGGTACTGCGATATAGGCATAACAATTTACAAACAACATGTAGACAAAGTACAGAGCAAATCTTATCTTAACCCCTTCACCCCCAAGGGTGGTTTGCACGTTAATGACCGGGCCAATTTTTACAATTCTGACCACTGTCTCTTTATGAGGTTATAACTCTGGAATGCTTCAACGGATCTTCGCGATTCTGAGACTGTTTTCTCGTGACATATTGTACTTCATGTTAGTGGTAAAATTTCTTCGATATAACTTAAATTTATTTTTGAAAAAAACGCAAATATGGCGAAAATTTTTAAAATTTTGCAATTTTCAAACTTTGAATTTTTATTCCCTTAAAACAGAGAAATATATCACACAAAATAGTTAAGAAATAACATTTCCCACATGTCTACTTTACATCAGCACAATTTTGGAACCAAAATTTTTTTTTTGTTAGGAAGTTATAAGGGTTAAAAGTTGACCAGCGATTTCTCATTTTTACAACAAAATTTACAAAGCCATTTTTTTTAGGGACCACCTCACATTTGAAGTCACTTTGAGGGGTCTATATGGCAGAAAATACCCAAAAGTGACACCATTCTAAAAACTGCACCCCTCAAGGTAAAATGAATATTTTACTTTTTAGCCACAAAAATGATCTTTTACAAACTTTTTTTTTATTTTCACAAGGGTAAAAGGAGAAAATGGACAGATAAAGTTGTTATGCAATTTCTCCTGAGTACGCCAATACCCCATATGTGGGAGAAAACCACTGTTTGGGCACACGGCAGAGCTCGTAAGGGAAGGAGCGACGTTTGACTTTTTCAAACTAAAATTGGCTGGAATTTAGATTGGATGCCATGTCGCGTTTGGAGAGCCCCTGATGCGCCTAAACAGTGGAAACCCCCCACAAGTGACACCATTTTGGAAACTAGACCCCCTAAGGTACTTATCTAGATCTGTTGTGAGCACTTTGAACCCTCAAGTGTTTCACAAAAGTTTATAAAGCCTGGGTGTGAAAAAAAAAAAAATCAATTTTCCACAAAAATTATTTTTTAGTCCCAAATTTTTGAATTTTCCCAAGGAAATTGGACCCCAAAAGTTGTTGTCCAATTTGTCCTGAGTACGCTGATACCCCATATGTGGGGGGGGGGAAACTGTTTGGGCGCATGGCAGGGCTTGGAAAGGAAGTAGTAACGTTTTGGAATGCAGACGTTAATGGGGGTCATGTTCCGTTTGCAGTGCCCCAGATGAGCCTAAACAGTGGAAACCCCCCACAAGTGACCCCATTTTGGAAACTAGACCCCCTAAGGAACTTATCTAGATCTTTGGTGAGCACTTTGAACCCCCAAGTGCTTCACACAAGTTTATAATGCCCGGGCATGAAAATAAAAAATCCTATTTTTTTCCCACAAAAATTATCTTTTAGTCACTAATTTTTTATTTTCCCAAGGGTAACAGGAGAAATTGGACCACATAAGTTGTTGTACAATTTGTCCTGAGTACGCTGATACCCCATATGTGGGGGGGAACCACTGTTTGGGCGCACGGCAGAGCTCGGAATGGAAGGAGCACCATTTGACTTTTTCCAACCAAAATTGGCTGGAATTGAGTTTGGATGCCATGTTGCATTTGGAGAGCCCCTGATGTGCCTAAACAGTGGAAACCCCCCACAAATGACCCCATTTGGGAAACTAGACCCCCTAAGGAACTTATCTAGATTTTTGATGAGCAATTTGAACCCCCAAGTGCTTCACACAAGTTTATAACGTAGAGCCGTAAAATTTAAAAATCATATTTTTTCCACAAAAATGATCTTTTCACCCCAATTTTTATTTTTCCAAGGGTAACAAGACTCCAAAAGTTGTGCAATTTGTCCTGAGTGCGCTGATACCCCATATGTGGGGGTAAACCACTGTTTGGGTGCATGGCAGAGTTTGGAAGGAAAGTAGCGCCGTCTGACTTTTTCAACGCAGAATTGGCTGGACGCCATGTCGTGTTTGGAGAGCTCCTGATCTGCCTAAACAGTGGAAACCCCCATAAATGACATCATTTTGGAAACTAGACCCCTCAAGGAACTTATCTAGATGTGTGGTGAGAACTTTGAACCCCCAGGTGTTTCACTAAAGTTTATAACGTACAGCCGTAAAATAAAAAAATCTTTTTTTTTTTTTACAAAAATGATTTTTTCGCCCCCAATATTTTATTTTCACAAGGGTAACAGAAGAAATTGGAACACAAAAGTTGTTGTCCAATTTGTCCTGAGTACACTGATACCCAATATGTGGGCGAAAACTACTGTATGGGCACACGTCGGGGCTCGGAAGGGAAGTAGTGATGTTTTGGATTGCAGACTTTGATTGAATGGTCTGCGGGCGTCATGTCACATTTGGAGAGCCCCTGATGCACCTAAACAGTGGAAACCCCCCACAAGTGACCCCATTTTGGAAAATAGACCCCACAAGGAACTTATCTAGATGTGTGGTGAGCACTTTGAACCCCGAAGTGCTTCACAGAAGTTTATAACGCACAGCCGTAAAAATAAAAAATCTTTTTTTTTTTTTGCAAAAATGATTTTTTCGCCCCAATATTTTATTTTTACAAGGGTAACAGGAGAAATTGGACCCCAAAAGTTGTTGCCCAATTTGTCCTGAGTACGCTGATACCCAATATGTGGGAGAAAACTACTGTATGGGTACACGTTGGGGCTCGGAAGGGAAGTAGTGACGTTTTGGATTGCAGACTTTGATGGAATGGTCTGGGGGCGTCATGTCGCATTTGGAGAGCCCTGATGCGCCTAAACAGTGGAAATCCCCAACAATTGACCCCATTTTGGAAAATAGACCCCACAAGGAACTTATCTAGGTGTGTGGTGAGCGCTATGAAGCCCCAAGTGCTTCACAGAAGTTTATAATGTACAGCCGTTAAAACAAAAAAATAATTTTTTTTGTACAAAAATGATATTTTCGCCCCAGTTTTTTATTTTCCCAAGGGTAACAGAAGAAATAGGACAAATTGCACAATAACTCTTGGGGTCCAGAGTACGCTGATACCCCATATGTGGGATAAACTACTGTTTGGACGCATGGCAGAGCTCAGAAGTGAAGGAGCACCGTTTGACTTTTTCAACGCAGAATTGGCTGGGATTGAGATCAGACGCCATGTCACATTTGGAGAGCCCCTGATGTGCCTAAACAGCGGAAACCCCCCAATTCTAACTCCAACCCTAACCCCAACACACCCCTAACCCTAGTCCCAACCCTAACCACAAACCTAACCCTAACACACCCCTAATCCCAACCCTAACCCTAATCCTAACTTTAGCGCCAACCCTAACCCTAACTTTAGCCGCAACCCTAACCCTAACCCTAATGGGAAAATGGAAATAAATACATTTTTTTAATTTTATTATTTTTCCCTAACTAAGGGGGTGATAAAGGGGGGTTTGATTTACTATTTATAGCGGGTTTTTATGATTGGCAGCTGTCACGCTAAAAGACGCTTTTTATTGCAAAAATAGTTTTTTGCATCGCCACATTTTGAGAGCTATAATTTTTGCATATTTTGGCCCACAGAGTCATGTGAGGTCTTATTTTTTGCGGTACGAGTTGACGTTTTTATTTGTACCATTTTTGAGCAGGTGACATTTTTTGATCGCTTTTTATTTCGATTTTTGGGAGGTTAGAATGAACAAAAATCAGCAATTCATGAATTTCTTTTGGGGGAGGCGTTTTTATTGTTCCGCGTGTGGTAAAATTGATAAAGCAGTTTTATTCTTCGGGTCAGTACGATTATGGCGATACCTCATTTATATCATTTTTTTATGTTTTGGCGCTTTTATAGAATAAAAACAATTTTATATAAAAAATAATTATTTTTGCATCGCTTTATTCTGCGAGCTATAACTTTTTTATTTTTTCGCTGATGATGCTGTGTGATGGCTCGTTTTTTGCGGGACAAGATGACGTTTTCAGCGGTACCATGTTTATTTATATCGGTCTTTTTGATCGCGCGTTATTCCACTTTTTGTTCGGCGGTATGTTGATAAAGCATTGATTTTTTGCTTCGTTTTTTCTTTTTTTTAAGGGGTTCACTAAAGGGGTTAACTAGTGGGACAGTTTTATAGGGGGGTCGTTACGGACGCGGCGATACCAAATATCTGTACTTTTATTGTTTTGTTTTTTTATTTACAGGAAGAAATGAATTTATTGGGGAATATTTTTTTTTTTTTTTTATTTATTTTGGATTTTTTTTTAGAACATGTTTATTTTTATTTTTTTAACTTTTTACTTTGTCCCAGGGTGGGACATCACTGTATTTTATCAGATCGCTGGTGTGACAGTGTGCACTTTGAACCCCGAAGTGCTTCACAGAAGTTTATAACGCACAGCCGTATAAAATAAAAAATCTTTTTTTTTTACAAAAATGATTTTTTCGCCCCCAATATTTTATTTTCACAAGGGTAACAGGAGAAATTGGACCCCAAAAGTTGTTGTCCAATTTGTCCTGAGTACGCTGATACCCAATATGTGGGAGAAAACTACTGTATGGGCGCACGTCAGGGCTCGGAAGGGAAGTAGTGACGTTTTGGATTGCAGACTTTGATGGAATGGTCTGGGTGCGTCATGTCGCATTTGGAGAGCCCCTGATGCGCCTAAACAGTGGAAACCCCCACAAGTGACCCCATTTTGGAAAATAGACCCCACAAGGAACTTATCTAGATGTGTGGTGAGCACTTTGAACCCCGAAGTGCTTCACAGAAGTTTATAACGCACAGCCGTAAAAATAAAAAATCTTTTTTTTTTTTTTGCAAAAATGATTTTTTCGCCCCAATATTTTATTTTTACAAGGGTAACAGGAGAAATTGGACCCCAAAAGTTGTTGCCCAATTTGTCCTGAGTACGCTGATACCCAATATGTGGGAGAAAACTACTGTATGGGTACACGTTGGGGCTCGGAAGGGAAGTAGTGACGTTTTGGATTGCAGACTTTGATGGAATGGTCTGGGGGCGTCATGTCGCATTTGGAGAGCCCCTGATGCGCCTAAACAGTGGAAATCCCCAACAAGTGACCCCATTTTGGAAAATAGACCCCACAAGGAACTTATCTAGGTGTGTGGTGAGCGCTATGAAGCCCCAAGTGCTTCACAGAAGTTTATAATGTACAGCCGTAAAAAACAAAAAAATAATTTTTTTTGTACAAAAATGATATTTTCGCCCCCAGTTTTTTATTTTCCCAAGGGTAACAGAAGAAATAGGACAAATTGCACAATAACTCTTGGGGTCCAGAGTACGCTGATACCCCATATGTGGGGATAAACTACTGTTTGGACGCATGGCAGAGCTCAGAAGTGAAGGAGCACCGTTTGACTTTTTCAACGCAGAATTGGCTGGGATTGAGATCAGACGCCATGTCACATTTGGAGAGCCCCTGATGTGCCTAAACAGCGGAAACCCCCCAATTCTAACTCCAACCCTAACCCCAACACACCCCTAACCCTAGTCCCAACCCTAACCACAAACCTAACCCTAACACACCCCTAATCCCAACCCTAACCCTAATCCTAACTTTAGCGCCAACCCTAACCCTAACTTTAGCCGCAACCCTAACCCTAACCCTAATGGGAAAATGGAAATAAATACATTTTTTTAATTTTATTATTTTTCCCTAACTAAGGGGGTGATAAAGGGGGGTTTGATTTACTATTTATAGCGGGTTTTTATGATTGGCAGCTGTCACGCTAAAAGACGCTTTTTATTGCAAAAATAGTTTTTTGCATCGCCACATTTTGAGAGCTATAATTTTTGCATATTTTGGCCCACAGAGTTATGTGAGGTCTTATTTTTTGCGGTACGAGTTGACGTTTTTATTTGTACCATTTTTGAGCAGGTGACATTTTTTGATCGCTTTTTATTTCGATTTTTGGGAGGTTAGAATGAACAAAAATCAGCAATTCATGAATTTCTTTTGGGGGAGGCGTTTTTATTGTTCCGCGTGTGGTAAAATTGATAAAGCAGTTTTATTCTTCGGGTCAGTACGATTATGGCGATACCTCATTTATATCATTTTTTTATGTTTTGGCGCTTTTATAGAATAAAAACAATTTTATATAAAAAATAATTATTTTTGCATCGCTTTATTCTGCGAGCTATAACTTTTTTATTTTTTCGCTGATGATGCTGTATGGCGGCTCGTTTTCTGCGGGACAAGATGACGTTTTCAGCAGTACCATGTTTATTTATATCGGTCTTTTTGATCGCGCGTTATTCCACTTTTTGTTCGGCGGTATGATGATAAAGCATTGATTTTTTGCTTCGTTTTTTTTTTTTTTTTAAGGGGTTCACTAAAGGGGTTAACTAGTGGGACAGTTTTATAGGGGGGGTCGTTACGGACGCGGCGATACCAAATATCTGTACTTTTATTGTTTTGTTTTTTTTATTTACAGGAAGAAATGAATTTATTGGGGAATATTTTTTTTTTTTTTATATTTATTTTGGATTTTTTTTTAGAACATGTTTATTTTTATTTTTTTAACTTTTTTACTTTGTCCCAGGGTGGGACATCACAGTATTTTATCAGATCGCTGGTGTGACAGTGTGCACAGCACTCTGTCACACCAGCGATCGCTCAGGCAGTGCAGCAGGCTTCTCAGTGCCTGCTCTCGGCAGGCACTGAGGTAGCCGCCTCCCTCCAGGACCCCGGCGCCATCTTGGATCCGGGTCCTGGGAGGGAGGAAGCCCTCAGAACAGCGCGATCACATCGCGCTGGTCTGAGGGTCTCAGGGGGGCGCGCAGGGAGCCCCCACCCTGCGCGATCCTCCCCTGTGCCCCCAGTACACCGCGATCATGTTTGATCGCGGTGTGCTAGGGGTTAATGTGCCGGGAGCAGTCCGTGACCGCTCCTGACACACAGTCACGGGTGTCAGCTGTGATAATCAGCTGACACCCGGCGGCGATTAGCTGCACTCCCCTCAGGAGCGCAGCTGATCGCCTATGACGTACTATCCCGTCCATGGGCAGAATGGCACGGGTTTTATGGACGGGATAGTACGTCTAATGTCAGAGAGGGGTTAAAAGGGACTGATCGCTGAAGTTGGCGATAATGAGTCTTGTACATCCGCCTCTGCACAGCGGAACAGGTTATGGTAGGTTTTACTATAGGTTTTCCATACAAATCTTTGCTTAGTGAGTACTAATCTTAGGACAAACTGTGTAAGTGCGTCGCCAATAAGTCCCATACTAGGTATCAATGTAGCCAACACTGAACATTCAACATTAAACATGAAACATGAATACTACGACAAACCACAGGCACGATCACAACAGGCTACCAATTACAATGGGGGGGTTGGGTGTGGGAGGGGGGGAAAGGGGGGGGGGAAAGAGGGGGAGGGGGTGGAAGGTGAGGGGCGTGGATCTAAATAGTCACCATTTGAGATTAGTGCTATATATTATGGTGAGTAGACTAATAAGCCAGCAATAGGATCCCGAGGGAACCCAGACATACCGAAGTTAGGGGTTTATATCTTTTCCCATTACACCTTTTCGTCATTATCGTGTTAGTAGAGCTTTAACCGATAGCCGTAGAGTCTTTCCACTTAATCCAAGGATCCCATATCTGAAGGAACCGTCCCCTCGAGCCATTTAACCAGTGGAACGTCTCCTCCATTCTCCTTATCTGATCTACTTTAGCTACCCATTGGTTTTAATCGGGGACCTCAGTCGATTTCCAATATGCAGGGATTAAGAGTTTAGCTGCCGTCAAGAGATGCACTACCAAAGAGTTTTTCTTTAGAGAGATCTCTGGAGAGTCCAAATTCAATAGTACCATGGTCTAATGTAACACAAACTGCTTGCATAAAATATCCTGAATAGAACTCTGGATCTGAAGCCAGAATGGTTGGATACCTGGGCAGGACCACCAAACATGGCTGAGGGTACCCTTGGCGGTATTACATCGCCAGCAGGTATCCGGTGTGGAGTGAAACATCTGTGAGATCTTTACTGGGGATCTATACCAGCGCAGGGTGAGTTTCAAATCATTTTCTTGAGAGAGTATGCACCGTGAAAAGCCATGTGAGCGGGTTAGGATTTGTTTTATCTCTTCGTCTGAAAACGTACAGGATAGGTCTGTTTCCCATTGCAAAATAGCAAGTGGTTTAGCTGGGGGATGTTCCATTACTAATTTGGTATAGAAAAAGGAGGTCAATCTAGTCGGGAGAGTGGGTTGGGATACTAGCTTTTCAAACCATGAGGGTGGATTACTATGCATTCCCAAGGCGATAAACTTGGACCAGAAAAACATAACATGTGAGCGGTGAAGTTCCCCTCCTCCTAAAGAGCGTAAGGTCTCCGTTATCAAGGTTTTAGCCTCTGACTCCTCGCTCCTTACTAGCTGTCCTAATGTAATGTCATGTAGTTTCGCCTATACGCCCTGTGAGACAGTGAAGGAATATGTGGTGAATGAGGTGTATATTTCACCTGAGTACCTTGCTGACTGGTATGAGCGAAATGTGTGGCTTTGTAAACCTGGTGGTAAAGAAAGGTCACTACACCTGCCATTCAGTACACGCTTGCAGCTCAGACCTGAATCCACTCAGGTGTTGATTAGGAAGCCAGAAGTAGGTGCTTGGGAGCACAGTCAGGGAGCTCATTCAGTCTGGACAGGAGTCCAGGCACGGAAGGAGACTCCGGGAGGTGGGCTCTCTGTCTGGGTGCTCGAGGTACCCCGGACACAAAGAGGAGACTCTGCGACACTCCATGCTGGTGACTACTGAATAGGAGGTGACCTCTCTCAAGTCTGGACGTTGGAGTTGCCTTCAGACATAAAGAGGAGTATCTGTGAAACTCCATACTGGTAACATATATCATATGTGTTGTTTTGGGCACAGACTGGTAGAGTCTGGGTCCCGGATAGAGAGGGCCATCTATCTAAGTGTAATTAGTGGCTAGACAAGCCCAGGTTTTCTGTTTATGCTTTGTTTTAATCTGTTTGCTGTGGACTTTAATAAAGCTGTTGCGGCCAGTTTTCACCAAGCTGCTGTCTGAATGAACTGTTTCCGTGCCATTCTGTCTACCCAGACAGCGATCCTAGAGCTAAACCCCCTGGAAAGGTTACAATTGGCGGAGAATGCTGGGGCAGCGCAGTGCCTGATACAGTTAGTGCTGGAGTGTGTATGCAGCACAGTGGCGAGAGACAGCATTAAAGGTGAAGTCTATTGAAATAGCAGCAGAAAAAAAAAAAAAAAAAGAAGTGTGTCAGCAGAAACGTCTGTTTGGAGCAGTCTTGGAGAGACAGTGGCCCTGATAGGGTCTGCAGAGAGAAAATGTATGCACAGCAAAGCTGAACTTGTTGTGAAAATGACTGTGGAATGTGCAGCAGCAAGAGAAACGTCTGTGGAGCAGTCTTAAAGAGACAGTAGCCCTAATAGACTTTGCAAAAAAAAAAAAAAAAGGGTGTTTGCACAGCAAGGCTGAATTTTCTGTGGAAAAAAGCGGTGTAGTGTGTATGCCTTGACTGAAGTCTGCCGTTGTGAAGACAGAGATATCTGACAGCATGGAGGCGCTGTTTGAACAAATGGCGCAAGTTAATATGCAACATAAGACTGCTGTGATTGAGACAGATGAGTCCGGCAGTATGGAGGAGCTCGTTGAGTACCTGGTGCAGGCCCAGCGAAGCATGCAGCAGAGCATGGAGCAGCAGCGCCTGCAGCACCAGCAGCACATGCAGCAGGCCCAGCAGCAATTCCTGCAGCAGCAGCAGGAGAATAACCGGTTATTTGTTGAGCAGATGACAGCACCAAAAAAGGATTTCGGTGCCGCGTCCCGAAGTAATGTTGTGAAGGCACCGGCGTTGTCCGCTATAAAGAAGGCGGTAAGACGGTCCTTGAGAAAAATGACACCTCGTGATGATGTGGAGGTATATCTCACTAGGTTTGAGAGACTGGCAGAGAAGGAGAATCTGCCACTATCTGAATGGGCCATGGCGGTCGTACCCTATCTGATTGGGGAACCCTAAAAAGTCTGGGCTGACCTGAGCAAGCAGGACAGCGAAGACTATGCCAAGTTGAAAGCGGCAATTCTTACCCGGCTGGGTGTTACGGTGACAGCCCGTGCCAGGGGAGTTTGTGACTGGAGATACAGTTGGGAGTCTGCAGTCAGCAAACCTGATTATGGAGTTGAAAAGGTGATAGTGGACCGCTACACCCGAGCACGTCCTCCTGAGGTACAGCCGTCTGAGAGGTCGTCACTTCGGAGTTCCCGGACGCTGAACTCTCGCGGTAAGAGCGTTCCAGCTGTTGGGGACATGGGGTATGCTGATAAGCGGGTTCAGGCCCGAGGGGACATGTGGGTGGGAGAGTGTGATGGACAGTGTTGGAGCTGGCGTGAAATTGCAGCCAACTGTCCAATAGAGGGGGAGCCTATGTGTTGTGATGTTGGCAGATCCCTCTCTCCTGCGCAGAGCCTGTGTGTGTGTCCACCTCAGCCGAAGAGACTGGACCACAGGGGTCCCCGGTGGTTGTAAGTGACTGCCCAGCACAGACCCTCTTGGACTCAGAGAGTCCAGTGACTTCCGTATGTGACAGCCTGAGTGATAGGGACTTCATCCCTGATAAGCACCTGAGTGTGGTGTACATCCATGAAGACACCAAAGTCTACCAGAGACTGCCGTGGACTTGGTCCCCAAACTCGGGGAGGTTTCATATGAAGTGGGGGTAGTGAAGACCCTGGTGCACCCCGTTATATTGGGTAATGACTTTCCCGGTCTAAGGATCTCTGGGGGAAAAATGTTTCTGATGGACAGTGTGATGAAGCTCCTACTGAGGGTGCGCAGTCCCGAGGGGCGGAACACAATGCTAGTGGGCCGTTAAACTTATGTGATAATGATGATGACCATGATAATATTGATAATGATAATGATGATCATGATAATGATGATGACCATGATGAGGATGCTGATATTGATAATGATGATAATGCTAATCATAATAGTGATGATACTGATGATGACCGTGATAAAGATGACATTTCTTTGCAGGTGATGTTGGGAGACGAGGATGGTGGTTCTCGGGAACCGAGTGTCCCTGACCTGCCTGGCTCCTGTGACAATTTTGGGAGTGAGCCGGTGCGAGACCCCACTCTTAAAACGGCACAGGAAAATGTAATTGTTCTGAATGAGGTTCCCCAAGAGCCTGGCTCTGAGGAGAGGTTTCCTCATGCTGCCATGAACAATAACCTATTGTATAGGGACACTGAAGTCCAGGGAGAGGTCGTAAGTCAGCTCCTGGTATCTGAGCTATATGGAAGTATAGTGCTGGGGTTATCACATAGTCACATACTTGAGGGACCACCTGAGGGAAACCAGGGACCAGATGGTGAAGTTAATGTTGTGGATGACATGTTAACTAAGGTTCCAGATCAAGATGTGAATGAGAATGAATTGTATAACCCTGACAGTGAGCCGGATGTGAATGAAAATGAAGTGTCTAACCCTGGAAGTGAGCCAGATGTGGCTGAGAAAAGGGGGTCAGACAGGGATAATGGTGGTGATAGTGAGTCATCTGATGACAATAAAGCAACCAGTGCAAGTGAGGAAGGCATGGTAGCAGAGGAGATTGAGAGTCCTGAGAGGAAGGCTGAGGCTGACCTTGCAGTCGGACGGAGGATGGCATCTGAAGATGTTGTACCTTTTTTCCCGGTTCCCTGGCGAAGACTAAGGTGAAAGACAGGACTCTGAAACTGAACACAGCACAAGTGGATGCTGTTGAAAATGAGAAGTTATTAATGTATGGTGTGGATCTGCATCAGGCCAAGGACTCGGAAGGTGATGCTGCAGAGGTGGAGAAAGCCATGGAAGTGGTGGACACCAGGCCAGGTGCCTCACCAGAGGCTGATGTCTCAAGTGAAGCTGTGAGGAACAAGACTGAAGATGTGGGGAATGACTCTGCCCCGGAATATGTTTCTGCCGGAGACAGCGGCGTGGACGGTGTGTACTGTCCGGATCCGTGGCTGCGACTCGCGAAGCTCGGGCCGGAAGTTCGGCGCCCGGTGCGCCATCGGAGTTCCCGAGCGACCCAAAGGATCTGGATAAATCCCAAGATGAGATTTTGAGACCTCGGGTTGGCCTTGGTGAGCTCAGGCGCATTTTCATGGAGTCTACACTTGAACCACGTCCCAGTGAGTGGGAGGGGCGATGTGTCGCTCCGTTGCCGCTGCAGATACACGGGAGCTCAGATGGGATGCAGAACGTGGTGGAAAAGAAGACTGATGGTAGGGCTTCTGAGCATGTCCTACCAGAAGAGCCTGAAGAAAGGGCCGAAGACGTAAAGGACGTCCAACAACTACAGGAGAAGATGCGTAGCCATGAGGATCTCCTGGAGAAAGAACTAAGAGCTCTGAGTCTTATGCAAAGTGAGCCTGTACCAGAAGAGGATAAATTATGTGTACCAACCAAGAAAAACGATCAGCTCCCTCTACAGTGCCAATCGTTTGAACAGTGTGGCTCGGAATGGTCAGAGACCATGACAGAGGCGCTTGGGTTCTGTGAGATAGAATTTATGAATCAACTGATATTTAAGAAAGTAGATGTGCTAAAGAAAGTTCAGGGGGAATTAGAGAAAACCCCTATACCTCCTGTGACAGTTGGTGACACAGGGTCAGTGCCCCAAAAACAGGAGGTACGAAAGTTTCTGAGGAAGAATCAGCAGAGCTGTTCTGACGTGCCTGGTCGTACTTATCTGGTGAGCCACTATACCGAGACTGAGGCTGGCACTAAAGTCAAGCTGAAACCGTGCAGGACACCCGAGGCCCGCAGAGAGCATAGGCCTGGGACGGTACAGCGTAGTGCGGTTGCTTTAAGTGAAGATACAGATGACAATGGTGAAGATGAACTTGGTGTTGGACTAACTGGTCCGGAGTTCACTGTCTCTTTAGGATTGTTGACCAGCCCTCCAGTCTGGATGACCAGCCCTCCGGTCTGGAGAAGAGGGGGGGGATATGTGAGACAGTGAAGGAATATGTGGTGAATGAGGTGTATATTTCACCTGAGTACCTTGCTGACTGGTATGAGCGAAATGTGTGGCTTTGTAAACCTGGTGGTAAAGAAAGGTCACTACACCTGCCATTCAGTACACGCTTGCAGCTCAGACCTGAATCCACTCAGGTGTTGATTAGGAAGCCAGAAGTAGGTGCTTGGGAGCACAGTCAGGGAGCTCATTCAGTCTGGACAGGAGTCCAGGCACGGAAGGAGACTCCGGGAGGTGGGCTCTCTCTGTCTGGGTGCTCGAGGTACCCCGGACACAAAGAGGAGACTCTGCGACACTCCATGCTGGTGACTACTGAATAGGAGGTGACCTCTCTCAAGTCTGGATGTTGGAGTTGCCTTCAGACATAAAGAGGAGTGTCTGTGAAACTCCATACTGGTAACAGAGATCATATGTGTTGTTTTGGGCACAGACTGGTAGAGTCTGGGTCCCGGATAGAGAGGGCCATCTATCTAAGTGTAATTAGAGGCTAGACAAGCCCAGGTTTTCTGTTTATGCTTTGTTTTAATCTGTTTGCTGTGGACTTTAATAAAGCTGGTTGCGGCCAGTTTTCACCAAGCTGCTGTCTGAATGAACTGTTTCCGTGCCATTCTGTCTACCCAGACAGCGATCCTAGAGCTAAATACCCCTGGAAATGTTACAGCCCAAAGTATCTTTGAACAAGAAATCCACATACCATGGGAGTACCGCTAGTGGGGCTGAGTACAGCGGACGAGGCAAGAGTTGTCTTCCCTCATGTTCCCCTGTCCCCACTATAGGGAGTCCCTTAAACAGCCAATGCATGTCCTTTAATGTGTGCAAAGTGTTTTTAGGTTTATCATGAAAAGGTATTGTCCATAGCATTCTCACCCCTTTTCTCCCATCAACCAGAGAGCTAAGGATTTGCAGGGTTTGGAATAAGATGGTGAGAGCAATTCTGCCAGTAACCGAAGGTGAGTCGCCCGGTAATACAATCCCACATCAGGAAGACCAATTCCCCCTAGGTGTTTTGGACGCCGCAAGCATGCATGCACGTGACGAGGTCTGTTCCCCTTCCAGAGAAAGGCGGAGAAGATACGTCTTATGGATGTAAAATAGGCGGGCTGCACTGGAATGGTAAGAGTCTGCAAAAGATATAATAGTTTGGGGACTACATAAGTTTTCAGAAGGTTTTTCCTGCCCAGCCATGAGAGGTACTGAATATTTATTTTCTGAAGCATAGTTTTAACGTCAGCTAGGCTGGCGTTATAATTACATTCATGTAATCGGGATAGGTCCCCAGGAATTTGAATTCCAAGGTATGTTATGTGGGACGTGGGCCAGGTAAAGGGATATATGGCCTGTAGTGAAGTAACTGTAGAACTCGGGAGGTTCAAGCCAATCATTTCGCATTTAGAGACATTAATTTTAAAATTGGAAACTTCCCCATAGCGCTGAAGAAGTGACATTACTGCTTCGAGGGATGTAATGGGGTCTGATAAACTTAGCAATACATCATCGGCGAAGGCACTAACCTTGTAGTCCTCGGAGCCGACCCGGAAGCCTACAATATCAGGGCATTGTCTAATAGCTTGGAGTAAAGGCTCCATAGTTAATACAAATAAAGACGGTGAAAGTGGGCACCCTTGACGCGTTCCGTTACTAATGTGAAAGGGTGTTGACAGTTGCCCATTAGCCCGAACCTTCGCCGAGGGTGAGGAATATAGATTTAGAATAATGGAGATGAAGCGGGGTGGGAATCCGAATTTCAAGAGAGTCTGCTCTAGGAATCCCCAATCCACCCAGTCGAAAGCTTTTTCTGCATCCAAACTTAATAGAGAGAGGGGGAGAGAACGTCGTTTAGCAATCGCTAAAGAGTATATCGCTCTCTGGACATTGTCTCTCCCCTCTCTCCCCAAGACAAAACCCGCCTGATCCGGGTGAACTAGGGATCCCAGCAGGCCCGCCAATCTACGGGCCAAAAGTTTGGTCCATAATTTATAGTCTGTATTGAGTAAAGAAATTGGTCGGAAATTACTGCAAATTGAGTGATCTTTATTCGGCTTCGGAATGAGCGAGATGAACGCTTCTTGAGATTGGGGGAGGGGCGGGGAGCCTAATAAAAGCGAGTTGAAGTATTTGACTAGGTAAGGGGACAGTGTTGAGAAAAACTTCTTATAATATATAATAGGATACCCATCGGGTCCAGGGCTCTTTCAGATGGTGTAGATTTTAATGTTTGCTTTATTTCATCTTCAGTCACTGGTGCCAGCAGAGATTCTGCTGCAGTCTTGTCTAAAGAAGGGAGTGACAGATTATCCAGAAAGGCGTGCACTGCCGCCATTCTATCAGATGCTATAGTGCAATTTGTCGCAGATTGTAGGTTATATAACGAACCCAAATAAGATGAAAAAGCGTCTGCGATACCTTTTGGGTCCTCTGTCAGTGTGCCGTTAGGGCCCACTACTGATGGGATAGTGGTGGAGGCAATTTGTTTTTTAAGAGCCGCAGTCATGTGTTTCCCTCCTCTGTTGCCATGTAAGTAAGAGGTGAATTTGATTTTAGCGTAGTTATTAGTAGCAATAGTGTTGAGAATATCTGCAAGTTGAGATCTGCATAACTGCAGCTCCTCAAACGTTTGCGTCGCCATGGTGCACTTGTGGGCTAATTCCAAAGTGTTAATCCTTGAGAGCAGGGATGTGATCTTGTGCATGCGTTTACGTTTAACCATGGACCCCAGTTTGATAAAATTGCCTCTCATCACGGCCTTATGGGCCTCCCAAACCGTTGTCGCATGCATCCCCTCCGTGTCATTAGCTACAAAGTAATCCGAGATTTGAGATGCAATGTCATTCACATTGGCCTCGTTGTCTTGTAGCGTGACGTTCAATTTCCAGGAACCCTGGCGAGCAGGGAGATCCTGCAATCCAAACGTGACCGAAACGGGTGCGTGGTCGGAAATACCGATATTTCCTATCTGCGCCGATGACACAAAGGGGACCAACGACTCAGGTACTAGCAAATAATCTATTCTGCTGTAGGATTTATGGGGATGTGAATAAAAGGAGTAGTCCCGCTCAGATGGGTGAAGTAATCTCCAGCTATCCCTAAGCTTCAAATCTTGCAAGAGTAAGTGCAATTTCCTCAATGCTCTGTAGGTAACATGTACCCTGGGTCTAGAGGTGTCCAATAAGGGATTCAGTACTATGTTTAGGTCACCGCCCACCAGCACAAGTCCCTCAGCAAATGTCTTGAGTTTAGCCAATGTCTCTATCAGCCAAGCAACCGTACCTTGATTTTTCATTATTATATGTTTATACTTATCAAACGCCATTTATTCCATGGCGCTTATAATAAATTGGGTGCATATATGTTCAAACTGTAGTCAGACCTCCTAATTTCCCTTACAAATGAACTACCTGCATCATCGAAAACGTGGTGAGGATTTTAAATGGGCAATTCCGATGAATCCCAATACTCACCCCTCTGGTCGAGGAGTCAGATGCAGCGGCATGAACCCATTGGCTGTACACTCTTGACGGCAGATGCGGGATTTTCCCAGTGCGGAAATGAGTTTCTTGTAACAGAAGGAAATCGACTGGGTTAGTACGTAGAATGGAAAAGACTTTACTGCGTTTAACTGGTGAATTAAAGCCTTTGACATTGTATGATGTTAATTTACAAGGATAGCTCATCATGATGGATCATCCGAAAAGCCCGAGAGAGACGGCACTAGCCACGATAATACAAATCGCAAATGACTCAATGGGTAGGTAAAAAACCAGTGTGTTAACCCACGGCAACACACTTCTCTGAGTGCCGCTGGAAGGGGGTCGGAGAATAGCGTTTTATGAGGGGAAATGTGAGGCATCAGGGAGGGAGGATTTGTGATGCGACTACACAGGGGTAGGGAAAGACAAGACAACAAACATACACACAATCCACAAAAATACATGTAACAAGCCAAACTTCTAAGAGTAAGCAAACTGGGGTGCGGCGTATCTTCCAGGGAAGATCCACTCCCAAGCAGAAACACATAGTCTGCCCTGAGAGTAAATTCCCCCAAAAGCCAGGCCCCACTCATCAGGGGGGTGTCACAACAGTGTGAGTTAGTCAGACTCATTCCCATATGACAACAAGCAGCGGGGTTAGGAGCCCCTAACTTCTATGCATATGAGGACTAAATGGTTCTTTCTATAACTACAGGTCCTTCTCAAAAAATTAGCATATAGTGCTAAATTTCATTATTTACCATAATGTAATGATTACAATTAAACTTTCATATATTTTAGATTCATTACACACCAACTGAAATTTGTCAGGTCTTTTATTGTTTTAATACTGATGATTTTGGCATACAACTCCTGATAACCCAAAAAACCTGTCTCAAAAAATTAGCATATCAAGAAAAGGTTCTCTAAACGACCTATTACCCTAATCTTCTGAATCAACTAATTAACTCTAAACACATGCAAAAGATTCCTGAGGCTTTTAAAAACTCCCTGCCTGGTTCATTACTCAAAACCTCCATCACGGGTAAGACTAGCGACCTGACTGATGTCAAGAAGGCCATCATTGACACCCTCAAGCAAGAGGGTAAGATCCAGAAAGAAATTTCTCAACAAATAGGCTGTTCCCAGAGTGCTGTATCAAGGCACCTCAATGGGAAGTCTGTTGGAAGGAAACAATGTGGCAGAAAACGCTGTACAACGAGAAGAGGTGACCGGACCCTGAGGAAGATTGTGGAGAAGGACCGATTCCAGACCTTGGGGGACCTGAGGAAGCAGTGGACTGAGTCTGGTGTAGAAACATCCAGAGCCACCGTGCACAGGCGTGTGCAGGAAATGGGCTACAGGTGCCGCATTCCCCAGGTAAAGCCACTTTTGAACCATAAACAGCGGCAGAAGCGCCTGACCTGGGCTACAGAGAAGCAGCACTGGACTGTTGCTAAGTGGTCCCAAGTACTTTTTTCTGATGAAAGAAAATTTTGCATGTCATTCGGAAATCAAGGTGCCAGAGTCTGGAGGAAGACTGGGGAGAAGGAAATGCCAAAATGCCTGAAGTCCAGTGTCAAGTACCCACAGTCAGTGATGGTGTGGGGTGCCATGTCAGCTGCTGGTGTTGGTCCACTGTGTTTCATCAAGGGCAGGGTCAATGCAGCTAGCTATCAGGAGATTTTGGAGCACTTCATGCTTCCATCGGCTGAAATGCTTTATGGAGATGAAGATTTCATTTTTCAGCACAACCTGGCACCTGCTCACAGTGCCAAAACCACTGGTAAATGGTTTACTGACCATGGTATTACTGTGCTCAATTGGCCTGCCAACTCTCCTGACCTGAACCTGTGTAGCCCTGGTGTTAGGCACACGCAGTACCCTGGAGAGTGTATGGCGAGACGGCAGTTTAATGCTAAATATCCATTCACTCAACATATACTAGACACACCCTTAGGGTAGTGGAGTTTACTCTTGAGGGAGTGGTCAAGGTAGTATGTGTTGGAGTGATTTAGTGAGTCTAGTTCCTGTCTTCGGACAGAGAAGACGTCTGGAGTTCAGTTCCTGACTTCAGAGAGAGAAGACGTCTGGAGGGAGGAAGGAGTCCAGATTGCTCTATCATCAGTTCGGAAAGTGGAGTCTAGTATAGGTGCTTTAATTCACCTTAGCCTAGTCAGAGCTGTACCTCATCAGCATACACTGGAAGGAAAGAAGAAGTTTAGTGCAGAAAGTCTTCAGTATCCTGTCTAAAGGACGGTATAAGGTTCAGAGACGTGCTCCTGCCTATTGATAACTGAGCATCTGTAACTAACTTTGAAGTGAAGGAAAAGAAAGAAGTGACTGCTCGACCCTTGGCTAGTTTGAGTGCTTATGTTACCAGCGTGGACAAGGCGAAAGGCACAGTGGTTTTATTGGAATAGTGCTTACGGATTGAAGAAGTCCTGCACATTGCTACCGGTCACTGGGGACCGAAGGATCACTACTGTTTCAAGCATAGTGATAAGAAAACCAGGAATTTACCGGACCTTAGGTCGCGGCAAACAAGCCCCTTATAGTCAGTACGTAACTGGGGTCAGGGGAAGTGAAGACTTTGAGTCAGTGCACGACAAGATAAGAATTCAGCTTCTTCGCAGGAAGGCTCCTAACACAAAGCTGACTGGGCGGTACAGCTATAAATTAGCTGGAGATTTTGAGGGAACTACGCTTCAGGCTGGTTGTACTCGTTGTATTGGAAGTAAAGGAGGCCCCTAACTTGTCCAGCTGCTGTCTCAAGATACACTCTCCTTGGATCAGCCTCCCTGGGACCTGCCTGAACATCTTACAAGTAAAGGTATGGAAAGACGCTGACCGTGTGAGACTGTGTTATTTACCTGCACCCGACTTCACTAACTTCATAGACCTGAGGGAAGAGTCCCACCTGTAGGGGACCCGACATCTAGCTGCCTCACCATCCCCTCAGAGATCTACAGCAGCGCTGGTACTAATTACCAGAAGACTACAGGTGGCGTCACGAACTGTATATAAACCTATCCCCTGTAAATATATCCCCAACATACGCCAGACCGCCCGGGCCACAGACCGAGCCACAGCTACCTGTGACAAACCCCATAGACTTCCATGGGCTCGGCTCTGAGTACCCCATTGCCCTGGTAATCCACAATTGTGGTGGCGGGTCGACACAAACCCCATAGAGAATCTGTGGGATATTGTGAAGAGAAAGTTGAGAGACGCAAGACCCAACACTCTGGATGAGCTTAAGGCCGCTATCAAAGCATCCTGGGCCTCCATAACACCTCAGCAGTGTCACAGGCTGATTGCCTCCATGCCACGCCGCATTGAAGCAGTCATTTCTGCCAAAGGATTCCCGACCAAGTATTGAGTGCATAACTGAACTTTATTATTTGATGGTTTTTTTGTTTGTTTTGAAAAAACACTTTTATTTTATTGGACGGTTGAAATATGTTAATTTTTTGAGACAGGTTTTTTGGGTTATCAGGAGTTGTATGCCAAAATCATCAGTATTAAAACAATAAAAGACCTGACAAATTTCAGTTGGTGTGTAATGAATCTAAAATATATGAAAGTTTAATTGTAATCATTACATTATGGAAAATAATGAAATTTAGCACTATATGCTAATTTTTTGAGAAGGACCTGTAGATCGAGGTGTAGGGCAGCCACGACTAGCAGCGATCTAACTATACCATTCGGTAATATGGCTGCAAGAGAAGCAGAGCGTACCTTTGCCAACGAGAAAAAAAATAAATAAAATAAATTAGGATAGATCAAGTGTGCTTGGTAGATTAATTAAAGGTAAGATGGGGATGAGTATGTGAGACTTATCTCTGACTAAACATCTATATATTCATAAATCAAAGTAAGGAGAGTTATAGTGGCAATCATGAAATCAAGCATAAAGCAATGGGATCATACGGTGTAACTTCCATCCACCTGGACAACTCTATAATATAACAATAACATTGGAGACCCAAAAAACTTAAACTAGAGCGTGAACAGCCTGCATGGGCCACCAAGCTGTCTATATAATAGAAGTGCTAAACATAGGTGCATGTCCTATTAACCCGCATCTTCTCAAGGTAGTTTTTCATAACATGCTCAGTGATAGGGAGAGGGAAGTTAAGAGGAGACCATAGGCAAGGCGATGCCTCATTAAGCTAGCAAACCGCCAGCATGAACAGTAACAAACTGCTAAACTTACCCATAGGCTCTCCCCCCCGCCCCGCCCACACAACCAGCAGCCCACACAACCAGAATTAACTGCAACGTCATAACAGCTAAGTATAGAGCAAGGTTACAATGCCATCTAGTGGCCGATGAATGTAATCTCTTCTAGATGGAGTTTTGAAGAAATCACCCGGGAAGGCTCAGGTCTTGTCTGATGTGGGGCTTCTCCCCGCTGCCGCAGCTTTCTTTTTCTTCACAATCTTCCAGGGAGATCCAGGAGTTACTCTCCGAACCATCTGTGTAGCCCAGCTACGCAGGCACACATAAAGTCCAGGAGAGTGCACAGGAAGGTAACAGCAACGCTTGATATTCATTCACTGTCATTCACACTTTCAGACACGCCCATCTGAGATATAAGGGGGAGTGACACGTGGCAGTCAGTCAGTGAGTCAGATCTGGAGGAGGTAGTGTTCAGTCGAACTTCAGTCTGTTAGCTTCTGTCTAAGGACAGAGCAGCCATTCAGTCTCGGTCCAGTCTGGACTTTGGAGGAAACTGAGAGCTGTGCAGCGAGCTCTGGAGGAAGCTGACATTTTCCACAACTGCCACAAGTGCTTATGTTAAGAGCGGGAAGCAGGGCAAAGGGCGCAGTGGAGAAGTTAGAGAAGTGCTACAGGTATTGGATTACCTGCACTAAATTGCCGGACACTGGGGTCTGAAGTGTTGCTACTGTTTCAAGCATAGTAACAAGAAAACCGGAGGCATCTGGACTACAGGTCGCAGAGAGCAGCCCTAAGTGTCAATACGTAACCGGAGTCAGGTGGAACAGGGACTTTGAGCAAGGCCATGCAAAAGTAAGGACTTAGTTTCATCACTTAGAAGGCTCCACCACAATGTTGGCCGGGCAGTACAGCTATTGAGAAAGCTGGAGATTCAGAGTTAACTTCGCTTCAGGCAGGTTGGACTCACAAGTATATGGAAGTAAAGGAGGCCTCTAACCTGCTCAGCTGTTACCCAAATGTGCACTCTCCACCCCGACCAGCTCCCCGGGACCTGCTTGAACATCTACCAGTAAAAGGTATGAAAAGAAACTGCAATGTGTGTGACTGAATCCTTATCTACACCCTGCATCATCACCACCATAGACTTCCAGGGACCAGTCTCACCTGTGGGAGACTTACCACCCAGCTGCCCCATAACATCCCCTGTGAAGATCCATATAGCAGCGCTGGTCCAATTGACCAGGAACCACAGGTGGCGTCACGAACTATTCAAAATCCCCTGTAAATATCCCCTATTGCACGACCGCCAGGGCCACGGACCGAGCCACCGCTACCAGTGACAACTCCCATAGATTTCCATGGGCTCGGCTCCGAGTACCCCATAGCCTTGGTATCCACAATTGTGGTGCGTGTCGAAACAACTTGGCGTCACGAACAGGATGCGAAACTTGCAATTGTGAGTCCTGTGTGCCTATATTGAACTGTTTGGTGAAAAAGACTGTTTGCTGCATTTGGCGCCAAATACCGCCATTTTACCGCCAAGTTGGCGCCTTGAGGCGCTGGTGAAGAAGGTGGGCGTGCATTCGTGGGCGTGTACCCCCCTGTGGCGCGAAAGATATGGCCGCCCTCTCCAAATGCTACTATAATGTGCGGTCCTGCCCCACTGCTAAAGAAATCCGCCTCCTCTTCATCCTCTATCCGAAGAGGAGGAGACGCAAATCCCGCCTCCACGGAAGAGACCGGACTGTTCCTGAGGGAAACGACAGTCTGGCCTGGGACGAGGTGGCAGAAGGACAAGAGCAGCTATGCAGTGGAGCAGTGGAGCACAGGCCCTGCTCCCCGGAGAAGCTGTTGTTTGAACCGGAGCCATCCCTAATACAGAAGCTTCAGCAAACTATGCTGGAGCTGCAGAGGGAGAATGCAGTGCTCAGAAGATTAATCCAGCGTCATGCAGACATGCAGGAGACAGAGAGACGCTGGCGTGCCCAGATACAGCGGCTGCTGTGGGACGCAGTGTTCTCTCCCACAAGCATAATGTCGTCACCTGCTTTTCCAAGATCCCTGCTGAAGAAAGCTGAAGGAAAACCGGAGGCCGCCCCCAAAAGTGCTGTACCTGATCCCACCGATGGAGAGGTGGAAGCAAAGGAGGCTGAGGAGGTCCTGCCTGTTCCGGAGTACCAGCTAGGCCAGGAGGCCGCAGCAGATTACAGATCCCCGGTAGGGACACCGGAGGAGACCCAACTGTCAGAGATAGAAAACGACTGGGAGCAGCGACAGCAGCAGGTTAGTGCGTTCCCAACTGAGTCCCTGCGCGCACCTGCGTCCTACTCGGAATCGCAATCTGCATCCCAATCTGTGACCCATTCTACATCGCAATTTGCATTGCAATCTACATCGCAATCGGTGACCCAGACTGCATCGCAATTTAGGTCTTATTCTGCGACACCATCAGCAACGCCGCTTGCATCATACATGACAGAGGTACCCGATGGGACCTTAGTTAGAATGAGGACTGTGGCCACTCAAACCCTGATAACAGGCCATGACTTATTTGTTATGCGATCAAAAGAACACCGCGTCGTTCCAGCCCCAGGTGTGGAAGACGTTAATGAAGTTTGCAAGAAAAGTGAAGATCGGTAGGACCCAGACAGGGGTTTACCGTATCCAAGAAATGTATAAAGTTTGATAAAAGAAGATTGCCAATTTGCACTTTACAGATATGTATAGAAATGTTTACATAATGTGCATAGTATGCTTAGAATACCCGGCTGGGTACAAGTTTAAAGAATTAATATTATTGCAGTATTATATTTGAAATGTCTTTTAACCATGTCAATGGACTGAGAGGCTGTGGACTGTGCCAGCCCAAGAACTTGTTTTGTAAATAGTTGCGCTACGGTGCCTTATCTTGGTTTTACACGAAACCATTACTATCGCCTCTGAAGAAAAACCCGTATGGTGGGCCTAGAGTGAGGTCTGCAGTCAGAAGTCCTGCAGCCCACCCAGGACCCACGTGGGAGGTTTTTGGTGCGGGTCCTCCACAAGAATACTGTCTTATACTGTGAATATTTATGAGAAAAATGTTTTGATACTTTTGTATTTTTTCCATTGTACAAATTGTAACGTTCAAGAAGTCTTACCTCCCGGATGGGAAGAGTTATAATGTTTATGTTAATGCAAAACAAAATATTATTTTTCTCTTTTACAGCCCGGGAGTGCTGTGTTTTACCAAGGGGGGATGTGTAGCCCAGCTACGCAGGCACACATAAAGTCCAGGAGAGTGCACAGGAAGGTAACAGCAACGCTTGATATTCATTCACTGTCATTCACACTTTCAGACACGCCCATCTGAGATATAAGGGGGAGTGACACGTGGCAGTCAGTCAGTCAGTGAGTCAGATCTGGAGGAGGTAGTGTTCAGTCGAACTTCAGTCTGTTAGCTTCTGTCTAAGGACAGAGCAGCCATTCAGTCTCGGTCCAGTCTGGACTTTGGAGGAAACTGAGAGCTGTGCAGCGAGCTCTGGAGGAAGCTGACATTTTCCACAACTGCCACAAGTGCTTATGTTAAGAGCGGGAAGCAGGGCGAAGGGCGCAGTGGAGAAGTTAGAGAAGTGCTACAGGTATTGGATTACCTGCACTAAATTGCCGGACACCGGGGTCCGAAGTGTTGCTACTGTTTCAAGCATAGTAACAAGAAAACCGGAGGCATCTGGACTACAGGTCGCAGAGAGCAGCCCTAAGTGTCAATACGTAACCGGAGTCAGGTGGAACAGGGACTTTGAGCAAGGCCATGCAAAAGTAAGGGCTTAGTTTCATCACTTAGAAGGCTCCACCACAATGTTGGCCGGGCAGTACAGCTATTGAGAAAGCTGGAGATTCAGAGTTAACTTCGCTTCAGGCAGGTTGGACTCACAAGTATATGGAAGTAAAGGAGGCCTCTAACCTGCTCAGCTGTTACCCAAATGTGCACTCTCCACCCCGACCAGCTCCCCGGGACCTGCTTGAACATCTACCAGTAAAAGGTATGAAAAGAAACTGCAATGTGTGTGACTGAATCCTTATCTACACCCTGCATCATCACCACCATAGACTTCCAGGGACCAGTCTCACCTGTGGGAGACTTACCACCCAGCTGCCCCATAACATCCCCTGTGAAGATCCATATAGCAGCGCTGGTCCAATTGACCAGGAACCACAGGTGGCGTCACGAACTATTCAAAATCCCCTGTAAATATCCCCTATTGCACGACCGCCAGGGCCACGGACCGAGCCACCGCTACCAGTGACAACTCCCATAGATTTCCATGGGCTCGGCTCCGAGTACCCCATAGCCTTGTATCCACAATTGTGGTGCGTGTCGAAACACCATCGGTGCAGCATCCACAGTAAGCCATGAAGGTATGTCGATCGGTTCAATTCCCAAAGCTTTCCAGAATGCCATTAGGTCAGCAGGTGTGTGCAGTTCCAGTCATTTGCCACCTATTGTGGCACGCAAGCCAAAGGGGAAAAGCCAGGCATACCTGCAATTGTGCTGAGCAAGTGCCTGGAGCAGGGGACGCAGCACACGGCGCTTGGCTAGTGTGGCGGGTGCCAGATCTTGATAAAGGTGAACAGCAGCATCACCGTACTTTAAAGTACCTTTAGTGCGGGCTGCGATCAGGATATCTTTAGTGTCCACATATGAAAGCAACCTGCATATCACGTCCCTCGGTGGATCAGATGGCGCGCTTTGCGGCCGCAAAGCCCTATGGATGCGTTCAATGGTGAGTGCTGCGGCTCTGTCCTGTCCCAGTAAATCACTGAACATCTCCATGGCCACTTTAGGAAGGGCTTCAGAGGCGCAGCTTTCCGGCAGGCCTTTCATCCGGATGTTATTGCGCCGGGACCGGTTCTCCTGGTCCTCCAGCATCGTGTATACATGGTTGAGATGCTGTGCATGGGATCCTGCCACACCGGTTAAGTCCTCCGTAGCTCCTGACAACGTGGAGCAGTCCTCTTCCACACGTTCCACCCGCGCTGTTATTTCGGCCCTGAAGTCAGAGATCTCCTTCATTAGCGGGGTGAATACTCTCTGCAGAGCTGCGTCCAGGTAGGTTTTTGTCACCAGTCCTTTGCGCGCTGCAGCGACGGCTGCCCCATCCACGATATCTATGTCTGAAGTATCAGATCCTTCTGATAGCGGGGAAGCTAAGCTGGCTGGTGGTGTCGGCGCCATCTTGCGTGATGAGCCCGGGGGTGTACAGCTGCCTTTCTGCACGAAGCGCTGAATGTTGCCTTGGACTTTCTGCTTTTTGGGGATCCCGGTATGCTCCCCACCTCTTTCTCTCCTGGTACGAACCATTAGGTCGCTAAATAAACGGCTAGAGGGCTCCTAAAACCGGCTCAAAGGCAGAGCTAGTCCTGCATACGTCTTCACAGGAACGCGGCCAGACTCCGCCCCCCTGCTTCACTTTTTCTAATGGCAATTTGCATATACTCCAGAATGTTATAAAGAGTGATCAGCTTAACAGCAATTACTTGTAAAGTCAATATTTGGCTAGAAAATGAACTTTATCCCCCAAAACACATTTCAACATCATTGCAGCCCTGCCTTAAAAGGACCAGCTAACCTCTTTTCAGTGATTGCTCCATTAACACAGGTGTGGGTGTTGATGAGGACATGGCTGGAGATCAATCTGTCATGATTAAGTAAGAATGACACCACTGGGCACTTTAAAAGGAGGCTGGTGCTTGGCATCATTGTTTCTCTTCTGTTAACCATGGTTATCTCTAAAGAAACACGTGAAGTCATCATTGCAATGCACAAAAATGGCCTAACAGGGAAGAGTATCGCAGCTAGAAAGATTGCACCTCAGTCAACAATCTATCGCATCATCAAGAACTTCAAGGAGAGAGGTTCCATTGTTGCCAAAAAGGCTCCAGGGCGCCCAAGAAAGACCAGCAAGCGCCAGGACCGTCTCTTAAAAGTGTTTCAGCTGCGGGATCGGGCTGCCAGCAGTGCAGAGCTTGCTCAGGAATGGCAGCAGGCAGGTGTGAGTGCATCTGCACGCACTGTGAGGCGGAGACTCTTGGAGCAAGGCCTGGTCTCAAGGAGGGCAGCAAAGAAGCCACTTCTCTCCAGAAAAAACATCATGGACAGACTGATATTCTGCAAAAGGTACAGGCAGTGGACTGCTGAGGACTGGGTAAAGTTATTTTCTCTGATGAATCCCCTTTTCGATTGTTTGGGACATCAGGAAAACGCCTCATTCGGAGAAGACAAGGTGAGCGCTACCACCAGTCTTGTCTCATGACAACTGTTAAGCATCCTGAAACCATTCATCTGTGGGGTTGCTTCTCAGCCAAGGGAATCGGCTCTCTCACAGTCTTGCCTAAAAACACAGACATGAATAAAGAATGGTACCAGAATGTCCTCCAAGAGCAACTTCTCCCAACCCTCCAAGAGCAGATTGGCGATCAACAATGCCTTTTCCAGCATGATGGAGCACCTTGCCATAAAGCAAAGGTGATCACTAAATGGCTCAGGGAACAAAACATAGAGATTTTGGACCATGGCCTGGAAACTCCCCAGATCTTAATCCCATTGAGAACTTGTGGTCAATCATCAAGAGACGGGTGGACAAACAAAAACCTAAAAATTCTGACAAAATGAAAGCATTGATTGTGCAAGAATGGACTGCTATCAGTCAGGATTTGGTCCAGAAGTTGATTGAGAGCATGCCAGGGAGAATTGCAGAGGTCCTTGAAGAAGAAGGGTCAACACTGCAAATATTGACTTGCTGCAGTAACTCATTCTAACTGTCAATATAAGCTTTTGTTACTCATATGTTTGCAATTATTATATTTCTGTCTGTGATAAAAACATCTGTCAAACACACATAAAAACCAGAGGGCAACAGATCATGTGAAAATATAATATTTGTGTCATTCTCAAAACTTTTGGCCATGACTGTATACTAGGATGGGGATATATATACCAGAATGCCCATTTATAGGATTTAGAAAGCTACAATGGCCCATACAGTTAGGTCCATATATATTTGGACAGAGACAACATTTATCTAATTTTGGTTCTAGACATTACCACAATGAATTTGAAACAAAACAAATCAGATGCAGTTGAAGTTCAGACTTTCAGCTTTCATTTGAGGGTATCCACATTAAAATTGGATGAAGGGTTTAGGAGTTTCAGCTCCTTCACATGTGCCACCCTGTTTTTAAAGGGACCAAAAGTAATTGGACAAATGACTCCAAGGCTATTTCATGGACAGGTGTGGGCAATCCCTTTGTTATGTCATTCTCAATTAAGCAGATGAAAGGGCTGGAGTTGATTTGAGGTGTGGTGTTTGCATTTGGAAGGTTTTGCTGTGAAGGAAACATGTGGTCACAGGAGCTCTCCATGCAGGTGAAACAAGCCATCCTTAAGCTGCAAGAACAGAAAAAAACCCATCCAAGAAATTGCTACAACATTAGAAGTGGCAAAATCTACAATTTGGTACATCCTGAGAAAGAAAGAAAGCACTGGTGAACTCATCAATACAAAAAGACCTGGAGCCCACGGAAGACAACAGTGGTGGATGATCGCCGCATACTTTCTTTGGTGAAGAAGAACCCGTTCACAACATCAACTGAAGTCCAGAACACTCTCAGTGAAGTAGGTGTATCTGTCTCTAAGTCAACAGTAAAGAGAAGACTCCATGAAAGTAAATACAAAGGGTTCACATCTAGATGCAAACCATTCATCAATTCCAAAAATAGACAGGCCAGAGTTAAATTTGCTGAAAAACACCTCCAGAAGCCAGCTCAGTTCTGGAAAAGTATTCTATGGACAGATGAGACAAAGATCAACCTGTACCAGAATGATGGGAAGCCAAAAGTTTGGAGAAGAAAGGGAACGGCACATGATCCAAGGCACACCACATCCTCTGTAAAACATGGTGGAGGCAACGTGATGGCATGGGCATGCATGGCTTTCAATGGCACTGGGTCACTTGTGTTTATTGATGACATAACAGCAGACAAGAGTAGCCGGATGAATTCTGAAGTGTACCGGGATATACTTTCAGCCCAGATTCAGCGAAATGCTGCAAACTTGATTGGACGGCGCTTCATAGTACAGATGGATAATGACCCCAAGCATACAGCCAAAGCTACACAGGAGTTCATGAGTGCAAAAAAGTGGAACATTCTTCAATGGCCAAGTCAATCACCAGATCTTAACCCAATTGAGCATGCATTTCACTTGCTCAAATCCAGACTTAAGAGGGAAAGACCCACAAACAAGCAAGACCTGAAGGCTGCGGCTGTAAAGGCCTGGCAAAGCATTAAGAAGGAGGAAACCCAGCGTTTGGTGATGTCCATGGGTTCCAGACTTAAGGCAGTGATTGCCTCCAAAGGATTCGCCACAAAATATTGAAAATAAAAATATTTTGTTTGGGTTATGTTTATTTGTCCAATTACTTTTGACCTCCTAAAATGTGGAGTGTTTGTAAAGAAATGTGTACAATTCCTACATTTTCTAACACATATTTTTGTTCAACCCTTCAAATTAAACGTTACAATCTGCACTTGAATTCTGTTGTAGAGGTTTCATTTCAAATCCAATGTGGTGGCATGCAGAGCCCAACTCGCGAAAATTGTGTCACTGTCCAAATATTTCTGGCCCTGACTGTACATCTGACTAACAGTCAGGGGTAGATGGCTCAGGTCCAAATTTTGCATCGGGGCCCAATGGACTACAATTACACCACTGGCTAAAAAGGAGGGACAGGTACACATATAGGCTCTTGCTATTATGATAATGTTAATTTATATATTACGGACCCGGCCCCAAGAGATAAATATTTCCTGCATGTCATTATACATTAGTAGAGGATCAGTCATTATAAACTACTGTACATTGAGCTCCAAGCTTTTCACATTCGTGTTTGTACCCTGAACTGTAGGATACATTTTTGCATTTCCCAGGAATCTCAACTTTTTTGTTCCGTGAATATCATCTTGGTTAGGAATGCAATACAAAAAATATTCAATTTTTCTAAATTCAGGAAATTTTACACTTTTGCTTAGCCTCACCCATTTTTGTTTCTCATTTTGGACCTTCTTAGTCAAAGAACGGTATGATGTGCACAGACAAACATTTCATGACATAAGAGGCTCTCATCAAAGGAAATAGTGATCTATCATGGGCTGTAAAATGATAAATAATTTGTATCTGATGTAGGTTCTGTACAGAAGGGGAAATCATTCCAGGAATGAAGCTGTGCTGATACATGAGATCTGGAAGGACTGAAACAAGTAACAGGTTGTAAAGTGCATATCAGGAGGTCTAAGAATGAATGACATGATAAAGATTACAACCTGAAACAAATTAGATGGCTGTCAGCTGAACAATGCTTTGTCCAATCGTTTGGCCAACAGCCATCTCAGCCAACTCTCCCTAATATGGGAGCGCTCATTCGGCTCCTATATTCTCTATGAAAAAACTGCCGACTGACACGTTGGCCCAATCATTTAACTCAGGGAGAACAGCCTCCACTACAGTCCGAAATTGTCAGAGATGTCAATAGCACTTAAGGCATTGTTTCATCTTATTATACTGTTAAACTTGCAAAGTGCTTGTAAAATCAATAAACTTTACAATTTACCAAGTGTGAGAACACTCCATTCTCCTCTGTAACTCTATAGTGTACAGAATTCATCCAAAAATAAAGTATAAACAACAAATCTTTATTAATTACTCAAAAAAGTTAAAAACACAAAAGAAGGAAATACAATGCAGACAATAAACATCTGGTGTCTTAGTTACATACAAAAAAAAAATGATGGCACATTAAAAAAATTTATAGCAGATTTTACATATAAATATATACAAAATAAAGATAGTAGCTATATCCCACTGCTTGGAAAAGACAATTACATATACTCAAATAAGGAATCTTATAAAAGTCTAAATACATTTAATTTCTATAAATCACTGGAAAACCAAACAATGAAAAAATAGCATCCATCTACAATACAACAGCTCTATCTGCTGCGCAAAAGCATCTAAGGTGCTAGTTGTTAGACGTAACGTGTTAGTGGCTTTAAATATGTAAATAAATGTACCAAAAATGCAAAAAAAGGGAGATAAATAGCCCTTCATGAATAATGCAATAAAATGCTGGTGCAACAGAATATATTATTTATAGCATAGAATACACAATGACTATTGAGGATGCACATATATAAATGCACGGGTTGTGATAAATTATTTACATATTTACATAATCAGTGTAGCAGGGTAAGGAAAGGAAGTAAGATGGTAAATATATAGTCTTAGGCCTCTTTCACACTTCCGGCGGGCGCCTGACGGCGCCCCCGGCATTTTGCCGCAGCGCCGCATCAGAAAACCTGATGCACCGCCGGCGGCCGCATGCGGTTTTTTGCCAGATGGTTTCTGATGCTTGGAGACATCAGAAACCATCCGGCAAAAACAAAAAACGTTACATGCAGCGTTTTGTCCGGCCGCCGCAATGTACATTTCCGCCGCATCCGGACAAAACCGCATGCAACGCATTGACATGCGGCGCCATCCGGCGCTAATGCATGTCAATGCGAAAAAAGCCGCATGCGGCGCATCAGGTTTTCTGATGCGGCGCTGCGGCAAAATGTCGGGGGCGCCGCAAGGCGCCTGCCGGATGTGTGAAACCAGCCTTACTTTGATTTACTATCAGTCCACCCCGACACGCGTTTTGCCTTTTGGCTTCCTCAGGAAGGGTATGAGTGGAGTAGCCATGCCTTTTTTTATATATATATATATGTGGAATCACTCGCCAGTAGTATTAGTAGATGTGTATTACTCTGACGTGAGGTGCCAGCATCACCCTGCAATTACATCTGGCAGCTGTGTATTGGGCACAGTCACCTGAATCTCTGGCCGCGGAATCAGACGGCGTCCCAATGTGTCCCCCGTGTGCACACACCCCCAAGAAGGTGCATCACGAGAAAGGCGGGGCTGGGATAGTGCCGTGTAGACATGTTGCCCTGGAGATGGCGATAACATCCAACGCAAGCGGAAAGCTCCATTTTGTGTTTGAAAGACAGACTAATAATCTATGATCATATATTTATTGCAGGAATTGTATTGACTATCAGATATAACGTTCTATGGGGGCATTTAATGACCTTACATGTCAGAATATAGAGAGAAGTATAGGATTATAAGTAGAAAGGTAACGAAGTAATATAAATAAAAATAAATCAAAACAAAAAAATAAGAATTCTATTGTTGGTTCTCTGGAGAAATGAAAGCGTAGATGTAATCCCTACCACAAGTGCACCCTATTGGCTGATTGCTCCTCCAATCATATTCTAATATCATCCGCTGGGTAATTTTTTCTATGATGATGTTTCCTCACAGCTGCTCCCTGATATCTGTATAGAACCTTTATATACAAAAAACGCAGCATGTAGGGGTTCGGAGAAGGCGGCAGTGAAGGTGTGTAAGTGTCTGATGGGGTCACACAGCTCATAAAAGGACAACTGCCCGGCCTCATAATCCAGATATATCCTGACTCCATCATTGGAGATCTGGTGAGGTAACTGGATCACTTTACTGTCATGTCTCACCAAATACTGATTATTATTATACCACCGCCCTCCATATAAACACCAGGACTTGTTATTAGATGCAATAATTGACTGGTCTCCCCTCCTGTCTGTACTGGGGTAAGACATCCCCACACTCCACCACACTGATCTACTGATCTCCACATCCCAGTAATGTCGTCCTGAGGTAAATCCCCTCCCGCTCATCACCTGATTATCCTGGAATCTCTCTGCTGTTTCTGGACGATTCTCTGTTATTAGTGTCCAGGTCGCAGTTTTCAGGTCGTCTGATATAAGGAGATTATTACCAGCCGTGTTTACATCCAGTAATAAGTCTGCAGGATCCTGCACATAAAAGTAGAAGGTCATATTTATATCTCTTATCAAAGCAGATAATGTGTGTGATATGTGTGAGATCAGCTCCGCACCCCGATCACCTCCATCATGTCCTCCTGTGTCCTCATCACCTCCATCATGTCCTCCTGTGTCCTCATCACCTCCATCATGTCCCCCTGTGTCCTCATCACCTCCCTCCTCCTCAGGATCACACAAGTCACCGGTATCTGGTTCCTGTAAGACAGTCAGTGGATCCGTCATGTTACACAGCTCCTCAATGTCCCTCATCTTCCTGGACAACTCGTCCTTCTTTATTTTCAACTTCTGGATCACATCAGACAGTTGTGTAGCCCTGGTACACAATACCAGGAGGATGAGTGGAGAGGTAAAGGTTAAGTGTTCTTCATGTCATCATGTACCTTCAAACACGCCCAGTAGGGGTGTGGAAGGGAGTGTCAGTAGGAGAGTGTGTCCAGACTAAGGAGAGACAAGACGTCTTAGGGACTCTGCTCTATCTTCAGCTTCAATTGTGGAGTCTAGTATAGGTACTTTAACGTACCCGAGCCTAGTCAAAGCTGTGCCCACTGGAGACAGGCTGAAATATCTCCTGAGAACTGAGCAAGTCGAAGGGCAAAAGTGGAAGAAAGCAAGGAAGTGCTATAGGTGAAGAATACCTGCACGAATCTACCGGTTACTGGGGACCGAAGGATCATCTTTGTTTCAAGCAAGGTGATAAGATAGCCAGAAATCTACCGGACCCTAGGTCGCGGCGGATAAGCCCATCTAGTCAGTACGTAACTGGGGTCAGAGGGAAGTGAGGACCGTGAGTCAGTGCACGACAATATAGGAAATCATCTTTCTCACAAAAAGGCTCCAACCACAACACTGATCGGGCAGAACAGCTAAAGATTAGCTGGAATTATAGAGAGGACTACGCTTCAAGCTGGTCGTACTCAGCTTCATTGGAGTTAAAGGAGGCCCCTAACTTGCTTAACCGTTTGCCTCAAAGCTCATCCTCCATCAACCCCATCAGCCTCCCTGGGACCTGCTTTACCATTCTGCAAGTAAAGGTATGGAAAGACTTTGACTGTGTGAGACTGAGTTATTACTGCATGCCTGCACAATCCCTACCTAACTACCGACCTGAGGGAAGAGTCCCACCTGTAGGGGACCCGACATCTAGCTGCCTCACCATCCCCTCAGAGATCTACAGCAGCGCTGGTACTAATTACCAGAACACTACAGGTGGCGTCACGAACTGTACATAAATCAACCCCCTGTAAATATTCCCCAACAACATACGCCAGACCGCCCGGGCCACAGACCGAGCCACAGCTACCTGTGACAACAATCCCCATAGACTTCTACGGGCTCGGCTCTGAGTACCCCATTGCCCTGGTAACCCACAATTGTGGTGGCGGGTCGACACAACTAAACTTGGCGTCACGAACAGGATACGAAACTCGCAGAATTGCGAGCCCTGCGTGCCTATGTAACTGTTTGAGTGAAAAAGACTGTTGCTGTTGTTTGGCGCCAAATACCGCCATATTTGCCGCCAGATTCGCGCCTAAAGCGTTGGAGAAGAAGGAGGGCGTACCTGAAAGAGCGCGCAAAGTCTTGGACACGCCCCCGGCTCTGACTCATCGGAAGGTCCTGCGACAGGAAGTGAACGCTCTGACATCAGAGCGCCTGCGACGAAGGTCCTATTCTCACTGCGGTGCCTGAGAAGTAGCAGCGTCTGAAACCGGTAGGCTCCGTTTAACCAAGGGGGCGCTAAGATGTCACAACAACAGGCTGACAGTGCGGCCCCGGCCGGAGGGCTTAATCCCGCACCGTCTGGTATTGTAGCGCCAGATGGAGGCGCAGGCCCAGCACCTAGTCCGGTAGTCCCGATCATGCCACTAACGCTTCCATATACGCCTGGGGCGAAATGGCTTCCCCAGTACAGCGGTGAGCCAGGCACATTATCAGGCTTCAAGCGGAAGTTAAGCAGCCTATTGGAAATGTACTCCATGCCTGAGAAACAAAAAGCTGCTGTGTTAATAGGGCAGTTAACTGGCGCTGCTGAGAGGGAAGTGGAGACTTGGAATACCGTTGATCTGGAGTCGGTACCTGCGATTTTTCTTAAACTAAATGCCATATTTGAAGACCGCACAGAAACGGATCTCCGGATGGCCTTCTATCACTGTTCACAGCAGCCAGGTGACAGCATCCGGGACTATGCTTGCCGATTGCAAGGAGCCCTGAAAGCACTCAAGCAAATTAACAATTTAAATGCTCTCCATGAGAATAAAATGTTGAAAGAACAGTTTATACAGGGATTGAGATCCCCAGAGGAACGCAGAACTGTAAATTGGTGGTCCTTAGATCATCCGGATGCTACCTTTGATGCCCTAAAGGACATGGCAATAAAAGGGCTGCGGCCCCTGGGCAAACCTGAGGTGGCCACTCAACATCATCAGGGTGAAGTCACTCCGGAACCGGCAGTAACCCCTGTTCCCCGCTAGTGGCTGAAGCCAAAGCGCAGGTGACATCTCCTAGTGAATTGGAATGTCTGCGCTCAGAGGTGCGCCAGCTGACTAAAAATCTGGCTGCTGTTATGAGTGCCTGCAACTGCGGAAAGAAGAGGAAGGAAAAATCTTGCTAGCGGACTGCCCAGAAGACGTCCCGTGGATGCACCGGAGAAGAAAGAAGACGTCGCCCCCCCGGAGGAGGACAACGCCACCCCCAGGAGCAACCTCTGATCAACACCCTTCTCGTCGAGAGATCGTCTGTTTTCGCTGCAACCGAAAAGGTCATTTGTCTCCACAGTGTCCTTTAAACGGGCAGAACCTGGGTCCAAGGGCCAACACCCAGGAGAATACCCGCCAGGCCCCCTAGACTGGAACCGCAGGTATGTGGGCGGGCGACCCTACCTGTCCATTATTTTAGATGGGATTGCTGTTCCAGCATTGCTAGACACTGGGTCTCAAGTCACCCTCATACCTGATGCCCTATATACCAAGTACTGGTCAATGGACGATCTTAAACCCCCGAGCCTTGACTTTACCGTGTATGCTTCTAATGGTCTTCCTGTAGAAGTACTTGGAACAAAATGTGTAGATGTAAAGGTGGGAAGAGAGGAGTTGAAAGACCAGGGACTTCTGGTAGTGAAGACTGTAAATGAGGAGAATGGTCTAAATATAATATTGGGTACTAATGTTATTGGTAATTGTTTGGAAGAAGTAGTGTTCTTGCTCCAACAGCTCGCTGAGATTGCCCGACCAAGGCAGAGAGGAGTCATCCAAAGAGAGATCCGGGCCCTGGTGTGTCAGCAGCAAGCGAAGCTTACCGACGGCGAAATTGGTAATGTACGGGTCACTGACTCAGTTCCTATTGTGATACCCCCAATGAGTGAAATGATCATTTGGTGCAGGGCAGCCATAGGTCTGAGAGGACAGAATTACCAAGCTGTAGTAGAACCCCACCATTCAGAACATAGACCTACACTTATGACTGCTAGAGGAGTAGTAGAAGTGGTGAATGGGAGAGTACCTGTACGGCTTCTCAATTGGGGAGATGATGAGGTAAATTTACCCCGTTATGCAACCATTGCTAAACTTCATGCTGTCGACAATAATTCCATTCTCCCGGCTGAGTCCTTAGACTCCTGTCAAATAGAGGAGGACAATGACCCAGCAACTCAGGTGGCGGAATGGTGTCAGCAGCTCCATGTTGGGACGGACACCACTCCCGCTCACCAGAAGCAAGGGGTATTACGGGTGGTGCAAGAGTACGCCCAAGTGTTTAGCAAAAATCCACTTGATTTTGGGATCATTAAGGGAGTACAACATCATATCCCTACAGGCAATCATCCTCCCATCAAAGAGCGGTATAGGCCCATACCTCCAGCTCATTATCAGAAGGCTAAAGAAATGTTGAATGATATGAAGAAAGCTGGGGTGATAAGGGATAGTTGTAGTCCCTGGGCAGCCCCTCTAGTTCTGGTTAAAAAGAAAGATGGTAGTATGAGAATGTGTGTGGATTACAGGCAGGTGAACCGCATAACACACAAAGATGCATACCCGCTACCACGTATAGAGGAATCATTAGCTGCTCTGAAAACGGCTAACTACTTTTCTACCCTTGATCTGACTAGTGGTTACTGGCAAGTGGCTGTGGCTGAGGAGGATCGTGAGAAAACGGCTTTCACCACCCCAATGGGGCTCTGTGAGTTCGACAGAATGCCGTTTGGGCTCAGTAGTGCCCCAGGAACATTTCAGAGAGTGATGGAAAACTGTCTGGGACATCTCAATTTTGAAACCGTGCTGCTATACCTAGACGACGTTATCGTGTATTCCAAGACATATGAGGACCATCTGAAGCACCTGGCAGAAGTGTTTGAGTCCCTGTCCAGGTACGGGATGAAGTTGAAACCCTCAAAATGCCATCTACTCAAGCAGAAGGTACAATACTTGGGGCACATCGTCAGTTCGGAAGGAGTAGCGCCGGACCAGAGAAAGTCACTGCCATCCAGAAGTGGCCGGAGCCGAAGAACCTTAAGGAAGTGCGACAGTTCCTGGGACTAACGGGTTACTACAGGAGATTCGTGAAAGATTACACGAAGAAGGCAGCTCCTTTACAGGACCTCCTGGTAGGACAATCCTTAAAGAGCAGAAACCCTCCCTTTAACTGGGGAAAGAACAGGCTGAAGCATTCCAAAAGATGAAAGAGATCCTTACAGGTGATGAGATCTTAACCTATCCTGATTACAGCCAACCGTTCCTGTTGTACACCGACGCCAGTAATGAAGGGCTGGGAGCAGTTCTCAGTCAGAAGCAGAATGGACAAGAAAAAGTCATCGCATATGCCAGCAGAAAACTCAGGCCAACTGAAAGGAATCCGGAAAATTATAGCAGCTTCAAGCTGGAGTTTCTGGCGCTGGTCTGGGCCATTACTGAAAGATTTAAGCACTATCTGGCCTCCAATAAGTTCACTGCGTTTACAGATAACAACCCGCTAACGCACCTGGAAACCGCCAAGCTGGGTGCCATGGAGCAGCGATGGATGGCTCGGTTGTCCAATTACCAGTTTACTATCAAGTACCGGGCAGGTCGAAAGAATGCTAATGCTGATGCGTTGTCCCGTATGCCGCATGACTCTGATACGGAAGAAGAATCGGACGACCTGGAAGAAATTGAGCTACCCGCGTTCCATCGAAATGGGGTAGTCCACGAGCATCAAGTCCACAGAAAGCAAAATGGTGCCACATTAAATCCTTTACCCCATCACAGCTGGAAAGAGACTCAGGACAGTGATCCCGTGGTCAGCCACATCAAGGAGTTGTTAAAGCAAGAAGGCTCCTCCTTGGAAAAGGATGCACCTATGCCCGCCAAGCTCCTGTGGAACGAGAGAAGCAGGTTGTTCCTGTACCGTGAGAAGTTGTGCAGAAGATACGTCAACCCCAGAACCCATGAAATGGTCTGGCAAATCGTGGTCCCAAAGACAGACGTCCCAATGGTGTTGGAAGCGTACCACGATCAAGCAGGACACTTTGGCTGGAGGAAGCTGGAGACCCTGTTGAGATGCCGGTTCTACTGGGTAGGGATGCGCAGCTCCATCGAGAGGTGGTGTCGGAACTGTGGACCCTGTGGTCTCAGAAGAAAGGACTACGGTAGTCAAAAGGCCCCCCTGCAACCTATCCGGACGACTCGTCCCCTGGAGATTGTGGCCCTGGACCACGTCAAATTGTCGCCGAGTAGATCTGGATACTCATACGCCTTGACCATGGTGGACCATTACTCCAGATTTCTGGTAGTCGTTCCAGTGAAAGACCAGACCGCAGTGACGGCCGCGAAGACCTTTCAAGCAAGCTTCTGCAGACCGCATGGGTATCCCGAGCAAGTCTTAACCGATCAGGGACCTGCTTTTGAAGCCGATTTATTCAAGGAATTCTGTCATATGTACGGGTGCAAGAAAATAAGAACAACACCATATCACCCTCAAACCAACGGTCTTTGTGAAAAGATGAACCATATTGTCCTTGACTTGTTGAGATCCATACCGTTGGAAGACAGGAATCGATGGCCGGATTTACTACCTGATTTGGCTGATTTGTACAACCATATACCTGTAAGCTCAACTAACTGCACTCCAGCCTATCTTATGAGAGCAAGGCCCGGAAAACTACCAATGGATCTAGAACTTGGAGTGGTAGAACCGGAGGCAGACGACGCTGTTGAGAACTGGGACGTCAATCGGCAAGAGCAATACAGAAGAGTACAAATCTGTGTGGAGGAAAGTCTCAATAAGGCACGGGAGAAACAGGAAGATGTTTACAACCGAAATGCTCCTGCCAAGCCTCTGATGCCTGGAGAGGTAGTATTAAAAAGAAAAAGAAAGATGCATAAACTGGATAATCAGTGGGAGCAAGAACCCTACGTCATACAAGATTCTAAATACGACAACAGAAAAGTTTGTGTCGTCAGTAAAGACGGAGGAAGAACAACAACCACTGTGTCCAGAGATCATTTGAAGTTGTGTCCAGAACACTTAAAGAGTTGTGAAAAGAGCCCTGTCTTCAATCAAAGAGAAAGAAAGGAAGAGGTCCTACACACCGATCTGGGAGATTTTCCTGCGGATTGGCCCGACTGGGAGATGCTGTGATAATTCCAGTGTTGCAGTTTTATCAGCCACAAGAGGAAGTTCTACCTCCAGTTGTGCCTGTGGTGCCAGTTGAGCCCGCTCAGGAGTTACCCATTCCAGCAACACCTCAACCTGTAGAACCTCAAGATGGATCATCTGTCGCAGCGCCCCATACTATGGGATCTCCTGGTGAAGCTGACTCACACCGCCCAGCCATCAGTACGCTTGCCAGATCCATAGAAAGGTTAAGGCAGTTCTATGGTTTACCGTTTCATAGTGCAGACAGATCGCAAATTGATTTACCTGAAACTACACCACGTAGGTCAGAGAGAATCACAAAAGGGAAATTACCCATTAGATATCAGCAATAGTTATGACGAACTGATGTAAATATATTGTGAAAAGTCTATATATATAAATGTGCTTTTCCCTATCAAGCTTCGTTTACAATGGACTCAGAGGCTGAGGACTGAGCCAGCCCAAAAACTGTATCCTGTAAATAGTTGCACTAAAGTGCCTTCTTAATGGTTTCACATGAAACCTTGACTCACCTCTGAACCAAAAACCCGTGTGGTGTGGCACTGAGTGAGGTCTGCATTTGGATGTCCTGCAGCCCACCCAGGACCCACGTTGAAGGTTTGGTGCGGGTCCTTCACAAGTATCTTGTATATCTATTTATTGAAAATGCTATTTGATACTACTTGTATTTTTCTATCAAGTTTGTAACGTTCAAAGTAGTCTTACCTCCCGGATGGGAAGATGTTATTGTTCCAAATGTTATTGCATAAACAAAATTTTTCTGTCTTTTGTATTCCACAGCCCGGGAGTGCTGTCGTTTACCATGGGGAATGTGTAGCCCTGGTACACAATACCAGAGGATGAGTGGAGAGGTAAAGGTTAAGTGTTCTTCATGTCATCATGTACCTTCAAACACGCCCAGTAGGGGTGTGGAAGGGAGTGTCAGTAGGAGAGTGTGTCCAGACTAAGGAGAGACAAGACGTCTTAGGGACTCTGCTCTATCTTCAGCTTCAATTGTGGAGTCTAGTATAGGTACTTTAACGTACCCGAGCCTAGTCAAAGCTGTGCCCACTGGAGACAGGCTGAAATATCTCCTGAGAACTGAGCAAGTCGAAGGGCAAAAGTGGAAGAAAGCAAGGAAGTGCTATAGGTGAAGAATACCTGCACGAATCTACCGGTTACTGGGGACCGAAGGATCATCTTTGTTTCAAGCAAGGTGATAAGATAGCCAGAAATCTACCGGACCCTAGGTCGCGGCGGATAAGCCCATCTAGTCAGTACGTAACTGGGGTCAGAGGGAAGTGAGGACCGTGAGTCAGTGCACGACAATATAGGAAATCATCTTTCTCACAAAAAGGCTCCAACCACAACACTGATCGGGCAGAACAGCTAAAGATTAGCTGGAATTATAGAGAGGACTACGCTTCAAGCTGGTCGTACTCAGCTTCATTGGAGTTAAAGGAGGCCCCTAACTTGCTTAACCGTTTGCCTCAAAGCTCATCCTCCATCAACCCCATCAGCCTCCCTGGGACCTGCTTTACCATTCTGCAAGTAAAGGTATGGAAAGACTTTGACTGTGTGAGACTGAGTTATTACTGCATGCCTGCACAATCCCTACCTAACTACCGACCTGAGGGAAGAGTCCCACCTGTAGGGGACCCGACATCTAGCTGCCTCACCATCCCCTCAGAGATCTACAGCAGCGCTGGTACTAATTACCAGAACACTACAGGTGGCGTCACGAACTGTACATAAATCAACCCCCTGTAAATATTCCCCAACAACATACGCCAGACCGCCCGGGCCACAGACCGAGCCACAGCTACCTGTGACAACAATCCCCATAGACTTCTACGGGCTCGGCTCTGAGTACCCCATTGCCCTGGTAACCCACAATTGTGGTGGCGGGTCGACACACAGTGACAGTGACACCTGCTCTTCCCATCTGGAGATCTCACTCAGGACCTTCTTCTCCAGGTCGTCCACCCGTCTCCTGATGTCTGTAAACAGGGCAGTGACTCTCTCGGCTTCTCTAGATGCTTTTTCTTGAGCTTTTCTTCTGCGATTCTCCAGATTCTGTACTTTTTTCTCAATTTTCTCATTGTTTGTGATCAGTTTCTGCAGAACATTTCTAAGCTTTACCTTCTTCTTCTCAGACGCCTCGTCCAGAGACTCCACTTTATGTCCCTTGTGATCTCCAATCAGACTGCAGTGTGTAGCCCAGCTTCGCAGGCACACATGAAAATCCAGGAAAGTGCACTGGAAGGTAACAGCCAAAGCTTGATATGCATTCACTCATGTCACTCACACTCTTTAGACACACCCATAGGGGTATATAAGTTTGGTGGGTGTCATCATAGAGAGTTTGTTTCCTGTCTTCGGACAGAGGAGTCACCTTCCTGTCTTAGGACAGTGAGATTCAGTCAGTTAGCTCCGGGAGGCTCAGGAGTGAGTCATCCCTTGGATAGTTACCTGTCTGAGTTAGTCAGTCAGATTGGTTTCCTGCTGAGTTCAGAGCAGAGACTTCAGCCGCCTGTCCCAGGACAGTGAAGTTCAGTCGACAGAGGTCCTGGACTAGGAGAATACTGAGAGCTTTTCAGCGAGCCCAAACAGGGAATCTGAGACTCGACTTCTATGCAGCAGTGCTTATGTTAAGAGCGGAAAGCAGGGCGAAGGGCACAGTGGAGAAGACAGAGCAGTGCCTTAGGTATTGGATTACCTGCACTAAATCACCGGTCACTGGGGACCGAAGCGTTACTATTGTTTCAAGCATAGTGACAAGAAAACCAGAGGCATCTGGACTATAGGTCGCAGAGTGCAGCCCAAAGCGTCAATACGTAACCGGAGTCAGGTGGAACAGGGACTTTGAGCCTGATCAGCAAAAGTAAGGACTTAGTTTCATCATTAGAAGGCTCCACCACAACGTTGGCCGGGCAGTACAGCTATTGAGACAGCTGGAGAATTTAGAGTTAACTTCGCTTCAGGCAAGTTGGACTCACATTATATGGAAGTTAAGGAGGCCTCTAACCTGCTCGGCTGCTACCTGAAAGTGCACTCTCCACCCCGACCAGCTTCCCGGGACCTGCTTGAACCATCATCAGTAAAAGGTATGAAAAGGAGCTACCTTGTGTGTGACTGAATTATTACTACACCCTGCATCATAACCCCCATAGACTTCCAGGGACACGTCTCACCTGTGGGAGACTTACTACCAAGCTGCCCCATAACACCCCCTGTGAAGACCCTTACAGCAGCGCTGGTACAAATTACCAGAAACCACAGGTGGCGTCACGACCTATCCTAATAATCCCCTGTAAATATTCCCCCATCGCATTGACTGCCAGGGCCACGGACCGAGCCACCGCTACCAGTGACATCTCCCATGGAAATCGATGGGCTCGGCTCCGAGTACCCCATAGCCCTGGTATCCACAATTGTGGTGCGTGGTCGCAACAACTTGGCGTCACGAACAGGATCCGAAACTTACCAGATTGTAAGCCCTGTGTGCCTAGATTGAACTGTTTGCTGTATGTTACTTTTGGCGCCAAAATACCGCCATTTTGCCGCCAAGTTGGCACCCTGAGGCGCTGGTGAAGAAGGGGCGTGCATTCGTGGGCGTGTACCCCCTGAGGCGCGAAAAGTTATGGCCGCCCTCTCCAAGGCCTACTACAACGTGAGATCCAGCCCCACTGCTAAAGAAATACGCCTCCTCTTCATCCTCTATGCGAAGAGGAGGAGACGCAAATCCCGCCTCCACGGAAAGGACCAGAATGTTCCTGTTGGATATCACAGTGATACCTGGACCGAGGTGGCAGAAGGACAAGAGCAGCTATGCAGTGGAGCAGTGGAGCACAGGCCCTGCTCCCCGGAGAAGCTGTTGTTTGAACCAGAGCCATCCCTACTACAGAAGCTTCAGCAAACTATGCTGGAGCTGCAGAGGGAGAATGCAGTGCTCAGAAGATTAATCCAGCGTCATGCAGACTTGCAGGAGACAGAGAGACACTGGCGTGCCCAGATACAGCGGCTGCTGTGGGACGCAGTGCTCTCTCCCACAAGCATAATGCCGTCTCCTGATTTCCCAAGTTCCCTGCTGAAGAAAGCTGAAGGAAAACCGGAGGCTGCCCCCAAAAGTGCTGTACCTGATCCCACCGGTGGAGAGGTGGAAGCGAAGGAGGCTGAGGAGGTCCTGCCTGTTCCGGAGTACCAGCTAGGCCAGGAGGCCGCAGCGGATTACAGATCCCCGGTAGGGACACCGGAGGGAACCCAGCCGTCTGTGATGGAGCAGCGACAGCAGCAGGTTAGTGCGTTCCCAACTGAGCCATTGCGCACACCTGCTTCCTGCTCTGCATCACACCAGCATTGTGCATCGGCATCGCCCCCTGCGTACACCTCCGTATCGCAATCGGCGACCTACTCTGCATCGCAATCGGCGACCCAATCTACATCGCAAACTGCGATTACAGCTGAATCGCCCCCTGCTACGCAAACAGCGACGCAATCGCCGTCCCACAAAGAGGAAGCACCCGGCGTGCCCCTAGCGGTTCGCACAAGGACTGTAGCGACCCAGACATTGATAGCAGGTCACGACCTGTTTGTTATGAGATCCAGAGAACATCGCGTCGTTCCGGCCCCGGGGTGGAAGATGTAGTTGAAGTCAACAAAATGTAAAGATTGGTAGGACCCAGACAAGGGTTTACCATATTGAAGCGTGTATAAAGTTGAAAAAGAAAGTTCGCATAATTGCACTTGAAATGTATGTAATGTTTACATAAATTGCCATTTTTGCACTTTAGTATTATTGTATACTGATGTTTGATATATGGAGTAGAATACCCGGCTGGGTACCAGAAAGAAAAGTTAAGAAAAATGATGTTTACCTATTTTGCATAGTTTTACATATAGAATACCCTGGTTGGGTAAATACCGTGAGAAGTATAATGTGAGTTTCAGAAGTTACCAATATGTGTCTTTTATTATGTCATGGACTGAGAGGCTGAGGACTGTGCCAGCCCAGAACTTATCCTGTAAATAGTTGCGCTTCGGTGCATTGTCTTGGTTTTACATAAAGCCACTACAATTAACTACCTCAGAAGAAAAACCCGTGTGGTGGGGCCCAGAAAGAGGTCTGCAATAAAGTCCTGCAGCCCATCCAGGACCCACGTGGGAGGTTTTTGGTGCGGGTCCTCCACAAGTATCTTGTATATATGAACACGTTTGATATCTTGATATTTTGATACTTTTGTATTCTTACTGTACATATTGTAACATTCAAGAAGTCTTACCTCCCGGATGGGAAGAGTTGAAATGTTATGTTATTGCAAAACGAAATATTCTTTTTGTCTTTTACAGCCCGGGAGTGCTGTGTTTTACCAAGGGGGGATGTGTAGCCCAGCTTCGCAGGCACACATGAAAATCCAGGAAAGTGCACTGGAAGGTAACAGCCAAAGCTTGATATGCATTCACTCATGTCACTCACACTCTTTAGACACACCCATAGGGGTATATAAGTTTGGTGGGTGTCATCATAGAGAGTTTGTTTCCTGTCTTCGGACAGAGGAGTCACCTTCCTGTCTTAGGACAGTGAGATTCAGTCAGTTAGCTCCGGGAGGCTCAGGAGTGAGTCATCCCTTGGATAGTTACCTGTCTGAGTTAGTCAGTCAGATTGGTTTCCTGCTGAGTTCAGAGCAGAGACTTCAGCCGCCTGTCCCAGGACAGTGAAGTTCAGTCGACAGAGGTCCTGGACTAGGAGAATACTGAGAGCTGCTCAGCGAGCCCAAACAGGGAATCTGAGACTCGACTTCTATGCAGCAGTGCTTATGTTAAGAGCGGAAAGCAGGGCGAAGGGCACAGTGGAGAAGACAGAGCAGTGCCTTAGGTATTGGATTACCTGCACTAAATCACCGGTCACTGGGGACCGAAGCGTTACTATTGTTTCAAGCATAGTGACAAGAAAACCAGAGGCATCTGGACTATAGGTCGCAGAGTGCAGCCCAAAGCGTCAATACGTAACCGGAGTCAGGTGGAACAGGGACTTTGAGCCTGATCAGCAAAAGTAAGGACTTAGTTTCATCATTAGAAGGCTCCACCACAACGTTGGCCGGGCAGTACAGCTATAGAGAAAGCTGGAGAATTTAGAGTTAACTTCGCTTCAGGCAAGTTGGACTCACATTATATGGAAGTTAAGGAGGCCTCTAACCTGCTCGGCTGCTACCTGAAAGTGCACTCTCCACCCCGACCAGCTTCCCGGGACCTGCTTGAACCATCATCAGTAAAAGGTATGAAAAGGAGCTACCTTGTGTGTGACTGAATTATTACTACACCCTGCATCATAACCCCCATAGACTTCCAGGGACACGTCTCACCTGTGGGAGACTTACTACCAAGCTGCCCCATAACACCCCCTGTGAAGACCCTTACAGCAGCGCTGGTACAAATTACCAGAAACCACAGGTGGCGTCACGACCTATCCTAATAATCCCCTGTAAATATTCCCCCATCACATTGACTGCCAGGGCCACGGACCGAGCCACCGCTACCAGTGACATCTCCCATGGAAATCGATGGGCTCGGCTCCGAGTACCCTATAGCCCTGGTATCCACAATTGTGGTGCGAGTCAAACAGCAGGACACACAGATACAAGCGGCGTCCTCAGTGCAGTAATATTCCAGGATCTTCCTATGGATGGAGCATTTTCTGTTTTTCAGGGAAGTGCTGGGATCTGTTAGAATGTGATTTGTTGCTGTTTCTATGTGAACTTTCAGGTGTTTCTCACACAGAGAAGCTTCACACATCAGACAGGATCTAACAGCAGGTACAGGAGAGTCCACACAGTAAGTGCAGCAGATCCCAGTGATCTTCTCCTGATGTGGATGAATAGACAAGATAGTCTCCGCTACGTTACACAGAGTTATGTTCTTCTGTAGTGGAGGCCGCTTCTGAAATGTTGCTCTGCAGTCAGGACAGGAATATTCTCCATACCCGCCCTCTGTATCCAGCACTCCCTCAATACAGACCCGGCAGAAGTTGTGTCCACATCTCAGGGTTACGGGATCTGTATAAATGTCCATACAGATAGAACAGCTCAGCTCCTTTCTTAGATCAGCAGACGCCATCGCTCAGAGCAGAAACTAGGAAGAAGAAATGTGTGATTCATGTTTACCAGAAAAGTTGCGGTTCAACTTGTTCTTCTGGTTTTATTCTAACTTCAGGTATAACGAGGATCATTATTGTAACCCGTACTGAAGTGTGATTTTTTTTCCTTTGTCTTTGGGAAAATAACCTGGGCTGCACTTGTTTCTCTATTTTGCCTTTGTGATCTTATTACTAGGAGTTTACGAGCATTGACAGTTTGTATTGTAGAAACTTCACTGAATATGAAACTGTTGGAAATAATCAAGCGCACTGTCCGACTATCTGTGGCCGGTGTGTGGCGCCCCTGAGGGTTCAGTCGCCACAGAGGTATTGCACCAGACCCAGAGGTGTGATACCCCATCTCCAGGTAAGGAGGGAGCACCACCTGGGACTCTAACACCTGTGTGTAGCCCAGCTGCGCTTGGAGCCACATTTCCCAGGAGGATGCACCAAAGGTAACCCCCCACACGTACCTGATATTCATTCACAGCTTCACCAATCCCTGGAGCCACCAGAGGGAGCCCTTTTAGAGTAGATATAAGGATGGTGAAGCCACAGCAGTTAGATCAGATTAGCCTGAGAGCTGAGAGAGTTCAGTTGAGAGCTGAGACAGCAGACAGTTTAGTCACCTCAGAGAGTTGTGAAGCTGTTAGTTCCCTTGGAGTGTGGAGAGTCAGCTCCTAGAAGTGTGCACAGATCAGTAGATGGAAGGTCCTGATAGCTGCTTCAGACAGAGCAATAGAAAGAAAGAAGGAAAGGGAACAGCAGTGACTGAGAGAACCTAAAGACTGCAGCCTTGAGCTTAGTTCAATATGTGGAGGCTAGTAAGAGTTGAGGAAGACAGCCTCTTCAGCCTGGTCAGAACTGAATCAACTGAGTGCAGTATAGTGAGCAAGCGTGCCGACGCTTTGAGAGCGGTGAAGAGAGAGAAGAATCAGCTATCTACTGCTAGTGTGCTTATGTTAAGGGTCTGAGTAGGACGAAAGGCGAGTGGAAGTGAAGAAGAGAGTAACGGAGGTTGAAACAGCATTGATAGCTTACCTCTACTCTGAATACCGGACACCGGGTCCGAGCTTGCTAGAATCTACACGACTAGTAGGAGATACCGGAGACCCTGCTGGACTACAGGTCGCAGGGGCCCAGGAGTGCTGATACGTAACTGGGGTCAGGAAGACGGGGGTCTAGCAGGACGCTGCATACAGAGGCACTGATCTATCCAAGAGAAGTCTCCACCACAAAGTCAGCCGGGCGTATGCGTGAAGACAGAGTTAGACTTCGTTTCATACAGGTCAGAAACTCACACAACAGGAGTAAGGAGGCCCTACACCTACTCAGTGGGAATACTGGACGTGCATCCTCCACCCTGCCAGCTTCCCGGGACGTGCCTGCAACTACCATCAGTAAAGGTAAAGAAAGAGACTTTTGTGTGTGTGGCTGTATTATTGCTCCTGCGGCTGAAAGCCCCTTCTCCGTCCTGCACCCCTACACCGCCATCTACCCTGAGGGACCCAGTCTTGCCTGTGGAAGACTTAACACCTTGCTGCCCAGTAACAACCCCTCAGTGGATCTACACTGCAGCGCTGGTCACCCTGACCAGGTACCACAGGTGGCATCATGAACAAACTGTAAATACTTTATTCCCCTGTAAATATCCCACATTTGAGGTGAGCCCCAGGGCCACGGACCGAGCTGTGCTACCCGTGACATCCCCCATTGAAGTGAACGGGCTCGGTGCCGAGTACCCCACAAGCCCTGGCTGGGCGACTCATCTTTACTTGGCGTCACAAACAGGATTCGAAGCTCGCTATAAGTGAGTCCTGTGTGCCTGAAATGGACTGTTTTTGTGCAAAAGACTGTGGTTACTATTTTTGTGATTTTGCCGCCATTTTGCCGCCATGTTTGCGCCCTGAGGCGCTGGTGAAGGAGGGCGTTCTTTCGTGGGCGTGCCCCCCCTGTGGCGCGAAAATTATGGCCGCCCTGTCTAAGTGTTACTACAATGTCAGATCATGCCCCACTGCAAAGGAGATCCGCCTCCTCTTCATCCTTAGTGCAAGTAAAAAATAGCAATAACACCAATCATCACATATATGTGTATATAACTCACTATATCTACAATAAAGAGTAGGAGTGCTAAAAAATAGTACACACATATGGATGTGGGACGAATGGTAGGAAGACTGCAATTGCTAAGCAAGACACAACAAGGAAACAGTCCAAAAATCCCAAAAAAACATAAATTTTATTAAACAAATAATAATAATAACAGAATTGTCAAAACAGGTGCATGATACATAAGAGAATTGACAGACACAGTGGTGTCAGCAAAGAAACGCCTAAAGGGATCAGGGTCCATCCACCCACCATAAAATCATTATTCCAATTGTGCTGTCATATCTGGGAAAATAGTACCAATTATACATTCATAGCTAAATAGCAGCACCAAGATGTTATCCCAGACAAAACATTAGATTAACATACCTATTCGGGTGGAATGAGGACAGACCACTGAGCCACCCTAACGCGCGTTTTCGGAGCCACACTCCTTCCTCAGGGGCCCTTCTGAGGAAGGAGTGTGGCTCCGAAACGCGTGTTGGGGTGGGTCAGTGGTCTGTCCTCATTCCACCCGAATAGGTATGTTAATCTATTGTTTTGTCTGGGATAACATCTTGGTGCTGCTATTTAGCTATGAATGTATAATTGGTACTATTTTCCCAGATATGACAGCACAATTGGAATAATGATTTTATGGTGGGTGGATGGACCCTGATCCCTTTAGGCGTTTCTTTGCTGACACCACTGTGTCTGTCAATTCTCTTATGTATCATGCACCTGTTTTGACAATTCTGTTATTATTATTATTTGTTTAATAAAATTTATGTTTTTTTGGGATTTTTTGGACTGTTTCCTTGTTGTGTCATCCTTAGTGCAAGGAAGAGAAAGCGAAAGTCCCGCCTCCACGGAAAAGACCAGAGTGTTCCGGATGGAAAGCACAGTCTGGCCTGGAGAGAGATGGCTGAAGGACAGGAGTCGCTGTGTGGGGAATGGCGGTGCGCAGACCACGTTCCCCTGAAGAGGTGCATCCTGTGCCCGAACCATCCCCAGGTCGGGAGAGCGACGAAGTGATCTATCGTGTGGAGGAGGTGGATGCGGCGCTGCGGGATCTGGCCCGACACCGCGCAGAGATGGAGGCGATGGAGCAGAGCTGGCGTGCCCTGAAACTGAGGCTGCACTGGGACCAGCTGCTCTCCCCCCTGGATGCGCGACTGCCACCCGCGCCACCACTGGAGCCAGCGGCTGAGGAGGAACCGGAGGCCGGCCCCGGAAGAGCTGTACCTGACCCTGCCGAGGACGCGACGGGAGGAGAGGAGGCTGCAGAGGCCTTGCCCGGACCGGAACGCCAACCAGGCCTGGAACCAGAGGCCGCACCGGTAGCGGCGGAGTACTGTCCCCCGACAGGGACGAAGGAAGGGAGTGAACCCGGTGAGATCCAGCCACAAGCAATGGAAATCGACTGGGAAGAAATGGAGTTCCTGGACGACGTGGAGTACACCGCCCAGAAGGAGAATGAGTGGAGACGCCGAGAACAGGAGGAGCGGCAGCAGCGGGAGCAGCGCGAGGCGCAGCGGCTACGCCAGAGGTACCGGGAGAAGGATCTCGCGGACAAGGAGATCGTCCGGCGAGACAAAGGTACGCTCCGGGAACCGCGGCGCCAGGGGACGATAAGAGACTTCAAACTCCAGGGAGGCTGGGGGTTCATCCATGAGCCCGGGCTATACCAGGAAGTCTTTGTGAACCGCAGGGATGTGGAGTCTCACCTGCCTGAAGGGCACCCGGACAGGGACCTGCTAATAGGGGATGTTGTTACCTACACTCGGCATTGGGGGCTTAAAGGGTGGTATGCCCTGAACGTCTCCAGAGTCAGCGCCCCGGTCCCTGAAGCAGGAAACGCACCCCACGTCTCAGTGTCCCAGGCCTCTGCAAACCCAGCGCCAGTCCGCGCACCTGCGTCATCTTCTGAAACGCTGCAGAGCGCAGCGACTGCTAGCGCGTTCCCTGCTGAGTCATGCTTGAGCACGCAGCAGAGATCAAGTTGGAGAGAGGCACCTGTCAGGCCTCCAGGAAACAGAATGGAAAAGAGAGTTGAAATGAGAACTATAGCTACCCAAACCCCGGTAGCAGGACACGATTTGATGGTGTTGCAATTTAAAACCCACAGTGTGCTTCCAGCCCCAAGTATGGAAGATGCTGCAATGTTTAAAGATTCGTCTGATGAAGACCAGTAGGACCCGAACAGGGTTTACTGTATTGTAAAAAAGTTGCCAGAGATGTTATGTTTGAGAAGTTGCACTTTATTGTGATATAATGTGAAAAGAAGTTGTGAAAATGTTTACATAGCTATTTTGCTTAGTATACCCCAGTAGGGTAATGTGTTTTTGCTATATGTCTTATGATATGGACTGTGTGGCTGAGGACTTTGCCAGCCCAAAAACTGTTGTAAATAGTTGGCACTTAGTGCCCCATCTTGGTTTTACGTGAAACCACTACTTCCTCTGAAGACAAAATCCGTGTGGTGTGGCCGAAAGTGGGGTCTGCAAAAAGGGAAGTCCTGCAGCCCACCCAGGACCACCGTGGGAGGTTTTGAACGGGTCCTCCACAAGAATACTGTGTATTTGAGCTCTGAAGTATTTTCTACTTTTTTACTGTATTAAAAGTGTATTTATTTGTAACGTTAAAGAGTCCTCACCTCCCGTAAGGGAAGAGTTAATGTTGATGTTAATATAAAAATTATTTCTTTCAGCCTGGGAGTGCTGATGTTAACTAGGGGGGGATGTGTAGCCCAGCTGCGCTTGGAGCCACATTTCCCAGGAGGATGCACCAAAGGTAACCCCCACACGTACCTGATATTCATTCACAGCTTCATCAATCCCTGGAGCCACCAGAGGGAGCCCTTTTAGAGTAGATATAAGGATGGTGAAGCCACATCAGTTAGATCAGATTAGCCTGAGAGCTGAGACAGCAGACAGTTTAGTCACCTCAGAGAGTTGTGAAGCTGTTAGTTCCCTTGGAGTGTGGAGAGTCAGCTCCTAGAAGTGTGCACAGATCAGTAGACGGAAGGTCCTGATAGCTGCTTCAGACAGAGCAATAGAAAGAAAGAAGGAAAGGGAGCAGCAGTGACTGAGAGAACCTAAAGACTGCAGCCTTGAGCTTAGTTCAATGTGTGGAGGCTAGTAAGAGTGGAGGAAGATAGTCACTTCAGCCTGGTCAGAACTGAGTCAACTGAGTGCAGTATAGTGAGCAAGCGTGCCGACGCTTTGAGAGCGGTGAAGAGAGAGAAGAATCAGCTATCTACTGCTAGTGTGCTTATGTTAAGGGTCGGAGTAGGACGAAAGGCGAGTGGAAGTGAAGAAGAGAGTAACGGAGGTTGAAACAGCATTGATAGCTTACCTCTACTCTGAATACCGGACACCGGGTCCGAGCTTGCTAGAATCTACATGACTAGTAGGAGATACCGGAGACCCTGCTGGACTACAGGTCGCAGGGGCCCAGGAGTGCTGATACGTAACCGGGGTCAGGAAGATGGGGGTCTAGCAGGACGCTGCATACAGAGACACTGTTCTATCCAAGAGAAGGCTCCACCACAAAGTCAGCCGGGCGTATACGTGAAGACAGAGTTAGACTTCGTTTCATACAGGTCAGAAAATCACACAACAGGAGTAAGGAGGCCCTACACCTACTCAGTGGGAATACTGGACGTGCATCCTCCACCCTGCCAGCTTCCTGGGACGTGCCTGGAACTACCATCAGGAAAGGTACAGAAAGAGACTTTCGTGTGTGTGTCTGCATTATTGCTCCTGCGGCTGAAAGCCCCTTCTCCGTCCTGCACCCCTACACCGCCATCTACCCTGAGGGACCCAGTCTTGCCTGTGGAAGACTTAACACCTTGCTGCCCAGTAACAACCTCTCAGTGGATCTACACTGCAGCACTGGTCACCCTGACCAGGTACCACAGGTGGCGTCACGAACAAACTGTAAATACTTTATTCCCCTGTAAATATCCCACATTTGAGGTGAGCCCCAGAGTCACGGACCGAGCTGTGCTACCCGTGACATCCCCCATTGAAGTGAACGGGCTCGGTGCCGAGTACCCCACAAGCCCTGGCTGGGCGACTCACCTGCACCCAACACACACCAGAAGAGCTGGGCACCCTGGACGGACCCTACGGGAGGATGGTCTCATCCCAGGCTGAGATAGGAAAGGGTGTATGGGTGGGTGGAGTAGCAGTAGCAAGGAGGAGTGAAGCTTGAGGAAACAGTAGGCAGGATTGGAGAGTCCTGTGGAGTAAGAGGAAGGAGAAGGACGTGTGTTGAGCAGCTCCCAGTGAGGGGACGCTGCATTGGGAAGAGAAGGAGTCTGGATAGAGACTCAGAGGGACTAGAAGCCAGGAAGGGCTTAGTCCTAGAGAAGTGGGAAGAAGGAAGCAAGTGAGAAAGAAAGATAAGCTTCTGGAGAGAGAGAGAGAGAGAGAGAGAGAGAGGAAGAAGTCCTAGGGATACGGAGAGAGCAGAAGCCATTCGTTGGTCCCGGTCTGTTGGCAGAGGGACTATGTCGCAAGAGGGAACTCGACCCCTAGACTAGTGGAAGAACTTCATGATTCAGCTAGCAAGTCGACTGCTGTGATGCCTCCAGGGATCACAGTCATTAACAACCATTATCTTCTCTGAGAGGCAGCTATATAGAATCAAGAGGAACGCAGAAATAAGTCGTTGTCCTAGAGGATTCGCAGCCGCTGATCGGAGACACTGTTGATGAAGGTGCTGTAGGATAGAAAGAGTGGAAAATCAGCACAGGGAGATAGCCAGAGAAAGAGACACAAACATCTAGAACGGAGTCCTGGAAATGTGCATCCCAGTTTACCTGGGGTTTGCTGTGCCCCTCACCTGGAGGACACAGTGCCAAGCGGGCATCTGTATTGTACACATCAGAACTGTGAGTAAAGCTTTGGAAACTGCAACTCGCTGACTGTTTCGCAGTTTCTTCCTGCGTCACCCATTCCACCCAGCTACATCACTCAGCACCATTTGATTTTAATTGTTTTTAAATTTTTGGTGTGATATATTGTAGTGTTCTAATAAAATTGGATTATTGTTCATATATTGGTGTTTCCTGGTGTTAGTATGTCTTCTTTCACTCTCTTGTTCTAATCTAATTTTGACATACTCCAGGTTGAGCCCTTATTTAATCTATTTTGGGTTGGTGCCCTCCACCCTTTTGCTCTTACACCATTACCACCTACTACATAATCTACCTGCCTTGGGATTACACAGTCTCACCTGTGGGAGACTTTATCAACTCTGCTGCATCTCACCATCTATCTCAGAGGATCTGCACCGCAGCGCTGGTCACCATTGACCAGATACCACAGGTGGCGTCACGAATACCTACACTACAAACTCTAAACATCCCCTGTAAATAATTACCCTTTCATTGGACGCCCAGGGCCACGGACCGGGTCATTGCCGCTGTTACACATCCCCTCGATACACCGGCCTGGAACCGAGTATCCCACTGCCCTGGCGGGCGATCCATTTTGGCGTCACGAACAGGATGTCGTAGCCCGGTATCACCGGGTCCTATGTGCTTATTTTGAAATGTATTTTGTGCAAAGAGAACTGTTGAAAGCGTTTGAAACTTTGTTGGAGATTGTGAGAGACCAGAGGAGGAAGGAGCTGGAGCCAGCCCCTTCCACAACATGGATGAGGAACTATCCCTGGCCGCAGAAGACACCCTGCAGGAAGAAGCGGCAGGAAATGCGGCTGAGAGCCGTGAAGAGGCTGAAGGGACAGAGCAGGCCCGGCGCAGGGATCTTCCTGAACGCCATCAGTCGCTGGACCCGTCGTGACTGTTAGAGCGCCCCGTCACTTCGGATCCTGAGATGGAGGTCGCCTCGGGACCCGGAGCCGTCAGCGAGGTCGCTGAACCGGCCTCTGCGGAGGCCTCGGGACCATCCCCGGCGAGGCTGAAGACCCGGCTGCGGGAGGTATGTCCCTGGTGGATCCGCTGCCCACACACCGCCACGCTGCCTCCTCAGCCAGTCCAAGGGGCCCATTGATTGGGACCGACACTGCAGTCTGGAGGACTGCTTCGGGACAGTGATGCAGCCGCTCCCGCCGGAGGTGCCTGGACACGCGCCACGGATGGTGTATCACTGGAACCGCAGGGGGCCTGATCTGATGGGGTTCCCCGACCGTCCGGACCAGGCCGGAGAAATCGAGGTCCTGGATTGGGCCGTCTACGATCAGCAGCTGGCTGGGGAGTGGGCACAGCAGCGTCAGGAGGAGCAGGCCTGGAGAGAGGAGCAGCACAAGAGGGACATGGCCGATAAACAACGGGTCAGGCAGGCCTCAGCCCGCGGACGTGCTGTGTTTAACGGGGGGGAATTTGGCACCCCTGAGGGTTCAGTCGCCACTGAGGTATTGCACCTCACCCAGAGGTGTGATACCCCATCTCCAGGTAAGGAGGGAGCACCACCTGGGACTCTAACACCTGCACCCAACACACACTAGAACGGCTGGGCACCCTGGACGGACCCTACGGGAGGATAGTCTCATCCCAGGCTGAGATAGGAAAGGGTGTATGGGTGGGTGGAGTAGCAGTAGCAAGGAGGAGTGAAGCTTGAGGAAGCAGTAGGCATGATTGGAGAGTCCTGTGGAGTAAGAGGAAGGAGAAGGACGTGTGTTGATCAGCTCCCAGTGAGGGGACGCTGCATTGGGAAGAGAAGGAGTCTGGATAGAGACTCAGAGGGACTAGAAGCCAGGAAGGGCTTAGTCCTAGAGAAGTGGGAAGAAGGAAGCAAGTGAGAAAGAAAGATAAGCTTCTGGAGAGAGAGAGAGAGAGAGAGAGAGAGAGGGAAGAAGAAGTCCTAGGGATACGGAGAGAGCAGAAGCCATTCGTTGGTCCCGGTCTATTGGCAGAGGGACTAGGTTGCAAGAGGGAACTCGACCCCTAGACTAGTGGAAGAACTTCATGATTCAGCTAGCAAGTCGACTGCTGTGATGCCCCCAGGGATCACAGTCATTAACCACCATTATCTTCTCTGAGAGGCAGCTATATAGAATCAAGTGGAACACAGAAATAAGTCGTGTCCTAGAGATTCGGCCGCTGATCGAGCCAGTTGTGAAGGCGTAGATAGAAAAGTGGAAATCAGCACAGGGAGATGGCCAGAGAAGACACAAACATCTAAACGGAGTCCTGGAAAGGTGCATCCATTACTGGAGTTTTGCTGACCTCACCTGCAGGACCATTGCAGTGGCATCTGTATTGTACCACAGAACTGTGAGTAAAGCTTGGAAACTGCAATCGCTGACTGTTTCTCATTCTCCTGCGTCCCCATTCCACCAGCTACATCACTCAGAAACATTACATCTACTACAAATCTACGCCCTGGGATTCAGTCTACCTGTGGAGACTTTATAACTCTGCTGCATTCCATCTATCTCAGAGGATTTGCGCCGTAGCACTGGTCACCATTGACCCAGATACCACAGGTGGCGTCACGAATACCTCACACAACTCAACATCCCTGCAATATTCCCCTTCATTGGACGCAGGGCACGGACGGTATGCGCTGTGAACATCCCTCGTACACCGCCTGGAACGAGTATCCCTGCCTGGCGCGGTTCCAGTGCATAAGAATGCTAAGCATGGTCACGGTGATCACGCTCTATTCCCATGGGCAGCTGTTTAGGCAAATAGCACTGGGCAAAGTTTAAAAGGCCTCATGCTCCAATTGCACCATCACACAGAAACATTTTGTTGTATTTACAGTGCTGGATCAGGCCTTAAACGAGTGTGATCGACAAACGCTTGATGCTTCTTTCCTTGGCTCTTTACACCGGCTGAGGAGAATGAGGACAGACTCATCACCATACCTATATCTCACAGAGGGACTTCCACACCACAATACTATGTAATAACAAATAATGCAAGTACACAAATTGATGGGTGAAATCGGTACAGCTTATTAAGTTTATTTTACTTAACAATAAAAGGCACTAACTTTCTTAACCCCTCCTCTGACATCAGACGTACTATTCCGTCCATGTGCCCTGGGCTTATCTGCCCATGGACGGAATAGTACGTCATAGCGATCGGCCGTGCACACAGGGGGGTGTGGCCAATTGCGGCCGGGTGTCAGCTGATACTCACAGACCGCTCCTGGCACTTTAACCCCCGAAATGCTATGATCGAACACGATCGCAGCATTCTGGGAGCAGGCGGAGGCCCGCTACCTTTGGATTGGAGACCCCGAGGCGTGACACGGGTCCCGATCGCTGCCATGGAGACCCGATGTCGTCATGACAACATCCGGGTCTCCAGAGCTGAGAGACTTCCTGCCATGCGCAGTGAGGATCAGGAAGTCTCTCAGGTCAGTGTGCAAAATGTGCAGCGCTGACAGCTTCTGTAGCATGCAGATGCTGCTACATCTGCATGCTATAGAAGCGATCAGCCTGCACAAAATGATTGTCCCATAGTGGGACAAAGTGCAAAAGTTAGAATGGATTAAAAAAAATTTTTAAATTGTAAAAATATTTTAAAAATAAAATAAAAAGTAATAATAAAAAAAATATCAAAATTTATTCTATCACTAAATAAATATTTAAATGAAAAAAAATCTAAACAATAAAAGTACACATATTTGGTATCGTCGCTTCCGTAATGACAAACAAAAAGTGGAATAACACGCGATCAAAAAGACGGATATAAATAAACATGGTACCGCTGAAAACATCATCTTGTCCGGCAAAAAACGAGCCACCATACAGGATCATCAACGAAAAACTAAAAAGTTATAGCTGTCAGAATAAAGCAATGCAAAAATAATTATTTTTATATAAAATAGTTTTTATTGTATAAAAGCGCCAAAACATAAAAAAATGATATAAATGAGGTATCGCCGTTGTGCGATTGTACTGACCCGAAGAATAAAACTGCTTTAGCAATTTTACCACACGCGGAACGGTGTAAACGCCCCTCCCCCAGAAGAAATTCATGAATTGCTGTTTTTTGTTCATTCTGCCTCCCAAATATCGGAATGAAAAGCGATCAAAAAATGTCATGTGCCCGAAAATGGTACCAATAAAAACGTCAACTTGTCCCGCAAAAAAAAAAAAAAAAGACCTCACATGACTCTGTGGGCCAAAATACGGAAAAATTATAGCTCTCAAAATGTGATGATGCAAAACTATTTTTTGCAATAAAAAGCATCTTTTAGTGTGTGACAGCAGCCAAATATAAAAAACCCGCTATAACGCCTCTTTCACACATCCTGATATTTCCAGTACTGGAGATATCAGCGTCCGTGTGTGTAATACTCGCGGCACATGTGTGGCATGTGTGTTCTGCATCAGTACCATGAGTACAGGCACCGGGAAGAAGCGTTACAGTAAGAGCTGTTCCCCGATGCCGGGTGCTGAACACGGCTCTCAACATTCTCCCCTGCTTGTGCCGATCGCCGGAAGAGCAGGGGAGACTGATGAGAGCCGTATTAAGCACCCATTTACTGTAATTCTTCTTCCCCGGTGCCAATGCGTGTGACATGGATGACATCCATGTGTGTTATGCATATGCACTTGTGCTGGATGTTTTGTGGCCCATGCTGACAGTAAAAAAACGGAAATGTCAGCGTGTTTTGCCCACGAACACACGGCCTGTGGAAACATACTGACATGTGCACAGACCCATTCACTTGAATAGGCAAATAGCGCTCCGTTCTTCCCAAGACTCTCCACATGGCTGCCCAATGGTATAAAATTCTGTGGCACACCCATGGTGTCAATATGATCACTGCACCCCTAGATAAATTCATTGAGAGGTGTAGTTTGCAAAATGGGGTCACTTATGGGGATTCTGCTGTTTTGGCACCTCATGGGCTCTCCCAGTGGGTCATGGCACCTGCAAACCATAACAGTAAAATCTGGCGCTCCTTCCCTTCTGGACTCTTTCATGTACCCAAACAGTGGTTCCACCCAACATATGGGTTATCAGCGTACTCAGGACAAATTGCACAATAACTTTTCGGGTCCTGTTACCCTTGGGAAAATAAAAATTGGGGGTGAAAAGATAATTTTTGTGGAAAAAATATGATTTTTTATTTTCACGGCTCTACGTCATAAACTCCTGTGAAGCTCTTGGGGGTTCAAAGTTTTCACCACACATCTAGATAAGTTCCTTGGGGCTCTAGTTTCCAAAATGGGGTCACTTGTGGGGGGTTTCCACTGTTTAGGCACATCAGGAGCTCTCCAAACACGACATGGCATCCAGCCAATTTTGAGTTGAAAACGTCAAACGGCGCTCCTTCCCTTCCGAGCTCTGCTGTGCGCCCAAACAGTGATTGACCTCCACATATGGGGTATCAGCGTACTCAGGAGAAATTGCACAATAACTTTTGGGGTCCAATTTCTCCTGTTACCCTTGGGAAAATAAAAAAATATGGATCTGAAGCAACTTTTTTGTGAATTAAAGTTAAATGTTCATTTTATTTAAACATTCCAAAAATTCCTGTCATGCACCTGAAAGGTTATTAAACTTATTGAATGTGGGTTTTGAGCACTTGAGGGGTGCAGTGTTTAGAATGGTGTCACTTTTGGGTATTTTCTATCATATAGACCCCTCAAAATGACTTCAAATGTGAGGTGGTCCCTAAAAAAAAAATGGTGTAAAAATGAGAAATTGCAGTTTAACTTTTAACCCTTATAACTTCTTAACAAAAAAAAAATTTGGTTTCAAAATTGTGCTGATGTAAAGTAAACATGTGGGAAATGTTACTTATTAACTATTTTGTGTGACATATCTGTAAGGGCATGAAAATTCAAAGTTGCAAAATTGATAAGTTTTCAACATTTTCGCCAGATTTGTTTTTTTCAGAAATAAACGCAAGTCATATCAAAGAAATTTTACCACTAACATGAAGAACAATATGTCATGAGAAAACATTGTCAGAATCACCGGGATCCGTTGAAGTGTTCCTGAGTTATTACCTCATAAAGGGACAGTGGTCAGAATTGTAAAAATTGGACCGGTCATTAACATGCAAACCACCCTCAGGGGTAAAGGGGTTAATCCACGCTCATCGCCAAATGCCCTGATGTATATTCACAGGCAAGTCAGCCAACAAGCCGTATCATAGCAATGTGTCCTTTATTTCATTTACTGCCGCTGTGACATGTAAATCTAGAAAAAATAACACATTAACAATCATGTAAAGTGAAATCAACAAGGGAAGGGAGGGTGGGAGAAGGACCTCCAAGACCCGAACAGGGGGAAGAGGGGAACGGCTCAGCGCCCACTTAAATACTAGCCCCTTCTGATATCTATTGGCCCTACAGGAGCCTGTCATAACCACTCCATTACTATAAGGTGCACCAATAGTATAAGGCGAGGAGGGGCACAGCAGTCAGAGGCACACTCCTTAATTAGTACAGTGCATGACAATCTGTCCCCATACAGTATCATGATATCAGCAGCACATCTGCAGTTTTCACCAGGCGATGTGCTGCTAAGAACAATGATTTCTGTTCCAGCATAAACAATCCAATCACTTGATGAATAGGCAGCATTTTGCTTATTTAGTATAATACACCCCATAGTCCTCCATATAGTATAATGTGCACCCCACAGTCATCCATATGGTGTAATACACTCCCCATAGTCCTCCATATGGTATAATGTGCACCCCACAGTCATCCATATGGTATAATACACTCCCCATAGTCCTCCATATGGTATAATACACTCCCCATAGACCTCCATATGGTATAATACACTCCCATAGTCCTCCATATGGTATAATACACTCCCCATAGTCCTCCATATGGTATAATACACTCCCCATAGACCTCCATATGGTATAATACACTCCCCATAGTCCTCCATATGGTATAATACACTCCCCATAGTCCTCCATATGGTATAATACACTCCCCATAGTCCTCCATATAGTATAATGTGCACCCCACAGTCATCCATATGGTATAATACACTCCCCATAGTCCTCCATATAGTATAATGTGCACCCCACAGTCATCCATATGGTATAATACACTCCCCATAGTCCTCCATATGGTATAATACACTCCCTGTTCTGTCCTAGTAGTAAATTTGCTGTCTAAAGTTTAGTCATTTTGTGCCTCATGGTTACTACAGGCATATTTTTCTGTGTGTGTGTATATATATATGTATGTATATCCCCTTTCCGACATCGGGCGTACATTTATGCCGGTGTCGGACTCCCTCCCTTTGATGTGGGCTCCGGCGGTGAGCCCACATCTTTCCCGGGACATGTCAGCTATTTTGAACAGCTGACATGTGTCCGCAATAGCCACGGGTGGAATCACGATCCACCCGCAGCTATTAACCAGTTAAATGGCGCTTCCGGCAATCGCGCCGGAAATACGCACACCGGTGACCCCCGTCACGTGATCGTGGGTCACCGGTATGTCAGCATGACAACCGGAGGTCTCCTGGAGACCTCTATGGTTGTCAGTGCCGGATTGCTGTGAGCGGCACCCAGTAGTCGGAGCTCATAGCAAGTGAGTAGTTCTGCTACATAGCAGTGCCGATCGGGTTATGGCAGCTTCTAGTCTCCCATGGAGACTATTGAGGCATGCCAAAAGTTAAAAAAAAAAAGTTTTAAAAATATGAAAAAAGTAAAAAAAATAAAAGTTCAAATCCCCCCCTTTCACCCCATTCAAAATAAAACAATAAAAATAAAATCAAACATACACATATTTGGTATTGCTGCTTTCAGAATCATCCGATCTATCAATAAAAAAAGGAGTAACCCGATCACTAAACGGCGTAGTGAGAAAAAAATCAAAACGTCAGAATTAGGCTTTTTTGGTCGCCGCGACCTTGCATTAAAATACAATAACGGGCGATCAAAAGAACGTATCTGCACCAAAATGGTATCATTAATAATGTCAGCTCGGCACGCAAAAAATAAGCCCCCACCCGACCCGAGATCACGAAAAATGATTGGAAAATAGCGCAATTTTTTTTTTTTTACAAAGTTTGGAATTTTTTTTCACCACTTAGATAAAAAAGAACCTAGACATGTTTGGTGTCTATGAACTCATAATGACTTGGAGAATCATAATGGCAGCTCAGTATTAGCATTTATTGACCCTAGCAAAAAAGCCAAACAAAAAACATGTGTGGGATTGCACTTTGTGTGTAATGACTCTATAGAATATAGGGGATTCACTTTTTGTATTGAAGAAGTGAAGTAAATTAACGTTTTGATGATATTCTAATTTTGTGAAAAGCGCCTGTATGTGAGGGGAAATATGTGTCATGAAGATTGCTTTCTTCAATGATCTAAAATCCCATTCAAGAGATTAATCTTTTAAGAGCGCTGGCATGAAAGAGCGTCATTCTATGTGACCATTAGCGCTCCCATGAAGCGATCGCTAGCTGATAATAGGTTGCTATATTTATGTCTTTCTATATCAATTAAGGAATCTGCTTCTCTGACCTTCTAGGGGCATCAAAACACAATAGCAGACTCCAATCAGACGGTAATAAAACTTTCCCTCCTTATCTATGAACTGGTCCAATATTTATGTTCATCTCTATCTCCCATAATGACAGTTCTGCTTCACGTCACTTGTCTTACCTATTGCATTATTTCTGTGCTGTGTGGTGTATAAATATGTGATTCTTCAGATTTTGTATTAGTCTTTGCCTGATGAAGAGACCTGAGTAGTCTCAAAAGCTGCAATTTGTTACCATCTTTTCAGTTAGCCATTAAAAGGTATCAACCACTGAGGACTCTCAACTCGAAATATTTTTCTATCTACTGGCTAACACGGTACTAAGATACACATCTTTCCTATATATAAAATCCCATTCAGTTGTATAACGAACAAACAATGGGGAAGAATTTATCAGTTTTTCCATTAGTTTTATGGTATCAGAAAGTTGCAGGTTTTGTTCTAACCACAGTTCTGCAAACGCGTTGTGACTTTTTTGCATTTTTTTACGCAGCTCCAGCCATATTAAATGCTACATCTGAGATAACAAATTTGTCACCTCTTAGTCCAGCTGACTTTGGATCGTGACTGTGGTATGTAACATCTTGGTAAAACCCCCTCAGTTTGCATGGAGAATGCTTAAAAGCCCCATGAAATAAAACCATGTGGAAAAGATTTGGAGGTATACAGAAATGGTAAAGTAGCTTCTCAGCTTTTGGTGACGGTTTTGCCATTTATAAGACAAAAAAAACCTGACTGGCACATCCAGACTAATGTGAATTAGGTGCAAATCAAGGGGAGCTACCCCCATGTAAAACATACGAGAAAAAAGGTTACACTTTAACATACTAAAGCATGACAACATAGAATACATGAAATTTTGAATAGCAATATGGCTTTAGAGTATAAGGAAAAATTTGAGACACTTAGTATAACATTTGGCCAAATATTAAAAGCCCACCAACCATCGTCAAGGTGGTCTCAAGTCTGGTGAGTCCCTGACGTATGTGAACATACCTCTAACATAAATGGTTTTGCCATTTATATTCCTGCAGGTAAATACAGGCAATATACTTACTTGATAAGGCTAAACTGTTTGTAGCTACTCGTCATTGTTTTTGGGGATAATTTGACCTATTTCAATAGGTAATTTACAAATTACCTATTGAAATAGATGAGGAATACGGTGGATGAGAGTCTGCATTGCCGAAGGTCCAAGAGTATGTTCACACACAAAGATGAAACATGAATGTGGTATTTCGTGAACGCATTTCAAGGTTTGCAAACCTGAAACGCGTCGATGAAATAAACCACATTAATGCTTCATCTTTGTTGGCAATTTCGAGCAAAATAACTGAGACAAAAATGCAAAATAGTGTTTTATCCGGTAACCAAGTGGTGTAGAAGATTTAAGGTGTGCTCCCCTGGTGGGGTAGTGACAGTCACAACCCCTATGGAAGCAGATAAAGGCTACCAACAGGATACAATGCAATAGATGAGAAATATGATGGTATTCCCAATGTGACATCTCCACTCTTCATTCACAGGATCGATCAGAAGAACGTTCAGACTCCATCTTTTCTCATCAGTGGCTTTTTATTGCATATAAATCAAAATAATCGGCACAAGCCTTTATACGGCATCAATTTGTTTTAAAATTCCAGTTCTCTGAGTAAATCTTCCCCAATATATGATTCATGTTAGTGACATTTTCTTATAGAATTTAATTTTAAAATATTTTAAACATTTCAAAACCTTTCGGCAGCATGTACAGAGAGAGGATACACCACAAGAAAAAGGGAGGAGGAAAAGGGCAATCACACATCAGTGTCTGTCAGCACAAAGAGAAGCAAAATTACGCAAAACTAATTGAAATCACTACATGTATCATGCTAGGTGCTAATAAATCAGATATTTTTTACATTTGAAGGTATTAAAATATCTTATATATCAATTAGCTGCTCCCCCTGATATCTTTATAGAACCATCATATACACATAACACAACATGAAGGGGCTCGGAGAAGGTGGCAGTGAAGGTGTGTAAGTGTCTGATGGGGTCACACAGCTCATAAAAGAACAACTGCCCGGCCTCATAGTCCAGACATATCCTGACCCGATCACTGGAGATCTGGTGAGGTAACGGGATCAATTTTCTGTTATGTCTCACTGAATACTGATTATAACGCACCTGCCCTCCATATAAACACCACGACTTGTTATTATATCCAATAAGTGACTGCTGCCCCCTCCTGTCTATACTGGGGTAACACATCCCCACACTCCACAAACCTGATCTACTGCCCTCCACATCCCAGTAATGTCGTCCTGAGGTAAATCTCCTCCTGCTCATCACCTGATAATACAGGAATCTCTCTGCTGTTTCTGGATGATTCTGGTTTATTTCTGCGCAGGTTGCAGTTTTCAGGTCGTCTGATATAAGGAGATTATTATCAGCCGTGTTTACATCCAGTAATATGTCTGCAGGTCCCTGACTAAAGATTTCTCCATTCCTCGATGATACCGTCCCCTCAGCACCCCCAGTACTAACTATTAAATCATTACATTTAGTACCAGACACAGCTTTATCTTGAGCGTGACAGGGCAGAGATCGAACATCAAGGGATTGTGAAATCATTACTTTAGTTTTTTCAGCTGAGATGGTTTGTAGATAAGTCATTATAACAGAAAAACCTGCGTGTAACATTCTCGTCACAACATCCACATCTACATAATGTGTCTCACCATGTCCTCATCACCTCCATCATGTCCTCCTGTGTCCTCATCACCTCCCTCCTCCTCAGGATCACACAAGTCACCGGTGTCTGGATCCTATAAGACAGTCAGTGGATCTGACGCGCACCACATTGGTGGTACCAGGGCTATGGGGTACTCGGAACCGAGCCCATAGAAGTCTATGGGGAATGTCACTGGCAGCAGAGCTCGGTCCGTGGCCCTGGCGGTCATGCAATGGGGGATATTTACAGGGGAATTGTAGTAATAGATAGTTCGTGACGCCACCTGTGGTTTCTGATCAATTTGACCAGCGCTGCTATATGGATCTTCACAGGGGATGTTATGGGGCAGCTAGATGGTAAGTCTCCCACAGGCGAGACTGGTCCCTGGAAGTCTATGGTGGTGCAGGGTGTAGTAAATGAAACAGTCTCACACAAGGCAATCTCTTTCCATACCTTTACTTGTAGATGTTTCAGGCAGGTCCCGGGAAGCTGGTCGGGGTGGAGAATGCACATTCAGGATAACCGCTGAGCAGGTTAGAGGCCTCCTTTAACTCTATATGTATGTGAGTACAAACTTGCATGAAGTCAAGTTAACTCTGTTAATCTCCAGCTTGTTCAATAGCTGCAACGCCCGGCCGACATTGTGGTAGAGCCTTCTAGTTGGTGAGAACAGAGTCCTTACTTTTGTAGGATCCTACTCAAAGTCCTTGTTCTACCTGACTCCATTTACGTATCAGCGCTTAGGTGTCATGTGTGCATCGCCACGAAGATCGTCGCGGTTGCACATTCTGACTTCTCACAGCTGAGTTGCTGTTTCTTTGTGTTTGGCAGTTAGGGAGTTAATTCTGTCTGTGCTCAGTTCTGGGACTGGGTGCAGTTTTCTCCCGGCTGCAATTGATTATTTGTTGATTGGTTTCCTTTAAATCTCTGGTTGTCTGTGTTGGGAGTTGCCAGTGAAATTCTTCATGCAGACCACAGATAGGATTGTATCTGTATAGACTTAAGTTAAAGAGCTCCTTAGTTGTTTTAAGCTCACCTTACTTAGAGTTTAATATCCCAGATCATTTATGTTCCTTCTGTGTTTGAGTGTGTATGCAAGTCTGTGTTTTCTCCAGTCTGTCTTATATGTCTAATCTGTGTATTTAGCAGAGATCAGCCCATATCCCTTTGGTGGTAATCAGAATCCTTCTTAGGACTGATTACAGGGTTCAGGGACTGATAGGAGACAGGGTTAGGCTGGAGACTTGGACCTCTGAACCATTATCAGTACCTCCAAGGTGAGGGATTAGTTAGGACCCCAGTTTAGGGTCAGGTTAGACCCCCGGTCCTCCTCTTTCCTGTGACAGTGTATCAAGTCCTCAAGATTAACCCTGAGTTCAACGGATATCGTGTCAGGTAAATCTATTCTATATTTACATGCTGATGTTGCTAATCTATATGTTGTATAGAGTGTTGTTCTTTTAAGAATAGTTTACTGACATTGTACACATATCATAAGACCGCGTGACATTTTCACTGGCCCATAAAATTATTCCCAGTTGCCATGGATCCAGTAGCCCAGCTGGCTCTGCAGTTGCAGGGATTATCCATGGAGCTGACGGACATTAAGTCCAAAGTTTTGTCTCCCTCGGAGCAAACCAGATTTGAACCTAAAGTAGCTCTCCCGGACAGGTTCACTGGTGGGCGAGACAAATTTTTTACCTTCAGGGAAGCATGTAAATTGTATTTTCGGCTTCGGCCTCGATCATCAGGGAGTGAAGAGCAGAGAGTGGGAATTGTTATCTTGCTCCTACAAGGGGACCCTCAATCCTGGGCCTTCTCCCTTCCTCCGGGATCCCCGGCTCTACAGTCAGTAGATCGATTTTTTACTGCCCTGGGTTTGGTATATGATGACCCAGATCGGGTCTCTCTTGCTGAGACAAAATTACGTAAGATACAGCAGGAAGATCGTCCGGCGGAGGAATTTGCTTCTGAGTTCCGTAGATGGGCCACAGATACTCAGTGGAATGACTCAGCTCTTAGGAGCCAGTTTTGTCATGGGCTTTCTGACAAATTAAAGGACGTTTTGGCTCAGTATGATTCTCCTCCATCACTGGAGGCTGCTATGGCCCTAGCTATCCGTACTGATAGACGGCTCCGGGAGAGGTGCGAGGTAACTCCGCCCCCTGTTGTTACTCCACCTACTACTAAAGTCCCTTATGTTGAGGTTCCCCTTGTCTGTTCGGAGGAGCCTATGCAGTTGGGAGGGACATCATTTCGTAGGAGGGGATTGGCGGTACGCCGCAGGACTAGAAGGTGTTTCTTCTGCGGGAAAGAGGGACATTTTGTTGGGGGATGTCCATCCCGTGCCTTGTTGAGCAAAAAGTCGCCGGAAAACTGTTAATCCCAGGTTGTGTGGTGGACGACAACCTGGGAGTATGTATTTCGTCCGCTAGTTCTTCTCAGTTCCTTGTACCAGTGGAGGTGGTGGTTGGTACGAGAGTGGAGAGATTTTCTGTTCTTCTTGATAGTGGGTCCGGGGCTAATCTGGTTGACGCTCAGTTTGCTCAGGCTCAAGGTATGCATCTGAGTGTATTGGTCAAACCGATCCCTATATTCTCCATTGACGCCAGGCCTCTCGGCCAAGGTAGCTTTGTTCATGAGGTTCATAACATTGACCTTCGGGTAGGGGCAATACATAGGGAACTATTATCTTGTTATGTGTTGGAGGGTCTACCTACTCCCATTGTGTTGGGACTTCCTTGGTTGGTTAAACACAACCCTGTGATTAATTGGCAGTCCAGAGATATAAGCCAATGGGGGGAGTTTTGCAAAAGTAACTGCATGAACACAGTCATCAGTGCGGTCGTGCCTAGTACTTTGCCTCCTTTTTTGGAGGACTTTGGGGATGTGTTCTCTGAGGAGGGGTGTCAGGAGTTGCCTCCTCATCGCGTGTATGACTGCTCTATTAATTTACTTCCTGATGCTAAGTTACCTAAAGCTAGGTTATATAACCTTTCTGGTCCTGAGAGGCAGGCTATGAAAAATTATATTTCGGAAAGTCTGGCCAAAGGGCATATTAGACCTTCATCTTCCCCAGTGGCCGCGGGGTTCTTCTTTGTGAAGAAAAAAGATGGAGGCCTACGCCCTTGCTTGGATTTCCGCGAACTTAATCGGATTACTGTTCGAGATCCGTATCCACTCCCTCTGATTCCTGATCTCTTCAATCAAATTGTTGGCGCCAAATGGTTCTCTAAATTGGATCTCAGGGGGGCGTATAATCTGATTAGGATAAAAGAGGGGGATGAGTGGAAAACGGCGTTTAACACGCCGGAGGGACATTATGAGAACCTTGTCATGCCTTTTGGTCTGACTACTGCACCAGCAGTATTCCAACATTTTGTTAATGACATTTTTCGTCATCTGGTGGGGCTGTTTGTGGTCGTATATTTGGATGACATTTTAATTTACTCACCAGATCTTGTGTCTCACCAGGAGCATGTGAGACAGGTGTTGCAGATCTTGCGAGACAATAAACTATACGCCAAACTGGAAAAGTGTGTATTCGCCGTACAGGAACTTCAGTTTTTGGGTTTCTTGGTGTCAGCCTCCGGTTTCCGTATGGACCCTGAAAAGGTGAGAGCAGTGCTTGAATGGGATCAGCCAGAGGATCTTAAGGCTCTGCAGCGTTTTCTGGGGTTTGCTAACTACTACCGGAAATTTATTTGTAATTTCTCATCTGTTGTCAAACCTCTCACTGACATGACAAGAAAAGGGACGGATTTTTCTAAATGGTCGGACAAAGCTTGCCAAGCTTTTTCCTCTTTGAAAAAATGTTTTGCTTCGGCACCCGTTCTCATCCAACCAGATGCATCACAGCCGTTCGTTGTGGAGGTGGACGCGTCTGACGTAGGGGTGGGTGCAATATTGTCCCAGGGTCCGTCCCCTGGTAAATGGCATCCGTGCGCTTTCTTTTCTAAAAAATTGTCGTCCGCCGAAAGGAATTATGATATCGGCAATAGGGAACTTTTGGCCATTAAGTTGGCTTTTGAAGAATGGCGTCACTTTTTGGAGGGGGCAGTCCACCCGGTCACCGTCATTACTGATCACAAGAACCTGCTGTATTTGGAATCTGCTAAGCGTCTGAATTCCAGACAAGCTTGATGGTCGTTGTTTTTTACCAGGTTTAATTTTGTTGTCACTTATCGCCCTGGATCTAAGAATGTTAAGGCGGATGCCTTGTCTCGCAGTTTCCCAGGGGCCGGGAAAATGGATGACCCGATTCCTATCCTTCAGGAGGGGGTGGTAGTGTCGGCTGTATGTTCTGAGCTTGAGGAGGAGGTGTTAGAGGCTCAGGGGGACGCCCCTGCAGGACCTCCAGGGAGACTGTTTGTCCCAAATCAGTTGAGACAAAAGGTTATTGAGGCACATCATAATTCTGCTTTAGCAGGACATCCAGGGAGTAAGGCTACTTTAGATCTCCTTTCTCGCCGGTTTTGGTGGCCTAACGTTAATAAAGATGTTTTAACTTTTGTCGCGTCCTGTGGGGTTTGTGCTCGCTCTAAGACCCCTCATACCCGTCCGTCTGGGACCCTCTTACCCTTGAAACTTCCGGAGCGTCCATGGACTCATTTGTCTATGGACTTCATCACGGACCTTCCTCAGTCGTCAGGGAAGACTGTCATACTGGTGGTTGTTGACAGGTTCAGTAAGATGGCACATTTCATTGCTCTTCCTGCCCTCCCTAATGCTAAAACTCTGGCGCAGGTGTTCATTGGGGAGATTGTGAGACTTCATGGGTTGCCTTCTGATGTGGTGTCAGATAGGGGGTCTCAGTTTGTGTCCAAGTTTTGGAGGGCATTTTGTTTACGTCGGGGGATGCAATTGTCATTTTCCTCGGCTTTTCATCCGCAGACCAATGGTCAGACAGAGCGTCTGAATCAAAGCCTAGAGACTTATCTTCGGTGTTTTGTCTCAGAGAACCAGGAGGACTGGTCTTCTTTCTTGCCTCTGGCAGAGTTCGCTCTTAACAACAGGCGGAGCGAGTCCACTGGTAAGTCCCCGTTTTTTGGGGCATATGGTTTTCATCCCCAGTTTTGTACATTCAATGGGGGGGGCCCTTCTGGGGTTCCTGAGGAGGAGCGTTTCTCGTCGTCACTTGCTTCAGTGTGGAGAGGTGTATTGAATAATCTGAGTGCTATGGGGAACCGTTATAAACGTATGGCTGATAGGAGGAGAGTTTCTGGTCCAGATCTTAATGTGAACGATCTGGTATGGTTGTCTACCAGGAATATAAAACTTAAAGTTCCCTCCTGGAAGCTGGGCCCCAGATTCATCGGGCCGTACAGGATCAGTTCCATAATTAATCCTGTGGCATTTCGTCTGGACCTCCCTCCTACGTTTAAAATTCATAATGTGTTCCACAAGTCATTACTTAAGAGGTACGTGGCACCAGTCATACCATCACCTCTACCTCCTCCTCCAGTGGTGGTCAATGGTAACTTGGAGTTTCAAGTGTCAAAGATCATTGACTCACGTCTGAATCGCCGGTCCCTTCAGTACTTGGTGCATTGGAAGGGGTATGGTCCAGAGGAGAGGACGTGGGTTCCTGCGTCTGACATTAACGCAGATCGTTTGGTGCGGACCTTCCACAGAACTCACCCGGGCAAACCTGGCCCTGAGGGTCCGGAGGCCCCTCGTAGAAGGGGGGGTACTGTCATGTGTGCATCGCCACGAAGATCGTCGCGGTTGCACATTCTGACTTCTCACAGCTGAGTTGCTGTTTCTTTGTGTTTGGCAGTTAGGGAGTTAATTCTGTCTGTGCTCAGTTCTGGGACTGGGTGCAGTTTTCTCCCGGCTGCAATTAATTATTTGTTGATTGGTTTCCTTTAAATCTCTGGTTGTCTGTGTTGGGAGTTGCCAGTGAAATTCTTCATGCAGACCACAGATAGGATTGTATCTGTATAGACTTAAGTTAAAGAGCTCCTTAGTTGTTTTAAGCTCACCTTGCTTAGAGTTTAATATCCCAGATCATTTATGTTCCTTCTGTGTTTGAGTGTGTATGCAAGTCTGTGTTTTCTCCAGTCTGTCTTATATGTCTAATCTGTGTATTTAGCAGAGATCAGCCCATATCCCTTTGGTGGTAATCAGAATCCTTCTTAGGACTGATTACAGGGTTCAGGGACTGATAGGAGACAGGGTTAAGGTACTGCCACACTAAGCTATCCCGCTAGCGATCTCGTTAGCGTTGCATACTAATGAGATCGCTAGCGGGATTGTTTCTATATCGCTAAATGCTGCCGCATTTAGCGATATAGTTAACGACGCTATCGCCGTTAGCGATCTTCTTAACGACTTTAGCGGTACAAAAGTACCTCTAAATCGCTAAGAAAAGGTGCCACACAGCGATAAGATACTTACCCAGCGGGAGCGCCGACGAGAAAATAGGGTCCGGAGCGATTCCAGCGACGAGCGAGATCACAGCAGGAAGCTCGTCGCTGGAAGCTGCAGCACTGAACAACATCGCTAACGGGATTGCTAAATAGTGACGTTTTTTAGCGATCCCGTTAGCGATATTGTTTAGTGTGGCATACCCTTTAGCCTGGAGACTTGGACCTCTGAACCATTATCAGTACCTCCAAGGTGAGGGATTAGTTAGGACCCCAGTTTAGGGTCAGGTTAGACCCCCGGTCCTCCTCTTTCCTGTGACAGTGTATCAAGTCCTCAAGATTAACCCTGAGTTCAACGGATATCGTGTCAGGTAAATCTATTCTATATTTACATGCTGATGTTGCTAATCTATATGTTGTATAGAGTGTTGTTCTTTTAAGAATAGTTTACTGACATTGTACACATATCATAAGACCGCGTGACATTAGGGCTACCTTCTGCGACTTGAAGTCCAGAAAGCCTCCGGTGTTTCTTATTACTAGGCGTAAAGCACTAGCAACGCTTCGGAGCCCGGTGTCCGGTGAATTAGTGCGGGTAATCCGGTACCTGATGCACTTGTCTCTATCTTTCTCCACTGTGCCTCTCGTCCTGCTCTTGCTCTTAACATAAGCACAAGTAGCGATGATGTGAATGCCAGCTTTCTTTCAGAGCTCACTGAACAGTTCCTAGTACACTCACTGTTGTAGCTCCTGTGATTCCCTTCTTTCTTTCCTTTCTCAGACCCTGTCCAGAGCAGCGCACAGGTACTCTGTCAACTGTGTACACGCTGTAGCTCCGAGAGTCACCTTCCCACTTTCTAGAGAACACAGACAGCTTCTTCTGAGGTAACTGTTTCACTTGCTTCAATTGCAGCTCTGACTAGGCTAGAGTGCCTCTCTTGTCCACTCTTACTAGCCTCCACTTCTGTATGAGGTGAGCTACAGGAGCTCCTTCAGATCCCAGTCTTATCTCCTCTCCCTCCAAGTCCAGACTGAACTTGCACTGTCCTAAGACAGGAAGCTTGAATGAACACTGACTGCTACGTGTCACTACCTTTTATACCCCTAGTGGGTGTGTTGGGAAATGTGAGTGACGTGAATGAATATCAAGCTTCACGGTTACCTTCTTGTGCATTTTCCTGGAATATGTGTGCCTGGCATAGCTGGGCCACACAGATCCGTCATGTTACACAGCTCCTCAATGTCCCTCATCTTCCAGGACAGCTCGTCCTTCTTTATTTCCAGCTTCTGGATCTCAGCAGACAGTGACAGTGAAACTTTCTCTTCCTGCCTTGAGATCTCACTCAGGACCTTCTTCTCCAGGTCGTCCACCCATCTCCTGATGTCTGTACACAGGGCAGTGACTCTCTCGGCTTCTCTAGATGCTTTTTCTTGAGCTTTTCTCCTGCGCTCCTCCAGACTCCGGACTCTTTCCTCAGTCTTCTCTCTCTTTATGTTCAGTTTCTGGAGAACATTTCTCAGTTTCTTCTTCTTCTTCTTTTCAGAGGCCTCCTCCAGCATCTCCACCAGGTGTCCCCGATGTTCTCCGGCCAAACTGCAGGACGCACAGATACAAGCAGCGTCCTCAGTGCAGTAATATTCCAGGATCATCTTATGGACAGAACATTTCCTGGTCTCCAGAGAAGTGCTGGGATCAGTGAGGACATGTTCTGGTCCTTTGCTGTGAACTCTCAGATGATTATCACACAGAGAAGCCTCACAGTGTAGACAGGATCTAACAGCGGGTGCAGGAGAGTGAATGTAGTAAGTGCAGCAGATCCCGGTGATCTCCTCCTCATGTGGATGAGTAGACAGGAAATTTTCCACTGCATTACATAGAGTTATGTTCCTCTCCAGTTTAGGACACTCTTGGAACTTTTCTCTACATTCAGGACAGGAATAAACTCCTGACTCGTCCTGTGTATTCAGGACCTGATCAATACAGACCAGACAGAAGTTGTGTCCACATCTCAGGGTTACAGGATCTTTGTACAGGGTCAGACAGACGGAACATTCCAGCTCCTTTCTTAGACCTGCAGACGCCATTGCTGACAGAAGTGGAAAGAAAAAATGTGTGATTTCTGTTTACCAGAAAACACGCAGCTAAACTTGTACTTTTGGTTTCATTTTAAGTTCAATGATATCGAGGATCAGCATGCTGAGACCCAACATCTTAACCAAAATGTTCCCATGTAATAAATACCACACACATATATATAAGAAACATTATTCTTTAATGGAGATATTACATTGGTGTGAAAAAGTATTTAATCCCTTCCTGATTTCCTGTTCTTTTGCATGTTTGTCACAGTGAAATGTTTCCGATCACCAAACAAATGTAAATATTAGATAAAGATAACACAAGTAATCAGAAAATGCAGTTTATAAATGAAGATCTTTATTATTAAGGGAAAAGGAAATTCAAACCTTCAAGGCCCTTTGTAAAAAAATGATTTCCCCTCCAACCCCCTTAAAGCATAAATTAACTTTGGTTTATTACATCTTTGGGAAGCGGAGTTCCCATTCCCTATCCAAACACAGGCATGATTATTGCCACATCTGTTCTCACTCAAGAAATTACTGAAATAGGACCTGCCTAACAAAGTGAAGTAGACTAAAAGACACTTAAAAAGCTAGACATCATGTTATGAACAGAGGTATTAGACTTCCTCATCACTGGATTTGTTTTACGTCTTTGTTGCTAGCTGACCTGAACATTTGAAGAGCGTTCCTCTTGACTAATAATGGTTATATTTATTTTCTTATTTTCAGACCTTGGAATCATTTAACGAGGATTTATCCACTTTTCTGGAGTGGCTTGTTCATTGGGTATTGGTGTAGTTTTGCAAAGCTATGGTGTGCAGAACAATGGCCAAAGTCCTGGCACTCCAAGGGTTGGACCAAAAAAAAATATAAATTTTAATATTTATTTATTATGCATTGCTTATAAAGCACCATCATACAGTATTCTGTAGGCCTTTACATACATTATCATCACTGTCCCCAATGGGGCTCACAATCTAAATTCCCTATCAGTATGTCTTTGGAGTGTGACAGGAAACCAGAGAACCTGGAGGAAACGCACGCAAACACGGGGAGAACATACAAACTCCTTGCAGATTTTCTACAATTGTTTACCATCACTGCAGCCATTTCTATTTTGGGGACAGGTTTTCAGATTAAACTAATTTCTTTTTTGACCGTTAACATGAGTGCCGTTCATTCCATCTGATAACATGAGTGTTGTTCATTCTATAAATCACTTAACATCGTCATTCATCCCGGTAATAAAGTTAATCATGTTCTTGGTTCTAAAAACGCTTAGGCTTCAACATTTGGTTTTGGGCTCACCATGTTCCTGGCACGATTAATATAATTACTGATTTTCTTTCTTGTTTTCATTGGCAGAAATTACGAGAGCTTTGTTCAAATACTCATGGGAGGGTCATCCATGCCTTTCCCTCATGGTGAAGTGGTGAACGGTTGATGGCGCTGGTGAGTTCTTTTGTGGTCCCATCGATATGGCAAGCTTATGGTAAGGCATGGAGAGAGTGTTTTGTCTTTGTGGGTGATAAACCTGTTCCGTCATCTGATTCCATTCAATTGGAGGTCCTTATCTAGTATTTACTCCAATTTCAAGATATAGGTGTTTTCAGGTATTTTTGCGCAGAAGTATCTAGCCGGTTTAGCTTTCCACTTCAAATCCCGTGGCTGCAGAGACATTACTAAGTATTTTGTTATTCGGCAGGTTATTACGGGCTGGAGAAGGTCACACTTGAGAAGAGAGCAGACAGCCCAACACATTTCATTTGCTCAAGCGTCTCCTTGACTGCACCTTCCCATCAGCTCTTCTGTTCTTTTTCTGCTGCTTTTGACCTCACCTTTTTTGAAGTTTTGCATTTTAGCGAACTGGCTTCACTATCCCAACGCATTCCAGGAGGCCTTCGCCATGATGACGTCACCTCCAGCATTGGTTCTTGGGTACCTCTAATTTTAATCCCTGGTCCAGTTGTTCTCCCTGGTCATTAATTACCTCATTGTTCTCTCTGGAAGAATTCTCTCTCTCTTACAAGATTTCAATTTTATCACTCCTTTGTAAGTGTTGGCCCCAAGGAATTTTTCCTAACTCTGAAATTCAACGCATTGGCCGATGGCATTCTTTTTATTTTTCTAGGCACAAGTATGTTAGACCGGATTTATTGGTTTAGTAACTATTTTCTATTCGCAGGTGGTGCTAAACCTGTAGTATGGATACTGTGCCATTCATATATCTTTTGAACGGCACAGAGAGCAGAGTCAACCAGGTGGAAGAGGTCTTGCTTTTCGTGGCTTGATCGTTTACTGTATAGGTGTTAGCGGATGTATGTCACCTGAGGTTCTACCAAAAGTTGTTAGGATTGCCCGGACCTCCTGTTCCCCCATTATTTTAGTCTTCCATGCTGGTGGGAATGACCTCTACTTTTTCTGTTCTATTCACAATTATGCAGTCTGATGTTTCATGTTCCATGGCCCTGGAACTTATCCTGGTTTGGTCAAATGTCATTGCTTGTGTTGTAGGGCAAAGGCCAAATGTATTATGTCTCAATTTGTGCATTCCAGGCCAGAGTTATTGTCAGGCAGCTCTAGGGGGACAAATCAAGACTTTTGTTGGCCGATAGAGTTCATTTGACAAAATCGGTTTAGATATTTTTATTTTGATCATGCTAGACTGCATTGAACGGGTTTTATATTCCATGGGTTGGGGTTGGAGCACAGTCATTAGACATTGCTCCTCCTTGGTGGTCAATTTCACAATGTTGATGGTTTTTGTACCAAGGCTGACTTGCACCGGGAGTAAGGTTGGTGCATAACGCTTGGTACCAGGCCAATTGTGCCTTATCTCTGTGATTACCTTTCCTTTTATGCTGTGACCAACCTCCGTCCTTTAACCCCTTCATGACAACCAATACGTCTTTTTACTGACCTGAGATGTAAGAATATCATCCTCATACAGGTGACAATCCAGCAGCTGTCAACTGCACACTATAGCTGACAACTTGCTGTATCACCAACGATCAGTGTTGGCACCGTCCATATCTGTTTAACCCTTTAGTTGCTGATGTCAAAAGTGACTACATCAAATAAATGGTTAATAGATTGTGGGGGCTTCCGCTTTAATCTAATTGACACACAAAGATCATGATTGTGTGGTCCTGATGTTTGCCATAGCAGTTCATGGCCAAATAGCGGCCTTAGGGTCCGTCACACTCTTCAATGTCCCAGCGATCCCACCAACAATCCGACGTGGATGGGAACGCTGGGACATCGTTAGCTGATCGCTGGTGAGCTGTCAGATGGGCAGACTCACCAGCGATCAGGACCAGCGAGCACGCTGGTATCCAGTGTACACATCGGGTAACTAAGCACTGCGTGGCGCCTAGTTACCTGATATGTACCCTAAATACCGGCTCTCAGTGCTCTACAGCGAAGCTGGGAGCCGGTATCCAGTGTACACATCGGGTAACAAGGCGCCGCGCAGCACTTAGTTACCCGATATGTACTTTGGATACCAGCTCCCAGCTCGCTGATCGTTGGTCTCCCGCTGTCACACGCAGCGATGCGCTCTGGCCAGCGGGAGACCAACGATGAAAAAATAGTCCAGGACATTCGATGACGATCAGCAATACCCAGCAGGGGGGCTGGTCGTCGCTGCGTGTCTCACTAAGCGAGATCGCAGGCTAGGTCGCTGTTGCGTCACAAAATCGGTGACGCTTCAGCGATCTCGCTAGCGATCTCGCTTAGCGTGACGGGGCTTTAGAGTCTCCCGGCTATAGCGGTCAGTTCAGAAGTTAGTGATATTTAGGTGGTAAATAAAAACTTTTTCATTCCTGCTATACCACTTTGCATTAATTCCTGAAAATCACCTAAAGGGTTAATAAACTATCTGTCAGCAGTTTTCGTTGTCGGGGGGCGTTTTTAAAAATTGATATCCGTTTGGGGTTTTTTTTATGCAGCGCCAGGGTCATCCTTGGCTAATCGGTACTCGGACGCGCCCCGCTCTTCACCATCCTTCCTGGCTGCCCATTCATTTAGGACCCAAATTAAAAAGTAGGGTTCTCACCAAAAATCTCTCCCAGTGCGCCCCCCCCTAATTCCTCCTCTTTTTATCATACCCCTCCCCGCCTCTCCACAGTGCGCACCCAACAAACCCTCCTCCTCATCTCACACCTACCCGCCCTCCCCACATTTGCAGCCCCCCCCTACATCTCTCCTCATTTCTATCTATCACCCCCCCCGTCCTCTCCACGTGCACCCCCCCCCTACTTCCCCCTCCCTTTTTTCTTCTACACCCTCCCGCCCTCCCCACATTTGCGCCCCCAAACTCATCTCCTCTCTTTTCTTACCTACCGTCCTCTCCCATGCAGCCCCCCCCTACATCCCCCCTCATTTTACACCTCCCCGTCCTTTCCCCAGTGAAAACCCCCCCTACTTCCCCCCTCATTCAAATCACCTACCCGTCCTCTCCACAGTGCAGCACCCCCCTACATTCCCCCCTCATTTTTCCCCCTACCCGTCCTCTCCCCTGCAGCCCCCCCCCAATTTCCCCCTCCCTCATTTCTTCACCCCCCGTCCTCTCCACGTGCAGCCCCCCCCTACATCTCCTCTCATCTTATCACACCGTCCTTCACAGTGCGCACCCCCTACATCCCCTCCCTCATTTTTCATCTAAAACCCGGGCCCGCCTCTCCGTGCACCCCACCCCCTAATCTCCTCCCTATTTCTCTACACCCTCCCCCCTCCCCTCCCACGTGCAGACCCAACTACATCTCCTCCTCATCTCTATCACTCCCGTCCTCCCCAGTGCAGCCCCCCTACATCTCCTCCTCATTTCATCCCCTACCCGTCCTCCCACATGCGCCCCCCCCTAATCTCCTCCCCATTCTTCCCCTACCCGTCCTCTCCACAGTGCGCACCCCCCTACTCTCCTCCTCTTTCTTCACCTACCCCGTCCTCCCCAGTGCACCCCCTACATCTCCTCCCTCATTTCATCCCTACCTCCCCCCACAGTGCAGCACCCCCCACTCCCCTCCTCATCTCTATCACCTACCCGCTCTCCCAGTGCGCTCCCCTACATCTCCTCCCTCATTTCTACTATCACCCGCCCGTCCTCCCACAGTGCAGCACCCCCCTACATCCCTCCCTCTTTCATCTATCACCTGCCCGCCCCCACGTGCAGCACCCCCTACATCTCCCCCTCATTCTATCATCGGCCTAACCGACTGCTGCGCTCCCAAACAACTTCGACTTACCTCTGCACAAATCCGACCCCCACTCCCGCCCTCCAAGACTTCCCCGCGCGCCCAATCCTCTGCAATGCTCACCCCAAAATTAGGCTTCCACAATTTCCCATGGTTTCGGGCCCGCTCCCTCAAAACACATTTTGTTCAAGCGGCCTTCACATTCACTAATCAAAGTCGTTCTATTTTTTAAGTGTGTGTGTGTAGCCCTTTCACTATCCCATCCACCCTCCTCCCTCAGAGGCTGGACCACATTGAAAAGCCCATTGTATATACACACCTGTACTTTTTTCCCCCCCACCTCATTAGATTGTATCTCACGAGCAGGTTGTCTTTTTTGCTTTATTTATTGTATGTTAACGTTGTTACTTATTTTTGTGTTCGAAACTGTTAAACTGAAAGCGCTGTGGAATACGATGGCGCTAAAATAATAAGATTTTTTTATTATTATTTTCCTTTATATAGGCCCCCCAAAAGTCCTTCAAATCTGGATAGTCCTCAAAAAATAAATTTTTGTTAAATTTTCCTTGAAAAAAAATGAAAATTTATCGCTAAAATTTTTAAACTCTAAAAGGCTACCAAAAAAAAAATTTTTAAATTAAAAAGGTGCTGATATAAAAGCAGACATAGGGAAATGTTATTTATAATTTTTTTTGTTTTGGTATGACTACCTGGATTAAAGGGATAATCATTCAAAGTTTGAAAATTGCAAATTTTTTTACATTTTTTTCAAGTTTCTGATTGTTTTTTATAAAAAACAAAACTTTCAACCTAAAATTTTCATTATCATAAAATTTTAATGTCATAAAAGCAATCCCAATGGGATTTGTTGAAGCGTTCCAGAGTTATCCATCACATAAAGTGACATTGGCCAGAATTTAAAAAATTGACCCCGTCCTAAGGGTTAAAAGACGAGATATTGGTTGCCCCCCTTCCTGATTCCTTTTCTTTTGCTATTTTTACACTTAAAATGTTTTTAGTAACCCAATAACACAAAATAATCACAAATGCATTTTTAAAATAAAAGTCTTTATTATTAAGGAAAAAATAACTTAGTGACTGGGCGTAGGTTGTGTTTTTTAAACAGTGGAACCACAAAATGTGCATGAAGAAATGAAAAGACCCAAAAAAAATTGACAAGAGCTGGAACCGTGGACCTGTCTCATACTTAAAAGCCATTCCAGGAAGAATCTGAATAACTCAGATAGTACAAGAAATTGGGCAACCCATGTTAAGGCAATGTCATAATAATTAATAACTATCTAAAAATCAACCAAAAAAAGGGGGTGGCAGTCAAGGCTGACTTTATATTCATTGAAAAGGACAGATGTTTGCTAAAAATGAATAGAGGAACCAAAGGTAAAACCAAAACGCAATTGAGCTCCTGCTTCTTTATTGGGTACAGATCGAGCCATGGCACATCGTGGTTACTGGGATCCTTATGCTTCGCTGACTGGGGGTTTTAGTTGGCAATTTTGTTGAAGGGCAGGAGCACCTGACTGCTGCAATGGGGGCCTCCACAAGCGAACACTCAGGTTTATATTTGCAGTCCCGAAGAAATGGCAATGAAACCCCCATTAAACAGCCAGCATGAACTGGGTTGAGATGGCATCTGATCCTATGCTGGCAACTGAACCAGGAGGCCCCTGCGTGAAGGGGTTTTTGCACCTTTTGGGCCAACATGGGGCATACCCTTGTTCCCCGTGGGCTTTAACCATCAACCCAAGAGGTTGAAAAGTTAAACACTGGCAAAATTCTTCGTCATAATGCCCCCGGTACTACCCCGTGGGCTTTATGGAATTGTAAATAGTGTCCAGGTAAAAGAACATCTCTGAGAAGCACTCGGGGTGCTTTTTACCATCACACATCCCATGACAAAAAAGGCCCGCAACCAATTATTAACAGTTTTTGGACCTTTGGTGTGTGCTCGAAAAGCCTGTCGAAAGGCCCGTGTTATTTACGTAGCTGAGAGTGCAGGTAAAAAAGGAAATACACCAGAGCAGTTGGAATCATGAGATTGCAGTACCCTGACTAACCACCGGGAACTAGAGGCAGCCGTGGACGTTCCTACGATGGTCCTAGACCCTCGTCACAGCCTGAGAAACTAACTACACCTAAAAGAAAAGAAATAGGAAAAGCTATCTGCCCCGGAGCAGAACCCCAAAGATAATAGAAAGCCCCCAAACATGTAATGGCGGTTAGACAAGAGGAAATACTGACACAGAAAAAATAGTATGAGCAAACGCTGGGGCCCAAACTATCTAAATAAAAAGGACAGGAAAGGGGACTTACTGCAAACCCAGAAAAACCCTGAAAAACACCAACTCTACTAATTTCAAAATCACCTGAGATCACACGACCTCTACCACCTAAATTAGTTCTCTGGTGTAACAAAAACAGCACCACTGAAAAAACTGCAAAAAGCAAAGTACAAAAAACAGTGGCTGGACTAAACTGAGAGGGCAAAAGCCCCCGGAGGGGACCAGAAGGCCCACAGAATGCAGGACAAAAAAGCAAAAATATAGCAAAAACACAAAATAAGAAATTGTCTTATCTGATAGCAGGAGATGCAGACACGACAAAAGCAGGCTACAAGGGAAACTGGAAAGAAGGATTCAGACCAAACAATTGATCACCGGCAACCTGATGGGAAAATGATTCCCTTAAATAAGACCAAACAGTAACACCTGATTCCCCAATCCTCACTAGTACCGCTTGTAACCACCAGAGGGAGCCTCTGCTCAGAATCATCTCAAACCCTTCACAACAGCCCGCTGTTCTTTATCCACTGTATGCAATCAGTGGAGACTAGAGATAAAAAATTAACATAATCATAGAAATAATCTTGAATAGGCTCTTCATCTAAGTGGGACCCT
>JARQOD010000004.1:6112214-6153939 GCA_033576555.1 Oophaga sylvatica
GGATCAGTAATGTATGTTACACAGTGGTCTGCCACCAGCGAATATGAGTGCAGCCACTGGGGTATTAATACAGGACTGTAATCAGGATCAGTATGTAATGATGTATTACAGTGACTGCACCAGCAGAATTGGACAGTGCAGCCTGGAGTCATAATACAGGATGATAACTCTAGGATCAGTAATGTAATGTATGACACAGTGACTCACCAGCAAGAATGTGAGTGCAGCTCTGGAGTATAATACAGGATGTAACTCAGGATCAGTAATGTATGTACACAGTGACTGCACCAGTAGAATAGTGAGTGCAGCTCTGGAGTATAATACAGGATGAAAACTCAGGATCAGTAATTTTATGTATGTACACAGTGACTGCACCAGCAGAATAGTGAGTGCAGCTCTGGAGTATAATACAGATGTAACTCAGGATCAGTAATGTAATGTATGTACACAGTGACTGCACCAGCAGATAGTGAGTGCAGCTCTGGAGTATAATACAGGATGTAACTCAGTATCAGTAATGTATGTACACAGTGACTGCACCAGCAGAATAGTGAGTGCAGCTCTGGGGTATAATACAGGATGTAACTCAGGATCAGTAATGTAATGTATGTACACAGTGACTGCACCAGCAGAATAGTGAGTGCAGCTCTGGAGTATAATACAGGATGTAATCAGGATCAGTAATGTAATGTATGTACACAGTGACTGCACTAGCAAAAATATTGAGTGCCCTCGGGGATATAATACAGGAGGTAACTCAGGGATCAGTAATGTAATGTATGTACACAGTGACTGCACCAGCAGAATAGTGAGTGCAGCTCTGGAGTATAATACTGGATGTATCTCAGGATCAGTAATGTAATGTATGTACACAGTGACTGCACCAGCAGAATAGTGAGTGCAGCTCTGGGTATAATACAGGAGGTAACTCAGGATCAGTAATTATGTACACAGTGACTGCACCAGCAGAATAGTGAGTGCAGCTCTGGGATATAATACAGAATGTAACTCAGGATCAGTAATGTAATATGTTACACAGTGACTGTACCAGCAGAATAGTGAGTGCAGCTCTGGAGTATAATACAGGATGTAATCAGGATCAGTAATGTAATGTATGTACACAGTGACTGCACCAGCAGAATAGTGAGTGCAGCTTGGATTTATAATACAGGATGTAACTCAGGATCAGTAATGTAATGTATGTACACAGTGACTGCACCAGCAGAATAGTGAGTGCAGCTCTGGAGTATAATACAGGATGTAACTCAGGTTCTGTAATGTATGTACACAGGACTGCACCAGCAGAATAGTGAGTGCAGCTCCGAGTATAATACAGGAGTAACTGAGGATCAGTAATGTATGTACACAGTGACTGCACCAGCAGAATAGTGAGTGCAGCTCTGGAGTAAAATACAGGATGTAACTCAGGATCAGTAATGTAATGTATGTACACAGTGACTGCACCAGCAGAATAGTGAGTGCAGCTCTGGAGTATAATCAGGATGTAACTCAGGATCAGTAATGTATGTCACAGTGACTGCACCAGCAGAATAGTGAGCGCTGCTCTGGGGTATAATACAGGATGTAACTCAGGATCAAATGTAATGTATGTACACAGTGACTGCACCAGCAGATGTGCGTGCAGCTCTGGAGTATAATACAGGATGTAACTCAGGATCAGTAATGTAATGTATGTACACAGTGACGGCACCAGCAGAATGTGAGTGCAGCTCTGGGTATATACAGGATGAAACTCAGGATCAGTAATGTAATGTATGTACACAGTGACTGCACCAGCAGAATAGTGAGTGCAGCTCTGGGGTATAATACAGATGTAACTTAGGATCAGTAATGTAATGTATGTACACAGTGACTGCACCAGCAGAATAGTGAGTGCAGCTCTGGGGTATAATACAGGATGAAACTCGGATCAGTAATGTAATGTATGTACACAGTGACTGCACAACAGAATAGTGAGTGCAGCTCTGGGGTATAATACAGGATGTACTCAGGATCAGTAATGTAATGTATGTACACAGTGACTGCACCAGCAGAATAGTGAGTGCAGCTCTGGAGTATAATACAGGATGTAACTCAGGATCAGTAATGTATGTACACAGTGACTGCACCAGCAGAATAGTGAGTGCAGCTCTGGAGTATAATACAGGAGGTAACCAGGATCAGTAATGTAATGTATGTTACACAGTGACTGCACCAGCAGAATAGTGGTGCAGCTCTGGAGTATAATACAGGATGTAACTCAGGATCAGTAATGTAATGTATGTACACAGTGACTGCACCAGCAGAATAGTGAGTGCAGCTCTGGAGTATAATACAGGATGTAACTCAGGATCAGTAATGTAATGTATGTACACAGTGACTGCACCAGCAGAATAGTGAGTGAGCTCTGGGGCATAATACAGGAGGTAACTCAGGATCAGTAATGTAATGTATATACACAGTGACTGCACCAGCAGAATAGTGAGTGCAGCTCTGGAGTATAATACAGGAGGTAACTCAGGATCAGTAATGTAATGTATTACACAGTGACTGCACCAGCAGAATAGTGAGTGCAGCTCTGGAGTATAATACAGGATGTAACTCAGGATCAGTAATGTAATCTATGTACACAGTGACTGCACCAGCAGAATAGTGAGTGCAGCTCTGGAGTATAATACAGGATGTAATCAGGATCAGTAATGTAATGTATGTACACAGTGACTGCACCAGCAGAATAGTGAGTGCAGCTCTGGAGTATAATACAGGAGGTAACTCAGGATCGTAATGTAATGTATGTACACAGTGACTGCACCAGCAGAATAGTGAGTGCAGCTCCGGAGTATAATACAGGATGTAACTCAGGATCAGTAATGTAATGTATGTACACAGTGACTGCACCAGCAGAATAGTGAGTGCAGCTCTGGAGTATAATACAGGATGTAATGAGGATCAGTAATGTATGTATCACAGTGACTGCACCAGCAGAATAGTGAGTGCAGCTCTGGGGTATAATACAGGATGTAACTCAGGATCAGTAATGTATGTATACAGTGACTGCACCAGCAGAATAGTGAGTGCAGCTCTGGAGTATAATACAGGATGTAACTCAGGATCAGTAATGTATGTACACAGTGACTGCACCAGTAGAATAGTGAGTGCAGCTCTGGAGTATAATACAGGATGTAACTCAGGATCAGTAATGTAATGTATGTACACAGTGACTGCACCAGCAGAATAGTGAGTGCAGCTCTGGGGTGTAATACAGGAGGTAACTCAGGATCAGTAATGTAATGTATGTACACAGTGACTGCACCAGCAGAATAGTGAGTGCAGCTCTGGAGGTGGTAGTTGTGGTCACACATCGGCAGGCTCCTCATCGTGCTCCTGGTTCCTCTTTCAGGCTGATCTTGTAGGAAAGAGTCTGTTTGATTATCTACATCCCAAAGATGTTGCCAAAGTGAAAGAGCAGCTCGCTTCCCTGACATCACCCCGAGGGAGAAGCTCATTGATGCCAAAAGTAAGAAAAAACTGTCCGTCAGCGCCATTTTCTTTCCCACCTCTGATTTCAGACCTTCCGCTGTGAAACTCTTGATCAGATCCAGCGCCTGCTCTGTCACTGCCTCCGTACCTGTGTGCGAAGATCGAAAATACGGCCATGTCTGGTTTTGTGTAATTCCACGTCGTTTTCATAATTCTCTGCTTGCAGTCAGTGAATGGCAACATCCGCGCTGGTAAAAGCTGTCGGCTCGGAGTCTATAATAGGGGAGACTGGATCCATCACCTGCATTACACGACTCAAGCAAGCAGAGATCCTGGAAATGCGGCCGATAGGAAACATAAAGGGGGTTAGAAAGCTGCGGGTCATAAAGAGGACGTCCGGCGTTCTGGCCGGTGTGAGGGTAGTGACGAGCCCCCCGTCGTCAGTGCAGTCACGCCGATTCTTTGAACTTTCCACCATCTTTCTCTGCTATCACTCTCTCTTACTGGTCCCGATCAGATCTGACCGTCTCCTTCTCCTGTTTGGAAAGTGGGTTGCAGGTGCGCAGTCACGTCTCCCCCGGCTGCTCCCGCATGCACTGGGGCTCCAGGCGCTCGTTCTTCTGCCGGATGAAGGTCGGCCGAGACCTGAGCAAGGAGGGCAACAACTTCTTACCTGGAGCAAAGAAGAAAGGTGACTGTCTCCTGTCCACCGCACTGACTGCATTACACCACCGCTGTCTGCCACCAGAGGGCACTGCACTGACTATACAATTCACCACCGCTGTCTGCCACCAGAGGGCACTGCACTGACTATACCAATACACTACCGCTGTCTGCCACCAGAGGGCACTGAACGGACTATACAATAAACTACCGCTGTCTGCCACCAGAGGGCACTGCACTGATTATACAATACACTACCGCTGTCTGCCACCAGAGGGCACTGCATTGACTATACAATGCACTACCGCTGTCTGCCACCAGAGGGCACTGCACGGACTATACAATACACTACCACTGTCTGCCACCAGAGGGCACTTCACTGACAATACAATGCACCACCGCTGTCTGCCACCAGAGGGCACTGCACTGACTATACAATAAACTACCGCTGTCTGCCACCAGAGGGCGCTGCACTGACTATACAATACACTACCGCTGTCTGCCACCAGAGGGCGCTGCACTGACTATACAATACACTACCGCTGTCTGCCACCAGAGGGCACTGCACTGACTATACAATACACTACCTGTTATGTTACGGTAGCTGAGGAGTGCAGGTAAAAAAAGGCAATACACCAGAGCAGTTGGAATCTATGAGATTGCAGTACCCTGACTAACCACCAACAACTAGAGGCAGCCGTGGAGCGTTCCTACGATGGTCCTAGACGCCTCGTCACAGCCTGAGAAACTAACTACACCTAAAGATAGAATAGGAAAGCTATCTGCCCCGGAGCAGAACCCCAAAGATAATAGAAAGCCTCCAAACATGTAATGGCGGTTAGACAAGAGGAAATACTGACACAGAAAGAAAATAGTATGAGCAAACGCTGGGGCCCAAACTATCTAAATAGAAAAGGACAGGAAGGGCACTTACTGCAATCCCAGAAAACCCTGAAAAACACCAACTCACTAATTTCAAAATCACCTGAGATCACACGACCTCTACCACCTAAATTAGTTCTCTGGTGTAACAAAAACAGCAGCCACTGAAAAAACTGCAAAAAGCAAAAGTACAAAAACACAGTGGCTGGACTAAACTGAGAGGGCAAAAAGCCCCGGAGGGGACCCAGAAGGCCCCCACAGAAGTGCAGGACAAAATGCAAAAATATAGCAAAACACAAAATAAGAAATTGTCTTATCTGATAGCAGGAGATGCAGACACGACACAGCAGGCTACAAGGGAAACTGGAAAGAAGGATTCAGACCAGAACAATTGATCACACGGCAACCCTGATGGGAAAATGATTCCCTTAAATAAGACCAATCAGTAACACCTGATTCCCAATCCTCACTAGTACCGCTTGTAACCACCAGAGGGAGCCTCTGCTCAGAACTCATCTCAAACCCATTCACAACAGTACCCCCCCTTGAGGAGGGGTCACCGAACCCTCATTTGAGCAACCAGGTCGGTCAGGATGAGTTCTATGATACGCACGGATAAGTCTCCTAGCATGGATGTCCGAAGCAAACACCCAAGAATTATCTTCCTGACCATAACCTCTCCATTTAACCAAATACTGGAGTCTTCGTCTAGAAAAACGAGAATCCAATATTTTCTCAACCACATACTCCAGATTGCCCTCAACCAAAACAGGGTCAGGAGGCACAGCAGCAGGAACCACTGGCTCAACAAACCTCTTCAACAAGGACTTGTGGAACACGTTATGGATCTTAAATGTCCCTGGAAGAAGCAAACGAAAAGAAACAGGATTAATAATCTCCATGATCTTATAAGGTCCAATGAACCCAGGCTTAAATTTAGGAGATGCTACTTCATAGGAATATTCTTTGAGGACAACCAGACCAAGTCCCCCACTTTAAACGAGGACCATCAGTCTATGCCGGTTAGCAAACCGCTGGGCCTTCTCCTGAGAGAGGGACAACCTCTCCACTACCTGGTCCAAATCTGCTGCATACGCTCAACAACAGAGTCAACACCTGGACAGACAGAAGCTCCGTCTGTCCTGAAGAAAATCGAGGGTGAACCCAGAATTACAGAAAAACGGGAGACATCAAAGTGGCAGAGCTAGCCCTATTATTAAGAGCAAACTCAGCCAAAGGCAAAAAAGAGACCCAGTCATCCTGATCAGCAGACACAAAGCATCTTAGATAAGTCTCCAATGTCTGGTTTGTTCTCTCAGTTTGACCATTGGTCTGAGGATGAAATGCCGAGGAGAAAGACAATTGAACACCAGTTTAGAACAAAAAGTCCTCCAAAATCTGGAAACAAACTGGACTCCTCTGTCAGACACAATGTTCTCAGGAATGCCGTGTAAACGAACCACGTGCTGAAGGAACAACGGCACCAATTCAGAGGAGGAAGGCAACTTAGGTAATGGCACAAGATGTATCATTTTGGAAAACCTATCACAAATTACCCAGATGGTGGTCATTCTCTGAGAAACAGGAAGATCGGAAATGAAATCCATAGAGATATGGGTCCATGGTCTCTTGGGCACAGGCAATGGCATCAACAAACCACTAGAGCGAGAGCAAGGCTTGGAGCGAGAGCAAGTCTCGCAGGACTGCACAAATTCCCTGACATCGCGAGACAAGGTAGGCCACCAAAAGGACCGACTAACCAAGTCTCTGGTACCAAAAATTCCGGGATGCCCAGCCAATGCGGAACAATGAATCTCAGACATCACACTCTTTTTCCATTGGTCCGGGACAAACAATTTTCCAACAGGGCAGCGCTCGGGCCTATCCTCCTGACACCCCTCCAGAGCAAGTCTCAAATTAGGCGAGATGGCGGAAAGAACTACACCCTCCTTCAAAATAACAGAGGGATCAGATAGCTCAGGAGAGTCCGCAAGGAAACTCCTCGAGAGGGCATCCGCCTTAACATTCTTAGTGCCAGGAAGAAAGGAAACCACAAAATTAAAACGTGTGAAAAACAAGGCCCACCTGGCCTGTCTAGGATTGAGTCGCTTGGCAGATTCCAGATAGACCAGATTCTTATGGTCCGTAAGGACCACCACCTGATGTTTGGCTCCCTCCAGCCAATGTCTCCACTCTTCAAAAGCCCACTTCATGGCCAATAACTCCCGATTACCCACGTCATAATTACGTTCAGTAGGAGAAAATTTTCGAGAGAAAAAGGCACAAGGGTTACTTTTAGAGGTCTCTGGATCTTTTTGGGACAAAACGGCACCTGCCCCAATTTCAGAGGCATCAACCTCCACCTGAAATGGCAGAGAAACATCAGGCTGCCGTAGAACAGGAGCAGAAGTGAATCTCTGCTTAAGTTCCTGAAACGCAGAGACTGCCTCAGGAGGCCAATTCACCACATCAGAACCCTTTCTGGTCAAATCAGTTAATGGTTTAACAATAACAGAGAAATTACCAATAAATTTACGATAAAAATTGGCAAAACCCAAAAATCTCTGAAGAGCCTTTAATGAAGTAGGTTGGACCCAATCACAGATGGCCTGAACCTTGACCGGGTCCATTTCAATAACAGATGGGGACAAAATGAATCCCAGAAATGAGATCTTCTGTACGCCAAAAAGACACTTTGATCCCTTCACATACAGAGCATTCTCTCTCAAAATCTGGAATACAGTTCGAACATGTTTCACATGAGAGTCCCAGTCATTAGAAAAAATCAAGATATCATCCAAATAAACAATCAGAAACTTGTCCACAAAATCCCTGAAAATGTCATTCATGAAGGACTGGAAGACGGAAGGAGCATTAGTGAGCCCAAAGGGCATCACAAGGTACTCAAAATGCCCCTCAGGGGTGTTAAATGCCGTCTTCCATTCATCCCCGTGCTTAATGCGAATAAGGTTATACGCCCCCCTGAGGTCAAGCTTGGTAAACCAAGTAGCGTTTTTCACCCTGGAAAACAGGTCAGAAATCAAGGGTAACGGGTATTGATATTTCACAGTAATATTGTTCAAGAGACGATAATCAATACACGGCCTTAATGAACCATCTTTTTTGGCCACAAAGAAAAAACCGGCACCTAAGGGTGAAGAGGATGGTCTGATATGACCCTTCTCCAATGATTCCTTGATATAAGACCGCATAGCGTCATGTTCAGGTATAGACAAGTTAAAGAGGCGACCCTTAGGGAATTTACTACCTGGCACTAATTCAATAGCGCAGTCATAGCTCCTATGGGGAGGTAAGGATGCAGATTTACTTTCGCTAAACACATCAGAAAAATCAAACAAAAAGTCAGGAACATCCTCAGCCTGGGGGGAGGCAGAAAAAACAGGAGTGTTGGTATTAACACATTGGCAGCCCCAACTGGTTACAGACACAGATTTCCAATCCAAAACAGGATTATGAGACTGTAACCAAGGGAAACCCAGCACGATAATGTCATGCAGATTATATAGAACCAAAAATTTGCAGCACTCCTGGTGATCAGGTTCAACCCTCATTATCACCTGAGTAGAAAACTGGGGTTTATTCTCAGCCAAAGGGGTAGAATCGATCCCCAGTAGGGGAATAGACTTCTGTAGGGGTATCAAGGGAAATCCACAACGTTTAGCAAAATCATAATCCATCAGGTTAATAGCTGCTCCAGAATCAACGAAAGCCTGAGCAGAAAATGAGGACAGAGAGCATATCAGAGTGACAGTTAATAAAAACTTAGTCTGAACACTACCCAAGACAACTGAGCGTGCAAAATGTCTTCCCCGCTTAGGGCAGACTGAAATAGCATGAGAGGCATCACCACAGTAGAAACATAACCCATTGCGCTTTCGAAACTCATGACGCTGTGCCCCAGACACCACTCCATCACACTGCATGGGCTCAGCAGCTGGCTCACAAGGCAACACCACTCCACGCATACTTCTCCGCTCACGCAAACGTCTGTCAATTTGAATCGCTAATGACATAGAATCATTGAGACCAGAGGGGACAGGGAATCCCACCATAACATCCTTTACATTATCCGACAGACCCTTCCGGAAAAGGGCCGCCAAAGCGTCGTCATTCCATTTGGTCAGGACTGCCCACCTACGGAATCTCTGACAGTATAACTCAGCGTCATCAAGCCCCTGATTTAATGCCAACAAGGCTTTTTCAGCCTGATCAGTGATATTAGGCTCATCGTACAATAACCCCAAAGCCTGAAAAAATGCATCAACATCACTCAAAACAGGATCCCCAGGTATCAGGGAAAAAGCCCAATCCTGAGGATCGCCGCGCAGGAGAGAGATGATAATTTGAACCTGCTGCGCTGCGTTCCCTGAGGACTTAGATTTTAAGGCAAAAAACAATTTACAATTATTTTTGAAATTCTGAAACTTAGCTCGATCCCCTAAAAACAAATCTGGCATGGGGATCCTAGGTTCCACAACAGGCAACCCAGCAAGATAGATAGCAATACTCTGAACCTCAGTGGCAAGCTGATCCACACGGCCAGACAACTGTGCAAACTCCATTGGGAGAAAAGATCCTCCCCAGCACCCAGAGATACAGAGGGGAAAAAAAAAATGCAACAAACAGAAAAATATCTCTGACAACTTTTCTTCCTTCAAAATATTTTTTTTTTCCCTTCTGTGAGTACCATACAATTTTTATGGCCGGTGATACTGTTATGTTACGGTAGCTGAGGAGTGCAGGTAAAAAAGGCAATACACCAGAGCAGTTGGAATCTATGAGATTGCAGTACCCTGACTAACCACCACAACTAGAGGCAGCCGTGGAGCGTTCCTACGTTGGTCCTAGACGCCTCGTCACAGCCTGAGAAACTAACTACACCTAAAGATAGAAATAGGAAAGCTATCTGCCCCGGAGCAGAACCCCAAAGATAATAGAAAGCCCCCAAACATATAATGGCGGTTAGACAAGAGGAAATACTGACACAGAAAGAAAATAGTATGAGCAAACGCTGGGGCCCAAACTATCTAAATAGAAAAGGACAGGAAGGGTACTTACTGCAATCCCAGAAAACCCTGAAAAACACCAACATACTAATTTCAAAATCACCTGAGATCACACGACCTCTACCACCTAAATTAGTTCTCTGGTGTAACAAAAACAGCAGCCACTGAAAAAACTGCAAAAAGCAAAAGTACAAAAACACAGTGGCTGGACTAAACTGAGAGGGCAAAAGCCCCCGGAGGGGACCCTGAAGGCCCCACAGAAGTGCAGGACAAAATGCAAAAATATAGCAAAAACACAAAATAAGAAATTGTCTTATCTGATAGCAGGAGATGCAGACACGACACAGCAGGCTACAAGGGAAACTGGAAAGAAGGATTCAGACCAGAACAATTGATCACCGGCAACCCTGATGGGAAAATGATTCCCTTAAATAAGACCAATCAGTAACACCTGATTCCCAATCCTCACTAGTACCGCTTGTAACCACCAGAGGGAGCCTCTGCTCAGAACTCATCTCAAACCCATTCACAACAACTACCGCTGTCTGCCACCAGAGGGCACTGCACTGACTATACAATAAACTACCGTTGTCTGCCACCAGAGGGCACTGAACTGACTGTACAATACACTACCGTTGTCTGCCACCAGGGGACACTACACTGACTGTACAATACACTACCGCTGTCTGCCACCAGAGGGCACTGCACTGACTGTACAATACACTACCGCTGTCTGCCACCAGAGGGCACTGCACTGACTGTACAATAAACTACCGTTGTCTGCCACCAGAGGGTACTGCACTGACTATACAATGCACTACCGCTGTCTGCCACCAGAGGGCACTGCACTGACTGTACAATGCACTACCGCTGTCTGCCACCAGAGGGCACTGCACTGACTGTACAATACACTACCTCTGTCTGCCACCATAGGGCACTGCATTGACTATACAATACACTACCGCTGTCTGCCACCAGAGGGCACCGCAATGACTGCATTACACTACCGCTGTCTGCCACCAAAGGGCCCCACACTGACTACATTATACCACCAGAGTGCATTACACTAACTATACAATACACTACAGCTGTCTGCCACCAGAGGGCACCACAATGACTGCATTACACCACCGCTGTCTGCCACCAGAGGGCATTGCACTGACTATACAATACACTACCGCTGTCTGCCACCAGAGGGCACTGCTTTGACTATACAATACACCATCGCTGTCTGCCACCAGAGGGCACTGCAATGACTGCATTACACCACCGCTGTCTGCCACCAGAGGGCACTGCACTGACTGTACAATACACTACCGCTGTCTGCCACCAGAGGGCACTGCACTGCACTGACTATACAATGCACTACAGCTATCTGCCACCAGAGGGCACTGACTGACTATACAATACACCACTGCTGTCTGCCACCAGAGGTCACTGCACTGACTATACAATACACTACCACTGTCTGCCACCAGAGGGCACTGCACTGACTATATTACACCACCGCTGTCTGCCACCAGAGGGCACTGCACTGACTACACAATGCACTACTGCTGTCTGCCACCAGAGGGCTCCTCACTGACTACATTACACCACCGCTGTCTGCCACCAGAGGGCACTGCACTGACTACATTACACCACCGCTGTCTGCCACCAGAGGGCACTGCACTGACTACATTATACCACCGCTGTCTGCCACCAGAGGGCACTGCACTGACTATACAATACACTACCGCTGTCTGCCACCAGAGGGCACTGCACTGACTACATTACCCCACCGTTTTCTGCCACCAGAGGGCACTGCACTGACTATACATTACACCACTGGTGTCTGCCACAAGAGGGCACTGCACTGACTAAACAATACACTACCGCTGTCTGCCACCAGAGGGCACTGCACTGACTATACAATACACTACCGCTGTCTGCCACCAGAGGGCACTGCACTGACTACATTACCCCACCGTTTTCTGCCACCAGAGGGCACTGCACTGACTATACAATACACTACAGCTGTCTGCCACAAGAGGGCACTGCACTGACTAAACAATACACTACCGCTGTCTGCCACAAGAGGGCACTGCACTGACTGTACAATACACTACCGCTGTCTGCCACCAGAGGGCACTGCACTGACTAAACAATACACTACCGCTGTCTGCCACAAGAGGGCACTGCACTGACTATACATTACACCACCGCTGTCTGCCACAAGAGGGCACTGCACTGACTGCAATACACTACAGCTGTCTGCCACAAGAGGGCACTGCACTGACTATACATTACACCACCGCTGTCTGCCACAAGAGGGCACTGCACTGACTATGCAATACACTACCGCTTTTATGAAATACCCTTATACTAATTAAAGTATGACAGGTCAAAGAGTATTATGGGATAAAAATCAACAGTCTTTATTATATCAAAATTAAAACATACATATTAACAGAGCAAACTCACTAAGCAGGCATAATATTTGAGGGGACTGTAATACTATATCATGAGTTCAAAACACTGTGCACATATCATTTGGCAACACCTAAATGGATGCTAATACTGAATTTCAGAAGACGCTGTGGCTAAAATACACACCTTGCACAAATCATTATTAATTATCCTTCACTAAGAAGAAATTCAAATCTCACAGTGAGAATAACCGCAGCGTCCTTATACTAGTCATCCTATAGTGCCGGTAACAGTATTAAAGTGCACGTAGCATAAAGTGACAGTGCACACTAAAGTCAGTACTTACATCTAAATTGGTGCCTTAAGAAGTCCCCCTAGGCCTGCCGCCTCAACGCACGTTTCACCGCTTCTTCATCAGGAGACTACATTACACCACCGCTGTCTGCCACCAGAGGGCAGTGCACTGACTATACAATACACTACCGCTGTCTGCCACCAGAGGGCACTGCACTGACTATACAATACACTACCGCTGTCTGCCACCAGAGGGCACTGCACTGACTAAACAATACACTACCGCTGTCTGCCACAAGAGGGCACTGCACTGACTGTACAATACACTACCGCTGTCTGCCACCAGAGGGCGCCCCCCTGACTGCATTACACCACCGCTGTCTGCCACCAGAGGGCACTGCACTGACTACATTACACCACCGCTGTCTGCCACCAGAGGGCACTGCACTGACTACATTACACCACCGCTGTCTGCCACCAGAGGGCACTGCACTGACTACATTACACCACCGCTGTCTGCCACCAGAGGGCCCCACAGTTATTACATTACACTACCGCTATCTGCCACCAGAGGGCTCTGAATGCTGCCTCATTTTTCCCCTGACCTTCCATTCTCACAGAGCACCGGCGATACTGCACCATCCATTGCACTGGGTACCTGAAGACCTGCCATTCCAGCGAAGTAGGGGTTAAAGAAGACTGTGAGGACGACAAAGAGTCGTACAACTTCCAGTGCCTCGTGGCCATCGGCCGGTTACACCCGTACATCGTGCCGCACAGCGCGGCGGAAATCAGAGTGAAGCCCGCAGAGTTCGTCACCCGTTATACCATGGATGGTAAATTTGTGTATGTAGATCAACGGTAAGAAGAAACTCCGCCTACTGGGAGGAGGGGCTACGAGGGGAGGGGCCAAAATCTAATGTCCAAAAATTATTTATTTTATTGTGTTTTTGTAAATGTTGCATTTTGCTGCTTAATTTATGCATCGAAATACAATGTTCTCTCCCTCCAGAGCTACAGCCATTTTAGGTTATCTTCCACAGGAGCTTCTGGGAACTTCCTGCTACGAGCACTTCCATCCGGACGACCACGGACATCTCACCGAGCAACATAAAACCGGTGTGTTACTGTTTTTTGGGGTTTTTTACCGACGCATTTCACTCCTTTTTTCTTTTTGCCTGTATAAATGGAGCTATTTTCGGTCATGAGACCGCCGGAGGTAGCTGAGCGCTGGCACCTCGGAATCATTGCAGTGGCCGTGCACATGTCCACCCCCGCCCCAGCAGTGGCGGTACCAGCGTTAGGACCCCTAGGGAGCGGGAAGTTATTCCATATATTTTTATTTAATTTCTTAAAAGGAAGTAACTAATTTCTGAAAGCTGATTTGCTTTAAACCTTCTGATCCCTCCCATGCTGTTCCACTTCTGCTAACCCCGCCCACGCGGATCTGGCTCATTCTATCTCGTCCCACTCCGATCGCAACCGTGTCAATCTACTCTACACATTCCAGACATGATGACTCTACCTAAATAAATGTTTCAGAATTTCCTTGCATTTGTCTCCCTGCCCATGCAGTTTACCTACTAGCCCCGCCCACGCGGATCTCTCAATTTTTATTTTTCCCCTTTAAATCACTAGTTTTACAAAGCAAAGAGAAAATCCTGACAAATCCGTACAAGTTCAAGGCCAAAGACGGGTCCTTCATCATTTTACAAAGCCAGTGGTTCAGCTTCATCAACCCTTGGACCAAAGACATCGAATACATCGTGTCCGTCAACACCGTCGTGTCGTAAGTGCTTTTATAGACCAGGAGCTAAACGAAATAATCACTGGAACCTCGTTAATATTCTGCACTTTTTAATCCCGTTCCTTGTGGCTTTTTTACTAATAAAGCCGGAGTTCTCCTTTTAATTTCTTATTTAAAGGGCCAGCGACACAATATAAGTTTACTACATATTTTTCTTGGATGCAGAGGTCATGGATCGTCGCTGGAGACGGCGTCCCTCCCCGGTAGCTCCCATTCCTCAGACGGTAGGAGACCCCTGTGGACTTTGTCCTGGACCGTGAGACGTGGCAGCTCGGGGTTACGGGATCTTCTTTGTTCCCTGCAGATGGTTCCAAGCGTTCCTTCCTCAACGTGCCGGGGATGTCCAGCGGACGCTGCTCGGGGCCGCGAACATCGGCAGGGAGATCGCAAAGCAAATCGTGGAACTGCAGAGGTGGGGCTACGTGACGACCTCTCACTGCCTCTTACAGGTACAGTGAGGAAGTGCAGGGTCAGGAGAAGAACTCTCATCATCTCCTCTCATCTGCAGGTTACATTCCCCACCGTTCAATGGTGACACAAGCCCCAGCGAAGTCCTGAAGAAGTCTCCATCAGCCCTGCCGCCATGTGAGGTGCGGATTCACTTTTCTACATCTTTAATTTGTCCCCCCCCCTTCCTCTGCAGCACAGAGTATTTCAGAAGAGCTTGAGGAAAGGGGTCTCCAGCAGCACAGAGGATTTTAGAAAGGCTTGGGGGAATGGGGCTCCAGCAGCACAGAGGATTTCAGGAGATCAGTGTATTCTAAGCGTGGGCCCCCCACAGTACATATACACTGATACATAACTGTGTGATGTCATCACGTGATGTCATCGGGGGTGTTCTGTGTTCTCCGCAGGTGCAGAAGGAGGAGCTGGTTCATCTGTCTCCCTCAGAAATCGAGAAGCTAGACTCATCTTCTCACAGCGACAACCTGCCTTCGTTCCCGCTTCCCGACAACCTCCTAAGTAAGACAACACACCCCGACCACCAATAATATTCCTAGGCCCACCCCCGAGGTTCCGGACTTTCTAGATTCGGCCATTTAGGAGTATGGAAAAGCTGAGTGTTTCCTCTGTCGCTGAAGTCACTGGTCACCCAATGTCCCAGAGATGTGTCCGAGATCAGGAATGTTGTTGTATCCCGCAGGTCGGGGTTGCACCGCACAAGGAAACAACAAATGAAGTAAAATTTCAGATTTTTTTTTTTTATAGAATAATATTAAAATAATATAAGAAATATATAAATCGCCCTCATAAAGAAATTTAAATTAAAAAAAAAAATCCGTCAAGTTTATCTCGTGGAGAAATCATGTCACCAGATAATTTTTATCCCAACGAATGACATCAAAACAAAACCTCAAAAACGGTAGAGGGATTGTTTTTTTTTTTTTTTTTTCTCATTTTTTTCAGCACATTAAATGGTAAAATTAATATTGTCATTAAAAAAAAAAAAAAAAAAAAAAAAAGCAACTCGCCCATCCCCCCCCCACCGTTAGCAGTGCATTATGGGAAAATATGCAAAATAAGATCTTTACTTAAAAGGCTAGCACTCGCCGGTTGGTGACATTTTCGTTCCCTCTAGGTGACGGTTCGCCGTTCGATTTTGAGGACGATGAAGCCGCCCTGATGAACTTTCTAGAAGCGGACGGCAGTCTGGGAGAAGCCGGAGATTTACACGACTTGCACTGGACGATCTAGCAGGACGGCGCCGCCGCCGCCAGCAACGAGATGCACAACTGCCTGTACTGTAGCGACCGGGATAATAGCCAGACTGATGGGGGGTTTTGTATATTTTTTTTTTGTTACCATGGACATCGAAGCATTTCTTACCTGACTCCACTCTTGGTAGCGCAGGATTGTGGGAGAGGAGAGATCGAGCGGGAGAGGAGAGATCGAGCGGGAGAGGAGAGATCGAGCTGGAGGGAGAAAGCGCATCCAGAGTGAGAGGTTTTCATACTTGTTAATAAATCCTAAATTGTATGAAATGTTGGATTGTGTGATCAGAAGACCACGGGAACGATGTGTGGTGGTTTTGGGTCCAGGAGCCTTGGCAAATTTTACACACCTGGTGTTTTGGGAGCAGAAAAAATGAGCAAGCGAGAGGATGTGAGCGACTGTGATAAGGGCAAAATTGTGATGGTGAGAAGAGTCTTCTAAGATAACCAACACAGCGGGTCTTGTGGGGCTTCTGGTATAGGACGGGTCCTGTGGCGGGCTCTCTATATGAGGCGGATGCTGTGGGGGTCTTCCTAGTCGGGGATGGGTCTTGTGGGCTGTACTCAATGTGGCGGTCCTGTGGGGCGCTCCCAGAAAGGGACAGGTCCTGTGGGTCACTCTTGGTTATGCAGCGGATCCTGTGGGCAGCTTCTCGGTATGGGGTGGGTTCTGTGGGGGGTGGGCTTCTTCTTGGTATGGGGCAGGTCTTGTGTGGCGCTCCCAGTATGAGTGGGTCCTGTGGGGCGTTCTCGGTATGGGGCGGGTCTTGCTGGGGGTTTCCTGATTTGGTGCTGGTTTTGCGAGGCGTTCTCGGTATGGGGTGGGTCCTGTTGGGGGGTTTCCTCCCAGTATTGGGCGGGTCTTGTGTGGCGCTCCCTCCCGGTATGAGTGGGTCTTGTGTGGCGCTCCCGGTATGGGGCGGGTCTTGTGTGGCGCTCCCTCCCGGTATGAGTGGGTCTTGTGTGGCGCTCCCGGTATGGGGCGGGTCTTGTGTGGCGCTCCCTCCCGGTATGAGTGGGTCTTGTGTGGCGCTCCCTCCCGGTATGGGGCGGGTCTTGTGTGGCGCTCCCGGTATGGGGCGGGTCCTGCTGGGGGTTTCCTGATTTGGTGCGGGTCCCTCTGGGCGTTCTCGGTATGGGGCGGGTTCTGTGGGGGGTTTCCTGGTTTGGGGTGGGTCTTGTGTGGCGCTCCTGGTATGGGGTGGGTTCTGTGGGGGGTTTCCAGGTTTGGGGCGGGTCCTGCAGGGCGCTACCGGTGAATTGAACCTTCCAAAAGTATTGAAGGAAGGCTATCTGCATACGGGGTGATGGGCCCCCAAGCCTCATTTGATCTGTGGGGTGGGGCTGCAGGCGGCCAGCTGGTGCGATCCCCCAGAAGAGCGATTGCAGCTCTATGAACACACAGCTCATTGCATGGAGCAGTGGAAAAAGGTTTTAATGTATCGGCGCTCTCTGTACACCTGGGTATACGATACACCAGATGCTGACACCTACGTGGGGACCTCCGCCCTCATTACTGCCTTCATGTTCTGGATCTGTTTTTCCCTTTTATTTTGAGCCTGTAATCTGAAAACGTTAGCTTCCGCCAGCAGGTGGCGCTGTCTGTCCAGAGTGCAGCTCGTTACGAGCCTTATAATGATTGGCGCTCGGGATTTTCCTGCGTTCTGTATTCTCACTTACTCTATAGCTGTGAGAGCCGCAGACACTCAGGATTGGTCACTTTCCATTCCGGCACAGCGTTCGTGCCAGGTCACGGTAGAGGCCGGATGATAAGTTTTGGGGGACGGAGGGGGTCACCACAGCCGGGTGTTTACAGTTAACATCCAGTAAAACTTAAGCCCCCAACGGCAACTTCTGCGATATTTCATTATTAAACAGTGCCACACGTTTTCATAAATCTGCTAAATTTGGTGGGACTGTACTTGAAAATTTGGGACAGTCCATTTAGTCCGGGATAATTGGATTCTATGCACACGAGAACAGGAAGAAAAGTCTTGTGAGACCTAGAGAAGAGGCTATTAGAAGGGAGATGGACCACCCACCTGCAGAACCACAGCCAATAGGAGATAACCTACCGGAAGCCACGCCCCTGAGGAGCTTCCGAGAAGGAAACACAGGAAGTTGTCCCTGAAGGGACTAATGAGAAGACTGCTGCTGCTTCTGATTATAAAGGAACGTGTATCTGGTGGGTAGAGGGGGAAAAACATGATCCCGCTTCTACGGTACGAGGCCTCTCCTTCTGATACCATCTGGCTTGTAATAGGAGCGGTCGGCCACCACCACTTTCCAAAAGTTTCCAAAATTTCCTGTTTTTTTAATTGTTTGCCGCTACAAATATTCCACCTCTCCCAGAATATCCTAAGAAAAGAGGGGCCGGCTCCAGAAGAGTTGGAAAATCTGGGTGCCACCAAAACCTCCTGAAAATTAACCCTTTCCAGACGTTTCTCGTGCTTGACGCCAAATGAGAAGTCTAGGGAAACTGGGCGACGCGTAGGTCGTCTTCTTATCAAGTCTTTGTATCTGAGGCCGGCACCGCTCACCTTGGGGATAGATTGGGTGCGGTCCTCCGCTCCTCCCTGCTCTCACCCCGGGGTGTTTTACTTAGTTAAAACTTCTGTCTGTCAACAAACAATTGACCTCTGCACAATGGAAACCTGACAAGGCGACTTCTGCAGCGAGAGAAATGGCGATCTTCTTAATCACATCTGCACCAATTCATGTGAGAACACTCCATCCGCCCAGATAACAACCATTGTCTCAGGGACGTGATGCTGAGGAATTAATCACACTCTGTCTTTTCCACCCAACAAACTTGGTGAATGGAAATAGAGAAAATATGTATCTCTGTATACAGGGAGCTCCCCCTAGTGGTGGCTGCACACAGAATCTTATCATGTATCTCTGTATACAGGGAGCTCCCCCTAGTGGTGGCTGCAGACAGGATCTTATCTTGTATCTCTGTATACAGGGAGCTCCCCCTAGTGGTGACTGCAGACAGGATCTTATCATGTATCTCTATATACAGGGAGCTCCCCCTAGTGGTGGCTGCAGACAGGATCTTATCATGTATCTGTATACAGGGAGCTCCCCCTAGTGGTGGCTGCAGACAGGATCTTATCATGTATCTCTGTATACAGGGAGCTCCCCCTAGTGGTGGCTGCAGACAGAATCTTATCATGTATCTCTGTATACAGGGAGCTCCCCCTAGTGGTGGCTGCAGACAGGATCTTATCATGTATCTCTGTATACAGGGAACTCCCCCTAGTGGTGGCTGCAGACAGAATCTTATCATGTATCTCTGTATACAGGGAGCCCCTCCTAGTGGTGGCTGCAGACAGGATCTAATCATGTATCTCTGTATACAGGGAGCTCCCCCTAGTGGTGGCTGCAGACAGGATCTAATCATGTATCTCTGTATACAGGGAGCTCACCCTAGTGGTGGCTGCAGACAGGATCTTATCATGTATCTCTGTATACAGGGAGCGCCCCCTAGTGGTGGCTGCAGACAGAATCTTATGCATCTCTGTATACAGGGAGCTCCCCCTAGTGGTGACTGCAGACAGGATCTTATCATGTATCTCTGTATACAGGGAGCTCCCCCTAGTGGTGGCTGCAGACAGGATCTTATCATGTATCTGTATACAAGGAGCTCCCCCTAGTGGTGACTGCAGACAGGATCTTTTCATGTATCTCTGTATACAGGGAGCTCCCCCTAGTGGTGGCTGCCATTAGGATCTTATTATTTATCTGCATACTGGGAGCTCCCCCTAGTGGTGACTGCAGACAGGATCTTATGTATCTCCTATATACAAAGAGCTCCCCCTAGTGGTGACTGAAGACAGAATCTTATCATGTGTCTCTGTATACAGGGAGCTCCCCCTAGTGGTGACTGCAGACAGATTCTTGTCTTTCAATAATTACTATTTCCCTTCTGTGGAGACACGGGGGTGGGGGTGTCAGCTGAAATCGCATAGACCAGGGATTGTCCCACTGAACGCCCTCTCTCCCTCTATCGTGGGCGTACCACTACTCAGACAACACAGGGTAAGGGTAAAACAGTGTGGCAATACTTTTATTAATGAACCAGAAAACGTGCAGCTAGCACGTTCAACAGTCCTAGCAAAATACCCCAAGATGGTGCACATTAGAGTCTCACCCTTCCGCTGCCTCGCGAGGGTAAGAGCAGCTGTTACTTCAGAGCTTCCAGGGTTGACTACTCTCAGTACGTGCCACAGGTGGGGTAAACACAAGCGTAGGAAGATGACAGTTCATTGAGGTACAAGGCCAGTTGACCAGACGATCACAACCTGGCTTCTCCGAACATCTCCATGATGCCAGTTGATCAGATGATCACAATCTGGGTTTAACAGTCTTGGGTGTCATCATGGTTCAACAATGATCAATGGAGCAGATCTGCATTCGTCCAGCCGGGGCCAAAGTCCCCTAATTGGTCTCCTGTAGAATAATATATCTGTGTCCCTTGTAATGGAATCTCGTCCTGTCTCGTCCTTTGGATGTCTTGGCAGAATCTCTGGCTGTCTCTGTACTGAGGCATGTTACCTCTTTTTATAATTAACAAGTGTCCTTCATCCGGTAAGAATGGAGATGAGATCAAGTAGCATTACTTGATTATTTAATCTATTTACATAGGTTTTCGTCCTGTTTTCGAAGTCAACAAACTATCTGGCTTGGACAATGCATAATTAGCATATCGGTAAACATCTCTAGTCATTAAGGATAAGCGCACAATATGTTACATCAAATATCAACTTACAAGTCAGTATTACAGGCTTTCACAAGCAGAAGTCTGTTTTCTTGACCAACCAGAAAGAAACACATAAATTCAAAAGTCAACATATAGATAACAGTCTATTCTTCCTGGTTTGCTAAAAATAGGTGTCTGGTTAATTAAGATACAATGCTATGTCTCCACACCTTCCCTTTATTATGGAAAGCGGACATATCCTATTTACAGTTACGTATTATAGAGCAGGAGAAGCTGAGTAGAATGATATATAATTTTGATGACAATGATTCATTGTAGCTCATAATTTATTCACTTTCACACCTGGTTTCTATTCTTGGGAGTAAAGTGGGCGGAGCACAGTAACCGCCGCCCACTGGACTCTTAATCAAAGAGATTAAAATGATTAAATTACAAGTAGTTCTTTATCTTTCCTCACAAACCGATATATATCAATCTGCTCCAGAACCTGCTGCCGGCCGATATTGCTGCGTTCACACTGCAACAGGTTTCCTTTGATATAAACTGCGCCAGACAAGAAAGCTATTATTGTCTGTTAATCATTATTAGATGGCGGAAATAGACTTTACTCCTTTTTTTTATACAAACACATAAAACAGCGGTGGCGTTGTCCTGGCGACTTTACATGTGATTTCACTATTGCTGTGAATATGAATATATTAAAAAAAAAAAAATATTCTTGAAGGGAAACTCTTACCTTAGAGAATTAGGCAAACACAGTTTTCACAAGTCATGTGCTGAGGGACAGGTAACATCTCTATACAGGGAGCTCCCCCTAGTGGTGACTGCAGACAGGATCTTATCATGTATCTCTGTATACAGGGAGCTCCCCCTAGTGGTGACTACAGACAGGATCTTCTCATGTATCTCTGTATACAGGCAGCTCCCCCTAGTGGTGACTGCAGACAGGATCTTCTCATGTATCTCTGTATACAGGGAGCTCCCCCTAGTCGTGACTGCAGACAGGATCTTATCATGTATCTCTGTATACAGGGAGCTCCCCCTAGTGGTGGCTGCAGACAGGATCTTATCATGTATCTCTGTATACAGGCAGCTCCCCTAGTGGTGACTGCAGACAGGATCTTATATTGTATCTCTGTATACAGGGAGCTCCCCCTAGTGGTGGCTGCAGACAGGGTGTTATCATGTATCTCTGTATACAGGGAGCTCCCCCTAGTGGTGGCTGCAGACAGGATCTTATCATGTATCTCTGTATACAGGGAGCTCCCCCTAGTGGTCACTGCAGACAGGATCTTATCATGTATCTCTGTATACAGGGAGCTCCCCCTAGTGGTGGCTGCAGACAGGATCTTATCATGTATCTCTGTATACAGGGAGCTCCCCCTAGTGGTGGCTGCAGACAGAATCTTATCATGTATCTCTGTATACAGGGAGCTCCCCCTAGTGGAGGCTGCAGGCAGGATCTTATCATGTATCTCTGTATACAGGGAGCTCCCCCTAGTGGTGGCTGCAGACAGGATCTTATCATGTCTCTGTATACAGGGAGCTCCCCCTAGTGGTGACTGCAGACAGGATCTTATCATGTATCTCTGTATACAGGGAGCTCCCCCTAGTGGTGGCTGCAGACAGAATCTTATCATGTATCTCTGTATACAGGGAGCTCCCCCTAGTGGTGGCTGCAGACAGAATCTTATCATGTATCTCTGTATACAGGGAGCTCCCCCTAGTGGTGGCTGCAGTCAGGATCTTATCATGTATCTCTGTATACAGGCAGCTCCCCCTAGTGGTGACTGCAGACAGGATCTTATATGTATCTCTGTATACAGGGAGCTCCCCCTAGTGGTGGCTGCAGACAGGGTGTTATCATGTATCTCTGTATACAGGGAGCTCCCCCTAGTGGTGGCTGCAGACAGGATCTTATCATGTATCTCTGTATACAGGGAGCTCCCCTAGTGGTGGCTGCAGACAGGATCTTATCATGTATCTCTGTATACAGGGAGCTCCCCCTAGTGGTCACTGCAGACAGGATCTTATCATGTATCTCTGTATACAGGGAGCTCCCCCTAGTGGTGGCTGCAGACAGGATCTTATCATGTATCTCTGTATACAGGGAGCTCCCCCTAGTGGTGGCTGCAGACAGAATCTTATCATGTATCTCTGTATACAGGGAGCTCCCCCTAGTGGAGGCTGCAGCAGGATCTTATCATGTATCTCTGTATACAGGGAGCTCCCCCTAGTGGTGACTGCAGACAGGATCTTATCATGTATCTCTGTATACAGGGAGCTCCCCCTAGTGGTGGCTGCAGACAGGATCTTATCATGTCTCTGTATACAGGGAGCTCCCCCTAGTGGTGACTGCAGACAGGATCTTATCATGTATCTCTGTATACAGGGAGCTCCCCTAGTGGTGGCTGCAGACAGAATCTTATCATGTATCTCTGTATACAGGGAGCTCCCCCTAGTGGTGGCTGCAGACAGAATCTTATCATGTATCTCTGTATACAGGGAGCTCCCCCTAGTGGTGGCTGCAGACAGAATCTTATCATGTATCTCTGTATACAGGGAGCTCCCACTAGTGGTGGCTGCAGACAGAATCTTATCATGTATCTCTGTATACAGGATGCTCCCCCTAGTGGTGGCTGCAGACAGAATCTTATCATGTATCTCTGTATACAGGGAGCTCCCCCTAGTGGTGGCTGCAGACAGGATCTTATCATGTATCTCTGTATACAGGGAGCTCCCTCTAGTGGTGACTGCACAGAGGATCTTATCATGCATCTCCTATATACAAGGAGCTCCCCCTAGTGGTGGCTGCAGACAGGATCTTATCATGTTTCTCTGTATACTGGGAGCTCCCCCTAGTGGTGACTGCAGACAGGATCTTATGTATCTCCTATATACAAAGAGCTCCCCCTAGTGGTGACTGAAGACAGAATCTTATCATGTGTCTCTGTATACAGGGAGCTCCCCCTAGTGGTGACTGCAGACAGATTCTTGTCTTTCAATAATTACTATTTCCCTTCTGTGGAGACATGGGGGTGGGTGTGTCAGCTGAAATCGCATAGATCAGGGATTGTCCCACTGAACGCCCCTCTCCCTCTATCGTGGGCGTACCACTACTCAGACAACACAGGGTAAGGGTAAAACAGTGTGGCAATACTTTTATTAATGAACCAGAAAACGTGCAGCTAGCACGTTCAACAGTCCTAGCAAAATACCCCAAGATGGTGCACATTAGAGTCTCACCCTTCCGCTGCCTCGCGAGGGTAAGAGCAGCTGTTACTTCAGAGCTTCCAGGGTTGACTACTCTCAGTACATGCCACAGGTGGGGTAAACACAAGCGTAGGAAGATGACAGGTCATTGAGGTACAAGGCCAGTTGACCAGAAGATCACAACCTGGCTTCTCCGAACATCTCCATGATGCCAGTTGATCAGATGATCACAATCTGGGTTTAACAGTCTTGGGTGTCATCATGGTTCAACAATGATCAATGGAGCAGATCTGCATTCGTCCAGCCGGGGCCAAAGTCCCCTAATTGGTCTCCTGTAGAATAATATATCTGTGTCCCTTGTAATGGAATCTCGTCCTGTCTCGTCCTTTGGATGTCTTGGCAGAATCTCTGGCTGTCTCTGTACTGAGGCATGTTACCTCTTTTTATAATTAACAAGTGTCCTTCATCCGGTAAGAATGGAGATGAGATCAAGTAGCATTACTTGATTATTTAATCTATTTACATAGTTTGTTGACTTCGAAAACAGGACGAAAACCTTTCTGGCTTGGACAATGCATAATTAACATATCGGTAAACATCTCTAGTCATTAAGGATAAGCGCACAATATGTTACATCAAATATCAACTTACAAGTCAGTATTACAGGCTTTCACAAGCAGAAGTCTGTTTTCTTGACCAACCAGAAAGAAACACATAAATTCAAAAGTCAACATATAGATAACAGTCTATTCTTCCTGGTTTGCTAAAAATAGGTGTCTGGTTAATTAAGATACAATGCTATGTCTCCACACCTTCCCTTTATTATGGGAAAGCGGACATATCCTATTTACAGTTACGTATTATAGAGCAGGAGAAGCTGAGTAGAATGATATATAATTTTGATGACAATGATTCATTGTAGCTCATAATTTATTCACTTTCACACCTGGTTTCTATTCTTGGGAGTAAAGTGGGCGGAGCACAGTAACCGCCGCCCACTGGACTCTTAATCAAAGAGATTAAAATGATTAAATTACAAGTAGTTCTTTATCTTTCCTCACAAACCGATATATATCAATCTGCTCCAGAACCTGCTGCCGGCCGATATTGCTGCGTTCACACTGCAACAGGTTTCCTTTGATATAAACTGCGCCAGACAAGAAAGCTATTATTGTCTGTTAATCATTATTAGATGGCGGAAATAGACTTTACTCCTTTTTTTTATACAAATACATAAAACAGCGGTGGCGTTGTCCTGGCGACTTTACATGTGATTTCACTATTGCTGTGAATATGAATATATTAAAAAAAAAAAAAAGATTCTTAAAGGGAAACTCTTACCTTAGAGAATTAGGCAAACACAGTTTTCACAAGTCATGTGCTGAGGGACAGGTAACATCTCTATACAGGGAGCGCCCCTAGTGGTGACTGCAGACAGAATCTTATGATGTATCTCTGTATACAGGGAGCTCCCCTAGTGGTGACTGCAGACAGGATCTTATCATGTATCTCTGTATACAGGGAGCTCCCTCTAGTGGTGACTGCAGACAGAATCTTATCATGTATCTCTGTATACAGGGAGCTCCCCCTAGTGGTGACTGCAGACAGGATCTTATCATGTATCTCTATATACAGGGAGCTCCCCCTAGTGGTGACTGCAGACAGGATCTTATCATGTATCTCTGTATACAGGGAGCTCCCCCTAGTGGTGGCTGCAGACATGATCTAATCATGTATCTGTATACAGTGAGCTCCCCTAGTGGTGGCTGCAGACAGGATCTTATCATGTATCTCTATATACAGAGAGTTCCCCCTAGTGGTGGCTGCAGACAGGATCTTATTATGTATCTCTGTATACAGGGAGCTCCCCTAGTGGTGACTGCAGACAGGATCTTATCATGTATCTCTGTATACAGGGAGCTCCCCCTAGTGGTGACTGCAGACAGGATCTTATCATGTATCTCTGCAGACAGGATCTTATCATGTATCTCTGTATACAGGGAGCTCCCCCTAGTGGTGGCTGCAGACAGGATCTTATCATGTTTCTCTATATACAGGGAGCTCCCCCTAGTGGTGACTGCAGACAGGATCTTATCATGTATCTCTGTATACAGGGAGCTCCCCTAGTGGTGACTGCAGACAGGATCTTATCATGTATCTCTGTATACAGGGAGCTCCCCCTAGTGGTGACTGCAGACAGGATCTTATCATGTATCTCTGCAGACAGGATCTTATCATGTATCTCTGTATACAGGGAGCTCCCCCTAGTGGTGGCTGCAGACAGGATCTTATCATGTTTCTCTATATACAGGGAGCTCCCCTAGTGGTGACTGCAGACAGGATCTTATCATGTATCTCTGTATACAGGGAGCTCCCCCTAGTGGTGGCTGCAGACAGAATCTTATCATGTATCTCTGTATACAGGGAGCTCCCCCTAGTGGTGGCTGCAGACAGAATCTTATCATGTATCTCTGTATACAGGGAGCTCCCCCTAGTGGTGACTGCAGACAGGATCTTATCATGTATCTCTGTATACAGGGAACTCCCCTAGTGGTGGCTGCAGACAGGATCTTATCATGTATCTCTGTATACAGGGAGCTCCCCCTAGTGGTGGCTGCAGACAGGATCTTATCATGTTTCTCTATATACAGGGAGCTCCCCCTAGTGGTGACTGCAGACAGGATCTTATCATGTATCTCTGTATACAGGGAGCTCCCCCTAGTGGTGACTGCAGACAGGATCCTATCATGTATCTCTGTATACAGGGAGCTCCCCCTAGTGGTGACTGCAGACAGGATCTTATCATGTATCTCTGTATACAGGGAGCTCCCCCTAGTGGTGACTGCAGACAGGATCTTATCATGTATCTCTGTATACAGGGAACTCCCCCTAGTGGTGGCTGCAGACAGGATCTTATCATGTATCTCTGTATACAGGGAGCTCCCCTAGTGGTGGCTGCAGACAGGATCTTATCATGTTTCTCTATATACAGGGAGCTCCCCTAGTGGTGACTGCAGACAGGATCTTATCATGTATCTCTGTATACAGGGAGCTCCCCCTAGTGGTGACTGCAGACAGGATCTTATCATGTATCTCTGTATACAGGGAGCTCGCTCTAGTGGTGACTGCAGACAATCTTATTATGTATCTCTGTATACAGGGAGCTCCCCCTAGTGGTGGCTGCATGCAGGATCTTATCATGTATCTCTGTATACAGGGAGCTCCCCCTAGTGGTCACTGCAGACAGGATCTTACCCTGCATCTCTGTATACAGGGAGCTCCCCCTAGTGGAGGCTGCAGGCAGGATCTTACCCTGCATCTCTGTATACAGGGAGCTCCCCCTAGTGGTGGCTGTAGGTATAGAGATACATTATAAAGTTCTGTCTGTCGATACAGGAGATTTGATGCTCGGTAGCAGGTAGTTTTTGCTGTAGTGAGACTCTTTAGTCCTGGGATTCTTCTTCCTTCCTATAATTGGGGAACAGTGATCATGTCTATTATCGCCTTTGGGTCACCTGGAGGTTTCCTGTGCAGTAACGTGAATATCATGGAAGTTGTTGCCGCAGATGTTTCCTGGACTGTTCTAACGATCGATGCCCTAAAGGAAGCGGGAACTCTGACTTATCTGTACCGAGGACATGTCATCTGCACGTTGTGCAAACAAGAACACAATATGGTCACGGCCAGAGACCATGTTATAGCTGGTTAAAGGGCCAGCAACTTGTCATTTAATAGAGAGAAGCGTTAGAAGAGCAGAATCTGATCAGTCACAAATGGCCTGAAATGGCTGATAACAGAGAGCGATTGTGTACTCTTTCGAAGAAAACGAAGGAGGCAGATGGCAGGGGTGGTGTATTTTTGAGTAATTGGTTTGGTGGCTGCATCCATCATAGTAACGAAGGTGGAGGGAGGGGAACTTTAATTGCTGAAGGCAATTTTCTGCAACGTCTTCTCAGGTTCCTTTGTCCTACAAGTAATTTTGAAAAACTGAGTCAGAAATCACCGGCGGCGTTTACGTTCCTTATCCTCTAGAGATTTATGTACAGACGATAGAAATATAATAGCACCGTGAAGAGAGCATGGAATGTGTGCCTAAGATACAAGGCCGTCTGGTGAGTCAATGTCTCCACCCCTGAAGAACGTGAACATGATGGTCCTCATTGATATCAAATGGATTGTAGCCAAGGCTTCAACTGGAGTCACGATGGGCCCCCAGGCCTAGACACGATGATGCTACTAAGCTGGACTGGAAAGTACCACGACTAGTCTACATGCCAACGTCACTAGTTTACATACCAACCACATGATAAGGTTCTCACTTTCTTAATTTCTGCCTCAAGACAAGCTCTAGCACTGAACTACATCCCATATTTAATACTAGGTCCATCATTGTCTTCAGGCCTGCTTCAAGGAAAGGTAAATCACTAGTCTATACGCCATCTTTAAAACTTCTACTTCTCTACATGTAATCTTCATATGAGGTCCACCATTCCCATCATTCTAGCATCTGGTCCAACATTGTTCTGCATATTATCTTTAAGATCCATTTCTCCCATAGTGTTCATATCAACTACAAGCCCGAGGTTCACCACTCTCAGTATCCAACTTCTAGACATGGTCCAGCTTTAAGATCATTCTCACCTGCAGTCTTCACGTTAATTACAAGCACGAGGTTCAGCCTTTGCTTCAGTCTTCCTTTTAAGACTAGGTCCACCATTCAAAAGATGGTGGTTCTTTCCATTCTGCATACATCAATTAACATGTTATACTCATCTGTATTCCTGCTTGATAATGAGGTTAACTATTGTCTATATACCAACATCAAATGAGATCCACCATTGGCCATCTTCAAGACGAAGCTTTCCTCTGGTTTAAATGTAAATGTCAAGCAAAGTCCGCCACTGGTTTACATGCCAAATTCAAGATGACTTCCACATACACAACAATATACCAACTTTAACGCGGTGAACTACCGCTCTACAGGCCAACTCCAACACAAGGTCCATTACTACATGACAACTTCCAGACAAGGTCCATCACGTCATAACATCAACATTGTGTTACATGCTAACTAACTACAACACAAGGTCCACTACTAGTGTACACGTCATCTTCAACACAAGGTATAACTTTTGTCTACACATTACCACCAAGACAAGGCATATTTTTCATCTACAAGTTATCTTCAAGTTAAGGTCCATCACTGGTCTACACATTGTCTTCAAGACAAGGTCCACCACTGGTCTATAAGTAGTCTTTAAGACGAGGTCCACCACTGGCCTACACATCATCTTCAAGACAAGGTCTACCACTGGTCTATACGTCATCTTCACGACGACGTCCACCACTGGTCTGCACGTTGTCTTTGAGATGTCCACCACTGGTCTACACATCATCTTTGAGATGAGGTCCAGCACTGGTCTACATGTCTTCTTCGAGACGAGGTCAACCACTGGTCTACACGTCGTCTTCAAGATGAGGTCCACCACTGGTCTACACGTCATCTTTGAGACGAGGTCTAGCACTGGTCTACACCTCTTCTTCGAGACGAGGTCCACCACTGGTCTACACATTATCTTCGAGATGCAGTCCACCACTGGTCTACACGTTGTCTTTGAGACAAGGTCCACAACTGGTCTACACGTCGTCTTCAAGACGAGGTCCACCACTGGTCTACACATCGTCATCAAGACAAGGTCCACCACTGGTCTACACGTCGTCTTCGGAACGAGGTCCACCAATGGTCTACACGACGTCTTCAAGACAAGGTTCACCACTGATCTGCACGTCGTCTTCCAGACGAGGTCCATCACTGGTCTACACGTCTTCAAGATGAGGTACCCTTTTCGTCTACTTGCCAACTTTAAGAATAGGTTCACAACTAACCGTTTATGACTTTGTGAAGGAAACGCTCAAAATGAACTTTATTAATAAAAAAATAAAAACAAAACTCCCCTCAGGGCACTTGCTCCTCCCAGAGTTGCATGGTTCTACCCTTGAACATTGCCGAGTCTTAATGAAAAAAAAACCTTCCATCCTTCATGGTGACCTTTATGTCTGTCAATCAGCTGAAATGTGTGAATTGTGAATATGAATTATTTTTTTTTCTGCCTGAGGTGAAGAGGTTTTCTTTTCAAAGTTTATACTCCAGTCACCTCCAAAGCTGCTTTTGACTGTATGAATGTCATCAAAGCTCCCACAATGTAGATTTGGATGTGACTTGAGTAAGTTCAATAATATATGTACAGCCTGCAGAGCTGCATTCATACTTCAGCTGGCTGCTCCTTTGGAATCCACCTGCTTTATCACCACAGGCTTAGTATTCTGGTGGGAAGCGTCGTGGGAGAAGTGTTTGCACGCTGCACAGTCCATGCTGGGCGCAGATCCTGAGAGCCGACTGTAATCCAGTAGGATGAATGCAGCTTTGGGTGTGTTTGGAGTGTATTGTAACCCTGGATCAGTACACAATGAGGGTTGTGCTGACTGTTTACAACTCTCCGAGTGTATTCTGATGGGTTTTGGAAGGGTCTCTGTGTAATCCTAGCCCCGGCGGGTGTCCTGTGTATCTTGGCCATGGCAGTAATCCGGTATTAGCGGACGATCCGAAGAGGAATAGGACTCTATTGTCAGGAACCGGTTCCTCCAGTCCTTCGGCCTAGACACTATTTATTTTTGCTCACAGGTACTCAAATTTCCAAAACTCAGAGACTAACATCAGTGCCTACAATTGGAGACCGCAGTCAGACTAGTTTTTTATTTACTCCATTTTAAGGGCCATTTACCCCAAAATAATATACACACCGAGACGTCCTATATCCAGTTGTCCAAACTTGGATTAAAAAAAATTTAAAAAAGTATCCCCCCCGTAGAAACAGCGCCCCCCTTATCTTCAGGCCGTCTCCGGTACTGCAACTACTTTCTAATCATAAATGGAGCTGCAGTACCCAGAAGTGCAGACACTGAAAAAAGATCCTTTTTTTCTAACCCTAGACGACCCCTTTAATCCAGGTAAACGTTATGAATATTTAAAGGGGCCATCTGATTTAAAGTTTTTTTTTTTATATTTTTCTATTAGGTGATTGTGACTTAATAAAAGAGACTCCCACAGCAACTCCTATTTTGTATGCTATTTTAAGACTCCTTGTAATGCCTTGATTTTCCTGCGGGGGCAGTGTAGAAGAATTGAACCCTTACTCAATTTACCTGATCACTGTTGATCTCAGTGAAACGCTCTGTCGCTCGCTTATTACCACGATCTCTAATAAAAATAAAACTTTCCCACAGTGGAGAACCCCTTTCACCTGTCACGGTGCCTTTTTTTTTTCTTGCGCTAATTACCATTTTAAAGCCATCATTACCGCGGATTTACGACTTACACCGACCTGGAGGCTCAGCGCTCGTGAAGGGCTGTCGTGTCTTGTAGGGTTTTTTGTATTGTCAAAGATGAATTGTCCTAGAAATAGACTTTCTGACACGCGATCGGTCCGCCAAGGAAGGAGAAAGTAAAATATCGCCCCGGGCGTGGGTTGTAAAAAAACAAAAAACACAAAGCAAAAAATTCCAGAATTCAACATAAACGTTGACTGCAGCTTTGGATGTGATCGGAGTAGAAGTTGCACTGAATCTCGAGACGTTAAGGATTTTCTCATCCATTTTTGTTGATTTTACAGCTTTTATTTTCCTTGTTCAGTGACCCGCTGAATGTTTACCCCTTGGTATAAAGTAAATAAGCCGTGTCGGGGTCCCTTTAAGGGCACTGCTGTGGGGACGGCTCGGTGATCTTTCATCGTGAGGGAGAATTACCACTGAGTCACTTGTGAACACAGCTTTTGTCTGGCGCATTCCTGTAACGTCTCGCTGCTTGTCGCTGGCGGTTTTTCCAGCTGCGCTATTGTTCACGTTCTCTCGTGTAGCAGAGGGCGCGCCGGGACGTATTGTGCGAGCCCACCAGCCACTCCTGCAGGGGCACGTACCGGAGCCGGGACGCCGGGGGGGAGAAGAGCTTGGGATTGGCACCACTGAGCGCCATCACGGAGATGGGAGGCCAATGAAAAAAGAAAAATAATCTATTCCTGAGGGAATGCAAGGGGTGCTGCTGTTCACTGCACCAGCCCGCACTCACTTTTGATACGGGTCGACCTCTTCTGTATACTGTGGGGAAAAAAAGCCGGTGGTGTCATGACCTCGTACCACCGCTGCCGTCCTAAAGAAGGAGCCAGGCTGGCCAGGAGGGGGCGTTATAAAGTATTCTGGGGGCACAGTGGTTATTTATTATAATATAATATGGGGGCGCAGTGGTTTTTCACTTGGGCACACTGGTTATTATGTATTCTGGGGGCACAGTGGTTATTATAATTTATTCTGGGGCACAGTGGTTATTATTTATTCAGGAGCCATACTGGCTTGAGGAGGCCGAACCGCATGGTTGTTATGAAGTATTCTCGGGGCACAGTGGTTATTATAATATATTATGGGAGCACACTGGTTATCATTTCTTCTGGGGGCACAGTGGTTATTATGTATTCTGGGGGCACAGTGGTTATTATGTATTCTGGGGGCACAGTGGTTATTATGTATTCTGGGAGCCCAGTGTTTTTTAACTTGGGCACAGTGGTTATTATCATTTATTCTGAGGCACAGTGGTTATTATGTATTCTGGGGGCACAGTGGTTATTATCATTTATTCTGAGGCACAGTGGTTATTATGTATTCTGGGGCACAGTGGTTATTATTTACTAGGGGCACAGTGGTTATTATAGTGTATTGAGGGCACAGTGGTTATCATAATGTATTGTAGGGGCACAGTGGTTATTATGTATTCTGGGGACACGACACAGTGGTTTTTTACTTGGGCACACTAGTCATTATGTATTCTGGGTGCACAGTGGTTATTATTTACTCAGGAATCAGACTGGCCAGAAGAGGCCAAACCGACATGGTTGTTATAAAGTATTCTGGGGGCACAGTGGTTATTATAATATATTATGGGGGCACATTGGTTATTATAATATATTATGGGGGCACAGTGGTTATTATAATATATTATGGGGGCACAGTGGTTATAATAATATTTTATGGCGGCACAGTGGTTATTTTATAATCAATTTTAGGGGGCATGTTGTACTTTACAATTGATTTTAGAGGGAACAGTGTGTTTTGTACAGAAATTAAAGGGTTGTTCACTACTGGACAGACCCTGCTGCATCTAATCAGAGCACCATAGAAAATAAAAACGATCTATTGCCGCCTCTTGTGCCATTCCCAGGAGGTCACGTGATGTTGTTTTGTAACCGCTGCCCCTGATCGGCTGCCGCTCATCAATGTTCCGTCAGGGCAGATTTCCACTATGATGAAATGTCACGGGACCCGGTGGGAATTGTGGCACCGACATCGTTGGTAAGGCGCTGAGGTTTACATGATTACACATAGGACAACCCCTTTAATTTTAAGGGACTTCTTCTGGATGTCCCTGAAATACAGCAGATCACTGATTGTGTTGGAAAACAGGAGACTTTTGAAAGCAGCTCTGGATGTGAATGGAGTAGAAGACGTGATAGATCCTAGGAGTCGTACAGGATGAGGAGCAAAGTTGTAGTCAACATGGACTATTTTGGGGGCAGATTATTTAGAAGACTCCCTCCCTCCCATGATTCACTTTTCGGACACAAAGCCACATCTTGAGTTTTATATCTCTTTATATCGGTAAAACGTCTGAACGGATCAGGTGCTGCCAATAAAGCAATGTTACAAAAATGCAATAAAACTGCCCAAAAATAAAAAAAATCACAATAAGTGTAAAATACGTGAGATCTACAATACATGGAGCTTGCCCGGCACGGGCTGTGAGTGTCCTACGAGCGGTGGGAGGTGAGGCCGAACGCTGCTCCACAACCCAAGCGTGTGAGCAATAATTCAAAGATGCCCATCCTTAAATTGCCACCATCCAAGGGCATATGTACCATGGGGGGCACCTGCAATGGGAGGTCCACGTGCATGGAATCTTGCAAGGCTATGATGGCCTTCTCACTTGGAGGGATCAGGATGTAGGTGGTGAAATGTCCACCCCTAGGTCATGTCATCAGCTGGTAGTAGAGTAGGGCTTCGTGGCCCTCAGATTGGTATCCATTTTCCAGTTCTGGTTCTTCGAAGTAGAAGACCACCTGTTCTCCATTCTCTATGGGCCCCATTGCAGCTTTGTGGTCATACCCTATGGTACACATGTCCTGCCCAAACATAAAGTGAAATTTCAAAAACTTTCTAAGCATTAATAAAAATAAAAAAAAAAACAACTAAACACAATTTCTACTTGGGTTACAAAAGTTCATATGGGCAAGCCAAAGTTGAGGGTTATTCCTGAAACCATCCAATTCTCGAAATTTCAATCATGATATCCAGTTTTCTGCTCCATTTCTCCATAGACTCTCACGAATTCACACCACCTGGTAAGTACCAGGATCCAGGAGGTTCTTTTTTGTTTCTATGGGTTCTCATTCTCATGGCAGGTCCTTCTTACACTTACTAATCCTTTATACTTAGACGTCAGCTCGAAAACTTTTTGGGAGAGACACTTGGAGTTCAGTCTTGGGTCACCATAGTGCAACCAACTTTCATCACAGATTAATAACAAATCAGTTTGGCCATATAAAGATCTCACCGGTTTGGGAGCAGAAGCTTCCAGAAGAACGTGTTATCTCAAGATAAGGTCCCAAATTAGAGGTTTTTGCTTGGGTCAACTGGTTGTGGTTTAGCGAAGACCAAGATTATCCTGGCAAGAGGACACACTAGTGTTGACCTTCACAGGTGGGTAGATCATGGTTGAGGAACACATGTTAGGATGACAATAATGGACCAACTCGCTTCTTTCCATGTGGTCAATTTCCACCCGTGGTGAATGCAGAACATGCTTGTCCAAGTCACTTAATGACTTTGGTCTTTGGCCACAACCTAGTTTCAATATTTGGTTGCTAAAAAAATTCCTTGGGTTGACGTAAAATTCCAAAAACAAAAAAAAATGGAGGGAAAATAGGAAAATCCCAATAAAGTCCTGAGTTTTCCAGTCCAATGAGTCCGTTGAGCAAACTTTCCCTATTCAATAGCCCCCCAAAAAAGTTTGTTAAAAGGTATTATTAAGGCAGTAAGCGGAATTGTGGGTAATGTGGTAAGGTGTCTTTTTTGTTGTGGTTTTAGTCCATTAACAGGGGAAGGGGTACAAAAAAAAACTGTGTAAGCTTAATAATAATCCTCCAGGGTGGTCCGGTCTTCTCACAGGGAATGGTGAGCCTTCGAAGTCCTGGGGTTGACAAAATCTGTCTTCTTATACATTGCCTGGTGGGTTGGAAATAGAAGATGGTTAAGACAATCCCTTGAAAATTACAGAGAGCCACAGGTTCGCGATCACCGCTCTGGAGTATTACGGTACATCTCTACGAAGCCGAATTAGTTGGCACAGTGGCCCTCAACTAAGGGCACTTCAGGAGAACTTGGTCCAGTCAAGGGGAATAGAGGTAAGGGACCCATCTTGGTGAAAGTTTTGGGGTTTTATATATTGGCCGTAGATAAAGAGTATAGTGGGGGGCTTACACCAAGGGGTTCTAATGGGTATAGGAATTGCATTAACCCAAACTGGTCTTACCTTCTTGTAAGCGTTGTGAAGATCCTGGTGGTACCACATGTTGTAGAGCACGAGGGAAGCCGCTTTTCCAGTCTTCGTAATCATACCACTAATAATGGGGACAAAAAAAATGAAAGGGTATATTTTTTTTCAGCTCCTTGACCTGTAGGACATGATGAATCGTGACTGGACCATTATTTTGCTCAAAGAATAGTTGTGGTTAACCAAATTGGACATTAGATCATCATGACGTTAGTAGAATGAGCTTTAGTGTCCCTCAACCTCACTTGGGTCTACATATCAAAGAAAAGTGGGTCAAGTTTCCCCCAAACAGTGACGGAAACTTCCAGAAAGGACATCTACCAACCTACTCTTGACCCCAATTTGGAAGTATACGCCTAACCCATTGATGGGATTCCGTCTAGACTCACCTGTCGCTGTTGCTGATATCAACGAGCTTCCGGACGCCCCCGTTTGAGAGCAGCATCTTGGCGTTGTTAGAGCTGTTGCAGATTAGGTTGTTCAGTATGTAGCAGGTCGATGCCGAAGTCTCCATTGCAATGTTGGAGTCGGGTACACAGTCGGGGAGTGTAGTCACCAGGTCGGACATTAATACCCTGGCTGTTGGAAAATAAAGAATGAAGATGAATTGACGACCCTAAAACTGGCCATAGAGTTTAGACAATTGGTAGGATCCACCAATAACCTAAGGTCTATGGACTTGGCCAAACATGGTCTTCTTTTAGGGTTAACAAGCATGGGAGGGGTTGAGTCTTCCGTGTCTGGACCTTTGTTTCTCCTGGTGCCAAAGGTATTTTCAGTGGTACTAACCAATCTCATTTTGTAGGGAGGCATTACGGGACAGGTTCCGCAGGAGTGAAACAGTCGTTCTCTTTACGCCGGGGTCATTGGCGAACAACGTGTTCCGGATGTGTTGGAGGCCATTTTCCCTCTGGACGATAGTCTGAGCCACGGAGATGGGAACCTGTCCAAAACATTACTGCCACATTGAGAATCATAATCAACCAAGTCAAGAACACTCAAAGCAAAAAAGACATATTGGGTATTTTTGAGTTATGTACACACTTGGCTAAGATTTATGGGAAGGGTTGGCAACTCTGCTCTCACATTCTGGGTTGGGCAATGTCTAAAAGAACAATGACCTCTCATGCTATTGGGAGGGTGACTTGCCGTAGTCATCTTGGCTCAGAAACTACACATTCACCGTGGACTAAACATCTGCTCTACCTAAAGTCAATGACCTCTTGGACCCGTATATTTTTGGCCCAGCAGCCCTTGACCCCTTTATTTCAAAATTCCAAGCCGAACTAAACAGAAGAGTGTTCATTCACAAAAAGAAAACTTGTGATATTTGTAGCACAGTGATGATGGCTCCTCATGGAGGAGTTAAGATAATCAGGGGCAGAGACAAAGATAAATGGAGGAGGGTCCAAAAAAAGAGGACAAAATGTGTACAAGGTTATACGGTATTTTTCTCTGCTGCTGTTAGTGATAAATAGGATACACTTATCATTGGTGGAGGGAGCCCCAGACATGTCGCGGTGTTGATAAAGTAAAAGGAAGAAAATAAAATGTTTTGCTATATTTTTTCTTTTTCTCAATTGTATCATCTGAAAGGAATGTCTTTGTGACAGCAGGAATGCAGCTGCTGACAAAACGCAGGACCCCCCTGTACCAGAGAGTACCACCCTGTGTGCACCTCAGCCTGGAATGTAGGATAAGGTAACATCCAAATGTCAGAGGCAGAGGTCAAAAGCAGAGTGACAAGAGGTAAACATTCCCCACCCGCACAGCAAGACTCCGGAATGTCAGACAGAACATGCCCAGGTTATAGCAGCATGGTCGCTCTCACTATATACAAGACGGTATATAACTTACACCAGGTGTACATACAGTATATAATAGTTATACCAGCTGTATATATCTAATTATATACAGGAGATGCCCAGGTTATACCAGCTGTGCATATATAATTATATACAGGAGATACCCAGGTTATACCAGCTGTACATATATAATTATATACAGGAGATGCCCAGGTTATACCAGCTGTATATATCTAATTATATACAGGAGATGCCCAGGTTATACCAGCTGTGCATATATAATTATATACAGGAGATGCCCAGGTTATACCAGCTGTACATATATAATTATATACAGGAGATATCCAGGTTATACCAGCTGCACATATATAATTATATACAGGAGATACCCAGGTTATACCAGCTGTACATGTATAATTATATACAGGAGATGCCCAGATTATACCAGCTGCACATATATAATTATATACAGAAGATGCCCAGGTTATACCAGCTGCACATATATAATTATATACAGGAGATACCCAGGTTATACCAGCTGCACATATATAATTATATACAGGAGATGCCCAGGTTATACCAGCTGTACATATATAATTATATACAGGAGATATCCAGGTTATACCAGCTGTACATATATAATTATATACAGGAGATGCCCAGGTTATACCAGCTGTACATATATAATTATATACAGGAGATGCCCAGGTTATACCAGCTGTACATATATAATTATATACAGGAGATGCCCAGGTTATACCAGCTGTACATATATAATTATATACAGGAGATGCCCAGGTTATAGGAGCTGTACATATATAATTATATACAGGAGATGTCCAGGTTATACCAGCTGTACATATATAATTATATACAGGAGATGCCCAGGTTATACCAGCTGTACATATATAATTATATACAGGAGATGCCCAGGTTATACCAGCTGTGCATATATAATTATATACGGGAGATGCCCAGGTTATACCAACTGTACATATATAATTATATACAGGAGATGCCCAGGTTATACCAGCTGTACATATATAATTATATACAGGAGATGCCCATGTTATACCAGCTGTACATATACTGTATAATTATATACAGGAGATGCCCAGGTTATACCAGCTGTACATATATAATTATATACAGGAGATGTCCAGGTTATACCAACTGTACATATATAATTGTATACAGGAGATGCCCAGGTTATACCAGCTGTACCTGTATAATTATATACAGGAGATGCCCAGGTTATACCAGCTGTACATATATAATTATATACAGGAGATACCCAGGTTATACCAGCTGCACATATATAATTATATACAGGAGATACCCAGGTTATACCAGCTGTACATATATAATTATATACGGGAGATGCCCAAGTTATACCGGCTGTATATATAATTACATACAGAAGATGCCCAGGTTATACGGGCTGTACATATATAATATATACAGGAGATGCCCAGGTTATACCAGCTGTACATATATAATTATATACAGGAGATGCCCAGGTTATACCGGCTGTACATATATAATTATATACAGGAGATTCCCAGGTTATACCAGCTGTACATATATAATTATATACAGGAGATTCCCAGGTTATACCAGCTGTACATATATAATTATACACAGGAGATGCCCAAGTTATACCAGCTGTACATATATAATTATATACAGGAGATACCCAGGTTATACCAGCTGTACTTATATAATTATATACAGGAGATTCCCAGGTTATACCAGCTGTACTTATATAATTATATACAGGAGATTCCCAGGTTATACCAGCTGTACATATATAATTATATACAGGAGATACCCAGGTTATACCAGCTGTACATATATAATTATATACAGGAGATGCCCGGGTTATACCAGCTGTACATATATAATTATATACAGGAGATACCCGGGTTATACCAGCTGTACATATATAATTATATACAGGAGATGCCCAGGTTACACCAGCTGTACACATATAATTATATACAGGCGATACCCAGGTTATACCAGCTGTACATATATAATTATATACAGGCGATACCCAGGTTATACCAGCTGTACATATATAATTATATACAGGCGATACCCAGGTTACACCAGCTGTACACATATAATTATATACAGGCGATACCCAGGTTACACCAGCTGTACACATATAATTATATACAGGAGATACCCAGGTTATACCAGCTGTACACATATAATTATATACAGGCGATACCCAGGTTATACCAGCTGTACATATATAATTATATACAGGCGATACCCAGGTTATACCAGCTGTACATATATAATTATATACAGGCGATACCCAGGTTACACCAGCTGTACACATATAATTATATACAGGCGATACCCAGGTTATACCAGCTGTACATATATAATTATATACAGGCGATACCCAGGTTATACCGGCTGTACATATATAATTATATACAGGAGATGCCCAGGTTATTCCAGCTGTACATATGTAATTATATACAGGAGATGCCCAGGTTATTCCAGCTGTACATATGTAATTATATACAGGAGATGCCCAGGTTATACCAGCTGTACACATATAATTATATACAGGCGATACCCAGGTTATACCAGCTGTACATATATAATTATATACAGGAGATGCCCAGGTTATACCAGCTGTACATATATAATATATACAGGAGATACCCAGGTTATACCAGCTGTACATATATAATTATATACAGGAGATACCCAGGTTATACCAGCTGTACATATATAATTATATACAGGAGCTGCCCAGGTTATACCAGCTGTACATATATAATTATATACAGGAGATGCCCAGGTTACACCAGCTGTACACATATAATTATATACAGGCGATACCCAGGTTACACCAGCTGTACACATATAATTATATACAGGCGATACCCAGGTTATACCAGCTGTACATATATAATTATATACAGGAGATGCCCAGGTTATACCAGCTGTACATATATAATTATATACAGGAGATACCCAGGTTATACCGGCTGTACATATATAATTATATACAGGAGATACCCAGGTTATACCAGCTGTACATATATAATTATATACAGGAGATACCCAGGTTATACCGGCTGTACATATATAATTATATACAGGAGATACCCAGGTTATACCAGCTGTACATATATAATTATATACAGGAGATGCCCAGGTTATACCGGCTGTACATATATAATTATATACAGGAGATGCCCAGGTTATACCAGCTGCACATATATAATTATATACAGGAGATACCCAGGTTATACCAGCACGCTCCACAACACTACATACAGATAAAGCCTATGTCATAGCAGATAGCGATGCAGTTGGGATGTGAATGAGCTCCTCATGCAGTATGATGCGGCACCTCTGTGTGTGGTGACCCCATAGGGCGGTTTATGGTGGGAGCTTCTCCTTCCTCTCTGTGATTTATGTTCCTTCTCTCATTTTATGGTTTGGTGAAGCTCCAGTAACAGCAGAGGATTCACAGTGTACAGGAGGAGTATACACCGGGATTGCGGTATCACACAGGAGAGGATTAGATACACGGCTCAGCAGTCAGTATCACAAAGGAGAGGATTAGATACACGGCTCAGCAGTCAGTATCACACAGGATAGGATTAGATACACAGCTCAGCAGTCAGTATCACACAGGAGAGGATTAGATACACGGCTCAGCAGTCAGTATCACACAGGATAGGATTAGATACACAGCTCAGCAGTCAGTATCACACAGGATAGGATTAGATACACGGCTCAGCAGTCAGTATCACACAGGACAGGATTAGATATACAGCTCAGCAGTCAGTATCACACAGGAGAGGATTAGATACACAGCTCAGCAGACAGTATCACACAGGATGGGATTAGATACACGGCTCAGCAGACAGTATCAAACAGGAGAGGATTAGATACACAACTCAGCAGTCAGTATCACACAGGACAGGATTAGATACACGGCTCAGCAGACAGTATCACACAGGACAGGATTAGATATACAGCTCAGCAGACAGTATCACACAGGATAGAATTAGATACA
>JARQOD010000004.1:6154039-6224475 GCA_033576555.1 Oophaga sylvatica
CCATAGACTGGAAACACCTCAAAAGGACCTGTCGTATACTGGGAACACCCCACAAGACCTGACATTTACCGGGAACACCCCACAAGACCTGACATTTACCAGGAACACCACACAAGACTCTCCATAGACTGGAAACACCTCATAAGGACCTGTCATATACTGGGGACACCCCACAAAACCTGCCATTTACCAGGAACACCACACAAGACTCTCCATAGACTGGAAACACCTCATAAGGACCTGTCATATACTGGGGACACCCCACAAAACCTGCCATTTACCAGGAACACCACACAAGACTCTCCATAGACTGGAAACGCCTCACAAGGACCTGTCGTATACTGGGAACACCCCACAAGACCTGACATTTACCGGGAACACCACACAAGACTCTCCATAGACTGGAAACACCTCACAAGGACCGGTCGTATACTGGGAACACCCCACAAGACCTGACATTTACTGGGAACACCACACAAGACTCTCCATAGACTGGAAACACCTCACAAGGACCGGTCGTATACTGGGAAACACCCCACAAGACCTGAAATTTACCGGGAACACCACACAAGACTCTCCATAAACTGGAAACACCTCATAAGGACCGGTCGTATACTGGGGACACCCCACAAAACCTGCCGAATATGGGAAATACCCACAAGACCCGTCGTATAAGGGGAACACCCTACAAGACTTGCCATATACCGGGATCATCCCACAAGAACTGTCGTATACCAGGATCATCCCATAAGACCCGCCGTATACCTTGAACACCCTACAAGACCTGCCGCATACTGGGAACACCCTACAAGAACTGTTGTATACCGGGAACACCTCACAATACCTGTTCTACACCAGTAACACCCCACAAGACCAGCCAAATACAGGGAACACCCCACAAGACCTGCCGTATACCAGGACCACCCTGCAAGGCCAGATGTATACCGGGAACACCTCACAAGACCTGACTTATACCGGGAACCCCAAACAAGATCTGTGGTATACCGGAAACACCCCACAAGACCTGACGTATACCGGGAACATGCCACAAGATCTATGGTATACCGGAAACACCCACAAGACCTGCCGTATACCAGGAACACGCCACAAGATCTATAGTATACCAGAAGCACCCAAGACCCGCCGTATACTGGGAATACCCAACAAGACCTGACGTATACCGGGTACACCTCACAAGATCTGTGGTACAGCGGGAACACCCCACAAGATCTGTGGTATACCAGAAACACCCCAGAAGACCTACCGTATACCAGAAACACCCCACAAGACCCGCCATATACCGGGAAAACCCCACAAGTCCTGCCGTATACCAGGAACACCCCACAAGACCCACCATACACCGGGAACACCCAACAAGACCTGCCGTATACCAGGAACACCCCACAAGACCCACCATACATCGGGAACACCCAACAAGACCTGCCGCATACCAGGAACAGCTCATAAGATCTGTGGTATACTGGGAACACCCCACAAGATCTGTGGTATAGCGGGAACACCCCACAAGATCTGTGGTATACTGGGAACACCTCACAAGATCTGTGGTATAGCGGGAACACCCCACAAGATCTGTAGTATACCAGAAACACCCCAGAAGACCTACCGTATACCAGAAACACCCCACAAGACCCGCCATATACCGGGAAAACCCCACAAGACCTGCCGTATACCAGGAACACCCCACAAGACCCACCATACACCGGGAACACCAAACAAGACCTGCCATATACCAGGAACACCCCACAAGACCCACCATACATAGGGAACACCCAACAAGACCTGCCGTATACCGGGAAACACCCACAAGACCCGCTGTATACTGGGAACACCCCACAAGACCTGCCGTATACAGCAAACACCCACAAGACCTGCCGTATACCGGGAACACCCCTCAAGACCTGCCGTATACCGGGAACACCCCACAAGACCCGCTGTATACTGGGAACACCCCACAAGACCTGCCGTATACAGCAAACACCCCACAAGACCTGCCGTATACCGGGAACACCCCACAAGACCTGCCGTATACCGGGAACACCCCACAAGACCTGCCGTATACCGGGAACACCCCACAAGACCTGCCGTATACCGGGAACACCCCACAAGACCTGCCGTATACAGCAAACACCCCACAAGACCTGCCGTATACTGGGAACACCCCACAAGACCTGCCGTATACTGGAAACACCCCACAAGACCTGCCGTATACCTGGAACACCCCACAAGACCTGCCGTATACCTGGAACACCCCACAAGACCTGCCGTATACTGGGAACACCCCACAAGACCTGCCGTATACCTGGAAACCCCACAAGACCTGCCGTATACCTGGAACACCCCACAAGACCTGCCGTATACTGGGAACACCCCACAAGACCTGCCGTATACCTGGAACACCCCACAAGACCTGCCGTATACCTGGAACACCCCACAAGACCTGCCGTATACCTGGAACACCCCACAAGACCTGCCGTATACCTGGAACACCCCACAAGACCTGCCGTATACCTGGAACACTACATTTTGAAAATATTGTTATCTAGCAAATGTAATTTGTCTCTTGTCGGACGCTCAGCTCCTTTCTCTTCCTCACTTTTCCTACTTCTATCACAACAATCTGTATCACGACATCTTGTAAAGAAATCTGCTCTCGGGGAGACTGTGTCATACTGCTGAGTATAATGTTTAGTTACCATGAGACACAAATCGTTTTTACTGTCTATTTTGATGATTTAATCCTGAAATTCTTCCCCCTCCTAGAAGATTAGTGGATGAGGAGCCGGACCTGCACCGGAGACACAGGTAATCTTACTGCGCGGTAACAGAGGCATAGAGTAATATGATATACTGCAAAATGTCATATACAGCCACATCCCATAAACACCAAAGCTACCGCCACCTCAAGCAACGAACAGGTGCACACAACATTTTACACTGAAACCCGGCACAGCAACATTACTCACATTTTTAGAGATCTGCAATGTTTAAATGAAACCTTGAGAACATATTTACTGAGATCACAAAGTTTATCTACAGAGACAGCAGAAAGCATGTAGGTCACTATACCGCGTCAGATATTCACAGGGGCAGTATTATAGTAGTTATATTCTTGTACATAGGAGCAGTATTATAGTAGTTATATTCTTGTACATAAGAGCAGTATTATAGTAGTTATATTCTTGTATATAGGAGCAGTATTATAGTAGTTATATTCTTGTACATAGGAGCAGTATTATAGTAGTTATATTCTTGTACATAGGAGCAGTATTATAGTAGTTATATTCTTGTATATAGGAGGCAGTATTATAGTAGTTATATTCTTGTACATAGGAGCAGTATTATAGTAGTTATATTCTTGTACATAGGAGCAGTATTATAGTAGTTATATTCTTGTACATAGGAGCAGTATTATAGTAGTTATATTCTTGTATATAGGAGGCAGTATTATAGTAGTTATATTCTTGTACATAGGAGCAGTATTATAGTAGTTTATTCTTGTACATAGGAGCAGTATTATAGTAGTTATATTCTTGTACATAGGAGCAGTATTATAGTAGTTATATTCTTGTACATAGGAGCAGTATTATAGTAGTTATATTCTTGTATATAGGAGGCAGTATTATAGTAGTTATATTCTTGTACATAGGAGCAGTATTATAGTAGTTATATTCTTGTACATAGGGGCAGTATTATAGTAGTTATATTCTTGTACATAGGGGCAGTATTATAGTAGTTATATTCTTGTACATAGGAGCAGTATTATAGTAGTTATATTCTTGTACATAGGAGCAGTATTATAGTAGTTATATTCTTGTACATAGGAGCAGTATTATAGTAGTTATATTCTTGTACATAGGAGCAGTATTATAGTAGTTATATTCTTGTACATAGGAGCAGTATTATTGTAGTTATATTCTTGTACATAGGAGCAGTATTATAGTAGTTATATTCTTGTACATAGGAGCAATATTATAGTAGTTATATTCTTGTACATAGGGGCAGTATTATAGTAGTTATATTCTTGTACATAGGGGCAGTATTATAGTAGTTATATTCTTGTACATAGTGGCAGTATTATAGTAGTTATATTCTTGTATATAGGGGCAGTATTATAGTAGTTATATTCTTGTACATAGGAGCAGTATTATAGTAGTTATATTCTTGTACATAGGGGGCAGTATTATAGTAGTTATAATCTTGCACATAGGAGCAGTATTATAGTAGTTATATTCTTGTATATAGGGGCAGTATTATAGTAGTTATATTCTTGTACATAGGAGCAGTATTATAGTAGTTATATTCTTGTACATAGGAGCAGTATTATAGTAGTTATATTCTTGTACATAGGAGCAGTATTATAGTAGTTATAATCTTGCACATAGGAGCAGTATTATAGTAGTTATATTCTTGTACATAGGAGCAGTATTATAAAAGTTATATCATTGTACATAGTCCCTTTAAACATTCTCTTTGACTACAGTTGCCCTTTAATAATTTTCAGGTCTCGGTCGCCCACGCACAATTTCCTCAAAGAAATAAACTTTCACTAACCGCAGCAGAGTTCGGCTTATGATTCAGTGAAACATGATTATTGCAGTGAGAGATCGGGTGAAGTTTATATAAGTACAATATATGATATTTGTAGACGGATTTGCTAACAGACAGAAATATAAAGGACGTGTATCACAGGGAGCCGGTTCCTCCACACATCTAATCTTTATCATCAATTCATCATTTAGCCGTCGGGCTAGAGGGTTTTCGATTAATTTGGTCCTCGGCGATTATGTAGGGTTATTGTGATATAATATAACGTATTCCAGATAATTAATATAATATGGAAAATAATTTATTCAAAATAGGAAATAAAACAAAACATCACAGTAATATTCTAGACGTCAGATCAGGCTCTGGTGTATGAGGAGACAGACTGCCATTTTGCTCTTCTTCAACATTGATTTGTCAGGGCTTATTTTATACTTTTTGTTTTATTTGTATTTTTTTTTCCTTTCGCTTTTCACCATATGGGATATAAATATTATATTTTATTATTTACGATACCAAACGTGTTATGTTTTTAATTTCATTTACATTTCGTAAAAAAGGGAAGTTTAATTTTTTTTGTATTGTAAAATTACCTATCTCTCATGAAGCCCTGACACAGGCAGAGATGGAGACCTTTAGAAGGCCCTATAATAGCCAAGGCAATGCCATCAGCTCCCCGTTATCATGTTGTGGGGGAAAAGGAGGGTCGATCAGCATTGGAAAGGACAACTTTAATTTACAATTTCCTAAATGCCGCGGTCACAATTGACAACAGCATCTAAGAGATTAGACTGAGATCGGAGCTAGAAGTTAGACTCAGGAGCCGGCTTTACACGAATGTAGAGTGGGCCCCTTAAGTGCTTGACCAAGCTTCATGGGTGTTGCTGTTGGATTAGGGATAGAGAGGCACTAAGACTTTTGAGCCCTATCCTTTGAGAATGATGGATCAGACTATACATGACACCGGGTTTTTGGACTTGCAAAAATGGTGACATGCCAGGTAATGGGTCAAGAAGCTGAAAGACCAGAGATGACTCTTGACTGTTGGTGCCCATAGACTTTAGATAACTCTCTTCCAAACAGATCTCTCACGACTCTCCCCATATACATGAACGTTCTTCTCAGCTTTATCAGCAGGTCTGTGCTTATCCAAAAAATAGCAAGAAACTTGTCAATCAAGGTCAAAAGGGAGAGAAAAGGAAATTGAGGAGCCACCCCCATGACTCTTCTCCCAGTTTCCACTATCTTTTCTTGGCTGCACAGCTACCTTTCACAATAACCCATGGCTTTTTGTAATGGGGAGCCATTACCTGCTCATGCTCTGGTGAATAAATAATGTCTATGCGCTATAAATCCTCTACCGAAAGAATGTGAAGAGGCTTGGATAAGTTTCTAACTCATATGACAAATACAACTAAGTCAGAAGTCATTTCTGGTCTTTCCCTTTAAAACTGTTCTGTGGAGGTCCTTCTCCCCCAAAAAAAAAGAAAAGCCATAAAAATGCTAATGGATAAAACATCTACACAACGTTCTATACTTTTAGTGATATAGAATGATTCGTTATATCATTAACTATTAAGGAGAAGCAACTACCACTGGTAAAGAAGTGTCCGCGGACCAAATGAAGATCTAAGAAGGCTGTCGATCACCCAACAAATGGGCTAAACTCCAGTTTGAAGGGCTAAAACATAATCGTTCTCGGCAGGCCATGTGTAAACAGAGCTCGCGCTGTCGAGAACCCTAAGAGCCTATGTGCGCTGAATGATCTAGTACTGATCGTTCAGTACACATCTGAAGTGTGATCTGCCTGTGTGACCAGGCTAAGCGATGGCCAACCATGTTGCCGGTCGGTCCTCATTAAGTGCTGCCGCTTGGCCAGTTTAACTGGACCTTAAAAGTGTAGATTCTAGGATATCTGTCAACCCCAGAATGAAGCAATCTGCCCTGCCTGGTTTCTCTTAGGGAACAAATACATATTAGGTAAAACTCATGGCTTCAACCATGACGAAAGGTTTGGTAGAAAGATCGGTAGTGTGTTTTGACTCCATGCCAATCAACGAACATTCGTAATTGTTCTAAACACCAGTTGGGCATCTCTTTTGGAAGATGATCAGCAACGGCAGCTTAATCGGATGAAAATCATCCAATACTGGCTGATGTCGACTGTGATGTGTTTGGGGTCTTCGAACAATGGTCATTCATAGACCCATTTTCATCATATGTTTACGGGAACTCTTCACTTTGTGATGCTGGATCAGATCAGAGCTTGAGAGTTACCCGTCATCGCCTTCATTAGAACCCAATATAGTAAAATGGAGATGGAAAAAATAAATCCTTTTTTAAGCTTGGCATACACATGAGGGAACGCTTGTATCGAAGTTTTTGCCCGGCACAGCCGAGAGTCAATGTGATGTCGTTGGGCAGAAGGTAGACAGCAATTTCCAGGTCACATTGGCATGAAAACTAATGGAACCAGACATTGATCTTCCCTGACATTGGAATAGAGCATGGATGAACCCCTACACACCAGTTGGTTGGCCAGTCCCACCATAATCGACAGGTTCCTGTGGCTAGTATCTAATAAAATAAAATCTGAGATTGGATTTTCACCAACAATGTTTGGACCTTCCATGGAGGCCTTTAGGTTCTGGTCATATAAGTGTTTTTAAATCCATAGTTTTCTTCTATCAAAGGAGAACAGTGACAAACTTAGAGGAGTATTCAAGCAGCTGACAGCACTCGGGAGTTAGCACGGATGCACGTTCAGGCGTTCAAGGATCCAAATGAACAACAGTCCAACGAAAAAATAGGAACAGCATCCAATCCAGGTGAAGTATAACAAGTCTTTATTCAGCCACCATAAAATACGACGTTTCGGCCATTTTCAGGCCTTTATCAACTTAGAGGAGTGTCGGATCCTTGACATGTTGTAAACCAATGACGCCCAATGGATCTCACTGACTTTAATGGGCTTCGTCAGAGTATTCTAACATTTTACAAGAAAAGCTAGCCTGGCATGCTGACTAAAGCATCGGAAGTAGATGCAAACTGAGACCTAACTGACCCTAACACACAGCACTTTCATGGGTACAGACGTATAGACTGTCATTGTTCTCGGCAGCTTTCTTAAAGAGAACCTGTCCCTCGGTTCATGTTAGTTTCCTAGGTACTCTTGCTCCGGATTATTGGTCAATATAAATACGGCCCAAGCCTAGTAAACAATAAAACTGTGCTTTTCTATAGATCTTCCAACAATAATCACATCACAATAAACTGAACCGTTCAGTGATAAGTAACTCATTTGTAGATTTTTTTTCCATAGAAAATGGGTTTGTCAGGCCTATGAAACCGATTGAGAAATTCTCACATCATAGAATGGATCTCCAGTTCAGGATCCTAATCAGGGAGAGTTCATTTGGGTAATGGGTGAAGCCAGATCTTCTTAAATTGTCTCATGTTCTCCTTCCTTTACTGCCAAATGGAGGATCCAAGAGTGAGAGTTAACCATGGTCCTTAAAATCTCCGACCCTACAAAATCATGATCATGGCTGACCATCAATCTCCAGTCTGACCAAGCAAGAGAATTAAAAAGGTTTGGCTTAAGGTTATATTTATTGTCTACTCTTTTTTTTACTTCCTATGCCACCCATGTTTTGAGACCATGTAAGCTATTATAGGTGGGAATATCAAAGAGGGCTTTGAATTTTTGCTGACCATGAGTATCGGGTGGCCGGGAGGAAAAACTACGGGCAAATAAGGCTTCAAGCCAATAGAGATCTAAGTAGTATTACCACCTTCAGATTATACCACAAGTCCTCATGGGCCTTTATAAACCTCGCCAGATCTCATACCACAAATAATTTTCACAGACAAACCATTTTTTTTCAGTTTCATTAATCATTATATCGCTGACATAATGGAGCTATAAATCTATCGCATAAATTTCATGACACATAAAAAAACCTAAAGAGCCCAATTATAAAAGGAAGTTGAGGTTTTTTTCGAGTTTCGAAGACTCGTCATGACTAATTCAAAACACAATAATAAAATAAAACCCGAGATTTTCTTATCCACCGTTGAGTTTGAATAAAAGCACATCTGGAAATTTTCACCAACAACGGTTTGGACCTTCCATGGAGGTCCACCACCACTGGGCTTTTCTATCTGAACTACGCGAAAGGGAGTCCTTGAGACTCATTATGTGATGGGTTTGGGGGCAATATTAGCTTTATCAAGGAGAACAAACTGCTGAATATTGATTTAGACATGGTGGACTATTGATTGGACCAGTTATAGACAGGGTAAAAATAAATCAATGAAGGAACATGCCTACAGAACGACCTCCGATAGAAGAGGTTCTTCCTCGTAAACCTGGGAATTAGTACTCTTCTCATTTCAGCCTCCATGGATCATCATAGTATAAATAATTATTATCGGACTTGGGCACTTGGTGTTCACCTAACAAAATTGTGTTGTGGATCTACCCTATGGCTCCTACAATTATTTTGTCAGAATATATGTTCATTGAAGCCTCTCTTTGTCCTCCAGTAGCCAAGTCCAGCCTCTGGTAGCAATCATGATTTGTCGACCTGTTAGGTCCATTAAGGAACAAACACTCTGATTTGGAGAGAATGGATTTGCCCTGGAGGACTCATCGTAACGCTTTATTTCTCCTGTGGTGGTGATAACAGATTCCATCACAGAGATGGTAAAAAGGGGACGTGCTCTTTAAATTTCTATGGCCTAGGTATCAGGGGGAGAATTTTGGATGGTGGTGACATCCTTGGGCCATGAGAAAAAGGGTATGGAGAAATGTTAATGAGCTGATTGTGATTGCCCATCAAGGTCACGGACCTCACGGTGGACACTGCTGATGTAAGTATAGGCCCATGATCTGTATGAAGAGCTTTATATGGCTATGTGTGTGCACCCAGATAAGGCTTGTTCTACTAATAGATCTTCAGTCACGGGTCCTGACTTTAACAAGTTCTTCAATATCTCGACCAATCTTATGTTTGCTCATCGTCTGGAGATTCGTGACATGGTCGGTAAATATTATCCTGTGCTTGTGAGTTTGTTTGCTTGCCTTAATGTTTCATCTACAGTTGGTCTGCGTGACACATAGACATTGTTTTTGGGTATTTAATAAGCAGAATGGGCACCGGGGATATCAAAAGTTACTTTTTTTCTTACAGCAAAAAACATTTGCTACCCAAATCAATGCACAAACTTCTCAGGCTTGCCGACATATAGCAACGAGATACTTTATCCAAGAGGGCAGATAGTTCTACCTAATCTCATCTCTATGGTCCAACCCAAAAATGCACATGACATAGAGGCACCGTGTGGCCAACACTGTTAAAGTGCATGTACAACTTAGATTTCGACCATAATCTCCTTACTCTCCATACACGGGGAGAGTGAAGTCAGTGGTGGTGGGTTTTCTCCTGGGACTAAAAAAGGGATTTTTATTGAAATTCATCATGCCCAATCCTTATTTTCAGCATCTGGTGGGTGAAAGTGAGAAAGCCCCCATGTACATTAGATGGTCGGTCGGTCCTACAGAAATAGGCAGGTTCAGCTTGCTGTCTATTGAGGCCTTCATGGGGAGCACTGTGTGACTACCACTCTGAGTTCTGCGAGGACGGTACATGTTCCCTCTTTGGTGTTTTTTTGCATCCTTGAGTTCTGCCTTCTCGGGATTTGTACTAGACTTTACATAGTGCATCACTTTATCCTTTACAGATTTTGTGGTGCTAAGCAGGAGGAACCTCCAACTAGGAGACCAGACATTTATGGTATACACTGACCACAAAGCATGTTTTTGAAGTTTCCCTGTCAACATACGCATACCCCTCCAATATCTTTCATTCCCGCTTCAAGGAACAAATCTGCCAGAAGTTTCTGGTTTCTGGAAGGTCTAAGGAGGATTCAACAGTACATGGAAGACTTGACAACTCCTTCAGGAATTCTCCCCTTTTTCCAGGACTCTCCAGGATGTTCTGGAGGAGTTGACAACTATAATATACTGTTGATGAACTACACATCCCAGGTATTTTTACACGCAAAAATTTCTTCCTACAGAGATGATCGATGATACAAGTCCATCAGCGTTCTTTTAGAGGCCATTCTACATAGTTCGATCCAAACTGTACCAGTGAGTCCGTTTCCAATTAGTTCTTGTACTGTCGGCAGCACACCACCCGTTTACACAAGCAACATTATTTTTCGGGCCACATGTGGTTAGCTGATGAACAAGGTTTGCTTGCTTTTCGCCTGATTGCTGCCATGTTTACACAGCCCAATGCTTGGGAACATGAGTTTGACTAATTATTGACCCTCGTAAAAGGACTTTGATGACACGTCTGTAAATTTCATTACAACCTTCAGGACATTTACCGGTTTACAAGTTTTTTCATGCCACCGTTTTTGTGATTATCAGATCAGCCGTCTTTCCTACAGGCCTTTCCGTCCAGAAAAGGGGAAGAGCATCCGCAATTTTGGTCACCTTAAGACCCACATACACCTTAGACCAAAGTCATCCAAACTGTTGGCAGCCCCTAAATCTACTGAAAATGTAATGTGTTTAGGGTCCTCCTGACTCTCCAGTCCAGAAGGGTAAGTCACGTGGAATTTCCGATGGCCGACAGTACTCTTCTCTGGGAGATAACCCACCACCAGAGGAACCTGGCAGCAACGCTCTCATCGAGAACACAGAAGAGGAGCCGAGTATTCCTGTGTATGGGGTTGTCCGTAGACATAGATGTCAGACGATCAACTATCTAATGTATAAGCGGACTTTTCTCCACACCACTTTTTTTGTATTTGCCAGTGCATAGATTTGCCCTGGTGGCCTTCAGAAGAGAAAGGGGACATTAAACCCATAATTCTTTTCACAATATGTCGACAAGAACTTATCTAGGGCCAGACAAAGTCCACAAAGAAAGTCTTGGACTCATTCGGATAAGTAGAGTCTAATAGATAGGTTCATTCCTGAATTAGTGGAAAAGGGTCCCAAAAAACAGAAGTCCTCCATAACAAAGGCCTCCTCTAATCCCTTCAGGACCAAACCCTTCTGAACAAACAATCCAAAGTTCTTGATCATTGGGCGGGCGGCACCCTGAGGGACAGATCCCGGCACCATCATGGGTTCATGTCTTGCTCCCTAACCCTTCACATCGCATGTGGCCAAGATACCAGACGTAAATATTGCTGTATCTTACGCTTCAAGGAGTTTCAGCGACCCCATGCTGGAAAACCTGGGTTACGTCAGTGTCATCTTCACATGAATCCTCAGGAGGTCCTTTGTGTCAGAAGTGAACTTGACGATTCTTACTATAAATGAATTTACTGAGGCGGCAGATTCTTTTCTGGTGAACTATAATTTTCTGTTTTTAGAATGTTTTATTATTACTAACAGAAGATTTATTGTATTTTTATAGTCAATGGTAAGGGATCCCCCAGGCTGCCTTCTCGAGAAGCGAATTTCCAGCCCGTAGTGCCAATATAAACGCTTCGTGACTGAGTCAAGATTTCTTCAGGAAATAAGTTACTTCTTATATCTAGAACCACTGGAAATTGTGGTACTGGAAAATCGTCAGAACCTAATCAGTCACCTGACCTCTGCAGACAATCACTGGCCTCAATCAAATGCAGCTGAGACCAGAGATTGGCTGCAGTAGTCAGTCCACTGATGGACAGGACGTCAACAAATCCGGTGAGAACAGGATAATGGAAATGGATACAAGGGTGAAGTATGGCCAACGTCTTCATTTTAGAACATTCCTTCCCTTTGGTTTATTTTGACCCCCGCCCCAACCCTCTAAATGATAAAATGCTAGCTTCCTGTGGCCACCACCAGAGGGAGCTGCAGACTAAGTTATCATTGAATGCAATATGTAAACTCCATGCAGGGAGCTCCCCCTAGTGGTGGCTGCAGACAGGATCTTATCATGTATCTCTGTATACAGGGAGCTCCCCCTAGTGGTGGCTGCAGACAGGATCTTATCATGTATCTCTGTATACAGGGAGCTCCCCCTAGTGGTGGCTACAGACAGATCTTATCATGTATCTTTGTATACAGGGAGCTCCCCCTAGTGGTGGCTGCAGACAGACTCTTATCATGTATCTCTGTATACAGGGAGCTCCCTCTAGTGGTGGCTGCAGACAGGATCTTATCATGTATCTCTGTATACAGGGAGCTCCCCCTAGTGGTGGCTACAGACAGATCTTATCATGTATCTCTGTATACAGGGAGCTCCCCCTAGTGGTGACTGCAGACAGGATCTTATCATGTATCTCTGTATACAGGGAGCTCCCCCTAGTGGTGGCTGCAGACAGGATCTTATCATGTACCTCTGTATACAAGGAGCTTCCCCTACTGGTGAGTGCAGACAGGATCTTATCATGTATCTCTGTATAAAGGGAGCTCCCCCTAGTGGTGGCTGCAGACAGTATCTTATCATGTATCTCTGTATACAGGGAGCTCCCCTAGTGGTGACTGCAGACAGGATGTTATCATGTATCTCTGTATACAGGGAGCTCCCCCTAGTGGTGGCTGCAGAGAGAATCTTATCATGTATCTCTGTATACAGGGAGCTCCCCCTAGTGGTGGCTGCAGACAGGATCTTATCATGTATCTCTGTATACAGGGAGCTCCACCTAGTGGTGGCTGTAGACAGGATCTTATCATGTATCTCTGTATAAAGGGAGCTCCCCCTAGTGGTGACTGCAGACAGGATCTTATCATGTATCTCTGTATACAGGGAGCTCCCCCTAGTGGTGGCTGCAGACAGGATCTTATCATGTACCTCTGTATACAAGGAGCTTCCCCTACTGGTGAGTGCAGACAGGATCTTATCATGTATCTCTGTATAAAGGGAGCTCCCCCTAGTGGTGGCTGCAGACAGGATCTTATCATGTATCTCTGTATACAGGGAGCTCCCCCTAGTGGTGACTGCAGACAGGATCTTATCATGTATCTCTGTATACAGGGAGCTCCCCCTAGTGGTGGCTGCAGAGAGAATCTTATCATGTATCTCTGTATACAGGGAGCTCCCCCTAGTGGTGGATGTAGACAGGATCTTATCATGTATCTCTGTATACAGGGAGCTCCCCCTAGTGGTGACTGCAGACAGGATCTTATCATGTATCTTTGTATACAGGGAGCTCCCCCTAGTGGTGGCTGCAGACAGGATCTTATCATGTATCTCTATATACAGGGAGCTCCCCCTAGTGGTGGCTGCAGACAGGATCTTATCATGTATCTCTGTATACAGGGAGCTCCCCTAGTAGTGACTGCAGACAGTATCTTATCATGTATCTCTGTATACAGGGAACTCCCCCTAGTGGTGGCTGCAGACAGGATCTTATTATGTATCTCTGTATACAGGGAGCTCCCCCTAGTGGTGGCTGCAGACAGGATCTTATCATGTATCTCTGTATACAGGGAGCTCCCCCTAGTGGTGGCTGCAGACAGGATCTTATCATGTATCTCTGTATACAGGGAGCTCCCCCTAGTGGTGGCTGCAGACAGGATCTTATCATGTATCTCTGTATACAGGGGGCTCCCCCTAGTGGTGGCTGCAGACAGGATCTTATCATGTATCTCTGTATACAGGGGGCTCCCCCTAGTGGTGACTGCAGACAGGATCTTATCATGTATCTCTGTATACAGGGGGCTCCCCCTAGTGGTGACTGCAGACAGGATCTTATCATGTATCTCTGTATACAGGGGGCTCCCCCTAGTGGTGACTGCAGACAGGATCTTATCATGTATCTCTGTATACAGGGAGCTCCCCCTAGTGGTGGCTGCAGACAGGATCTTATCATGTACCTCTGTATACAGGGAGCTTCCCCTACTGGTGAGTGCAGACAGGATCTTATCATGTATCTCTGTATAAAGGGAGCTCCCCCTAGTGGTGGCTGCAGACAGGATCTTATCATGTATCTCTGTATACAGGGAGCTCCCCCTAGTGGTGACTGCAGACAGGATCTTATCATGTATCTCTGTATACAGGGAGCTCCCCCTAGTGGTGGCTGCAGAGAGAATCTTATCATGTATCTCTGTATACAGGGAGCTCCCCCTAGTGGTGGCTGCAGACAGGATCTTATCATGTATCTCTGTATACAGGGAGCTCCACCTAGTGGTGGTGTAGACAGGATCTTATCATGTATCTCTGTATAAAGGGAGCTCCCCCTAGTGGTGGCTGCAGACAGGATCTTATCATGTATCTCTGTATACAGGGAGCTCCCCCTAGTGGTGGCTGCAGACAGGATCTTATCATGTATCTCTGTATACAGGGAGCTCCCCCTAGTGGTGGCTGTAGACAGGATCTTATCATGTATCTCTGTATACAGGGAGCTCCCCCTAGTGGTGACTGCAGACAGGATCTTATCATGTATCTTTGTATACAGGGAGCTCCCCCTAGTGGTGGCTGCAGACAGGATCTTATCATGTATCTCTATATACAGGGAGCTCCCCCTAGTGGTGGCTGCAGACAGGACCTTATCATGTATCTCTGTATACAGGGAGCTCCCCCTAGTGGTGGCTGCAGACAGGATCTTATCATGTATCTCTGTATACAGGGAACTCCCCCTAGTGGTGGCTGCAGACAGGATCTTATTATGTATCTCTGTATACAGGGAGCTCCCCCTAGTGGTGGCTGCAGACAGGATCTTATCATGTATCTCTGTATACAGGGAGCTCCCCCTAGTGGTGGCTGCAGACAGGATCTTATCATGTATCTCTGTATACAGGGAGCTCCCCCTAGTGGTGGCTGCAGACAGGATCTTATCATGTATCTCTGTATACAGGGGGCTCCCCCTAGTGGTGGCTGCAGACAGGATCTTATCATGTATCTCTGTATACAGGGGGCTCCCCCTAGTGGTGACTGCAGACAGGATCTTATCATGTATCTCTGTATACAGGGGGCTCCCCCTAGTGGTGACTGCAGACAGGATCTTATCATGTATCTCTGTATACAGGGGGCTCCCCCTAGTGGTGACTGCAGACAGGATCTTATCATGTATCTCTGTATACAGGGAGCTCCCCCTAGTGGTGGCTGCAGACAGGATCTTATCATGTACCTCTGTATACAGGGAGCTTCCCCTACTGGTGAGTGCAGACAGGATCTTATCATGTATCTCTGTATAAAGGGAGCTCCCCCTAGTGGTGGCTGCAGACAGGATCTTATCATGTATCTCTGTATACAGGGAGCTCCCCCTAGTGGTGACTGCAGACAGGATCTTATCATGTATCTCTGTATACAGGGAGCTCCCCCTAGTGGTGGCTGCAGAGAGAATCTTATCATGTATCTCTGTATACAGGGAGCTCCCCCTAGTGGTGGCTGCAGACAGGATCTTATCATGTATCTCTGTATACAGGAGCTCCACCTAGTGGTGGTGTAGACAGGATCTTATCATGTATCTCTGTATAAAGGGAGCTCCCCCTAGTGGTGGCTGCAGACAGGATCTTATCATGTATCTCTGTATACAGGGAGCTCCCCCTAGTGGTGGCTGCAGACAGGATCTTATCATGTATCTCTGTATACAGGGAGCTCCCCCTAGTGGTGGCTGTAGACAGGATCTTATCATGTATCTCTGTATACAGGGAGCTCCCCCTAGTGGTGACTGCAGACAGGATCTTATCATGTATCTTTGTATACAGGGAGCTCCCCCTAGTGGTGGCTGCAGACAGGATCTTATCATGTATCTCTATATACAGGGAGCTCCCCCTAGTGGTGGCTGCAGACAGGACCTTATCATGTATCTCTGTATACAGGGAGCTCCCCCTAGTGGTGGCTGCAGACAGGATCTTATCATGTATCTCTGTATACAGGGAGCTCCCCTAGTGGTGGCTGCAGACAGGATCTTATCATGTATCTCTGTATACAGGGAGCTCCCCCTAGTGGTGGCTGCAGACAGGATCTTATCATGTATCTCTGTATACAGGGAGCTCCCCCTAGTGGTGGCTGTAGACAGGATCTTATCATGTATCTCTGTATACAGGGAGCTCCCCCTAGTGGTGACTGCAGACAGGATCTTATCATGTATCTTTGTATACAGGGAGCTCCCCCTAGTGGTGGCTGCAGACAGGATCTTATCATGTATCTCTATATACAGGGAGCTCCCCTAGTGGTGGCTGCAGACATGATCTTATCATGTATCTCTGTATACAGGGAGCTCCCCCTAGTAGTGACTGCAGACAGTATCTTATCATGTATCTCTGTATACAGGGAACTCCCCCTAGTGGTGGCTGCAGACAGGATCTTATCATGTATCTCTGTATACAGGGAGCTCCCCCTAGTGGTGGCTGCAGACAGGACCTTATCATGTATCTCTGTATACAGGGAGCTCCCCCTAGTGGTGGCTGCAGACAGGATCTTATCATGTATCTCTGTATACAGGGAGCTCCCCCTAGTGGTGGCTGCAGACAGGATCTTATCATGTATCTCTGTATACAGGGAGCTCCCCCTAGTGGTGGCTGCAGACAGGATCTTATCATGTATCTCTGTATACAGGGAGCTCCCCCTAGTGGTGGCTGCAGACAGGATCTTATCATGTATCTCTGTATACAGGGAGCTCCCCCTAGTGGTGGCTGCAGACAGGATCTTATCATGTATCTCTGTATACAGGGAGCTCCCCCTAGTGGTGGCTGCAGACAGGATCTTATCATGTATCTCTGTATACAGGGAGCTCCCCCTAGTGGTGGCTGCAGACAGGATCTTATCATGTATCTCTGTATAAAGGGAGCTCCCCCTAGTGGTGGCTGCAGACAGGATCTTATCATGTATCTCTGTATACAGGGGGCTCCCCCTAGTGGTGACTGCAGACAGGATCTTATCATGTATCTCTGTATACAGGGGGCTCCCCCTAGTGGTGACTGCAGACAGGATCTTATCATGTATCTCTGTATACAGGGAGCTCCCCCTAGTGGTGGCTGCAGACAGGATCTTATCATGTACCTCTGTATACAGGGAGCTTCCCCTACTGGTGAGTGCAGACAGGATCTTATCATGTATCTCTGTATAAAGGGAGCTCCCCCTAGTGGTGGCTGCAGACAGGATCTTATCATGTATCTCTGTATACAGGGAGCTCCCCCTAGTGGTGACTGCAGACAGGATCTTATCATGTATCTCTGTATACAGGGAGCTCCCCCTAGTGGTGGCTGCAGAGAGAATCTTATCATGTATCTCTGTATACAGGGAGCTCCCCCTAGTGGTGGCTGCAGACAGGATCTTATCATGTATCTCTGTATACAGGGAGCTCCACCTAGTGGTGGTGTAGACAGGATCTTATCATGTATCTCTGTATAAAGGGAGCTCCCCCTAGTGGTGGCTGCAGACAGGATCTTATCATGTATCTCTGTATACAGGGAGCTCCCCCTAGTGGTGGCTGCAGACAGGATCTTATCATGTATCTCTGTATACAGGGAGCTCCCCCTAGTGGTGGCTGTAGACAGGATCTTATCATGTATCTCTGTATACAGGGAGCTCCCCCTAGTGGTGACTGCAGACAGGATCTTATCATGTATCTTTGTATACAGGGAGCTCCCCCTAGTGGTGGCTGCAGACAGGATCTTATCATGTATCTCTATATACAGGGAGCTCCCCCTAGTGGTGGCTGCAGACAGGACCTTATCATGTATCTCTGTATACAGGGAGCTCCCCCTAGTGGTGGCTGCAGACAGGATCTTATCATGTATCTCTGTATACAGGGAGCTCCCCCTAGTGGTGGCTGCAGACAGGATCTTATCATGTATCTCTGTATACAGGGAGCTCCCCCTAGTGGTGGCTGCAGACAGGATCTTATCATGTATCTCTGTATACAGGGAGCTCCCCCTAGTGGTGGCTGTAGACAGGATCTTATCATGTATCTCTGTATACAGGGAGCTCCCCCTAGTGGTGACTGCAGACAGGATCTTATCATGTATCTTTGTATACAGGGAGCTCCCCCTAGTGGTGGCTGCAGACAGGATCTTATCATGTATCTCTATATACAGGGAGCTCCCCCTAGTGGTGGCTGCAGACATGATCTTATCATGTATCTCTGTATACAGGGAGCTCCCCCTAGTAGTGACTGCAGACAGTATCTTATCATGTATCTCTGTATACAGGGAACTCCCCCTAGTGGTGGCTGCAGACAGGATCTTATCATGTATCTCTGTATACAGGGAGCTCCCCCTAGTGGTGGCTGCAGACAGGACCTTATCATGTATCTCTGTATACAGGGAGCTCCCCCTAGTGGTGGCTGCAGACAGGATCTTATCATGTATCTCTGTATACAGGGAGCTCCCCCTAGTGGTGACTGCAGACAGGATCTTATCATGTATCTCTGTATACAGGGAGCTCCCCCTAGTGGTGACTGCAGACAGGATCTTATCATGTATCTCTGTATACAGGGAGCTCCCCCTAGTGGTGGCTGCAGACAGGATCTTATCATGTATCTCTATATACAGGGAGCTCCCCCTAGTGGTGGCTGCAGACAGAATCTTATCATGTATCTCTGTATACAGGGAGCTCCCCCTAGTGGTGGCTGCAGACAGGATCTTATCATGTATCTCTGTATACAGGGAGCTCCCCTAGTGGTGACTGCAGACAGGATCTTATCATGTATCTCTGTATACAGGGAGCTCCCCCTAGTGGTGACTGCAGACAGGATCTTATCATGTATCTCTGTATACAGGGAGCTCCCCTAGTGGTGGCTGCAGACAGGATCTTACCATGTATCTCTATATACAGGGAGCTCCCCCTAGTGGTGGCTGCAGACAGGATCTTACCATGTATCTCTATATACAGGGAGCTCCCCCTAGTGGTGGCTGCAGACAGGATCTTATCATGTATCTCTGTATACAGGAGCTCCCCTAGTGGTGACTGCAGACAGGATCTTATCATGTATCTCTGTATACAGGGAGCTCCCCCTAGTGGTGGCTGCAGACAGGATCTTATCATGTATCTCTGTATACAGGGGGCTCCCCCTAGTGGTGGCTGCATGATACATTATGACTCTCGTTGACTCCTGATCTTTACACATAACAGATATACATATATACCATCCTCATCGGCGTCAGATGCTGAGTGACTGCTCGCTCGGTGGACGCCTCCTGGGTGTGTCACCGTCATTTATATTGATGCTGGCCGTGGCGTTGAAAGCGCGGTGTAATTCCCGAGGAGTCACGTGACGGTAATAATATCTGGGCGCGCGGCGAGGAATGTATCATTCAGAGGATAAAGCTGCATCGTACATTGCTGAGGGCCATGATGCTACAGGAAGGACTTGTCTGGTCAGGCTGGTGACTATACCACCGCACAAACAAAGGGGAAGAGGAAAGAGAACAGAATGGGCGTCCACGCACACAAGCCGGCGCTATTTTTCTACTGCTCCAATGAGTTTGAAACTTAAAAAAAAAAGTTTTGATTTAAAAAAAAATGAAAATCGGCTTCCGTTTGAGGTACGCAGCTCTCACGCAGAATCCTGCGTCTCCACAGTGACAGACAACGAGTCCTGTGTTCGGTCTGATTCTGCCGTTATGAGCTACAAGGTCGGCCTTAAAGGGGTGCTCCCACCTATGGGGTATGCCATAACCGTCTGACAGGTAGGGGGCGCCCTCTGGCAGAAATGACCAATTTCTTGGGCTCCCGTTGAAGCGATCGTAGAGCTGCTTGCGCGGCCACGTCTCCATTTCTGACCACCTGCGCCGAGACCACAGTGGTCCTAGGGGGTGGGACCGAGATGTATGTGACATTAATATCATGTCCTACCCAATCTGTGCTCAGGAGGGCGCTACTGTTGTTAGACTACGGTCTGTACATAGCTGATGTTCTATCACTGTGTGGCGGAATTATTAGAGTACCGTTTGGCGGCATTTTCTTGGTGTTGTAGAAGCACTGTATTGTATGTCATTTTCTAGTGCATGGCGGCAGGAGTGGTGCTGTACGGTGATGATATTTCAGCACTTTTTGACACTTCTACATAGACACTATGCCGTATATTATTTTTGTAAGATATGAGGGCAGCAGAAGCACTGTATGGCGGATTTATTCGAGCACGGTTTGGTAGATATTATTTGGCACTGCTATATAGGCACTGTGCAGTAGAATATTTTTCAGTGTATGGCCATAGCAGAAACACTGCATGACGGTATTATTTGAGCACCATTTGATAGTATTTACTAAGCGTTGTTTGCCACAGCTATATAGGCACAGTACAGTATATTATTTTTTCAATGAATGGCGGTATTTTTTCAGGACTGTTTGGTGGGATTTCTATAGACGTTCATACATAAGCACCATGTTGTATAATATTTTTGCAGTGTATGGCGGTATGATTTCAGCACTGTTTGATGCTATTTTTTTAGTCTTTGTGTGATACTGCAAAAAATAATATCCAGCACAGTATTTTGGTAGCAGATGCGCTGTATGGCAGTATTATTTAGGCAGCTGTATAACAGTATTATTGGGTGACCCTATGGCGGTATTATTTAGTACTATATGGCAATTTATGATACGGTTATTTGTTTAAATTCAGTGTGAACAAAGGGAGAAACACGCAGGGTAAGGACAGCCTTATTTATAGTCTCCCATCTCTTTTGACCCAGGTGGGGTCCTAAAAAAAAAGTAACCACTGCTAGTGACAATAAATGATGTGAACCAGTCTGAACAAGCAAAGCTGCAGTGTAAAGCATGGAACAACAACCTGAGCGCTTCATGTTTTTAGCCTGAATCAGACGTGATCCCGGACTCAGCAATGATTCAGGGGAAGCGCCGATTCTGCGGAGTCCGACGAGGGAAGGTGCGGGATCTCTGCCGATTCCAGCATTTCTCTCATTCTATAGGAATGTGCTGGCAGTGAGGGCCACAATCCAAAATATGGGTCACTGCCCACCGTAAGACCAGCACAAGCCTCTCCTGAAATCCTCTGTGCTGCTGTAGACCATGCTCAGTCTGCATCACCTTCATCACATCATGATAGGCCCTCGTCTCAGGCACCCGTCTCCTCACTGTCATCAGATTACTGAAATCCTCTGTGCTGCTGGAAATCCTATTTTCCTGATGTTGTGATCTCCATGCTCCTCCTCACGTCTTGTCACAGGTGGCCCTGTCCTCTGTAGAACCTCACAAGACTCGCACACTGGTCTCCTGAAATCCTCTGTGCTGCTGTAGGCCACACTAATAACCCTGAAGTTCTCCATCTTCCTTCTCATATGATGTGTCACCGTCTTCCCCGACATCGCTGCTCCCCTGAAACACTCTGTGCTGCTGTGTTTCCATTCACTCATGGTCTATATACCCTGACCAGTCACCCCAGTATAAAATGTGAGAAAACCAGTGACACCACCCACTTGCAATGCCCCTTATCTCATAAGCCCCTTGTTCCAGAGCGAGGACCCCATAGTGGCCAGATGGTATTTTTTATGGTGGAGACCACTCAGGACATCTTCCGTACCCCGGTATGATACATGGCGGCGCAGGGCCGAAAGGTCATGGGGAAGAATGCAGGACCGGTCTGTGGAATGTGCAGCCCCCTGAAGCCCCCTTATCTTTTTCCAAGGAGGATTAAAAAACAAAAATTGTGGCCACCAGGATTATCACCCAGCTTTCCGCACACCCCAAGTGTCCACAAGAACCACCTGCTTTAATATTCTGTGTGCCGTTTATTACTGGTTGTTACTGATTATTATACGTTTACTGGATTTTATACGTTGAGCCGGAAGCTATAAATGCCGCGATGTAAAGAGACGGGGGGGGCGGAAATTCACAGGAGTCACTTACACCCACTACTCACCTAATGGACGGGTAATCCCTAAAATAGGCCCCAGCGCTAATTACGGCTAATGCTTTAAGGAAATGTCTTACAGAGGACCTGCCACTTAACATAAATATATGATTTTCTTTTTTTTCCCTGGTGTAATTGCCGCTGTTCTCCTGAATCCGGCGATGTTTTTCTTTTGTTCCTGCGCCTCTCCGTTCCCGAGATATGGCCCTTTGTTCTATGGATGTAAATGCAGCCTCTCTAGCCAATGGGGTGTGGTTCCTAAAATCACGCCCACAAAAAAGTGCTCAGGATCACTCCCACTTAGTAAAAAGACTTGATTTATGCTCAGGGAATAATGGGCCATATCTCCGGAAAGGAAAGGCGCAGAAACAAAAGAAAAACAACCCCGGATTCAGGAGAACAGCGGCATTTACACCAGGTAAAAAAAAGTACATATTTATGCCTAGTGATAGATTCCCTTTAAGAACATCCAACATTCTGAGCCGATTAGTTTTCCTAGACGATCTTATGATCCATAGTTATCCTTAATGTATACATAACATGCAGTGAGCTCCCTCTAGTAGTGACTGCAGGAAGCCAGAAATTTACCAAATCAGTGGTCACAATTGCAATGACAGGCCAGACAGTCCTACACACAACACCACAATGTGTGAATAAACCCTTAAATTATAGCAGAGTTGCAATACCATACACAATCTGAGGATGGGGTGGTGCTGTTTTTGAAGAACAAACTTTTTTTTCAAATTATGGACATCCCCTTTAAGAATTAATAAGTAGTTGCCAAGCCTACAGGGAAGCTATTGATAAATTATATGCATTACGATTTAAAGTAAAAGTGTGAACCCCCATCACATCAGGAAACAATCTATATGCTGATGTCTAACTGGAAACCATCAACAAGTTGCTGTAGACAAATCGGCCATTCTTATTGTGTGTGCCTAGTTTGGACTTTGAAGGCACCATGATCTTCTCCTGTCAATATCTCCTGGGCATGAAAGTCTCTCAGTAGAATTTATATTCAGTGGTAAGCTCAATAAAAAGCAGTGTAGCCTACTTGCTGATGGTTTCCAGATATCAACAATACTATTTCCTTTTTACACCACAGAGAATTAAGCAGAAAAACGTGTAAAAAACAAAGATGTCACACTTCATATTTGATGACTATAGATCCAGGCAATCATATTTTTTCACTTTTTTTTAATAATTTTCACCCTTCACCCCAGACAAGCTCATGGCTTCTATCCCTTCATTGATTTCGATAGTCTAGGTCTCCATATTTAAATATTTTATCTCCAGCTCTGATAAGTCATGGACCTCTTAACATGTTATTTTTGTGACGCCTGATAGCAGAAGACTGGCATTGAGGTGAAACACTGAAGACTTCCAAAATTGGAGCCTTTGAAATCTATGCGAAGCGCAGAACAACTCAGATTTAGGATTGAAATTTGGCTTCTGTTTTTTTTAGGTAAAAACCATAAATTAGTTCATAAGGAACAGGAGTTCTAGGACGGATTACACTGGTTCTGGCATCAGCCCAAAAACTGCAGCAAAAACAGCATTTGTGTTTCCAGACTTAAAGAGAAAAACCAGCCTAAACAAGTCCTCTACATTGTAGGTGGTAGCTGCTAGATTGGGGATAGTCCCAGACACTAGATATCCAACAATCACTAATTCCCCTGGTTCTTAAGGACTTGTGCCCCTAGCTCCCCTGGTGTTCTCAAAGACTTGTGTCGCCAGTTTTCCACTGGTTCTTGAGGACTTTTATCCATGGCTCTTTCCTGGTGCTTGAGCACTTATCTCCCTGGTTCTCTCCTGGTTCTCGAGGACTTGTGTCCCCAGTTTTCCCCTTGTTCTCAAAGACTTGTGTCCCTAGTTCTTTCCTTGATTCTGAAGGACTTGTGTCCCTAGTTCTTTCTTGGTTCTCTAGGACTTATCTCCCTAGTTCCCTCCTGGTTCTCAATACTTGTGTCCCCAGCTTTTCCCTTTTTTTTCAGGACTTGTATCTAGTTCTGCCCTGGTTCTCGACGACCTGTGTCCCTAGTTCTCTCATGGTTATCGAAGACTTGTGTCCCTAGTTCTCTCCTGGTTCTCAAGGAATTGTGCTCCCGGTTTTCCCCTGGTTCTCAATAACTTGTGTCCTTAGTTCTCTACAGGTTCTTAAAGACTCGTGCCCCCAGTTTTCCCCTTGTTATCGAGAACTCATGTCCCCAGTCTTCCCATGGTTCTTGAGAACTTTTGTCCTTGGTTCCCTCCTGGTTCTCAAGGACTTGACTTGTGTCCCCAATTTTCCCCTGGTTGTCAAGGACTTCTGTCCTCTGTGCTCCCCGGCTTTGGGGGTGATGTCCCTAGTTCTCACCTGGTTCTCGAGGACTTGTGTCCTTAGTTCTATTCTGGTTCTTAAGGACTCATGTCCCCAGCTTTCCCCTGGTTCTCGAGGACTTATGTGCCCAGTTGGTTCTCACGGAATTGTGTCCCTAGTTCTCCGCTGGTTCTAGAGTACTCGTGTCTTCAGTTTTCCCCTGGTTGTTAAAAACTTACTGTATGTCTCCAACTTTCCCCTGGTTCTCGAGGCCTTGTGACCCCAGTTCTCCACTGGTTCTCGAGGACATGTGTCCCTAGTTCTCTCCTGGCTCTTGAGAACTTGTGTCCCCAGAGTTCCCATAGTTTTTGAGGACTTGCCTCCCTTTTTCCACTGATTCCACCTTGGCTGCAAGATCTAGGTACCCCACCGATCAACAAAACGGGGCACTTGAGCAGGTCGCACATGCTCCTCATGCTCTATTCATGACCCTGTTAATCGCCAAAATGGAGGACTTGCATCCCCAATTCGTCCTTTATTCTTCTCTGGCTACAAAATCGTGACCACCGCTGGGACCCTCACTGATCACCAATACAGGGCCAAGAGGTTATGATAGAGCAGATATCGCACACACTCCAGGCGCTCTTTACATATCTATAACACTGAAGATACTCGAAAATAGCCAAGCAAAATGCCACACTCAGTTCCTTCTGACCATGAATTTGTAGCCTGGGGACTCGGGAAGAAATCAAGACACAAGTCTTCCGTTCTGGAGATCATTGGGGGCCCCTATGGTGAGAGAGATCTTGCAGCCATGGGAGGACCAGGGAAAACAGGGACATAAGTCCTCCTTTCTGGCAATCGATGGTGGTCCCAGTGGTGACCACGATCTTACAGATAGGAGGAGAACTACGGACACAATTTTTTTAGCCAAAAACCATGAAAAAATTGTGACAAAAGTCATTGTTTTTTAATCTTGATCAGTGGGGGTCACAGCAGTGTCCATTATCTTGCAACCTGGGGAGAAGTCCTCTGTTCTGGCAACCAGTGGGGGTCCACACCTATGTAACAGTTATTAACCACGTGCTGGAATACACCTTTAAGATGGCCAAACACATAAGGTATAACTTAGGAAGTGACTTGCAGTCTTTGGCCTCAGTGCCAATTCTGCAGCTTTCTCTGCCTCCTCCTGACCTTATTGCATTACCTTTCGTTACTGTCTCTTTACCTCCAGCTTTCGCACCTTATATGGCCGGCTCTATCCTGGCATAGGTGGGTATAACCCATAGCAATAGTGCCGACGGCTGTTAACTCACCATTAGCCAGATTCTTCTTGGTGGTCTTCCTTGCCATGGTGAGCTGGACCTGGTGCTGGATCCTCATGGCTTTCTCCAGGTCTTGGCGGCTGATTGACAGCTTCTCCTCGGAGGGTAGAGCCAAGGTGGACGTATCCAGGTCCATGAAGTGTTCATTGCTCAGGACGGTTCGTATGTACCCCTGATCCGCACTGGGGGAGGCGAGGACGGCCATTCTGGATCTCTAGGCTCTGGATCCCTCCTCTGGAAAGCTACGATGACCACCTGAAAACACAAGGCGCAGTGCACACTACTTCCCAGAAGCAGACACCAGTGCAGCACACAGCTCCCAGTACAGACTCCCAGTACAGACTCCCAGTACAGACTCCCAGTACAGACTCCCAGTACAGACTCCCAGTACACACCTCCACACGCAGCTTCCTCACTTAGTTACTGACATGACACCTCCTACCTTGTATCCCAGCCTGGGATTCCTCAGATAGTGGAGGGGCGGATTGTGTCCCTCAGGTTCAGGGTTGGGCTCTGTGCAGGAGGGGAGAGCAGGCTGTTCAGGAGGTGCACAGACCCTGAGGATCAGGGAGGGGTGGGGTGCGGCTCTGCTGTGCGGATCACATAACACATTGTACAATGCATGCTCCTGTGCACAGTGTGGCGGTATAATTTTACAAGACAAAATAAAGCAACACAAATGCATATGGTCTTTATCTGCACATAGAAATAAAAGAAGAAAGTGCACGGGAGTATACACCTACAGATTACCTACAAGCCCCTAATGATGGAGGACCCCACTAGTGGATCTTGTTATATATAAAAATTGTAATACTTAACTTCATTGTATACAGGGAGCTCCCCCTAGTGGTGGCTAAAGATAGAATCTTATCATGTATCTCTGTATACAGGGAGCTCCCCCTAGTGGTGGCTGCATACAGGATCTTATGTATCTCTGTATACAGGGAGCTCCCCCTAGTGGTGGCTGGAGTCAGGGTCTTATCATGTATCTCTATACAGGATGCTCCCCCTAGTGGTGGCTGCAGACAGGATCTTATCATGTATCTCTGTATACAGGGAGCTCCCCCTAGTGGTGGCTGCAGACAGAATCTTATCATGTATCTCTGTGTACAGGGAGCTCCCCCTAGTGGTGGCTGCAGACAGGATCTCATCGTGTATCTCTGTGTACAAGGAGCTCCCCCTAGTGGTGACTGCAGACAGGATTGTATCATGTATCTCTGTATACAGGGAGCTCCCCCTAGTGGTGGCTGCAGACAGAATCTTATCATGTATCTCTGTGTACAGGGAGCTCCCCCTAGTGGTGGCTGCAGACAGGATCTCATCATGTATCTCTGTGTACAGGGAGCTCCCCCTAGTGGTGGCTGCAGACAGGATCTTATCATATATCTCTGTATGCAGGGAGCTCCCCCTAGTGGTGGCTGCAGACAGAATCTTATCATGTATCTCTGTGTACAGGGAGCTCCCCCTAGTGGTGGCTGCAGACAGGATCTTATCATGTATCTCTGTATACAGGGAGCTCCCCCTAGTGGTGGCTGCAGACAGGATCTTATCATGTATCTCTGTATACAGGGAGCTCCCCCTAGTGGTGGCTGTAGACAGGATCTTATCATGTATCTCTGTATACAGGGAGCTCCCCTAGTGGTGACTGCAGACATGATCTTATCATGTATCTCTCTATACAGGGAGCTCCCCCTAGTGGTGGCTTCAGACAGGATCTTATCATGTATCTCTGTATACAGGGAGCTCCCCTAGTGGTGGCTGCAGACAGGATCTTATGTATCTCTGTATGCAGGGAGCTCCCCCTAGTGGTGACTGTAGACAGAATCTTATCATGTATCTCTGTATACAGGGAGCTCCCCCTAGTGGTGACTGCAGACAGGATCTTATCATGTATCTCTGTATACAGGGAGCTCCCCCTAGTGGTGACTGCAGACAGAATCTTATCATGCATCTCTGTATACAGGGAGCTCCCCCTAGTGGTGACTGCAGACATGATCTTATCATGCATCTCTGTATACAGGGAGCTCCCCCTAGTGGTGACTGCAGACAGGATCTTATCATGCATCTCTGTGTACAGGGAGCTCCCCCTAGTGGTGGCTGCAGACAGGATCTTATCATGTATCTCTGTGTACAGGGAGCTCCCCCTAGTGGTGGCTGCAGACAGGATCTTATCATGTATCTCTGTATACAGGGAGCTCCCCCTAGAGGTGGCTGCAGACAGGATCTTATCATGAATCTCTGTATACAGGGAGCTACCCCTAGTGGTGGCTGCAGACAGGATCTTATCATGTATCTCTGTATACAGGGAACTCCTCCTAGTGGTGACTGCAGACAGAATCTTATCATGTATCTCTGTATGCAGGGAGCTCCCCCTAGTGGTGACTGTAGACAGAATCTTATCATGTATCTCTGTATACAGGGAGCTCCCCCTAGTGGTGACTGCAGACAGAATCTTATCATGTATCTCTGTATACAGGGAGCTCCCCCTAGTGGTGACTGCAGACAGAATCTTATCATGCATCTCTGTATACAGGGAGCTCCCCCTAGTGGTGACTGCAGACATGATCTTATCATGCATCTCTGTATACAGGGAGCTCCCCCTAGTGGTGACTGCAGACAGGATCTTATCATGTATCTCTGTGTACAGGGAGCTCCCCCTAGTGGTGGCTGCAGACAGGATCTTATCATGTATCTCTGTGTACAGGGAGCTCCCCCTAGTGGTGGCTGCAGACAGGATCTTATCATGTATCTCTGTATACAGGGAGCTCCCCTAGAGGTGGCTGCAGACAGGATCTTATCATGTATCTCTGTATACAGGGAGCTCCCCCTAGTGGTGGCTGCAGACAGGATCTTATCATGTATCTCTGTATACAGGGAGCTCCCCCTAGTGGTGGCTGCAGACAGGATCTTATGTATCTCTGTATACAGGGAGCTCCCCCTAGTGGTGGCTGGAGTCAGGGTCTTATCATGTATCTCTATACAGGATGCTCCCCCTAGTGGTGGCTGCAGACAGGACATTATCATGTATCTCTGTATACAGGGAGCTCCCCCTAGTGGTGGCTGGAGTCAGGGTCTTATCATGTATCTCTATACAGGATGCTCCCCCTAGTGGTGGCTGCAGACAGGATCTTATCATGTATCTCTGTATACAGGGAGCTCCCACAAGTGGTGGCTGCAGACAGGATCTTATCATGTATCTCTGTATACAGGGAGCTCCCCCTAGTGGCAGCTGCAGACAGGATCTTATCATGTATCTCTGTATACAGGGAGCTCCCCTAGTGGTGGCTGCAGACAGGATCTTATCATGTATCTCTGTATACAGGGAGCTCCCCCTAGTGGTGGTTCTAGACAGCTAGGATTTTTCCATGGTTTACCATGGCTGTGTGAATGGAAACAGACAATGTGAAGAAATCTGCTGACTCTGCTTGTGAATGACATTGATGTAATGTCTCACTGTACTTCACCTGTTATGTAGGCACTTAACAGACACTAATCGGGCTCTTTGCTGACATTGTTAATGTCCCTGCTGGCACTTTTGCTTGTTATTTATTTGCTGGCACTGACGTTTACCCTGATAGTAGTACACAGCGGTGGTACACAGCACAATGTCATGCCCATGGTCCTGCCTTTCCATATACCCCTAGTAGCAGTATACAGCATATAAACATGGTTGCCACCTTCTATCACATTCTTATACATTGTAATCAGGGGTGATCCTCTGAAATATTCGGTGATTGATGGACCTGTTGTAACTTGTGATACATTTTATATACGATGAAGTGGAATAAATTATCAGAGGAGTGATCCAAAGTTTCATTCGCAAATATTATGAAGACATGTTCCAACAAAAAGCCCGAAAAATCTCCCCCAAAGATCTTAAAAAGCTGAGTGACAACCAATATGGCTGCCATTCAATCAATTGGCATAGTTGTCGGCCCAGTTCCAGCCCATACTTTACGGCATGGGAAGATTTGTTGTTTTTCTCAATGGTTACAATTTGGACTCATTTAATCCCCTAGAAAACCCAGGAATGTCCCCAAATTTCCCACAAACTCCTACTTTTGGGCATGGTTTTTCTAAGCATTCTTCCTGCCCATTGGGACTGTTGACAAGTTATGCCAACTCTTTCAGGAGTCCAGGAGGTTCACCTTACTCCAGCTTGATTTATGACGTGCCCTCAAGATATAAGTCCACCTCTAAGAGCCTTACTTATCAGGAGGACTAAAAACCCTCCCAATAGGTCCTGAGACCCCCCATTTCGTGAATTCATGGTTGCCATTTAAGCAGTTCTTCCCATGATGTTGGTGACATCTCTAACCATGGATCAGACATCTTGTGCACATCATATCGGCCAACCAGTCGGAAGTTTGATCATCTTGGAAGACACCAACTCCAAATACATTTATAGTCTTTCATAGATGGACAAAGGTAATATTAATACTAGATGTTCACAAAAAAAACATAGCCTGGAAGTTAAAAAGCGAAGAAAATAATGTTGTTATCCAACATCGATCAGGTCTTGGCCATTGATACCTTTTGTAGAACATTTCCTACCAACCATCGGCCCTAAAAGTTGATGGTGTCCAGTAGAACATTGACTTTACAAAAATGGGTTCTCATGTCAAGATAAAGCACGCTGTTCTCCAAAAGTTGACTTCCACCACGGTTGGGTGGAATTGACATCAGATCTAGGTACATTCCTTAGGGCATTGTGACCTTTCTCAGCTTCCACCAATGTAAATTTATGGATTATCTCCTAGTCAGCAGAATGACACTAATGAGTTAGAGGATCGTCACCGGCTATGGACATGTCATGACGGATTGTAATTCCATACAGAAGAATAATGATGACGACAACTTGGGAGAAGACATCCACCCAGTTGAGGTAAAAGAAACTATGATCCATGATTCTCAAAATCACGTCTTGATGAATAATCGGCATGGGTAATGCTTTTGGGACACGTACCATCTCTTCATGGATGTCTCAGGTAATTATTGTATGTTTGCTTGTTTACTGCTTCAGATCATTGATGTCTTTATGAAAATCGACATATTTTTCCACTTCATCAAACTGTAGGTTAAAAGGAATTTTTGTAGAGCAAGTCAAGTTTCTTCTGGCGATAGATCATGAATAAGTGGTGGTGATGACCTGACTCAATGGTTGAGCATCTTTGGATGGTGGTGGAGTGCCAGGAGATCCGTTCTACTGGTGGATGGTCCTTCTCTAGGGATGTATTAGAAGCTTCAGCCACCTGAACCTAAAGATCATGACAGATCGTGAATGAGTGGTGGTGGCCTGACTCAATGGATGAGCATCTTTGGATGGTGTTGGAGTGCCAGGAGATCCGTTCTACTGGTGGATGGTCTTTCTCTAGAGATGTATAAGCTTCAGCTACCTGGACCTAAAGATCATGACAGATAATGAATGAGTGGTGGTGGCCTGACTCAATGGATGAGCATCTTTGGATGGTGGTGGAGAGCCAGGAGATCCGTTCTACTGGTGGATGGTCCTTTTCTAGGGATGTATTAGAAGCTTCAGCCACCTGGACCTAAAGATCATGACAGATCGTGAATGAGTGGTGGTGGCCTGACTCAATGGATGAACATCTTTGGATGGTGGTGGAGTGCCAAGAGATCCGTTCTACTGGTGGATGGTCTTTCTCTAGAGATGTATTAGAAGCTTCAGCTACCTGGACCTAAAGATCATGACAGATAGTGAATGAGTGGTGGTGGCCTGACTCAATGGATGAGCATCTTTGGATGGTAGTGGAGTGCCAAGAGATCCATTCGCCTTGTGGATCGTCCTTTTCTCGGAATGTATTAGAAGCTTTAGCTACCTGGACCTAAAGCAAATGGTAAGTAGTTTTTCCAACACAGGCTTTACTTGAAGCTCCTTTCCACCATCTTTTGTCTTTATTTCTACCCTTACAAGTCTTTGGTGGTATCACTACACCCTTAGAACTTCACTCCTGTTCCTAGTACAGCAAATCAAAAATTGAAAATCTGATTGGTCCATTTCTAGAAGAACCAAATTACGCTGTTCAGCTTCTTGGGTGCTAGGAGACGAGTGATCTCTGGAATGGTAGATATCTTCTCTAAGTGATGGATTGAGGCTCAAGGTGCCCATAAGTGTTAGAGCAAAGTTGTCTGAAACTGCTGATTTCCGTGGGGTGTAATTCCTCTTTCCTGTCCTCCAGTCTCTCGCCCAGCTGATGTTGGTGACCAACTGGATACATCTTCTTGGAAAATGTTGGTTACATCTATGATCAAATTGGTCTATGGTAAGAGGACTAATGTTAGGGTTAGAGTTAGACTTCAAGAACCAGAATTTATGACTCTTTTTTTTAAGTTGACTCCATTGGGCGGAAGTTACAGAACTTTTTATGTAACCCGCCCTATAATCAATCTGTTACCTCCGTTATCCCACTGACTTAATTGGTGCCAACGAGATAGGATGACGGATCACACGTCACGTCATTTGTATTTAATTGTCCGATGATTTGTCTCTTCCTTTCTCGCTAATCACAACTTCATTTCCTTTCTTTTCTCTCGTGCTGCACCTGTATTCTGGAATGCGCTACCTCACACCAACAGCCAAAATCAATTTTCCAAGCTCCGTTGGAGCTATTGTCTCTCTTCACGCGTCCCAATATTTACCGAAACATTGTAAACGTCTCTATTCTCCGTCCTGCGACTGCTCTAATTCTTTGCGCTCTGTTCACTGGCACAGATGATTGCTGGGTGACTGAGTCTGTGGTATGTGAATTACAAAGAAGAGCAGCTCAGTTCTCCCATGCACTCAGAGAATAATAAACTAGTGAGTAACGACCGCCATCTAGAGTCATATCACTGATCAGAAAATGGTCCAACCTACGAAATAAGCAGAGCTGCCTGCATGGAGTCAGGGGAATTGGGGCACGTTGTTCCTGTAGCATCGCTCAGCTCTAGGTGCTATGGGTGGCTATAGTGCCGTCATATGGCTCCTTAGTATGTTTATTGTTTCCTGCATGACAATGTGAAGTAGCGCAATCCAGATCACAGGCGCAGCACTAGAGAATATGATAAGGTTCCTCCATCTACTTACAACCAATGAAGGTCAGAATTTCACTGGATCTACTCTAAAATGGAGGAGGTATGCAAGTAAAATATCTGTACGCCTCCTCATGAAAATGGAGACCTACAGAGGTAATGTGGTACCATAGACTTCTATGGACAATATATTATGGTCTTGTTTATTAAACATACAATGTTAGAAACAAAAGGAAAACTTCCTGCTCTGTTACTTCCACCTAGTACGTGTGATTATATTTATGTAACTGGAGCCACACATGCCCCCCTGATGAAGCTAGATGCGAAACGCGTAGGATGCTTTTTTTCTTCTAGATGAGCGTCTATCAACACCACTGTGTGTGAACTCCATCATGTGAGAATTTCGCTCTCCTCTCTCGTCGTTGTTTATTTGGGGCTTTTTGATATTTTTCCTGAGTATCCCTTTTCAACGGAGATAAATTTCTACCATTATTGAATATTAAGTGCAACACTTTCGTACAGGTTTTCCTTGATTAGATTGTGCTTATAGCTTTTTGTGTTTGTATTTAGCCTTAGGACGGAGGTTTGGGATATTCTGTGACAAATCATTCTGTCCGTTCCCATATGTATATAATCTGTACATTCTGGATCATGTTCTCCCTGCGCATCAGTCAGAGGAGAGGAAAGAAACAGAATGATAGTCAATGTAGTGCGGTGCCTCCTAGTGGTGGCTGCAGACAATGCAAGAAGCAGATTCACCACAGTGCGGTGCCACCTAGTGGCGGCTGCAGATAATGCAACAAGCAAATTCACTACAGTGCGGTGCCACCTAGTGGTGGCTGCAGATAATGCAACAAGCATATTCACTACAGTGAGGTGCCATCTGGTGGCGGTTGCAAGGAACTTGAGGAATACTCTGTATTGCAGTGCGCCAGTGCGCCATCTGGTGTCAGCTACAGGGAATACTATCGTAATAATCTGTATAATGCGGCGCCATCTAGTCTCAGTTGCCAGAACATAATTGGAATAGTGTATAGTAATCTATAATAATATATTATTATTAGTTATTTTTAGGTCACATTGATTCCACGGTTCTGCACAGGAGGAGAGTTACATACAAAACACAGATATCAATGAACTGACTAACAGTGACAGACAGGTACAGATTGGAGAGGACGCTACCCCTGCAGACTTAGAGTCTACTGGATACTGGGGAAGGAGACAGTAGGTTGGAGGGGGGGTTGCAGCAGCTCTGGTGTTGGTGATGAGGTGACAGCTCCGATAGTGGTCAGGAAGCAGCTCTGGTAGTGGTGAGGAGGCAGCTTCTGTGGTGGTGAGGTGGTAGCTTTGGTGAAGGTGAAGAGGCAGCTCTGGAGGTAATGAGGTGGCAGCTCCGGTTCTGGTCAGGAGGGAGCTCCATTGTTGGTGAGGTGGCAACTCCCGTGGTGGTCAGGCGGCAGCTTCAGTTGTGGTCAGGAGGCTGCTTCAGTTGTGGTGAGGAGGCAGTTCTGGTGGTGGTGAGGTGGGAGCTCCGTGTGGTGAGGAGACAGCTCTGGTGGTGGTGAGGAGGCATCTCTGGTGGTGTTGAGGCAGCTCTGGTGGTGGTGAGGAGGCAGCTCTGGTGGTGGTGAGGTGGCAGCTCCAGTGGTGGTGAGGAGGCAACTCCATTGTTAATGAGGTGGCAGCTCCGGTGATGGTGAGGAGGCAGCTCCAGTGGTGGTGAGGAGGCAGCTCTGGTGGTGGTGAGGAGGCAGCTCTGGTGGTGGTGAGCAGGCAGCTCTGGTGGTGGTGAGGAGGCAGCTCTTGTGGTGGTGAGGTGGCAGCTCCAGTGGTGGTGAGGAGGCAACTCCACTGTTAATGAGGTGGCAGCTCCGTTGGTGGTGAGGAGGCAGCTCTGGTGGTGGTGAGGAGGCAGCTCTGGTGGTGGTGAGGTGGCAGCTCCAGTGGTGGTTGTAACGAATGGAAGCGGAGGCAGAGGTGGTGAAGTTCACATTCGTTTTTATTTTTTAATGTGGAACCTCGAGACCGCGGTCCGGGGGGCTCCGAAGGGGGCGTAACTAGTGAGGTCCGGGTACTCGTAGTAAGGCCCCTCGAACAGGACCAGAATGGAATACCCGGAGGACACAGGTGCTACCTCCAGTTAGACCCCGGACACGTGGCAGCTGTCCCAGAGGGACCAAAAGGGTAACAGGTATTTACAGAGTCCGTGGAGGGTTCTTGACGGAGAAGGGTAAGGTCCTGGTCCAGAACGGATGGTAGTAGGCTGGCTTCAGTGACCTTGTCACGGTCCACGGGTACGGATGGCTGATGGCGGAACGGGATGACACTTGCGCCAGTAATAGCCGAGATTGTCCAGGTTAGCCAGATACAGGTTAGCAATGCTCTGAGGAGACAAACAGTATAAGCGAAGCACAGAGACTGCAGACGCAGCGCAGACAGATCAGGAACAGAACCGGATGTAGCAATGATAGAACACGTTGCTCCGGCACTCCCCTAATGGTGGAGTGACCAGATATAGTACTGAGTGCGCAGCCATTGGTTAATTAGCTATGTAAAAAAATGCACGCTGCCCCTTTAAGAGAGACGGTGGGCGCGGCCTCGCGTCCTAAGCAGTCTATCTGGAGGCCTGCCAGCAGCGTGCCAGGAAGTGGAGGAGGACACAGGACGCCGAGGAGCAGATGGGACAAGAGACCCCAGCCCGCGCGCAGACTGCTGCAGAGGGACAGCTAGAGGAACAGGTGAGTGAGCAGAACGGAGTGCAGAGCCAGCGCTGGGACCGAGTGTAACAGTATCCCCCTCTTTACTCCCCCTCTTTTTCAAGTCTGCGTGAAATTCTTTAAGAAGAAGAGGAGCCTGGATGTTCTCTTTAGGCTCCCAAGACCTCTCCTCAGGACCAAAACCTTTCCAGTCCACCAGGTAATAGATCCTACCTCTTACTCTCTTAGAGGCCAAGATATGTTTTACCTCAAAAACATCATCCTCAGAGACCGGATCAGGAGTGGTACCCGGGGTCCTTAAAGAAGGAGCTCAACACTACTGGTTTGAGGAGGGAAACATGAAAGGAGTTAGGTACTCTTAGAGAATTAGGCAATTTCAGTTTATAAGAGACCGGGTTGATTTGTCTCAAGACTTCAAAGGGACCAATGAAACGGGGACCCAATTTGTACGATGGTAACTTTAGACGGATGTACTTGGAGGAGAGCCATACCTTGTCTCCTGGACGAAAGATGGGAGCCTCCAAACGTCTTTTGTCCGCATGCGTTTTCATACGTTGAGAAGCTTTCTCCAAAGCCGACCTGGTCTCTCTCCAAATGTCCGAGAAATTCTTAGACAAGGTATCGACTGCCGGAACATCAGACAATCCCGAGACAGGAAGAGGAATTCCGGGTTGCAGTCCAAACACAATCTGAAAGGGAGACCTTCCAGAAGATTCACTTACTTGGTTGTTGTAGGAGAATTCCGCCCTGGGCAGTAATTCTACCCAGTCATTATGATGAGCGTTGATGAAGTGACGCAGGTATCCAGGCAGGATTTGATTGATCCTCTCCACTTGCCCATGAGACTGGGGATGATATGCAGAAGAAAAATCTAGTTCAATTTTTACCATTTTACAGAGTCCTCTCCAGAACTTAGAGGTGAACTGGAAGCCCCTGTCGGACACGATGTGGAGAGGAAATCCATGTAGACGGAAGATGTGCTGAATGAAGTGAGCGGCCAGTTCTGGAGCAGATGGGAGGCCAGATAGCGGAACGAAGTGGGCCATTTTAGAGAAGCGATCCACCACAACCCATACCACTGAGCAGCCAGAAGAAATGGGAAGATCCGTGATGAAATCCATCGCGATGTGCTGCCAGGGAGCGGACGGAATTGGAAGAGGCAGAAGCCTGCCGGCTGGTAGATGTTTAACAGTTTTGTTACGGGCACATGACGGACAGGCTGCGACGAACTCCTGGATATCCTTGCCCATGGTAGGCCACCAGTAATAACGGGAGATGAGTTGCTGCATCTTTCTCTGACCAGCATGGCCAGCCAACTTAGAAGAATGACCCCAGCGCAGAACACGACTACGATCAGAAGCGGACACGAAAGTCTTCCCAGGAAGAAGCCGGGCCAGATCAGTGGAGGCAACAGAGACTAACTTAGAAGGTTCAATAATGTGCTGAGGTTCTTCCTCCAGTTCAGGAGGCAAGAAGGCTCTAGAGAGTGCGTCTGCCTTGATGTTCTTGTCAGCTGGACGGAAATGAAGTACAAAATTGAAACGGGCAAAAAATAATGCCCAACGGGCCTGACGGGGATTCAGTCTTAAAGCAGATTGGAGATAGGCAAGGTTTTTATGGTCGGTGAATATGATTACCTGGTGATGAGCTCCTTCAAGAAGATGTCTCCATTCTTGCAGAGCCAATTTGATGGCCAACAGTTCGCGAACACCGACAGAGTAGTTCCTTTCTGCAGGAGAAAAAACCTTGGGAAAAAAAACACACGAAATCATCCGCCCGGTAGACGACTTCTGGGTCAGAACTGCTCCTGCACCTATGGAAGAAGCGTCAACCTCAAGAAAAAATTGCTCACTTGAATTAGGACGATGGAGAACGGGTGCGGAAGCGAAGGCTTTTTTGAGAGAAACAAAGGCCTCTTCTGCCTCGGAGGACCATTCCTTAGAGTTTACACCTTTCCGGGTTAAGGCTGTGATTGGAGCCACTCGGGTGGAAAAGTGTGGAATAAATTGCCGGTAGTAATTGGCGAACCCTAGGAACCTTTGTATGGCTTTTAGCCCAGACGGACGAGGCCAGTTGAGAACTGCAGACAACTTCTCCGGATCCATCTTTAATCCTGTGGAAGATACAATGTACCCAAGGAAAGGCAAAGAAGACTGCTCAAAGAGGCATTTCTCATATTTGGCATATAGCCTGTTCTCTCTCAGTCTTTGTAAGACCAGGCGTACTTGCCTCCGGTGTGACGTCAAGTCAGCAGAGAAAATCAAAATATCGTCCAGGTAAACCACGACACAAGTATAGAGCAAGTCCCTGAAAATGTCATTAACAAATTCCTGAAAGACCGCAGGTGCATTGCTCAGGCCGAATGGCATTACCAGGTATTCATAGTGGCCGTCACGGGTGTTGAAGGCTGTTTTCCATTCGTCCCCCTCTCTGACTCGGATCAGGTTGTAGGCCCCTCTGAGGTCCAATTTGGTGAAGATCTTGGCCCCTCGGAGACAATCAAACAGCTCTGAAATAAGAGGTAATGGATACCTGTTTTTTACCGTGATCTGATTTAGACCCCGATAGTCAATGCAGGGCCGCAAGGATCCATCCTTTTTCTTCACAAAGAAGAATCCAGCTCCTGCCGGTGACGATGACTTTCGGATAAATCCTCTAGCCAGATTCTCTTGGATGTAGTCCGACATGGCCTGAGTCTCTGCCTGTGAAAGGGGATAAACTCTCCCGCGAGGAGGAGATGCTCCAGGAAGAAGCTCTATCTGACAGTCATACGACCTGTGTGGAGGTAGTCTCTGTGTAAAGAGGGAGAGGACTGTTCTTTACCTAGGTTGGCCCCCCCTACCGGACCTAGGCACTGGAGTTTCCCGACTTTTTAGGACAGAAATGGATCAAATGTTCAGAACTACCGCAGTAGTAACAACTTCCCTCCTTGCGACGTGCCTCCCGGCGGCGGGTGGCCAAACTTACATGGTCCACCTCCATGGCCTCGGAGGCGGAGGGCGAGGTACCTGTTTTGTACAAACTAGAGTCCAGGTGATAGGACCTTTTGTCCCGCTTTATCTCCATGGAGCGCTCCTGAAAACGCAGGTCAATTCGGGTTGCCAAGGATATTAGCTCTTCCAAGAGGGTAGGTCTGTCCTGTCCCGCCAGTTCATCCTTGATTCTTCCGGATAGGCCTTCCCAGAAGTTAGCAACCAGGGCCTCATTGTTCCACGATAATTCAGACGAGAGGGTGCGGAATTTAACAGCATACTGAGCTACCGTGAGAGTACCTTGGCGCAGGCGGAGCAGAGCTGAGGCAGTCGAAGTGGTGCGACCAGGTTCATCGAAAGTCCTGCGAAAAGCCTCTAGGAAAGATTGAAGATCGTTAACCAGCGGATCCCCTCTCTCCCATAGCGGGTTTAGCCAGGAGAGGGCCTCTCCTCCCAGGTGTGACATGATGAAGCCCACCTTGGCTCGGTCAGAAGCAAACATATGCCCCAAGATTTCGAAGTGTAGAGTGCACTGATTGAGAAAACCCCGACACAGAGTAGGGTCACCCTGGAAACGGGTAGGAGCCGCCAGACGGGGACCTTGACTTGCCATGGGAACTGGTACCTGATTATTGATAGAAGAGTCAGGTGCAGACGAGGACCCCAAGGAATCCATGCGGGTAGACAAGCTGTGTAGGTAAGTCGTGATCTTGTCCTGTTGAACTCCCAAACGGGTCACCTCCTGGCACAGATCCGTGGTCGGAGATCTCTGGGATCCAGCGGGTTCCATGGCCGGAGCAATCTGTAACGAATGGAAGCTGAGGCAGAGGTGGTGAAGTTCACATTCGTTTTTATTTTTTAATGTGGAACCTCGAGACCGCGGTCCGGGGGGCTCCGAAGGGGGCGTAACTAGTGAGCCCGGGTACCCGTAGTAAGGCCCCTCGAACAGGACCAGAATGGAATACCCAGAGGACACAGGTGCTACCTCCAGTTAGACCCCGGACACGTGGCAGCTGTCCCAGAGGGACCAAAAGGGTAACAGGTATTTAGAGAGTCCGTGGAGGGTTCTTGACGGAGAAGGGTAAGGTCCTGGTCCAGAACAGATGGTAGTAGGCTGGCTTCAGTGACCTTGTCACGGTCCACGGGTACGGATGGCTGATGGCGGAACGGGATGACACTTGCGCCAGTAATAGCCGAGATTGTCCAGGTTAGCCAGATACAGGTTAGCAATGCTCTGAGGAGACAAACAGTGTAAGCGAAGCACAGAGACTGCAGACGCAGCGCAGACAGATCAGGAACAGAACCGGATGTAGCAATGATAGAACACGTTGCTCCGGCACTCCCCTAATGGTGGAGTGACCAGATATAGTACTGAGTGCGCAGCCATTGGTTAATTAGCTATTTCAAAAAATGCACGCTGCCCCTTTAAGAGAGACGGTGGGCGCGGCCCTCGCGTCCTAAGCAGTCTATCTGGAGGCCTGCCAGCAGCGTGCCAGGAAGTGGAGGAGGACACAGGACGCCGAGGAGCAGATGGGACAGGAGACCCCAGCCCGTGCGCAGACTGCTGCAGAGGGACAGCTAGAGGAACAGGTGAGTGAGCAGAACGGAGTGCAGAGCCAGCTCTGGGACCGAGTGTAACAGTGGTGAGGAGGCAGCTCTGGTGGTGGTGAGGTGGCAGCTCCGGTGGTGGTGAGGAGGCAGCGGGGTCATTGCAGGCTGTAGCTTGCTTGAAGAGATGCGTTTTCAAGTTTTGTCTGAAAGTTCCGAAACTGGCGGATAATCAAACATTATGGGGCACAGAATTCCACAGTATGGGGGATGTTCGGGTGAAGTCTTGGAGGCGATTGGGTGAGGAACGTACTAGTGTGGAGGAGAGAAGGAGGTCTTGGGAGGACCAGAGATTACATGGTGGGAGATATCAGGAGATTAGCTCAGAGATATATGGAGGAGACATTATGGACGGCATTGTAGGTCAGTATTAGTAATTTGAACAATGGGGAATTGGGAGCCAGTGAAGAGTTTTGCAGAGGGGAGAAGCGGAGGAGTAGCGAGGAGAGACGTGGATTAGTCAGGCAGCAGGGTTACGGATGGACTGGATTGGTGTGAGTGTTAGCAGGGAGGCCACAGAGGAGGAAGTTGCAGTAGTTGAGGCGGGAGATGATGAGGGCACTAACAATTTAGTAGATTGAGAGGCTGAGGAAGGGACGGATTCTGGAAATATTTTTGAGTTGGAGGCAGCAGGAGGTGGCAAGAGCTTGAATCTGCAGTTTGAAGGACAGGGCAGAGTCCAGGGTTACTCCGAGGCAGCGGACATCTGTTACAGGAGAAAGCATGGTGTCATTTACTGTGTTAGATCAGGTAGGGAAGATCTGTGAGATGGAGGAAAGGTGATGAGTTATGTTTTATCCACATTGAGCTTTAGGAGGCTGATGAGAAGAAGGAGGATATGGCTGATAGACACTCTGGGAATCTGGACAGCAGAGGTGACGTCTGGGCCAGAGAGGTAGATCTGAGCATCATCAGCGTATAGATGGTATTGGAAGCCATGGGACTTTATAAGTATACTAGCTGAAGAGCCCGGCGCTGCCCGGGCATAGTACCTAACTACGGTTAGTTATAACAAATTGTAATGATTATATCTATATACAAGTATTCAGCTTTCTCCCCATTATGTAGATAGGGCCAAAATAGTTTGGCGATTTGGAACGTGCGGGGGTTAAAATTTCCATTCAACACATAGCCTATGATGCTCCTGGGGTTGAGATGTGCGGGCATGCAAAATTTCATGCCCGTAAGTACAACGGTGCAGATTCCTATCCCGGCCAAAATTATTTGCCGATTTGGAATGCGCGGGGTTAAAATTTCGACTCAAAACCTAGCCTATGACGCTCCCGGGGTCGAGACGTGCGGGTGTGCAAAATTTCATGCCCGTAAATGCAGATTCCTATGCCGGACATACACACAAGCATTCAGCTTTCTCCCCATTATGTAGATAGGGCCAAAATTGTTTGGCGATTTGGAACGTGCGGGGTTAAAATTTCCATTCAACACATAGCCTAGGACGCTTTCGGGGTCGAGACGTGCGGGCGTGCAAAATTTCATGCCCGTAAGTGCGACGGTGCGGATTCCAATCCCGGACAAACATACCCAAATACATACACACATACATACATTCAGCTTTATATATTAGATAATGCGGTGCCATCTAGTGTCAGCTGCAGGAAGCACAGTAAGAATATTAAATATAGTGCAACGCCACCTAGTGGCAGCTAGAAGTAAGGCACAACAATTACATCATTTTAAATGGAACCTATCAGAAACATTAACCCTCTCAAATAATTCATACAACTTTGTAGCCATTGAAAAAAAAATCGATCCCTTTATGACCCCAAATTGCAGCTCCAACTGCAAGAAATAGCTGGGCTCTTTGAGTTGAAGTATTTCCTCTCTCGCAGCACCCACACTTGACTGATTGGCCGAGCACCTGAGCAAGTGACCTGTCAATCAGCCAGGAGAGGGCGCTGCTAGGTAGGGAATATAGGACGAGGTCGAGAAGCTGTAAGTGCATCATTAGGGATGATGCACTTACATTAGAGCAGCGCATTGGGAGTCATAAAAGGACGGTTGTGTCATGCTTCAGTAATAACTGCGCTGGTTTAAGGTCCATTTTACATGAGTCGACCAAACAGGTATAATAATCACAGTTTGGTCGCCACACAGTTTGCATATTGGCTGCAGACATTGCTTTTTAGGCTGCATGAAAGTTGCGATCAGTCGATAAACAAGTTTCATTATTTTATCTCCATCGTTGCATTATCCTCCAAGCTGTCATTCATTTGATTATCACCCATGTAAAAGAGCTTTAACGTTCCTTTTCCAGAACCTGTCAGACCTGTTTCTCATATTGATATTTTGTCAACAATCCCTAAAATTATGTTTGCTTTTGTGGCAGCTGCTTGACACTGGTGCAATATACAGATATATCCCAATGGTCCATTTTGTTCTGTTTGGACAGAAGAATGTGGAATTGGCGCTTTCCGTCCTTTGTTTTTGTGACCCAAGAAACAGAACAGACAAGAAAAACAAAACATGTTTGTTGCCGCACAGAAGCGAAAGGACCAAGATCCCAGATGGGAAACCAAGATGTGATATTAAAATCCTGACCCACCCGAGGCGTCGACGCCCCAGAAATGTCTCCGGGCGCCAAACACAATAATAAGGGGCGCGTCGGATCTTGTTTACAACAACCACAACTGAGGGACCGTTTTCCTCTCCTGCTGATTTTGTCTGGAAGGATCCAGAGAGTGGAAGATTTTCACCCCTGAATGGGTGAAACGGGCGAGAAAAATCTTTGTCTGTAGACTTACATGTCTCCGTGCATCTCCATTTTGCATAGACATCAACCTTGTAATTTTTGATTTTCAGACCCACAAATGTTTTTTTCTTCATTGGCTTTTACTTATTTGCCGACGTTCCTGATTTTATTGGGACTATCCCAAAAGGGGCAGAACAATACTGGTCTCGAGAAGGCGTCTTCATGGTGTTGCCCACGTGGTCTACAGACCAATCTCCAGCCATCTTGGGACTCATCGCTGATCAGGACAGACCTCCATTCCAGCCTCCATCGACATCTTGGTGGGAGGTCAGTGGACACCAGTAACCGGACGTCTGGCTCGGAGCCTAATGTCGCGCTGACACCTTCTTATGCTTTGTATAGAAACTATTAGACGCCTAGACGTTACTCGCAGCACAGAACGGATCACTGTGCGCCATTCTTCTAATCTGACGATCCGTCTCTGCAGAGCTTCGCCTCTTCCTGTCATTTCAGATCATCCATGTTCTTCTGACCTCTGGGACACAACGTTGCACAGTTCCACATCTCAGCCTAAATGCCATAAACCAAGGAGGCTCAGGGTCAGAATTTTGTGCCTCCCAGTTTGCGACCAGTGGTGATAAATGATACATCGGCAACCAGGAGGCATCACACGATCATCCCATAGACATGAGCAGATTTTTGACAGTTCATGCTGCTAAAAGAAATTTTCAATATGGCTTTTAAGCCTCACTGCAAATGCCACAGGTGCTTAAACAATTGTTCACATTCTATTTCATCAATTTGCGTAACCTTACAGCTTGTTCTTCTCAGTGTTGGAATTTCAATGTTGAGGAGCAAATATTCACTTATTATCTCAGTAATATCCAGCATTCCTTGGGGGTGTTCTGCATTGTAGTGATAAGCTCCTCCCCTCTGGGATGTTCTGTAGTAATAAGCTCCTCCCCTCTGGAATGCTCTGTAGTGATAAGCTCCTCCCCTCTGTGATGTTCTGTAGTATTAAGCTCCTCCCCTCTGGAATGCTCTGTAGTGATAAGCTCCTCCCCTCTGGGATGTTCTGTAGTGATCAGCTCCTCCCCTCTGGAATGCTCTGTAGTGATAAGCTCCTCCAATCTGGGATGTTCTGTAGTAATAAGCTCCTCCCCTCTGGGATGTTCTGTAGCGATATGCTCCTCCCCTCTTGGCTGTTCTGAAATGATAATCTCCTCCCCTCTAGGATGTTCTGTAGTGATGGGCTCCTCCCCTCTAGGATGTTCTGTAGCGATACGCTCCTCCCCTCTAGGCTTTTCCTCCATCTGGGATGTTCTGTAGTGATGAGTTCCTCCCTACTGGGATACTCTGTAGTGATAAGTTCCTCCCCTTTGCACTCTTCTGCAGTTATATGCTCCTCCCCTTTAGGATGTTCTGTAGTAATACGCTCCTCCCATCTGGGTTTTTCTGTAGTGATAAGCTCCTCCCTCTGGGATGTTCTGTGGTGAAAAGCTCTTTCCCTCTGGGATGTTCTGTAGTGATAAGCTCCTCCCCTCTGGGATGTTCTGTAGTGATAAGCTCCTCCCCTCTGAGATGTTCTGTAGTGATAAGCTCCTCCCCTCTAGGATGTTCTGTAGTGATAAGCTCCTCCCCTCTGGACTGATCTGTAATGATAAGCTCCTCCAATATGGGAATGTTTTATAGTGATAAGCTCCTCCCCTTTGGCCAAATCTATATTACTAAGCTCCTCCTCTCTGGGATATTCTATAGTGATTAACTCCTCCCTCTGTTTTGTGTTGTGATGAGCTCATCCTCTCTCTGCCTGTTTTTCTACTTATAAGCTCCTCCCATCTGACATATTTGTCTACTTCTAAGCTCCTCCCCTTTAACTGGGTTTTTGTGTGGTGATAAACTCCTCCTCTCTGTTTTGTGTAGTGATGTGCAGTTTGTAGCTATAACTCTGAGGACTGCAGTCTCCTTTATGTGGTGAGACCCTCACCGTGGAAGAAATCTGCTACACCAGGGGTGGACAATTCCAAAGGGGACACTAGAGAAACTGGCACTGCTCTGGAGGGCCGAACCAATCGGCTGAACCTAAATGGGTGGTTTGAAACCAAATGTGAATTTCATCCTAAACTCTGTTTAATGTAATAGTCTAATCTCCTTTTCTAATATACTTCAATTAAATATTACATAACGTTCCCTCTCTATTCTGATTTCCTATCTGCTATTTCTTTTTAAACTTCCAATGACATTTTGTTTGAGAGTCACCAGTGCATGCTGGGTTACTCAAATGGGATGTCACATTTCAGCTACTGGGCTAATCCCTGCCCTACTGAGCATGCATCAAATGTAAATACTGACGTATGCTCAGCATGAGCTCCCAGCTCTATACTACTTTGAATGCACAGTGGCAGTGCGCTCCCTTGCCTGCTACCAAGAGAAGTGATGAGCCAGCGAGAGAGCGCACTGTCAGTGAAAATTGTAAGGAGACAATGTGGCAAACAGGGACTAGCCCAGCCCCTGAAATAGATGTCACTGATGATGCTTTGTTTTAAGGTGGGGAAAGCAGCTGTGACAGTGACCGCAGCCTCTGCCCCCTGTGAGTATTCCAGCATGTACTGGGATTCTGAAAAAAAACATCATTGGAAGTAAAAATAAACAAAAAACAAGCGGACAGGAAGTTGGAGTAGAGAGGAAACGAGAGGGAATTTTTAATTGAAGTATATTAGAAAAGTGATCAGATTATTGATATAAATAGACATTTAGTATGAAATTCACCTTTGGTTTTGGACCACCCCTTTAATTTTGCACAATATTAATTTTATCGCCTGCTAAGTTGTGTGAACGTGGCCAAAAAATTGGGAGCATTGGAAAAAAAGCGGTTTGCCCAGTCCACATGCCCAGAACCACATCACGTGGGGCAGGAGGTGACAGGCAGGGGGAACGTCTATAGGTGCAGTCTATGGAGTGGACATGGTAAGGTCACAGGAGGGGGAATTGTGGGGGGCTTAACGCTTATCACACCTGCACGAGATATACAATATAGCAGAATAACGCACGAGCAAAGGGGAGGTAAGGGTTAACCCTAACACAAAAAAGGTCGGGAGTACATGGTGGGGCGTAGAAGAGCACTTTGGGGAGCTCCTAAAAATACAAAATTGCACCTGCTTTGGAGGTAGAAATGGGCCCCCTTACCTCTTGGGCCCTTGTGTGGCCGCACAGGTTGCACCAATGATATGTCCGTCCCTGGTGAGGAGGTTAAGTGTGAAAGGAGGCAGCACAGGTCCTCTTAGTAGCTGACTACTTGCCCATTATGTGCAGCTGATGGGTATTGTAGTCCCTACTTCACTACTCAAGTTTGAGCAGCTCTGCAAACAAGGAGCTGAGCAGCAATTAGAAGATGGCGCCTACAGGGGGCAGAGCTGTAAATCTGAATCAAGGATCAGTCCCTTTCCAGTCCTCTGGCACTGCCTGTCAGCGGGACACAGCCAGAGGGCCGGAGCCTGCCCAGGCCGGTGCTACGCACATAAGATGTCTCTGGTTCGCATCTCATAATTCACATATTTCAGTCGCCTCCACAAATCTCATATCTGTATGTACAGCTCATTATCTGATCCGCACCGATACAATGTGAGACACCGAGGAGCTGGAGGAAAGGGCCCTGAGCATCTACAGGAAGGAGGAGCAGGTGTCACTGCCAGTCTCTGCTCTGATCCAAAATCTAGGGATGAAGAAGGACGAACTGTGTGTATTTTGTCTGCAGCGCTGCAGACAATCAATGAACTCAGCAGCTCTGCATACAGGGAGCTCCCGCTAGTGGTGACTGCAGACAGGACATTATCATGTATTTCTGTATACAGGGAGCTCCCCCTAGTGGTGTCTGCAGACAGGACCTTATCATGTATCTCTGTATACAGGGAGCTCCCCCTAGTGGTGACTGCAGACAGGATCTTATCATGTATCTCTGTATACAGGAGCTCCCCCTACTGGTGGATGCAGACAGGATCTTATCATGTATCTCTGTATACAGGGAGCTCCCCCTAGTGGTGACTGCAGACAGGATCTTATCATGTATCTCTGTATACAGGGAGCTCCCCCTAGTGGTGGCTGCAGACAGGATCTTATCATGTATCTCTGTATACAGGGAGCTCCCCCTACTGGTGGATGCAGACAGGATCTTATCATGTATCTCTGTATACAGGGAGCTCCCCCTAGTGGTGACTGCAGACAGGATCTTATCATGTATCTCTTTATACAGGGAGCTCCCCCTAGTGGTGACTGCTGACAGAATCTTATCATGTATCTCTGTATACAGAGAACTCCCCCTAGTGGTGTCTGCAGACAGGACCTTATCATGTATCTCTGTATACAGGGAGCTCCCCCTAGTGGTGACTGCTGACAGAATCTTATCATGTATCTCTGTATACAGAGAGCTCCCCCTAGTGGTGTCTGCAGACAGGACCTTATCATGTATCTCTGTATACAGGGAGCTCCCCCTAGTGGTGACTGCTGACAGAATCTTATCATGTATCTCTGTATACAGAGAGCTCCCCCTAGTGGTGTCTGCAGACAGGACCTTATCATGTAAATAGGAACAGCATCCAATCCAGGTGAAGTATAACAAGTCTTTATTCAGCCACCATAAAATAACGACGTTTCGGCCATTTTCAGGCCTTTATCAAGTATTGATAAAGGCCTGAAAATGGCCGAAACGTCGTATTTTATGGTGGCTGAATAAAGACTTGTTATACTTCACCTGGATTGGATGCTGTTCCTATTTTTTCGTTGGACTGTTGTTCATTTGGATCCTTGAACGCTTGAACGTGCATCCGTGCTAACTCCCGAGTGCTGTCAGCTGCTTGAATACTTGAGGACCTTATCATGTATCTCTGTATACAGGGAGCTCCCCCTAGTGGTGGCTGCAGACAGGATCTTATCATGTATCTCTGTATACAGGGAGCTCCCCCTAGTGGTGGCTGCAGACAGGATCTTATCATGTATCTCTGTATACAGGGAGCTCCCCCTAGTGCTGGCTGCAGACAGAATCTTATCATGTATCTCTGTATACAGGGAGCTGCCCCTAGTGGTGACTGCAGACAGGATCTTATCATGTATCTCTGTATACAGGGAGCTCCCCCTAGTGGTGATTGCAGACAGGATCTTATCATGTATCTCTGTATACAGGGAGCTCCCCCTAGTGTTGGCTGCAGACAGGATCTTATCATGTATCTCTGTATACACGGAGCTCCCCCTAGTGGTGGCTGCAGACAGAATCTTATCATGTATCTCTGTATACAGGGAGCTCCCCCTAGTGGTGACTGCAGACAGGATCTTATCATGTATCTCTGTATACAGGGAGCTCCCCCTAGTGGTGACTGCAGACAGGATCTTATCATGTATCTCTGTGTACAGAAAGCTCCCCCTAGTGTTGGCTGCAGACAGGATCTTATCATGTATCTCTGTATACACGGAGCTCCCCCTAGTGGTGGCTGCAGACAGAATCTTATCATGTATCTCTGTATACAGGGAGCTCCCCCTAGTGGTGGCTGCAGACAGGATCTTATCATGTATCTCTGTATACAGGGAGCTCCCCCTAGTGCTGGCTGCAGACAGAATCTTATCATGTATCTCTGTATACAGGGAGCTGCCCCTAGTGGTGACTGCAGACAGGATCTTATCATGTATCTCTGTATACAGAAAGCTCCCCCTAGTGTTGGCTGCAGACAGGATCTTATCATGTATCTCTGTATACACGGAGCTCCCCCTAGTGGTGGCTGCAGACAGGATCTTATCATGTATCTCTGTATACAGGGAGCTCCTCCTAGTGTTGGCTGCAGACAGGATCTTATCATGTATCTCTGTATACACGGAGCTCCCCCTAGTGGTAGCTGCAGGCAGGATCTTTTCATGTATCCCTGTATACAGGGAGCTCCCCCTAGTGGTGGCTGTAGACAGGATCTTATCATGTATCTCTATATACAGGGAGCTCCCCCTAGTGGTAGCTGCAGACAGGATCTTATCATGTATCTCTGCATATAGGGAGTTCCCCCTAGTGGTGGCTGCAGACAGGATCTTATCATGTATCTCTGTATACAGAGAGCTCCCTCTAGTGGTGGCTGCAGACATGATCTTATCATGTATCTCTGTATACAGGGAGCTCCCCCTAGTGGTGGCTGCAGACAGGATCTTATCATGTATCTCTGTATACAGGGAGCTCCCCCTGGTGGTGGCTGCAGACAGGATCTTATCATGTATCTCTGTATACAGGGAGCTCCCCCTAGTGGTGGCTGCAGACAGGATCTTATCATGTATCTCTGTATACAGGGAGCTCCCCCTAGTGGTGGCTGCAGACAGGATTTGTCATGTATCTCTGTATGCAGTGAGCTCCCCTAGTGGTTGGAGACAGACAGAATTTATTCACACACTTACTTTACTTCATGACAATACAAAGGATTTTGAGTATTAGAAAATCAATTATTCTACACAATATAATGAGCCAATTTCAGGTGAATTGATCAGAAATTCACAACATACATTTTTTTTTGTTGTTTTTTTTTCCCCAAACATCATGATAAGGATTTTTAGGGGAAGAGAGTTTATGGCATTCAACATTGTTGGAAAATCTAACGAGACCCGTCACCTTTATACCAGGAGCTGATGGCATCTGTCACACAGGAGGTGAATGTCTCTGCAGGTTCCCAGCACGGGAGATATCTGACATGGAGAAGAGACCGTGGGGGCAGGGAGGTCCCCTGACTTCTGGGCCATTGATATGAAATTGCCAGTCAGCTAGTCTCTGTGACAAAATGGCTGATAACAGGGAATAATAGATCCAACAGTGCAGCACATGGAGATGCAATTTTAGGTTCATGGTCAGTCCCAGGCTTTATGCATGGCTCGTACTGTGGTTTCGTCAAACCATTTAAGTATTAGATGAGCAAATTTCTCGCTGATTCGACAACTGCTTGACGAGATGTTGCCTGCAGGACAGAACCAGAGAAAGGATTCATCAAATTCATGAAAGCGAATGTGAAATATGGAGAAAACACAATTAGGTACAAAAATGTTTATAAAACAGGATCCTACATCCGGGAGGATTAGATAAAAGTTCCCATAGGGCATGTGAAAATATTCCAAGAAGCGGTGCTCACCGGCTGCGTCCTTCCCGTTACTCAAGTGCGAGTCTCTATGGCCGGATAGGAAGCGAGATCGGTCAGCTGTTCACTTAGGTTTGTGATTGGCCTCAGCAGTCATGTGACAGGAACAGTGAAGACATCCCATTCCTGTCACCTGACTGGTTTAGCCAATCACAGGCCTCAGCGGTCATGTGACTGAGAATGGGACCTCATGGTAATCTGTCCCTCCCGGAAGCGATGGAGGCTACAAGTTGGTGATTGTATCAGTTTCTTTCTTATTTTTTAAATTTTCCACATGTGAAAATTTTTCACAAAAATTCACACTTGCTACTTTTTATAAAAGTGTTTGACGAAGTCGGACACCCCTTTAAAAGGATAGGGCGGATTTTTTTTTGCATTATTAGCAGCATTTGAACAATGAAAAGGAGAAAGAAAATGAACCAAAGGAAAAATAAATATTAATGTGCCGACAGTTCCAATTTATGCAGATGAGTTCCACCAAGGGGCAGGGAATATGTAAAAATGCACAAAAGAGGCGTTTCTGTAAACAGGATGTGGGTGTGGCTAAAGGCGGGACTAGTGATTGGCAGGTAGCATGCTTTCTCTAGAGGACCTGGAATGCAGTCGAATGCACTTTGGCGGTCGTTGTATTTCCACGGTGCTGAGGTCACACTCCAACATCTCCCGAATCCACTCATCGTCCAAAGAGCCGTCCACAAACTCCTGGAGACTGATGATGGCTGAAAGACACACAAAGGAGATCACTGTGCACAGCCATCACAAGCCTTGTGGTGGTGAAGGGGTTAAAATCTCGCCATTTGCACATTGATAAGTTTAATTCTACAAAACTTTTTAGAAATTAATCAGAAGTTTTGATCTTGAGGATTTGGGCCTTTCGACCTTTGTCGATTCTTTTCTCACAGGGGTTTGAAAACTTCCCTGTCCATTTTCTCCCTTGTTCCTCACTCACCCTCCCCAGGTTCGGCACTTAATTTCCGCCACTGCGCCAGAAAATCTGTTATTAACTACACGTCGACAGCACTGAAACTAATAATTGAGGTCAGCGGCTCTGGGCGCCTCATGCCGTCAACTTGGGTTCACTGATTGGCTGCAGAGCTGTCGACGTGACATCAGCAGTCCAGACAATATCTGGAGCAGCGGTGGAGACTCAGCGCTGGACCCTGGGGAGGATGAGTAAGGGGCAGAGGTTTTTCAAAACTCCTTCATTATAGAGCAAATTTTCGTTTTGTGCTTTTGTTTTTTCCACCACTCCTTCCAAGTCTCATCCATAACTTTTTTACCTTTCCATCCCCAAAGCACGAGGGCTTGGTTTTGTTTGCAGGACGAGAAGTATTATTAATTCCTGACTGCCCACAGCCTCCACTAGGGGGAGCTCATGAGCTTAATGTAGACTGTTTTTCCATTGATCTCAATAATAAATCAGTATGCAGTGAGCTCCTCAACCCCGCCAATGGTGACAGGCAGACAGAAGTGTATCATATCTCTTAAAGTCAATGCAAGGGATTTGATGTAGGAAACAGACTCAAAATTAGAGATCAATCAGCTCAAAATTATAGACCTAAAAGTCTTATTATCATGTCATTTTTAAGTCTTGGTATATGAAAAAGCCTCATTTTGATGGCAAAAATGGACAGCAATTGGGCATAACCTTTAACTTTTCCACAACTGAACGTGTTCTCATGATGCTTTACCGTTATGGTCTTTGTCCAGGCGAATAAAAATGCGATTCGTGCACTCTTCTGCCGTCGGTGGATTGACTTTTGTAATTGAAGCAGCGATGCTCATTTTATACACTGTCTGTAGAAGAAAGATAATTATTTGTAACACAATAGAAATGGACGAATAACTTGGAACAAGTTGAATTCACCTCGAATTTCACCAGGATCTAAATTTGTTGTCATTTTATAGGCGCAAATCCAATAAAATAGAGGCTATTCCCCATTTTACTGGATTCAAAAGGATCAAAAAGGGGATAAAAAAAGTAATATTCACCCACTCATTGAAAATTCGATAGGCCCTGTGGTGCGAAGAACATCGGAAGCTTTGGAGTGAAGATTTGCCCAGAACAACTAAGCACTCAACTTCAAGGACAAGGTGAAGGCCGGGGAGAAGGGAGTAATAATTTGACTTTATTTTTTGCATATCTTACACTGGGCATTATCAGACATATTTGATTGGGTTTGAAAAATGTATATGCCAATAGAATTTCCCGTCCGAATTCGAGAAAATTGTTAAATTTGAACTTTTGCAAATTCAGGGATCACCAAAGATTATAGGTACATCACCTAAGTTCCCCAACTTTTTTACTAAAACATCCCATAAGCAGTGACTGATTTGGTTGGAGTTATAGTAGTTAGCGCATCCAGCTCTGAAATTTGAGAAGGTCCAAAGACCCATCTATCACATTGGGAGACACATATTAGGTGGTGGAGGTTAAGTAAGGACCCAGAGCTCTAAGATACAACTATGAAAAAGCATGTCTTAGGCTCGCAACCATCTAAGTCCAATTTCGTTCGACCAAAGATTTCCACAAACCTTCATGATATCCAACATTTCCAATCGGGTGATGGCTCCGTCACTATCCTTGTCGTATAACTTAAAAGACCACTTGAGTTTGTCCTCTGAAGTCCCGTGAGCAAGCATAGTGATGGCTGTGGCATATTCTCGGAAGTCTACTATTCCGTCCTGTAAGCAGTAAAGCGACTCGATCAATCAAAACATTACTTATCACTACAAGGTGTAGACTAAGCAGTTTATAAACTCTACATTTAGCCATGACGCCCCTCATTCACTGGTCGATTTCCTCTAGTAAATTGTCAATTATCTAAAGTCCCTGGAAGCCAAAATATTCGAGGGCCCATAGACATTTGACAAAACCCGACCAGAACCTGCCGATTGGCTGATGGTATAATGTGTAAGGTGCCTCCCGAATCTCACCATCAGTCAAGGGAGAAAAGGATCTGGTCTATTGGATCTCCAGCTGTGTTGCCTATTTTGTTCTTCGGGAGTGAAGCCACTACCTGAGGACTCTGGCAGCAGCTCTCATAGAAAACACAGTACTGCTCCACCAAGACGGGCAGATGTGTCAGGAAATCAGGAGTGGTAGCATTTGGCTGAATGATCGTTCTGCTGACTGCTGTTGAATATGTATGGGGGCCCTAAGTTATAATGTTTGATATCATTCAGCTCTTAACTTGTGCTGAGACTTCTTGTTGTGAAGGGGGAAAGGAGGCTGCCTAAAAGTACAACCTCTTAGCTCTAAAACACACGCAGCTCAGATACCTAAATATGTAGATGACAAGGGAGTGTGGAGACTTAAGAAATGACTTCATGTATCACAGTTAGGATTCAAACCTTGTATTCAAGGTCTTCCCTCACCCAAGATAAATCTAAGTCCCTTTCCCACAATCCCAAATTTTAAAATATCAAACTGGCAAACCCTGTTTATTCTTCAGGTTAATATCAACTAATAAAGTGAAAAACCTTTAAAAATGTATTATTCTAGTGTCTTGCGAGAATGCTTTTACCAGAATAACATTGACCCCCAAAAATCAGAAGATCCTATGATTTGATTCATGGAAAAAAAGTCGAGACAGCGATTCGATTTAATGTGCATCGAATTGATGATGAATTTTCAAGAATTTGTTGAATTCAAACAAGTTGTGATATGATTTGGGCAAATCGCCTAAAATTATTACTATTTCACGCACTGCAGAAGATTTCACGACCTTGGGTACTGCCGGGTAGGCTTCCCTGAAATGCCTTGAAGCTATCACATCATTCACATTATATAGCATGGCCAAACAGGAGAGATTATCATAAATTGTATCCTGGCCTTCACATTCTGCCAAAACAGAAAATCCAGCAGCCATTTTGTGATGAATCTGGATAGTGAAAGGACGTCACAGCTCATGACTTTACCCATAGAGATAGGTAGAGAAAGCCATAAAACACTGAAAAAATTGTACAGATAGTGTGTAAAAGCAATGAAGTGAAGAAGATTAGTGTATGAGGAAATAGTATATAGGAGAGTTTCTGAGACATATATGTTTTTTCAGGGGAATTGGAATCATGGTGAATCGTATTTCCTGGGAAAATGTGACAAATTTGCATTCCAAAATATTTGCTTATCTCTAGTCCAGACCCAAGTATTCATCAATGCAAGACAATGAAAGTAGCATAACTGATTAGTCTGAAACCAGAGAAGGGTCAGAACAAGGGTTAGGTGAGGTAGACCGCTTCTCGAGCACCATTAGAGAGAGAAGAATTTATAGTACTAACCGTAGATAGGAAGCAACTGAAGAGAGTGAGCAACTTGTGGCATTGTCTATAAATGTAAGCGTGGTCCAAACACTTTGCATGGACCAATGAAGTGGATGGTTCTCCCATCAGTAGGAACCAATGGTGGTGAGGTAGGTTCAGAAGCCTTTCCTTTGGGCACAACATAAAGCTCAATTGGCTGCATTATGAAAAATTACATTTCTCAATTCCATCCCTCTTACCCCATTGTCATCCAGCGTTCGGAAAATCTGTTCCGCATACTCGGAGGATTGTTTTCCCATCGTACAATCACAGAAGCACTTGCGAAATTCATGGAGGGTGATGAGACCACTGGGACATTCCTGGACAAATTTTCTGTAAACAAATAGTGAAAAATGCATGTTATCTCCAAGTGGGACTTCCTTAACATATGGCAACAAGACCTCAGAAGAAGCTAAGGCTAGGGTTTTGTTGCTTAACTGCATGGTTGAGTGAAGGGATGTCGGGAACATCCCTGGTGGTCTATGGTATTGGGGAGTCTTAAAATAGTGGAGGTTGTCTATGCTAGTGAGGGGTTAATGGTAATATTTCTAGTTTTGTACAGTAGTGACGTAGAAATGTAAAGTCTCTGAGGCTCTAAGGGTAGAGGCAGAATTCATTTCATCATCTTTGGTGGTGGCGTCATAGCATGGGTCGTTGAGCACCAAGAGCAAGACAAGCAGTTTGCACTCCCTAACCCGTGAACTGTAACCACTCCCTAGTTTGTTTTTTTTTCTGAAATCAGACATAACATTGTTAAACTAAAAATGTATACATGATATTTAAAAATATGTATTAAAAAACAACTATTAGATATTTTTTCCATTCTTACCATTAAGGAGGCATACTGTATATAATGTATAAATGGCATTCAGGTTCCTGGGTTCGGACCTCTCATTAGTGTAGCGCTACTTCAACTTGGAATTTCCGTTTTTTTCCAGAGTCATGACAGAAATCGTCACCTACAGGAGCTTCTCACAAAATTACAATATCATCAAAAAGTTAATTTATTTCAGTTCTTCAATACAAAATGTGAATCTCCTATATTATATAGTCATTACACACAGAGTGATCTATTTCACGTGTTTATTTCTGTTAATATTGATGATTATGGCTTACAGCCAATGAAAACCCAAAAGTCATTATCTCAGTAAATTAGAATACTTTATAACACCAGCTTGAAAAATGATTGTAAAATCGGAAATGTTGTCCTCCTGAAATGTATGATCAGTAAATGCACTCAATACTTGGTCAGGGCTCCTTTTGCATCAATTACTGCATCAATGCGGCGTGGCATGGAGGCGATCAGCCTGTGGCACTGCTGAGGGGTTATGGAAGCCCAGGTTGCTTTGATAGCAGCCTTCAGCTCGTCTGCATTGTTGGGTCTGGTGTCTCTCATCTTCCTCTTTACAATACTCCATAGATTCTCTATGGGGTTAAGGCTGACTTTGGTCTTGATAAAACACAGTGGACCTACACCAGCAGATGACATGGCTCCCCAAACCATCACTGATGGTGGAGACTTCACACTAGACCTCCAGCAGCTTGGATTGTGGTCTCCACTCTTCCTCCAGACTCTGGGACCGCAATTTCCAATTGAAATGCAAAATTTACTTTCATGTGAAAACAACACCTTGGACCACTGACAACAGTCCAGTTCTTTTTCTCCTGGGCCCAGGTAAGACGCTTCTGGCATTGTCTATTGGTCATGAGTGGTGACACAAGGAATGTGACACTTGTAGCCCATGTCCTGGATACGTCTGTGTGTGGTGGCTCTTGAAGCAATGACTCCAGCAGCGTCCACTCCTTGTGAATCTCCCCCACATTTGTGAATGGCCTTTTCTTAACAATCCTTTCAAGGCTGCAGTTATCCCAGTTGCTTGTGCACCTTTTTCTACCACACTTTTTCCTTCCACTCCACTTTCCATTAATCTGCTTGGATACACCACTGTGTGAACAGCGGCTTCCTTAGCAATGACCTTTCTGTGGCTCCCTTCCTTGTGGAGTGTGTCAATGACGGCCTTCTGTACATCAGTCAGGTCAGCAGTCTTCCCCATGATTGTGGAGCTACTGAAACAGACTAAGAGACCTTTATAAACGCTAGGAAACCTTTGCAGGTGGTTTTTGTTAATTATTCTAATTTACTGAGATAATGACTTTTGGGTTTTCATTAGCTGTAAGCCATAATCATCATTAACAGAAATAAACGCGTGAAATAGATCACTCTGTGTGTAATGACTATAGAATAGATCACTCTGTGTGTAATGACTCTATAGAATAGATCACTCTGTGTGTAATGTCTCTATAGAATAGATCACTCTGTGTGTAATGACTCTATAGAATAGATCACTCTGTGTGTAATGACTCTATAGAATAGATCACTCTGTGTGTAATGATCTATAGAATAGATCACTTGTGTGTAATGACTCTATAGAATAGATCACTGTGTGTAATGACTCTATAGAATAGTCATCTGTGTGTAATGATCTATAGAATAGATCACTCTGTGTGTAATGACTCTATAGAATAGATCACTCTGTGTGTAATGACTATAGATAGATCACTCTGTGTGTAATGCTCTATAGAATAGATCACTCTGTGTGTAATGATCTATAGAATAGATCCACTCTGTGTGTAATGACTATAGAATAGATCACTCTGTGTGTAATGACTTTAGATAGATCACTCTGTGTGTAATGACTCTATAGAATAGATCACTCTGTGTGTAATGACTCTATAGAATAGATCACTCTGTGTGTAATGACTCTATAGAATAGATCACTCTGTGTGTAATGACTCTATAGAATAGATCACTCTGTGTGTAATGACTCTATAGAATAGATCACTCTGTGTGTAATGACTCTATAGAATAGATCACTCTGTGTGTAATGACCTATAGAATAGATCACTGTGTGTAATGACTCTATAGAATAGATCACTCTGTGTGTAATGACTCTATAGAATAGATCACTCTGTGTGTAATGACTCTATAGAATAGATCACTGTGTGTAATGACTCTATAGAATAGATCACTCTGTGTGTAATGACTCTATAGAATAGATCACTCTGTGTGTAATGACTCTATAGAATAGATCACTCTGTGTGTAATGACTCTATAGAATAGATCACTCGTGTGTAATGACTCTATAGAATGATCACTCTGTGTGTAATGACTATAGAATAGATCACTTTGTGAATGTAATCTTGAATAGATCACTCTGTGTGTAATGACTCTATAGAATAGATCACTCTGTGTGTAATGACTCTATAGAATAGATCACTCTGTGTGTAATGAATCTATAGAATAGATCACTCTGTGTGTAATGACTCTATAGAATAGATCACTCTGTGTGTAATGACTCTATAGAATAGATCACTCTGTGTGTAATGACTCTTAGAATAGATCACTCTGTGTGTAATGACTCTATAGAATAGATCACTCTGTGTGTAATGACTCTATAGAATAGATCACTCTGTGTGTAATGACTCTATAGAATAGATCACTCTGTGTGTAATGACTAAAGAAAGATCACTCTTGTGTAATGACTCTATAGAATAGATCACTCTGTGTGTAATGATCTATAGAAAGATCACTCTGTGTAATGACTCTATAGAATAGGGATCACTTGTGTGTAATACCTATAGAATAGATCCATTATCTGTACTATAAGATCTGTGTATCTAAGAATACTTGGTGACTATGATAGTCACCTGGTGTATGCTATGATATCATTGGAGACTATAAGTCACGTGTTATCTTGATGTCTTGTGTAATGCTTAAAGATCCTCGTATGCCTATGATAGACACTGTGATGTTGATGTATGTGAATGACTAGGTTTTGTAACTTGATAGATCACTCTGTGTGTAATGACTATAGAATAGATCACTCTGTGTGTAATGCTATAGATATATCACTCTGTGTAATGATCTTAGAATAGATCACTCTGTGTGTAAATAGTCTATGATAATACATAAATCTGTGTGTAATGACTATAGAATAGATACTCTGTGTGTATGATAGATAGATCACTCTGTGTGTAATGACTCTATAGAATAGATCACTCTGTGTGTAAATGACTCTATAGAATAGATCACTCTGTGTGTAATGACTCTATAGAATAGATCACTCTGTGTGTAATGACTCTATAGAATAGATCACTCTGTGTGTAATGACTCTATAGAATAGATCACTCTGTGTGTAATGATCTATAGAATAGATCACTCTGTGTGACTTATAGAATAGTCTCTTGGTATTTAGAATAGATCACTCTGTGTGTAATGACTCTATAGAATAGATCACTCTGTTTATGACTTTAGATAGCATACTTGTGTAATGACTCTATAGAATAGATCACTCTGTGTGTAATGACTCTATAGAATAGATCACTCTGTGTGTAATGCTCTATAGATAGATCACTGTGTGTAATGACTCTATAGAATAGATCACTCTGTGTGTAATGACTCTATAGAATAGATCACTCTGTGTGTAATGACTCTATAGAATAGATCACTCTGTGTGTAATGACTCTATAGAATAGATCATCTGTGTTTAATGACTCTATAGAATGATCACTCTGTGTGTAATGACTCTATAGAATAGATCACTCTGTGTGTAATGACTCTATAGAATAGATCACTCTGTGTGTAATGACTCTATAGAATAGATCACTCTGTGTGTAATGACTCTATAGAATAGATCACTCTGTGTGTAATGACTCTATAGAATAGATCACTCTGTGTGTAATGACTCTATAGAATAGATCACTCTGTGTGTAATGACTCTATAGAATAGATCACTCTGTGTGTATATGACTCTATAGAATAGATCACTGTGTGTAATATCTCTATAGAATAGATCACTCTGTGTGTAATGACTCTATAGAATAGATCACTCTGTGTGTAATGACTCTATAGAATAGATCACTCTGTGTAATATCTCTATAGAATAGATCACTCTGTGTAATATCTCTATAGAATAGATCACTCTGTGTGTAATGACTCTATAGAATAGATCACTCTGTGTGTAATGTACTCTATAGAATAGATCACTCTGTGTGTAATATCTCTATAGAATAGATCACTCTGTGTGTAATGTACTCTATAGAATAGATCACTCTGTGTGTAATGACTCTATAGAATAGATCACTCTGTGTGTAATGCTCTATAGAATAGATCACTCTGTGTGTAATGACTCTATAGAATAGATCACTCTGTGTGTAATGACTCTATAGAATAGATCACTCTGTGTGTAATGACTCTATAGAATAGATCACTCTGTGTGTAATGACTCTATAGAATAGATCACTCTGTGTGTAATGACTCTATAGAATAGATCACTTGTGTGTAATGACTCTATAGAATAGATCACTTGTGTGTAATGACTCTATAGAATAGATCACTCTGTGTGTAATGACTCTATAGAATAGATCACTCTGTGTGTAATGACTTATAGAATAGATCATCTGTGTGTAATGACTATAGAATAGATCACTCTGTGTGTAATGACTCTATAGAATAGATCACTCTGGTGTGTAATGACTCTATAGAATAGATCACTCTGTGTGTAAGACTATAGAATAGATACTCTGTGTGATGACTATAGAATAGATCACTCTGTGTGTAATGACTCTATAGAATAGATCACTCTGTGTGTAATGACTCTATAGAATAGATCACTCTGTGTGTAATGACTGTATAGAATAGATCACTCTGTGTGTAATGACTCTATAGAATAGATCACTCTGTGTGTAATGACTCTATAGAATAGATCACTGTGTGTAATATCTCTATAGAATAGATCACTCTGTGTGTAATGTCTCTATAGAATAGATCACTCTGTGTGTAATGACTCTATAGAATAGATCACTCTGTGTGTAATGTCTCTATAGAATAGATCACTCTGTGTGTAATGACTCTATAGAATAGATCACTCTGTGTGTAATGTCTGTATAGAATAGATCACTCTGTGTGTAATGACTATAGAATAGATCACTCTGTGTGTAATGTCTTTATAGAATAGATCACTCTGTGTGTAATGACTATAGAATAGATCACTCTGTGTGTAATGTCTCTATAGAATAGATCACTCTGTGTGTAATGTCTCTATAGAATAGATCACTCTGTGTGTAATGACTCTATAGAATAGATCACTCTGTGTGTAATGACTCTATAGAATAGATCACTGTGTGTAATATCTCTATAGAATAGATCACTCTGTGTGTAATATCTCTATAGAATAGATCACTCTGTGTGTAATGAGTATAGAATAGATCACTCTGTGTGTAATGACTATAGAATAGATCACTCTGTGTGTAATGACTCTATAGAATAGATCACTGTGTGTAATATCTCTATAGAATAGATCACTCTGTGTGTAGTGACTCTATAGAATATGAGATTCACTTTTTGAGGATATTGTAATGTAGTGAGAAGCCCTGTGTGTCTCTTCGGCCTGAGTAGTTTTCTTCTTTACGTCTGGTTGTGGTTACAGCTAAGCAACAAAGATACAAAAAAAATTACCTATACCATGCATGAAGCTCCAAAACGACAACTCCATTCTTCCTTGGCATCGACGCTGTTTGACCCATCACGGAATAAACATCAGGAAATTAGTCTTCAGCCTACGAATGAGCCCGAGTTTATATGGGATTACAGATTAAGGGCCGTGCATCACCAAATTAGATTGCAAGCATTTAATCTGCTCAGACGCTCTGGATTGACGCTAATGTGATTACATGTATGTTAATCCAACGACAACACGGCACAGTCTGAGCTGTGACAACTGCCGGACGTCTCCGCAGTTTGCTACCGATAATATCGGGTGAGGGACATTTAGTCTTAAGTTCAGGTTCATTTCAAGGAAAGTTTCATCTTCACTTGACGTTTCATTGAGGACTTCCCGCTCCAATGTATAAACATGAGATATCTGTCGCCTGAAAGCTCTTCCGCGAACCTCATACACGTGCACAATGCTGGCAGGGTTTTATTACTTCTCAGAACATGGGGATCGGGCATGTTGAAATACAACTGCCCAATCCTAGTTCTCTAACATCTGAGGTCTTCATGACATGATGGGTTTTTATGACGGCTAGGGTTCTGCCGAAGATGAAAAATGAAAATGGGTCTTGGAAAATGGAAAATGGTGACATAAGAAAAATTGTTTTTTTTTAGTTTCCAAATTTTTTTTACCAATTAAATATATATATATATATATATATACAGTGCCTACAAGTAGTATTCAACCCCTGCAGATTTAGCTGGTTGACACATGCGGAATTAACTTGGCATTGTGACATTTGTACTGTAGATCAGCCTGGAAGTGGGAAATGCACTGCTGCAAAAAAATTTTTTTTTATTTTTTTTTTTTATTTTTTAAAAACGTTAAAAGTAAATTCAGAGTGTCATTTATTATTCAACCCTCAAACCACAAGAATTCTGTTTGGTCCCCCTAAAGTATTAAGAAGTAGTTCAGGCACCAAGAATAATGAGCTTCACATGTGTGGATTAATGATCTCTTTTGCCAGCCTTTTCTGACTATTTAAGACCCTCCCCAAACTTGTGAACAGCACTCATACATGGTCAACATGGGAAAGACAAAGGAGCATTCCAAGGCCATCATAGACAAGATCGTGGAGGGTCACAAGGTTGGCAAGGGGTACAAAACCCTTTCCAAGGAGTTGGCCCTACCTGTCTCCACTGTTGGGAGCATCATCCGTAAGTGGAAGGCTTATGGAACTACTGTTAGCCTTCCACGGCCTGGACAGCCTTTGAAAGTTTCCTCCCGTGCCGAGGCCAGGCTTGTCCGAAGAGTCAAGGCTAACCCAAGGACAACAAGGAAGGAGCTCCGGGAAGATCTCATGGCAGTGGGGACATTGGTTTCAGTCAATACCATAAGTAACGTACTCCACCGCAATGGTCTCCGTTCCAGACGAGCCCGTAAGGTACCTTTACTTTCAAAGCGTCATGTCAAGGCTCGTCTACAGTTTGCTTATGATCACTTGGAGGACTCTGAGACAGACTGGTTCAAGGTTCTATGGTCTGATGAGACCAAGATCGAGATCTTTGGTGCCAACCACACACGTGACGTTTGGAGACTGGATGGCACTGCATACGACCCCAAGAATACCATCCCTACAGTCAAGCATGGTGGTGGCAGCATCATGCTGTGGGGCTGTTTCTCAGCCAAGGGGCCTGGCCATCTGGTCCGCATCCATGGGAGGATGGATAGCACGGCCTACCTGGAGATTTTGGCCAAGAACCTCCGCTCCTCCATCAAGGATCTTAAGATGGGTCGTAATTTCATCTTCCAACAAGACAACGACCCAAAGCACACAGCCAAGAATACCAAGGCCTGGTTCAAGAGGGAAAAAGTCAAGGTGTTGGAGTGGCCTAGTCAGTCTCCTGACCTTAACCCAATTGAAAACTTGTGGAAGGAGCTCAAGATTAAAGTCCACATGAGACACCCAAAGAACCTAGATAACTTGGAGAAGATCTGCATGGAGGAGTGGGCCAAGATAACTCCACAGACCTGTGCCGGCCTGATCAGGTCTTATAAAAGACGATTATTAGCTGTAATTGCAAACAAGGGTTATTCCACGAAATATTAAACATAGGGGTTGTATAATAATTGACCCACACTTTTATGTTTAAAATTTATTAAAATTCAACTGAGCAACATAACTTTTTGTTTTGTAAGATTTATGCTTCTGTTAATAAATCCTACTCTCGTTTGCAGTTTGAAGGCTCTAACTTATTTGCATCTTATCAAACCAGATAAATCTGCAGGGGGTTGAATACTACTTGTAGGCACTATATATATATATATATATATATACACACATGTGTGGTATCTTTGTACTCATACTGATCTGGAGAATCATATCGTAAGGTCAGTTTTATAGAATATTGAACATGGTAAATAAACAAAAAACAAAAGAACAATTGTGGAATTGCACTTTTTTGGCTATTTCAAGGCACGTGGATTTTTTTTTTCAATTTCCAAGTATATTATAAGGTAAAATCAATGGTGTCATTCAAAAGTACAATTCGTTCCACAAAAAAAAAAAATCAAGCCCTCTTACTGTCATTTTGACGGAAAAATAAAAACATTAGGGCTCTGGGAAGAAGGGTAGGAATAATATGAAAACAGTACATGGAAAAAATCGCAAGCTCATGAAGGGGTTAAATAAGAGAGAAAACTTTCCACTTCTGACTTTGTGACAGGTCCTCATTAACACTTCATCATTTCATACAGACAAGTCAGGAGATGATTCCTATAGATCTAGAAAACTCTCAGTTTTCCTCCCCTGAATGTTCCTCTAAGCTCAGTCTGGTTCATCGACTTCCATTGTCCTAATTTTGGTTAAATCTCGGTTGCAGTCAGTAAAGGGCAGCTGGGCTCACGAGGCAGAACGATCCTCTTAAAGTACACGACACTCAAGGTAATAAGGACTTGACATAGAAAAGAGACAAGACGGCGGAGTCGCACCTTCGGAGCTGTCATTCGTATTGTGGTCAAACAAATTTGATTATAAAAAAAACTCATTATGGAAAATACAAGTTTCTCCGATCGATGTAATTTTTGATGAACTTGGATTCAATTACATTTAGACGATAACTCATAAAAATGCAGTTCAGTTGCTAATCAGAAGATGTAGACCAAGCCCCCTATAAGTCCATGTTCATATTTGAGTCAGAGGCGAATTCAGGAGCAATATATAGGCAAATTACCTGCTCCAATAAAGATCTGCCACTGGCTTCATCAGAGTACCAACATGGTGTCAACGTAGGCTATCATGTCAATCCATCAATCCGTTGGTTGCACATCCAATTGGAAGAGCAATTCAAGTGGGGTACCACAATGCTCTGTACTGGCCCCAGTATTACAAGTGGGGTACCACAAGGCTCTGTACTGGCCCCAGTATTACAAGTGGAGACCACAAGGCTCTGTTCTGGCCCCAGTATTACAAGTGGAGACCACAAGGCTCTGTTCTGGCCCCAGTGTTGTTTAACATTTTTATAAATGATCTAGATAAGGGAACTGAAGATAAACTGATCAAATTTGTGGACGATGCAAAGCTAGAAGTGATATCTAATACTAGAGAAGACAGAAAGGATTCAGAAGGATCTAGATGAGCTTGAACAATGGGCAGCAACTAATAGAATGATATTTATCAGGGAGAAATACAAGATTCTACATCTGGGCAAGGAAAACGAAAATGACATCTATAGAATGGGAGGAATAGAACTAAGCAACTGCACACGTTAAAAAAACTTGGGTATACTAATAGATCACAGACTGCACATGAGTCAACAGTGTGATGCAGCAGCAAAAAAGGAAAACACAGTTTTAGGATATATTAAGAGAAGCATAGAGTCCAGATCACGTGAAATAATTATGCCCTCTACTCCTCCTTGGTCAGACCTCATCTGGAATACTGTGTCTAGTACTGATCCTCAGTAACAGAACTTCTCTAATCTCTCATTTATAAAGAAACGCATAACCAGATTCATATAAAGTAGCAGCGAACCCAGTTCACTGAATGGCTACTAATAACTCCATGAATCAATTAATCAAAAATAGGAGAACAAACAGGAGTTTTTTTGTGCAAAATACATGAAAAAAGTTTATTGAATGTGACAAACATTTAAAACTAACACAATAAAGGTACAAAATGTGTGTATAAAAAGGACACCAAACAGGGCGGCAATATGACACATATAGCACAAAAGGCATGTGCTAATACCGGTAAATATTGGTAAAAAGTCAATCATGGAGAAATTCAGCAACAACGGCCAGATACATATAATGATATTCATACAATAAGTAAGCAATAAACAGTCTCAGAAATACATTGAAGTTTGCTGACATAACAAAACCACATCCCCATTGTATATATGATAAAACTCAAGTGAGTAGGGATAGAGGTGTTGCAAAGATTCTCACCAAGTGCCAAATGCCATCCCAGGACACCCCGACACGCGTTTCGCTGCTGTGCGCTTTTGCTTTCTCAAGGGGAAGTGTGTGAAGCCCTCTATGAGGACCTTTAAGTATCCATGGTTACCGTCACATGACCGTCAGATGATCAGCCCAGAGTTTGCTGCAAGACGGCGCATGCGCCCGACGGTGACGCTCCGGCCCATGTGACCCAGACATACCAGCCCATAACACAGCAACGGCTCAAAATAGAGCCGCAGCTGTGAACCAATTTCATGATATTCTAAAAATGTATTTGGTTATTAATCTGATTTATTTTTGTGTATATCCTATCGGACGATTTATATGTGCAAATTATGTCCACAAGAAGTTGTACATACATTACTTATCCTATATTGATCCTAAATTATATCCTGTATTATACTCCAGAGCTGCACTCACTATTCTGCTGGAGCAGTCACTGTGTACATACATTACATTACTGATCCTGAGTTACCTCCTGTATTATACTCCAGAGCTGCACTCACTATTCTGCTGGTGCAGTCACTGTGTACATACATTACATTACTGATCCTGAGTTACATCCTGTATTATACTCCAGAGCTGCACTCACTATTCTGCTGGTGCAGTCACTGTGTACATACATTACATTACTGATCCTGAGTTACATCCTGCATTATACTCCAGAGCTGCACTCACTATTCTGCTGGTGCAGTCACTGTGTACATACATTACACTACGGATCCTGAGTTACATCCTGTATTATACTCCAGAGCTGCACTCACTATTCTGCTGGTGCAGTCACTGTGTACATACATTACATTACTGATCCTGAGTTACCTCCTGTATTATACTCCAGAGCTGCACTCACTATTCTGCTGGTGCAGTCACTGTGTACATACATTACACTACGGATCCTGAGTTACATTCTGTATTGTACTCCAGAGCTGCACTCACTATTCTGCTGGTGCAGTCACTGTGTACATACATTACATTACTGATCCTGACTTACAGCCTGTATTATACCCCAGAGCTGCACTCACTATTCTGCTGGTGCAGTCACTGTGTACATACATTACATTACTGATCCTGAGTTACATCCTGTATTATACCCCAGAGCTGCACTCACTATTCTGCTGGTGCCGTCACTGTGTACATACAGTATATACCATGATGTGCCCAGTATGGGGGGCATATATACCAGGATGGGGAACATATACACCAGGATGGGGCCCAGGATAGGTAACATATATACCAGGATGGGGAACATATATGCCAGAATGGGGGATATATATATCAGGATGGGACCCAGGGTAAGGGACATATATACCAGGATAGGGAACATAATTTCCAGTATGTGCCCAGGATGGGGGACATATATCAGGATGGAGAAAACATACAACAGGATGGGGAACATATAAAGTATAGCAGGATGGGGAACATATATACCAGGATGGAGGTCATATATACCAGGATGGGGTAAATATACAACAAGATGGGGCCCTAGATAGGAAACATATATACCAGGATGGGGAACATACAGTATAGCAGGATGAGGAACATTTATACCAGGATGGAGGTCATATATACCAGTATGGGAAACATGTATTGTAGGATGGAAGTCATATATAACAGGATGGAAGACGCCAGGATGGGGCCAGTATGAGGGACATATATACCAGGATGGGGACATATATAGTAGGATGGGCCCAGGATGGGGACATATATACCAGAAAGCCCAAGATGGGGGATATTACTACATAATGGGAAAGGGAGGGTCAATTCGTATGTACTTTTAGGATTTAGAAAGCTACAATGGCCCATACATCTGACCAACAATCATGGACAGAGGGCTCAGGTCCAAAATTTGCATCGGGGCCCATCAAACTACAATTACACCTTTGACTAAAATGGAGGGACAGACACATATATAGGCTCTTGCTATTATGTTAATGTGGCGCCCCTGAGGGTTCAGTCGCCACAGAGGTACTGCACCTCAACCAGAGGTGTGGTGCTCCGCTCTTACGTAAGGAAGGGGCACTGCCAGGACTCACACACTTACGCACAACAACAAACCTTTCAGAGCTCGGGAGCAGCTAGGTAGAGGGTGTGGGTGGAGAAAGTAGAGTAGGGAGGAGTCAGAGAGTGGTGTACAGTGGTCTGTGAGACCAGAGAGACAGTCTGCTAGAGGGAGAGGAGGAGTGAGGAGCAGAGAGTAGCTCCTGAAGGAAAGACAGACAGAGTCTACAGGGGGGGCTGAAGCTGAGAGCAGCTTGTCCCCAGACTTCAGACAGAGAGAGAGAAGTGAAGGAGAACGAGAGAGAAAGAGTTGACTCCAGAGGAGGAAAGGAAGAAGAGGTCTTGGGGGCACGGATAGTGAGGAATCCATCAGTGGGACCCGTATCCACCGGCGTGGTCGGTGGAGGGACCAGGTCGCAGTTAGCGGACCGGCCCCACAACTAGGGGAGAAACTAAGGAATCAGCTAGGAAACCAGAGGCTGCAGTATCTGCAAGTGCTACGGCCACATCCAACACATTCGCTGAAAAGGCAAACAGGGTCTGACCAACGTCGCCTGACAAGATCCGAGTTTGCTGGATCGGGACACTCTGTGTGAAGACGCAGGGCAGGAGAGGTGGTAGCCAACGTAGTGAGATGGCCAGGAAAGGAACACCTAAGGGAGCACCCTAAGCTACCTGGGAGCTGTCTGGACCACCTACCCGGAGGACACAGCACCTCGGCTGGGGATTGTAACAACAACCTGTGAGTAAACTGAAAAGACTGCACACTTCTGTGTCCTCACAATTATTTGCTGCGTCATCTGCCCTACACTACAACCACCACCAACTCTTACACATACAGTTGCCCTGGGGCCTAGCTCTACCAGTGGAGAGCTGTAACAACTCTGCTGCATTACCATCAGCCCCAGCGGAATCTGAAGCAGCGTCGGCTAACACCTGTATTGCCGAATAGCACAGGTGGCGTCACGAACTATCTTTCATAAACTTTATCATCCCCTTATCATCATTTACATTGGACGCCCAGGGCCACGGACCGGGTCACTGCTACTGTGACACATCCCCTTAAAAACCGGCCCAGTACAGAGTACACCCCGGCCCTGGCGGGCGCTCCATTAATGTTAATTTATATTTCATAGATCCCACCCTAAGGGATAAATATTTTTTGTAGGTCATTGTACATCAGTAGAGGATCAGTCATTAGAAACTACGTTGAGCTCCAAGCTTTTCACATTTGTGCTCCTTGTACTGTAGGATAGATTTTTGCATTTCTCCAAGTATATTAGACTTTTTTGTTTCTTGAATATCCTCTTGGCTACGAAATGCAAAAAATATTCCAAATAGTTACTAAATTCAGGAAATTTTACACTTTTGCTTAGCCTCATCCATTTTTGTTTGTCATTTTAGACCTTTTAGTCAAAGAAAGGTCTGATATGCAGAGGTGCGTGATTCTCTGGATGGTTCCTGAATTCAGTTGTAGATCAGCTATCCATAGCAGGAGGCGCTGGGAATGTTAATAACTCGAGGAGGCGGAGTTTAGTTAAGTGCATTCTGCCGCCCATAGCACTTAACACCTCACTTGCATGAAAATGTCGAATTCTCAAGATTTATGCAACGGATTGACAATATAAAGGTAAAAATAAATTCATTTTTTACAGGGCTACATGCACAAATAAATGGCTCAGGAGGATCTATCTTCCTGCAGATTTTCTTTAGTTAATGTGGTTGTAAAATGTTGGAAACACACAGAGTATATAACCCAGAAAAAGAATCAGTGTGTAAAGAGAGGAGAGAAGACACAGAAAACTTCTAGTAGGGGAATGTCAAACACTTCATGACATAAGAGGCTCTCATCACAAGGAAATAGTGATCTGTCATGGGCTGTAAAAGGAGAAATAATCTGCATTTGCTGTCGGTTCTGTACAGAAGGGGAAATCATTCCAGGAATGAAGCTGTGCTGATACATGAGATCTGGAAGGACTGAAACAAGTAACAGGTTGTAAAGTGCATATCAGGAGGTCTAAGAAATAATGACAGGATGAAGATTACAGCCTGAAACACATTACATGGTTGTCAGCCAAACAATGCTTTTGCCAATCGTTTGGCCAACAGCCATCTCAGCCAACTCTCACTAATATGGGAGCTCTCGTTCAGCTCCTGTGCTTTCTATGAGAAAGCCGCCGACTGACACGTTGGCCCAATGGCTCAGGGAAGGCAATGTGATCGGCAGTCCAAAATTGGACAAGCCTGATCGACAGCACTCCAGGCCATCAGTCTGCCGGTGCTCCCATACACATTGGAATGTCAACCAAACTCGAGGGTTCCCAACAGGTTCGGATGACATTAGGCTAATGTGTATGGGAGCTTTTAGCCACTAATAAATCCACAAATCATCTCTTCCATGTCAGAGATGTCAATAGCGCTTAAGGAGTTGTTTCATCTTATTATACTATTAAAATTGCAAAATGCTTGTAAAATCAATAAACTTTACACTTTACCAAGTATGAGAACACTCCATTCTCCTCTGTACCTCTCTAGTGTACAGAATTCATCCAAAAATACAGTACAAACAACAAATCTTTAGTAATAATTCACAAAAAATGCTAAAAACAGATAAAAGACGGAATACAATGCAGGGAGTAAATCGGTGATATCTTCGTTACATACAAAAAATTAATGGCAGATTAAAAGCAGGTTAATAAGCCTCTAGCTCCAATGGAGAAATGTATAGCAGATTTCACATATAAATATATACAAAATAAAGATAGTAGCTATATCCCACTGCTTATAAAAGACACTTACATAAATTCAGATAAGGAATCTTCTAAAAGTCTAAATAAACATAATTTCTATAAATCACTGGAAAACCAAACAATGAGAAAATAGCATCCATCTACAATACAACAGCCCTATCTGCTGTGCAAAAGCATCTAAGGTGCTAGTTGTTAGATATAACGTGTTAGTGGCTTTAAATATGTAAATAAATGTATAAAAAATGCAAAAACAAGGGAGATAAATAGCCCCTCATTAATAACTCAATA
>JARQOD010000004.1:6224575-6255029 GCA_033576555.1 Oophaga sylvatica
ACTCTATAGAATAGATCACTCTGTGTGTAATGACTCTATAGAATAGATCACTCTGTGTGTAATGACTCTATAGAATAGATCACTCTGTGTGTAATGACTCTATAGAATAGATCACTCTGTGTGTAATGACTCTATAGAATAGATCACTCTGTGTGTAATGACTGTATAGAATAGATCACTCTGTGTGTAATGACTCTATAGAATAGATCACTCTGTGTGTAATGACTCTATAGAATAGATCACTGTGTGTAATATCTCTATAGAATAGATCACTCTGTGTGTAATGTCTCTATAGAATAGATCACTCTGTGTGTAATGACTCTATAGAATAGATCACTCTGTGTGTAATGTCTCTATAGAATAGATCACTCTGTGTGTAATGACTCTATAGAATAGATCACTCTGTGTGTAATGTCTGTATAGAATAGATCACTCTGTGTGTAATGACTATAGAATAGATCACTCTGTGTGTAATGTCTTTATAGAATAGATCACTCTGTGTGTAATGACTATAGAATAGATCACTCTGTGTGTAATGTCTCTATAGAATAGATCACTCTGTGTGTAATGTCTCTATAGAATAGATCACTCTGTGTGTAATGACTCTATAGAATAGATCACTCTGTGTGTAATGACTCTATAGAATAGATCACTGTGTGTAATATCTCTATAGAATAGATCACTCTGTGTGTAATATCTCTATAGAATAGATCACTCTGTGTGTAATGAGTATAGAATAGATCACTCTGTGTGTAATGACTATAGAATAGATCACTCTGTGTGTAATGACTCTATAGAATAGATCACTGTGTGTAATATCTCTATAGAATAGATCACTCTGTGTGTAGTGACTCTATAGAATATGAGATTCACTTTTTGAGGATATTGTAATGTAGTGAGAACCCCCTGTGTGTCTCTTCGGCCTGAGTAGTTTTCTTCTTTACGTCTGGTTGTGGTTACAGCTAAGCAACAAAGATACAAAAAAAATTACCTATACCATGCATGAAGCTCCAAAACGACAACTCCATTCTTCCTTGGCATCGACGCTGTTTGACCCATCACGGAATAAACATCAGGAAATTAGTCTTCAGCCTACGAATGAGCCCGAGTTTATATGGGATTACAGATTAAGGGCCGTGCATCACCCAAATTAGATTGCAAGCATTTAATCTGCTCAGACGCTCTGGATTGACGCTAATGTGATTACATGTATGTTAATCCAACGACAACACGGCACAGTCTGAGCTGTGACAACTGCCGGACGTCTCCGCAGTTTGCTACCGATAATATCGGGTGAGGGACATTTAGTCTTAAGTTCAGGTTCATTTCAAGGAAAGTTTCATCTTCACTTGACGTTTCATTGAGGACTTCCCGCTCCAATGTATAAACATGAGATATCTGTCGCCTGAAAGCTCTTCCGCGAACCTCATACACGTGCACAATGCTGGCAGGGTTTTATTACTTCTCAGAACATGGGGATCGGGCATGTTGAAATACAACTGCCCAATCCTAGTTCTCTAACATCTGAGGTCTTCATGACATGATGGGTTTTTATGACGGCTAGGGTTCTGCCGAAGATGAAAAATGAAAATGGGTCTTGGAAAATGGAAAATGGTGACATAAGAAAAATTGTTTTTTTTTAGTTTCCAAATTTTTTTTACCAATTAAATATATATATATATATATATATACAGTGCCTACAAGTAGTATTCAACCCCTGCAGATTTAGCTGGTTGACACATGCGGAATTAACTTGGCATTGTGACATTTGTACTGTAGATCAGCCTGGAAGTGGGAAATGCACTGCTGCAAAAAAATTTTTTTTTATTTTTTTTTTTTATTTTTTAAAAACGTTAAAAGTAAATTCAGAGTGTCATTTATTATTCAACCCCTCAAACCACAAGAATTCTGTTTGGTCCCCCTAAAGTATTAAGAAGTAGTTCAGGCACCAAGAATAATGAGCTTCACATGTGTGGATTAATGATCTCTTTTGCCAGCCTTTTCTGACTATTTAAGACCCTCCCCAAACTTGTGAACAGCACTCATACATGGTCAACATGGGAAAGACAAAGGAGCATTCCAAGGCCATCATAGACAAGATCGTGGAGGGTCACAAGGTTGGCAAGGGGTACAAAACCCTTTCCAAGGAGTTGGCCCTACCTGTCTCCACTGTTGGGAGCATCATCCGTAAGTGGAAGGCTTATGGAACTACTGTTAGCCTTCCACGGCCTGGACAGCCTTTGAAAGTTTCCTCCCGTGCCGAGGCCAGGCTTGTCCGAAGAGTCAAGGCTAACCCAAGGACAACAAGGAAGGAGCTCCGGGAAGATCCATGGCAGTGGGGACATTGGTTTCAGTCAATACCATAAGTAACGTACTCCACCGCAATGGTCTCCGTTCCAGACGAGCCCGTAAGGTACCTTTACTTTCAAAGCGTCATGTCAAGGCTCGTCTACAGTTTGCTTATGATCACTTGGAGGACTCTGAGACAGACTGGTTCAAGGTTCTATGGTCTGATGAGACCAAGATCGAGATCTTTGGTGCCAACCACACACGTGACGTTTGGAGACTGGATGGCACTGCATACGACCCCAAGAATACCATCCCTACAGTCAAGCATGGTGGTGGCAGCATCATGCTGTGGGGCTGTTTCTCAGCCAAGGGGCCTGGCCATCTGGTCCGCATCCATGGGAGGATGGATAGCACGGCCTACCTGGAGATTTTGGCCAAGAACCTCCGCTCCTCCATCAAGGATCTTAAGATGGGTCGTAATTTCATCTTCCAACAAGACAACGACCCAAAGCACACAGCCAAGAATACCAAGGCCTGGTTCAAGAGGGAAAAAGTCAAGGTGTTGGAGTGGCCTAGTCAGTCTCCTGACCTTAACCCAATTGAAAACTTGTGGAAGGAGCTCAAGATTAAAGTCCACATGAGACACCCAAAGAACCTAGATAACTTGGAGAAGATCTGCATGGAGGAGTGGGCCAAGATAACTCCACAGACCTGTGCCGGCCTGATCAGGTCTTATAAAAGACGATTATTAGCTGTAATTGCAAACAAGGGTTATTCCACGAAATATTAAACATAGGGGTTGTATAATAATTGACCCACACTTTTATGTTTAAAATTTATTAAAATTCAACTGAGCAACATAACTTTTTGTTTTGTAAGATTTATGCTTCTGTTAATAAATCCTACTCTCGTTTGCAGTTTGAAGGCTCTAACTTATTTGCATCTTATCAAACCAGATAAATCTGCAGGGGGTTGAATACTACTTGTAGGCACTATATATATATATATATATATATACACACATGTGTGGTATCTTTGTACTCATACTGATCTGGAGAATCATATCGTAAGGTCAGTTTTATAGAATATTGAACATGGTAAATAAACAAAAACAAAAGAACAATTGTGGAATTGCACTTTTTTGGCTATTTCAAGGCACGTGGATTTTTTTTTTCAATTTCCAAGTATATTATAAGGTAAAATCAATGGTGTCATTCAAAAGTACAATTCGTTCCACAAAAAAAAAAAATCAAGCCCTCTTACTGTCATTTTGACGGAAAAATAAAAACATTAGGGCTCTGGGAAGAAGGGTAGGAATAATATGAAAACAGTACATGGAAAAAATCGCAAGCTCATGAAGGGGTTAAATAAGAGAGAAAACTTTCCACTTCTGACTTTGTGACAGGTCCTCATTAACACTTCATCATTTCATACAGACAAGTCAGGAGATGATTCCTATAGATCTAGAAAACTCTCAGTTTTCCTCCCCTGAATGTTCCTCTAAGCTCAGTCTGGTTCATCGACTTCCATTGTCCTAATTTTGGTTAAATCTCGGTTGCAGTCAGTAAAGGGCAGCTGGGCTCACGAGGCAGAACGATCCTCTTAAAGTACACGACACTCAAGGTAATAAGGACTTGACATAGAAAAGAGACAAGACGGCGGAGTCGCACCTTCGGAGCTGTCATTCGTATTGTGGTCAAACAAATTTGATTATAAAAAAAACTCATTATGGAAAATACAAGTTTCTCCGATCGATGTAATTTTTGATGAACTTGGATTCAATTACATTTAGACGATAACTCATAAAAATGCAGTTCAGTTGCTAATCAGAAGATGTAGACCAAGCCCCCTATAAGTCCATGTTCATATTTGAGTCAGAGGCGAATTCAGGAGCAATATATAGGCAAATTACCTGCTCCAATAAAGATCTGCCACTGGCTTCATCAGAGTACCAACATGGTGTCAACGTAGGCTATCATGTCAATCCATCAATCCGTTGGTTGCACATCCAATTGGAAGAGCAATTCAAGTGGGGTACCACAATGCTCTGTACTGGCCCCAGTATTACAAGTGGGGTACCACAAGGCTCTGTACTGGCCCCAGTATTACAAGTGGAGACCACAAGGCTCTGTTCTGGCCCCAGTATTACAAGTGGAGACCACAAGGCTCTGTTCTGGCCCCAGTGTTGTTTAACATTTTTATAAATGATCTAGATAAGGGAACTGAAGATAAACTGATCAAATTTGTGGACGATGCAAAGCTAGAAGTGATATCTAATACTAGAGAAGACAGAAAGGATTCAGAAGGATCTAGATGAGCTTGAACAATGGGCAGCAACTAATAGAATGATATTTATCAGGGAGAAATACAAGATTCTACATCTGGGCAAGGAAAACGAAAATGACATCTATAGAATGGGAGGAATAGAACTAAGCAACTGCACACGTTAAAAAAACTTGGGTATACTAATAGATCACAGACTGCACATGAGTCAACAGTGTGATGCAGCAGCAAAAAAGGAAAACACAGTTTTAGGATATATTAAGAGAAGCATAGAGTCCAGATCACGTGAAATAATTATGCCCTCTACTCCTCCTTGGTCAGACCTCATCTGGAATACTGTGTCTAGTACTGATCCTCAGTAACAGAACTTCTCTAATCTCTCATTTATAAAGAAACGCATAACCAGATTCATATAAAGTAGCAGCGAACCCAGTTCACTGAATGGCTACTAATAACTCCATGAATCAATTAATCAAAAATAGGAGAACAAACAGGAGTTTTTTTGTGCAAAATACATGAAAAAAGTTTATTGAATGTGACAAACATTTAAAACTAACACAATAAAGGTACAAAATGTGTGTATAAAAAGGACACCAAACAGGGCGGCAATATGACACATATAGCACAAAAGGCATGTGCTAATACCGGTAAATATTGGTAAAAAGTCAATCATGGGAGAAATTCAGCAACAACGGCCAGATACATATAATGATATTCATACAATAAGTAAGCAATAAACAGTCTCAGAAATACATTGAAGTTTGCTGACATAACAAAACCACATCCCCATTGTATATATGATAAAACTCAAGTGAGTAGGGATAGAGGTGTTGCAAAGATTCTCACCAAGTGCCAAATGCCATCCCAGGACACCCCGACACGCGTTTCGCTGCTGTGCGCTTTTGCTTTCTCAAGGGGAAGTGTGTGAAGCCCTCTATGAGGACCTTTAAGTATCCATGGTTACCGTCACATGACCGTCAGATGATCAGCCCAGAGTTTGCTGCAAGACGGCGCATGCGCCCGACGGTGACGCTCCGGCCCATGTGACCCAGACATACCAGCCCATAACACAGCAACGGCTCAAAATAGAGCCGCAGCTGTGAACCAATTTCATGATATTCTAAAAATGTATTTGGTTATTAATCTGATTTATTTTTGTGTATATCCTATCGGACGATTTATATGTGCAAATTATGTCCACAAGAAGTTGTACATACATTACTTATCCTATATTGATCCTAAATTATATCCTGTATTATACTCCAGAGCTGCACTCACTATTCTGCTGGAGCAGTCACTGTGTACATACATTACATTACTGATCCTGAGTTACCTCCTGTATTATACTCCAGAGCTGCACTCACTATTCTGCTGGTGCAGTCACTGTGTACATACATTACATTACTGATCCTGAGTTACATCCTGTATTATACTCCAGAGCTGCACTCACTATTCTGCTGGTGCAGTCACTGTGTACATACATTACATTACTGATCCTGAGTTACATCCTGCATTATACTCCAGAGCTGCACTCACTATTCTGCTGGTGCAGTCACTGTGTACATACATTACACTACGGATCCTGAGTTACATCCTGTATTATACTCCAGAGCTGCACTCACTATTCTGCTGGTGCAGTCACTGTGTACATACATTACATTACTGATCCTGAGTTACCTCCTGTATTATACTCCAGAGCTGCACTCACTATTCTGCTGGTGCAGTCACTGTGTACATACATTACACTACGGATCCTGAGTTACATTCTGTATTGTACTCCAGAGCTGCACTCACTATTCTGCTGGTGCAGTCACTGTGTACATACATTACATTACTGATCCTGACTTACAGCCTGTATTATACCCCAGAGCTGCACTCACTATTCTGCTGGTGCAGTCACTGTGTACATACATTACATTACTGATCCTGAGTTACATCCTGTATTATACCCCAGAGCTGCACTCACTATTCTGCTGGTGCCGTCACTGTGTACATACAGTATATACCATGATGTGCCCAGTATGGGGGGCATATATACCAGGATGGGGAACATATACACCAGGATGGGGCCCAGGATAGGTAACATATATACCAGGATGGGGAACATATATGCCAGAATGGGGGATATATATATCAGGATGGGACCCAGGGTAAGGGACATATATACCAGGATAGGGAACATAATTTCCAGTATGTGCCCAGGATGGGGGACATATATCAGGATGGAGAAAACATACAACAGGATGGGGAACATATAAAGTATAGCAGGATGGGGAACATATATACCAGGATGGAGGTCATATATACCAGGATGGGGTAAATATACAACAAGATGGGGCCCTAGATAGGAAACATATATACCAGGATGGGGAACATACAGTATAGCAGGATGAGGAACATTTATACCAGGATGGAGGTCATATATACCAGTATGGGAAACATGTATTGTAGGATGGAAGTCATATATAACAGGATGGAAGACGCCAGGATGGGGCCAGTATGAGGGACATATATACCAGGATGGGGACATATATAGTAGGATGGGCCCAGGATGGGGACATATATACCAGAAAGCCCAAGATGGGGGATATTACTACATAATGGGAAAGGGAGGGTCAATTCGTATGTACTTTTAGGATTTAGAAAGCTACAATGGCCCATACATCTGACCAACAATCATGGACAGAGGGCTCAGGTCCAAAATTTGCATCGGGGCCCATCAAACTACAATTACACCTTTGACTAAAATGGAGGGACAGACACATATATAGGCTCTTGCTATTATGTTAATGTGGCGCCCCTGAGGGTTCAGTCGCCACAGAGGTACTGCACCTCAACCAGAGGTGTGGTGCTCCGCTCTTACGTAAGGAAGGGGCACTGCCAGGACTCACACACTTACGCACAACAACAAACCTTTCAGAGCTCGGGAGCAGCTAGGTAGAGGGTGTGGGTGGAGAAAGTAGAGTAGGGAGGAGTCAGAGAGTGGTGTACAGTGGTCTGTGAGACCAGAGAGACAGTCTGCTAGAGGGAGAGGAGGAGTGAGGAGCAGAGAGTAGCTCCTGAAGGAAAGACAGACAGAGTCTACAGGGGGGCTGAAGCTGAGAGCAGCTTGTCCCCAGACTTCAGACAGAGAGAGAGAAGTGAAGGAGAACGAGAGAGAAAGAGTTGACTCCAGAGGAGGAAAGGAAGAAGAGGTCTTGGGGGCACGGATAGTGAGGAATCCATCAGTGGGACCCGTATCCACCGGCGTGGTCGGTGGAGGGACCAGGTCGCAGTTAGCGGACCGGCCCCACAACTAGGGGAGAAACTAAGGAATCAGCTAGGAAACCAGAGGCTGCAGTATCTGCAAGTGCTACGGCCACATCCAACACATTCGCTGAAAAGGCAAACAGGGGTCTGACCAACGTCGCCTGACAAGATCCGAGTTTGCTGGATCGGGACACTCTGTGTGAAGACGCAGGGCAGGAGAGGTGGTAGCCAACGTAGTGAGATGGCCAGGAAAGGAACACCTAAGGGAGCACCCTAAGCTACCTGGGAGCTGTCTGGACCACCTACCCGGAGGACACAGCACCTCGGCTGGGGATTGTAACAACAACCTGTGAGTAAACTGAAAAGACTGCACACTTCTGTGTCCTCACAATTATTTGCTGCGTCATCTGCCCTACACTACAACCACCACCAACTCTTACACATACAGTTGCCCTGGGGCCTAGCTCTACCAGTGGAGAGCTGTAACAACTCTGCTGCATTACCATCAGCCCCAGCGGAATCTGAAGCAGCGTCGGCTAACACCTGTATTGCCGAATAGCACAGGTGGCGTCACGAACTATCTTTCATAAACTTTATCATCCCCTTATCATCATTTACATTGGACGCCCAGGGCCACGGACCGGGTCACTGCTACTGTGACACATCCCCTTAAAAACCGGCCCAGTACAGAGTACACCCCGGCCCTGGCGGGCGCTCCATTAATGTTAATTTATATTTCATAGATCCCACCCTAAGGGATAAATATTTTTTGTAGGTCATTGTACATCAGTAGAGGATCAGTCATTAGAAACTACGTTGAGCTCCAAGCTTTTCACATTTGTGCTCCTTGTACTGTAGGATAGATTTTTGCATTTCTCCAAGTATATTAGACTTTTTTGTTTCTTGAATATCCTCTTGGCTACGAAATGCAAAAAATATTCCAAATAGTTACTAAATTCAGGAAATTTTACACTTTTGCTTAGCCTCATCCATTTTTGTTTGTCATTTTAGACCTTTTAGTCAAAGAAAGGTCTGATATGCAGAGGTGCGTGATTCTCTGGATGGTTCCTGAATTCAGTTGTAGATCAGCTATCCATAGCAGGAGGCGCTGGGAATGTTAATAACTCGAGGAGGCGGAGTTTAGTTAAGTGCATTCTGCCGCCCATAGCACTTAACACCTCACTTGCATGAAAATGTCGAATTCTCAAGATTTATGCAACGGATTGACAATATAAAGGTAAAAATAAATTCATTTTTTACAGGGCTACATGCACAAATAAATGGCTCAGGAGGATCTATCTTCCTGCAGATTTTCTTTAGTTAATGTGGTTGTAAAATGTTGGAAACACACAGAGTATATAACCCAGAAAAAGAATCAGTGTGTAAAGAGAGGAGAGAAGACACAGAAAACTTCTAGTAGGGGAATGTCAAACACTTCATGACATAAGAGGCTCTCATCACAAGGAAATAGTGATCTGTCATGGGCTGTAAAAGGAGAAATAATCTGCATTTGCTGTCGGTTCTGTACAGAAGGGGAAATCATTCCAGGAATGAAGCTGTGCTGATACATGAGATCTGGAAGGACTGAAACAAGTAACAGGTTGTAAAGTGCATATCAGGAGGTCTAAGAAATAATGACAGGATGAAGATTACAGCCTGAAACACATTACATGGTTGTCAGCCAAACAATGCTTTTGCCAATCGTTTGGCCAACAGCCATCTCAGCCAACTCTCACTAATATGGGAGCTCTCGTTCAGCTCCTGTGCTTTCTATGAGAAAGCCGCCGACTGACACGTTGGCCCAATGGCTCAGGGAAGGCAATGTGATCGGCAGTCCAAAATTGGACAAGCCTGATCGACAGCACTCCAGGCCATCAGTCTGCCGGTGCTCCCATACACATTGGAATGTCAACCAAACTCGAGGGTTCCCAACAGGTTCGGATGACATTAGGCTAATGTGTATGGGAGCTTTTAGCCACTAATAAATCCACAAATCATCTCTTCCATGTCAGAGATGTCAATAGCGCTTAAGGAGTTGTTTCATCTTATTATACTATTAAAATTGCAAAATGCTTGTAAAATCAATAAACTTTACACTTTACCAAGTATGAGAACACTCCATTCTCCTCTGTACCTCTCTAGTGTACAGAATTCATCCAAAAATACAGTACAAACAACAAATCTTTAGTAATAATTCACAAAAAATGCTAAAAACAGATAAAAGACGGAATACAATGCAGGGAGTAAATCGGTGATATCTTCGTTACATACAAAAAATTAATGGCAGATTAAAAGCAGGTTAATAAGCCTCTAGCTCCAATGGAGAAATGTATAGCAGATTTCACATATAAATATATACAAAATAAGATAGTAGCTATATCCCACTGCTTATAAAAGACACTTACATAAATTCAGATAAGGAATCTTCTAAAAGTCTAAATAAACATAATTTCTATAAATCACTGGAAAACCAAACAATGAGAAAATAGCATCCATCTACAATACAACAGCCCTATCTGCTGTGCAAAAGCATCTAAGGTGCTAGTTGTTAGATATAACGTGTTAGTGGCTTTAAATATGTAAATAAATGTATAAAAAATGCAAAAACAAGGGAGATAAATAGCCCCTCATTAATAACTCAATAAAATGCTGGTGCAACAGAATATATTATTTATAGCATAGAATAAACAATGACTATTGAGGATGCACATATATAAATGCACGGGTTGCGATAAATTATTTCCATATTTACATAATCAATGTAGGAGAGTAAGAAAAGGAAATAAGATAGTAAGTGAAAATAAGATAATATATTTACCATCAGTCCACCCCGACGCGCGTTTGGCCTTTTGGTTTCCTCAGGAGGGGTATGAGTGGAGTAGCCATGCCTTTTTTTTTTATATATATATATATATGTAGAATCACTCGCCAGTAGTATAAGTAGCTGTGTGTTAATCAGACTTGAGGTGCCAGCATCAATCTGCAATTACATCTGGTAGCTGTGTATTGGGCACAGTCACCTGAATCTCTGGCCGCGGCATCAGATGGTGTTCCAGTGCGTCCCCCATGCGCATACACCCCCAAGAAGGTGCATCACGAGGCAGACGGGGCTGGGATAGCGTCATGTAGACACATTGCCCTGGAGATGGCGGCAACAACATCCAACGCAAGCGGAAAGCTCCTATTTTGTGCTTGAAAGACAGACTAATAATCTATGATCATATATTTATTGCAGGAATTGGATTGAATATCAGATATAGCATCTATGGGGGCATTAAATGACCTTACATGTCAGAATATAGAGAGAGAAGTAAAGGATTATGAGTAGAAAAGTAAGAAAATAATATAAATAAAAACAAAAAAATTAGAATTCTATTGTTGGTTCTCTGGAGAGAAAAAAACATAGATGTAATCCCTACCACAAGTGCACCCTATTGGCTGATTGCTCCACCAATCATATTCTAATCTCAGTCGCTGGGTAGATTTTCCTATGATGATGATTCCGCTCAGCTGCTCCTAATATCTGTATAAAACCATTATATACATATAACGCAGCATGAAGGGGCTCGGAGAAGGCGGCAGTGAAGGTGTGTAAGTGTCTGATGGGGTCACACAGCTCATAAAAGGACAGCTGCCCGGCCTCATAATCCAGACATATCCTGACCCTATCACTTGAGATCTGGTGAGGTAACGGGATCACTTTACTGTCATGTGTCACTGAATACCAATTAATATTCCCCAGCCCTTTACATAAATACCAGGACTTGTTACTAGATGCAATAATTGACAGATCTCCCCTCCTATCTTTACTGGGGTAACACATCCCCACACTCCACCACCCTAATCTACTGATCTCCACATCCCAGTAATGTCGTCCTGAGGTAAATCTCCTCCCGCTCATCACCTGATAACCCTGGAATCTCTTGGCTGTTTCTGGACGATTTTGTCTTATTTCTGTCCTGGTCGCAGTTTTCAGGTCGTCTGATATAAGGAGATTATTAGCAGCCGTGTTTACATCCAGTAATATGTCTGCTGGATCCTCCACATAAAAGTAGAAGGTCATATTTATATCTCTTATCATAGCAGATAATGTGTGTGATATGTGTGAGATCAGCTCCGCACCCGATCACCTCCATCATGTCCCCCTGTGTCCTCATCACCTCCATCATGTCCTCCTGTATCCTCATCACCTCCATCATGTCCCCCTGTGTCCTCATCACCTCTTTCCTCCTCAGGATCACACAAGTCACCGGTGTCTGGTTCCTGTAAGACAGTCAGTGGATCCGTCATATTACACAGCTCCTCAATGTCCCTCATCTTCCTGGACAGCTCGTCCTTCTTTATTTCCAGCTTCTGGATCACATCAGACAGTGACAGTGACTCTTCCTTTTCCCGCCTGGAGATGTCACTCAGGACCTTCTTCTCCAGGTCATCCACCCATCTCCTGATGTCTATAAACAGGGCAGTGACTCTCTCGGCTTCTCTAGATGCTTTTTCTTGAGCTTTTCTCCTCTGCTCCTCCAGACTCTGGACTCTTTCCTCAGTTTTCTCATTGTTTGTGATCAGTTTCTGCAGAACATTTCTAAGCTTTTCCTTCTTCTTCTCAGAAGCCTCATCCAGAGACTCCACTTTATGTCCCCGATGTTCTCCAATCAGACAGCAGGACACACAGATACAAGCAGCGTCCTCAGTGCAGTAATATTCCAGGATCTTTCTATGGATGGAGCATTTTCTGGTTTTCAGGGAAGTGCTGGGTTCTGTTAGGACGTGATCTGTTGCTGTTTCTATGTGAACTTTCAGGTGTTTCTCACATAGAGAAGCCTCACAGTGTAGACAGGATCTAACAGCAGGTACAGGAGAGTCCACACAGTAAGTGCAGCAGATCCCGGTGATCTCCTCCTGATGTGGATGAGTAGACAGGAAATTCTCCACGATATTACACAGAGTTATGTTCTTCTGTAGTGGAGGCCGCTTCAGAAATTTTGCTCTGCAGTCAGGACAGGAATATTCTCCATACCCGCCCTCTGTATCATGCACTCCATGAATACAGACCCAGCAGAAGTTGTGTCCACATCTCAGGGTTATGGGATCTGTATAAATATCCTTACAGATGGAACAGAGCAGTTCCTTTCTTAGATCAGCAGACGCCATCGCTCACAGAAAAAACAAGTAAGAAATGTGTGATTCACTCCAGAAAAGGCGCGTATAAACTTGTTCTTCTGGTTTTATTCTAAGTTCAGTGATTACGAGGATCATTATTGTTATCAGGGCTGAAGTGAGATTTTTTTTTCCTTTTTCTCTGGGAAAATAAACTGGGCTGCACTTGTTTCTCTATTTTGCCTTTGTGCTTTTATTACTAGTGTGGTGCCCCTGAGGGTACAGTCGCCACACAGGTACTGCATCTCAGCCAGAGATGTGATATTTCACCTCTCAGGTAAGGTGGAGACATTACACTTGGCTCTGTCAACACTGCATCCATCACTCACACTAGTTGAGTTCGCTTAGCATGCCTCAGCTAGCAAAGGGTGTAGATGGTGGGTGGAGTTGTGAGTCAGAGCAGGAAGTTAGAGGGGAAGAAAGATGGACCACCCCCGGGTTAGCCCCCCCTTAGTGAGAATTTGGGTAAAAAATGATTACATTCGTTAGATCTTTGTTAGATCCGGTTTGATCAACCAAAACTAACGTTAGATCACCCCTACAAAATGAGATATTTACGATCTTTTCCAGGGGGGGCTAACCCGTAGCTAGCCCCCCCAACTTTGAAATTTGCCGTTTTTTGGATGGATTCTGATAGATATTCGTTAGATCCGGTTTGATCAGCAAAAATTAACGTTAGATCTCCTTTCGTTCCCGAGATATTGGGGGTGTCAGGTGGGGGGTTAGGTACAGGTTAGCCCCCCCTAATTTGAAATTTGCCATTTTTTGGATGGATTCTGATAGATATTTGTTAGATCCGGTTTGATCAGCAAAAATTAACGTTAGATCTCCTTTCGTTCCCGAGATATTGGGGGTGTCAGGTGGGGGTTAGGTACAGGTTAGCCCCCCTAGTTTGAAATTTTCCGTTTTTTGGATGGATTCTGATAGATATTCGTTAGATCCGGTTTGATCAGCAAAAATTAACATTAGATCTCCTTTCGTTCCCGAGATATTGGGGGTGTCAGGTGGGGGGTTAGGTACCGGTTAGCCCCCCCTAATTTGAAATTTGCCGTTTTTTGGATGGATTCTGATAGATATTCGTTAGATCCGGTTTGATCAGCAAAAATTAACGTTAGATCTCCTTTCGTTCCCGAGATATTGGGGGTGTCAGGTGGGGGTTAGGTACAGGTTAGCCCCCCCTAATTTGAAATTTGCCGTTTTTTGATGGATTCTGATAGATATTCGTTAGATCCGGTTTGATCAGCAAAAATTAACATTAGATCTCCTTTCGTTCCCGAGATATTGGGGGTGTCAGGTGGGGGGTTAGGTACCGGTTAGCCCCCCTAATTTGAAATTTGCCGTTTTTTTGGATGGATTCTGATAGATATTCGTTAGATCCGGTTTGATCAGCAAAAATTAACGTTAGATCTCCTTTCGTTCCCGAGATATTGGGGGTGTCAGGTGGGGGGTTAGGTACAGGTTAGCCCCCCCTAATTTGAAATTTGCCGTTTTTTGATGGATTCTGATAGATATTCGTTAGATCCGGTTTGATCAGCAAAAATTAACGTTAGATCTCCTTTCGTTCCCGAGATATTGGGGGTGTCAGGTGGGGGGTTAGGTACAGGTTAGCCCCCCCTAATTTGAAATTTGCCATTTTTTGGATGGATTCTGATAGATATTCGTTAGATCCGGTTTGATCAGCAAAAATTAACGTTAGATCTCCTTTCGTTCCCGAGATATTGGGGGTGTCAGGTGGGGGGTTAGGTACAGGTTAGCCCCCCTAATTTGAAATTTGCCATTTTTTGGATGGATTCTGATAGATATTCGTTAGGTCCGGTTTGATCAGCAAAAATTAACGTTAGATCTCCTTTCGTTCCCGAGATATTGGGGGTGTCAGGTGGGGGGTTAGGTACAGGTTAGCCCCCCTAATTTGAAATTTGCCGTTTTTTGGATGGATTCTGATAGATATTCGTTAGACCCGGTTTGATCAGCAAAAATTAACGTTAGATCTCCTTTCGTTCCCGAGATATTGGGGGTGTCAGGTGGGGGGTTAGGTACAGGTTAGCCCCCCCTAATTTGAAATTTGCCGTTTTTTGGATGGATTCTGATAGATATTCGTTAGACCCGGTTTGATCAGCAAAAATTAACGTTAGATCTCCTTTCGTTCCCGAGATATTGGGGGTGTCAGGTGGGGGGTTAGGTACAGGTTAGCCCCCCCTAATTTGAAATTTGCCGTTTTTTGGATGGATTCTGATAGATATTCGTTAGATCCGGTTTGATCAGCAAAAATTAACGTTAGATCTCCTTTCGTTCTCGAGATATTGGGGGTGTCAGGTGGGGGGTTAGGTACAGGTTAGCCCCCCCTAATTTGAAATTTGCCGTTTTTTGGATGGATTCTGATAGATATTCGTTAGATCCCGTTTGATCAGCAAAAATTAACGTTAGATCTCCTTTCGTTCCAGAGATATTTCCGATCTTTTTCTGGGTGGGGGGCTAACCCGTAGCTTTCTGAATGCAAAATCCTACAGAGACAAGTAGCGGCTGGGAAAATTCATTGTGGCGGTCTGGACTAGAAATAGGCAGAGCAAATGACCCCAGTAACAGCAAACGTTGCATGTGACCATTGGATATAAGGCCTCTTTCACATGATCTTAGTTTTGTGGTGTAATACGCTGTGTTTTTCACGCATGTGTATTTCCCAATGAAATGTACCCATTGAAACCGATGCGTTTATTCTCATATGTGTTATTTTCATGCATACGCAAATGCGTGTAAAAAAATAAAAATTACAGCATGTTCTAATTTGTAGCATATTACACGATTAGACCATTAATACAAATCACTGGGCTGCGTGAAATATGACAGGAAATACGCTGTGACAACGCTACATTTTTAACGCGCGCAATACGCATATGATTGTGTGAAAGAGGCCTAAAGGTAACAATCACTAGTGCGGTCTGCAGAGCGCCTGTGTAGCTAGTTTCTGCCTATCTATGGTCACTGTATAGGAGTAATATTGGTTTTGCATGGTGTTTTATTCAGTCACAGTATGGCAGTATTATTTCATTACTAGGTTGGTGTAACTCTCATCAGAGTGGGGGCAAGTAGGAAATCTTGGTGAATTCCCACATTTTTTTCCCAGAACTTGACCCCTGGTAGTACCTGATCTGTAATCCAATGTGAGCATGTGATGTATGGTGCTGAAGGGGTTCCCTGGGATTTCCCCAGGCTGCAGAACACTGGTGGGGTGACATCACCTTGCCAGTGGGAAAGCTCAGGGAATCCTTACAGTGCCACAACAGAGGGATGCCGGTGAGCAGTGCTCCCCTGCACATCGTCCTCCCGCTTTGCTGCAGCGGCATGGGTACTCATGGCCTCCCCTTGCTGTCGGCTACCTGTGGGTCTTGTACTGCAGGGCTTGTCTGTGGTTCCCTGGCGTTTCCCCGGCATAGGCACTGGAGGGGCGACGTCACCCCGCCAGCAGGAGACACCAAGGAACCCCTGCAGTACCACATTCAGAGTTTAATTCCGGCTCAGACCAAACAGGTGTCATATTTAAGCAGTGTAAACTTAAGCCTCCGTCTCACACAACGATCTCCCCAGCGAGATCGCTGCTGAGTCACTAGTTTTGTGACGCAGCAGCGATCTCCCCAGCGATATCGCTGTGCGTGACATTCAGCGATGATCAGCCCCCCTGCCGGGTATCGCTGATCGTCGCTGAATGTCCTGGACATTTGTTTGATCGCTGGTCTCCCGCTGACCAGCACACATCGCTGCGTGTGACAGGCGGGAGACCAGCGATCCGCTGGTAACCAAGGTACACAGCGGGTTTCCAGGCACCGCGCAGCGCCTGGAAACCCGACGTGTACCTTGGTTACCAGATCCCTGCATCAGGGCGCTGGTATCCAACGTACACTGCGGGTAACTAAGCGATGTTACCCGCAGTGTCGCTGTCCTGATCGCTGCCTGTTTGGCAGCTCAGCAGCGATCATGTAGCGACACCAGCGATCCTGATCGTTGTCGGGATCACTGTTTTATCGCTATGTGAGACCCGGGCTTTAGTCTAAGTCAGCAGATAAACTTTGATATGCTTCTATGACATATCAAAAGTTACCTGAAAGTTAAATACAGGGCAGGAAAAGCAACAGGTGGGATAGCGGCGGAACTGAAGGACGCAGCATGATGGAGCCGATCACATGCTTATCAGCTCCTTAAGCACTGCATGATGCCATTGAAAACCACATGTGGAAAAACCAGGTGGGGCAATGCCTTGTAAACTCACTTACTCCTTTTACATTTGCATGTAGTTTTATTAACACAATGTATCAACTTTTGAGTGATTTTGATCCCACCCTCTGTTTGACCCTGTGTGTGACCCTTTTTTTTGGATGTTCAGTTTCACTTCAGTCATAAGAGCAGCAGGCAGAGAAACACATCCTCGTACAATTGTGTTCACTAACTAAATGTGAAGGTAGGTATTGATTTCCTATGTATGGCATATTTCTATGCAGGAAGGCCTGATCTACTGTGTGTAATTGTCCTATCTTTATCTGTGCATGAGTGTGTGTATGGATCTGCTGATCAATGTATGCAGAGACGGATGGCAGCAGGAGAATGGATGTAGAGGGCTGTGTGTTAGGAAATTAAATCCCACTTTAAGCACATAAGTGCACAACAGGAAAATGTGCCAAGTAGCTGCAAACCAGTCCTTTACTTCAAGCTTCACCATTACGTTATTTGTGTTGGCCAATTTATTCATATATAGGATATTACTCATTAGAGATGAGCGATAATGCTCGATATCTAAAAATATCGGATCGGAATGGTATCACCGATATAACGAAAATATCGGCGATACCCGATACCGATACCGGAAGTCCCATGTAAGTCTATGGGAACAAAATATCGCAACTAAAAAAAACCTTTATTTCGTTGTAAACACAAAATATACACACATAGAATACATATATATATATATACACACATGTCATTGTGACATATATATATATACATATATTTATAGTTTATACACTTCTACATAGTAAAATAGACTCTGATTCAATTGCCGGGTAAAGCCGTGACATACCCCATAGAAGTCGACGGGCTCGGTGCCGAGTACCCCCAAAACCTCTGGCTCTGTGCGACTCAACTTGGGCGTCACAAACAGGACTCTGTAGCTCGCTATAAGCGAGTCCTGTGTGCCTGAATTGCACTGGTTTTGTGCTTGAGAATTGCTAAAATCATCAGAGAATGTATTTGCCATTTTTCCGCCATATCTGCGTCACGACGAGGCACTGGTGAAGAAGAAGGGCGTGCTCTTCGTGGGTGTCACTCAGTGGTGTGAAAACGATGGCCGACCACTGTAAATGGTACTGCAATGTAAGATCGTGCCCCACAGCTCTTCAGTTCCGCCTCCTCATCCTCCTCAGTGTGCGGAAACTAACATGAAGGTCCCGCCTCACTACAAAAGAGGGGCCCTCTCCAGATGCTAATGATGACACATGTGACTTGGCAGAGATGGCTAATGGACACGACGAGCAGAAGTGGGAAGGGATGGAGCAGTCAGAGCTCTCCCCCCACGGAAGCGACCCGATCGCCACGGAATCACCGTTGGGCACCCGGCCTGGAAACCCTCCTACGCTGCAAGAAGCGGAGGATACCCTAAGAGGCCTGGCCCGGCACCGGGAGGAGGTCGCTAGGTTGGAAGCCAGCTGGCGTGCCCTAAAATTAAACTTGGAGCGGCGCCAATCCCTCTTACCTGAAGTGTCTGTACCGGAAGGTGAAAACCTGGCACTCAACTTAAATGATGAATAAAATTTTTTCCAATTTTATTGCAGTCAAGGTATAAACATAGGATGGAGACGTTTCGGTCTAAACATAGACCTTCATCAATTCGACTGCTTGTAGAAAGGTATTCTGTAGGAATATATTCTGTAGGCACTCAGTCTTATTTGTCTGTATACTCTTAGTGGAAAGATCAGGTCCAATAGGGCTCCTAATTATGTATATATTAGTACAGCGTTCTTCTCTCCCACGCTGATGCAGTATCCGCCGCTTGTCAGCTACTAATATATACATAATTAGGAGCCCTATTGGACCTGATCTTTCCACTAAGAGTATACAGACAAATAAGACTAAGTGCCTACAGAATATATTCCTACAGAATACCTTTCTACAAGCAGTCGGATTGATGAAGGTCTATGTTTAGACCGAAACGTCTCCATCCTATGTTTATACCTTGACTGCAATAAAATTGGAAAAAATTTTATTCATCATTTAAGTTGAGTGCCAGGTTTTCTTCTTTATGGTATATTGGGTTGGACCCCTACCTGTGCACCCTCACAGTAGTGCTACGATATACTTTCTCTGTACCGGAAGGTGAGGCACCCGTTCTAGTAGAGGAGTCCGTGCGGGCATCCCAGCCCTTGCAATGTGATCCGGTTGACGTTGTCGCAGTGGAGGCACCCGTTCCTGCAAAAAACGCCGCACCGGCAGCACCCCAGATCCCGCTGTCTGCCCTCGTCGCTGAGACAGAAGAAGCGACACCCGTCCTCATGGAGGAGGCCGCGCAGGCACCAGAGGTCTACCTGTCTGTACCGGAGCCCCGACTGTCATGTGTTCCAGAGCCAGCTGCTTCCTCCGCAGGTGAGCGCCGCCAGGACTGTCGGGCGCCAGGAGAGCTGGCGCAAACCGGACATCGGAAGCTGCAGTTTTATGGTGGAGACATGGAGCTTCTGGTGGAGAATTCCAACCGGCGTCAGGAGGAAGAGTGGAGACGTCGGGAGAGAGAAGCCGAGCGAAAAAGGGAGCAGCGCGAATCCCAGAAGCTTCACCAACGTCAGATCGAGAAGGACCGGGCAGATAAGGACCGGATGAGAAAAGCTAAAGGAACCCTGAGGGAGCCGCGGCGTAAGGGTGCAGTACGGAGCTTTAAATTGAAAGCTGGTTGGGGCTTCATCCAGGAGCCTGGACTTTATTTAGAAGTTTTTGTGACCCGGCGGGACGTGGAGGCTCACCTCCCAGAAGGACACCCGGGGAGGGACCTGTTGCCAGGAGACTTGGTAACTTACACCCGACACTGGGGTTACAATGGATGGTATGCCCTAAATGTCACCAGGTGCGACCCCTGGTCCCCAGAGTGTCAGGAACCTGTGAGACCCTCGGATCCTTCAGCCTCCCACATCCAGGCCTCTGCACAAGTGCCCACCCCATGCCGTACATCTCACCAGCCTCCCTCAGCGGTCTCCTCAGCAGACCCACCCATGGACATGATCCAGTTACGTGGCCCGTACCCGGCGCCTGTTAGGCCCCCTGGGGTTCGTTTCGTCCGGGACATAGGGCTCCAGACCCAGAGTCAGATGAAAGATGTGGCCACACAGACACAGATAGCGGGTCACGACTTGACTGTACAGGCCACACAACGTCATCAGGTCCTGGTGGTCCTTGGTGTCTCGGATGTTTGGCAAGCACCAGAAGAGTACCAGGTGGTACCTGGAACACCCCTGCCAAAGAATTATAAATAACCCGGACAGGGTCCCTGTATGTAAATAGTTAAATTGTTGATGTACCCGGACGGGTGAATGTTCATAAAAAAGTTTTTTAATTTAATAAAAAACACAACACAGTTTTCATTACAGTCTCATCCTGCGACGCCATCGATCTCCTGTAAAAAAATGAAAAAAAAAAACAGCAGTATACCACCTAACCGACGCAGTCCATAGTAACGAGTGTCCCACGACGATCCAGCTCTGCTACATCAGAATGACAGTCAGAGCCTGTCATCCCGGCGCAGCACAGCTGATTACCTGCTTACCCGGCGGTGACGTCATCGGACTGACTGCTTTACGGCCGGGATTACCCTGCAGTTGTGTCGACCCGCCACCACAATTGTGGGTTACCAGGGCAATGGGGTACTCAGAGCCGAGCCCGTGGAAGTCTATGGGGATGTCACAGGTAGCGGTGGCTCGGTCTGTGGCCCTGGCGGTCTGGCGTATGTTGGGGGAATATTTACAGGGGATAGATATATTTACAGTTCGTGACGCCACCTGTACTTCTCTGGTAATTTGTACCAGCGCTGCTGTAGATCTCTGAGGGGATGGTGAGGCAGCTAGATGTCGGGTCCCCTACAGGTGGGACTCTTCCCTCAGGTCGATGGTTATGGTGGGGTTGTGCAGGCATGCAATTAAATAACTCAGTCTCACACCGTCAGCGTCTTTCCATACCTTTTTACTTGTTAGATGGTAAGGCAGGTCCCAGGGAGGCTGATGGGGTTGATGGAGGATGAGTTTTGAGGCAACGGCTGAGCAAGGCAGGGGCCTCCTTTACTTTCCAATGATGGTGATGAGTCCAACCAGCATAAAGCGTAGTTCACTCCTGAAACTTCAGCTATTTCAAAGCTGTACTGCCCGGTCAGTTTTGTGGTGGAGCCTTCCAGTGATGAAACTAGGTTCTTCTATGCTTGGCCTAGCTCAAAGTTCCTATTCCACCTGACCCCTGTTACGTACTGACACTCCAGGGGCTGCTTGCTGTTACCTAAGGTCCAGTAAGCCTCTGGTTTTTCTACCACTATGCGTGAAGCTATAGTGATGCTTCGGTCTCCAGTAACCGGTGACAATGTGCAGGATACTTCAATCCTAAAGCACTTCTGATTTCCTTCCACTGTGCCTTTCGACTTGCTCAAACTCTCAATCTCAGCACTGACTAGGCTAAGGTGAACTGGCTCACCTGTACTAGCCTCCACTACTGTACTGTCTCTCTTAATCGACAGGAATCTTGATGCTCCAGACAGGCACTCCTTCTCTCTCCCTTCACCTCAGGAGACACTACTAGACTCTCTTGTGCTCAAAACCACACCCCTCTACACCCCTGCTGGGTGTGTCCGAAGTGTATCTGATGTCATGTAGAGCCCTTAACCATTACCTCTCCACTCATCCTCCTGGTATTGTGTACCTTAAATACCAGGGCTACACATTCCCCATGGTAAACGACAGCACTCCCGGGCTGTGAAATACAAAGAGACAATTTTTGTTTATGCATTAAACATTAACATTAACTCGTCCCATCCGGGAGGTAAGGATTTCTTGAACGTTGCAAACAAAACATTAAATATAGAAAAATACAAAATATTAAATAGACATGTTCATATAATAAACGGCAAGATTCTTGTGAAGGACCCGCACCAAACCTTCAACGTGGGTCCTGGGTGGGCTGCAGGACATATGAATGCAGACCTCACTCAGTGCCTCACCACACGGGTTTTATGTTCAGAGGTAAGTCAAGGCTTCGTGTGAAACCATTATAAGGCACCTTAGTGCAACTATTTACAAGATAAGTTCTGGGCTGGCACAGTCCTCAGCCTCTCAGTCCATTATAAGACACATATATATATATACTTTTTACAATATTCACATTAATTTGTTATAATTACTGCTGGTATCGAATGGGTATCTTCCCTTTTGTGATTCGCTCTGATCTACGTGGAGTAGCTTCAGGTATATTAAGTTGTGATCTGTCTGCACTGCGTAACGGCAAACTATAGAACTGCCTCAATCTTTCTATGGATCTGGCAAGCGTACTGATGGCTGGGCGGTGTGAGTCAGCTTCACCAGGGGATCCCATAGTATGGGGCGCTGCTTCAGATGATCCTTCTTGAGATTCCGTAGGTTGAGGTGTTGCTGGAATGGGTAACTCCTGAACGGACTCAACTGGCACCACGGACACAACTGGAGGTAGAACTTCCTCTTGTGGCTGATAAAACTGCAACACCGGAACTATTACAGCATCTCCCAGTCGGGGCCAATCCGCAGGAAAATCTCCCAGATCCGTGTGTATGACCTCTTCCTTTCCTTCCTCTTGATTGATGACAGGGTTCTTTTCACAAAGCTTTAAGGGTTCTGGACACAATTTCAAATGGTCTCTGGACACAGTGGTTATTGTTCTTCCTCCGTCCTTACTGATGATACAAACTTTTCTGTTGTCATATTTAGAATCTTGTATGACGTAGGGTTCTTGCTCCCACTGGTTATCCAATTTGTGCATTTTCCTTTTCCTTTTTAATACCACTTCTCCAGGCATCAAAGGCTTGGCAGGAGCATTTCTGTTGTAAATATCTTCCTGTTTCTCCCGTGCCTTGTTGAGACTTTCTTCTACACAGATTTGCACTCGTCTGTACTGCTCTTGCCGATTGATGTCCCAGTTTTCAATGGCGTCGTCTGCCTCTGGTTCTACCACTCCAAGTTCTAAATCCATTGGTAGTCTTCCGGGCCTTGCTCTCATAAGATAGGCTGGAGTGCAGTTAGTGGAACTTACAGGTATATGGTTATACAAGTCAACCAAATCAGGTAGTAAGTCCGGCCATCGATTCCTGTCTTCCAACGGTATGGATCTCAACAAATCAAGGACAATATGATTCATTTTCTCGCAAAGACCGTTGGTTTGAGGATGGTATGGTGTTGTTCTAATTTTCTTGCACCCATACATGTGACAGAACTCCTTGAATAGATCGGCTTCGAAAGCAGGTCCTTGATCGGTTAATACTTGCTCCGGATACCCATGCGGTCTGCAGAAGCTTGCTTGAAAGGTTTTCGCGGCCGTCACTGCGGTCTGATCCTTAACTGGAACAACCACCAGAAATCTGGAGTAATGGTCCACCATGGTCAGGGCGTATGAGTATCCAGATCTACTTGGCGACAGTTTGACGTGGTCCAGGGCCACAATCTCCAGGGGGCGAGTCGTCCGGATAGGTTGCAGGGGTGCCTTCTGACTACCGTAGTCCTTCCTTCTGAGACCACAGGGTCCACAGTTCCGACACCACCTCTCAATGGAGCTGCGCATCCCTACCCAGTAGAACCGGCATCTCAACAGGGTCTCCAGCTTTCTCCAGCCAAAGTGTCCTGCTTGATCGTGGTATGCTTCCAACACCATTGGGACGTCTGCCTTGGGGACCACGATTTGCCAGACCATCTCATGGGTTCTGGGGTTGACGTATCTCCTGCACAACTTCTCACGGTATAGGAACAACCTGCTTTTCTCGTTCCACAAGAGCTTGGCTGACATAGGTGCATCCTTTTCCAAAGAGGAGCCTTCCTGTCTTAACAACTCCTTGATGCGGCTGACCACTGGATCACTGTCCTGAGTCTCTTTCCAGCTGTGATGGGGTAAAGGATTTAATGTTGCACCATACTGCTTTCTGTTGACTCGATGCTCGTGGACTACCCCATTTCGATGGAACGCAGGTAGCTCAATTTCTTCCAGGTCGTCCGATTCTTCTTCCGTATCAGAGTCATGCGGCATTCGAGACAATGCGTCAGCATTAGCATTCTTTCGACCTGCCCGGTACTTGATAGTAAACTGGTAATTGGACAACCGAGCCATCCATCGCTGCTCCATGGCACCCAGCTTGGCGGTTTCCAGGTGCGTTAAGGGGTTGTTATCTGTAAACGCAGTGAACCGATTGGAGGCCAGATAATGCTTAAATCTTTCAGTAATGGCCCAGACCAGCGCCAGAAACTCCAGCTTGAAGCTGCTATAATTCTCCGGATTCCTTTCAGTTGGCCTGAGTTTTCTGCTGGCATATGCGATGACTTTTTCTTGGCCATTCTGCTTCTGACTGAGAACTGCTCCCAACCCTTCATTACTGGCGTCGGTGTACAACAGGAACGGTTGGCTGTAATCAGGATAGGTTAAGATCTCATCACCTGTAAGGATCTCTTTCATCTTTTGGAATGCTTCAGCCTGTTCCTTACCCCAATTAAAGGGAGGGTTTCTGCTCTTTAGGGATTGTCCTACTAGGAGGTCCTGTAAAGGAGCTGCCTTCTTCGTGTAATCTTTCACGAATCTCCTGTAGTAACCCGTTAGTCCCAGGAACTGTCGCACTTCCTTAAGGTTCTTCGGCTCCGGCCACTTCTGGATGGCAGTGACTTTCTCTGGGTCCGGCGCTACTCCTTCCGAACTGACAATGTGCCCCAAGTATTGTACCTTCTGTTTGAGTAGATGGCATTTTGAGGGTTTTAATTTCATCCCGTACCTGGACAGGGACTCGAATACTTCTGCCAGGTGCTTCAGATGATCCTCATAAGTCTTGGAATACACGATGACGTCGTCTAGGTATAGCAGCACGGTTTCAAAATTGAGATGTCCCAGGCAGTTCTCCATCACTCTCTGAAATGTTCCTGGGGCACTACTGAGCCCAAACGGCATTCTGTCGAACTCACAGAGCCCCATTGGGGTGGTGAAAGCCGTTTTCTCACGATCCTCCTCAGCCACAGCCACTTGCCAGTAACCACTAGTCAGATCAAGGGTAGAAAAGTAGTTAGCCATTTTCAGAGCAGCTAATGATTCCTCTATGCGTGGTAACGGGTATGCATCCTTGTGTGTTATGCGGTTCACCTGCCTGTAATCCACACACATTCTCATACTACCATCTTTCTTTTTAACCAGAACTAGAGGGGCTGCCCAGGGGCTACAACTATCCCTTATCACCCCGGCCTTCTTCATATCATGTAACATTTCTTTAGCCTTCTGATAATGGGCTGGGGTATAGGCCTATACCGCTCCTTGATGGGAGGATGACTGCCTGTAGGGATATGATGTTGGACTCCCTTAATTACCCCAAAATCAAGTGGGTGCTTGCTAAACACTTGGGCATACTCTTGCACCACCCGTAATACCCCTTGCTTCTGGTGAGCGGGAGTGGTGTCCGTCCCAACATGGAGTTGCTGACACCATTCCGCCACCTGAGTTGCTGGGTCATTGTCCTCCGCTATTTGACAGGAGTCTAAGGACTCAGCCGGAAGAATAGAATTATTGTCGACAGCATGTAGTTTAGCAATGGTTGCATAACGGGGTAAGTTTACCTCATCATCTCCCCAATTGAGAAGCCGTACCGGTACTCTTCCATTCACCACTTCTACTACTCCCCTAGCAGTCATAAGTGTAGGTCTATGTTCTGAATGGTGGGGTTCTACTACAGCTTGGTAATTCTGTCCTCTCAGACCTATGGCTGCCCTGCACCAGATAATCATTTCACTCATTGGGGGTATCACAATAGGATCCGAGTCAGTGACCCGTACATTACCAATTTCGCCGTCTGTAAGCTTCGCTTGCTGCTGACACACCAGGGCTCGGATCTCTCTTTGGATTACTCCTTTCTGCCTTGGTCGGGCAATCTCAGCGAGCTGTTGGAGCAAGAACACAACTTCTCCCAAACAATTACCGATAATGTTAGTGCCCAAAATTATATTTAAACCGTTCTCCTCATTTGCAGTCTTTACTACCAGAAGCCCCTGGTCTTTCAACTCCTCTCTGCCCACCTTTACATCTACACATTTTGTCCCGAGTACTTCTACAGGAAGACCATTAGAAGCATATACGGTAAAGTCAGGGCTCGGAGGATTAAGGCTGTCCATTGACCAGTACTTAGTATATAGGGCTTCAGGTATTAGGGTCACTTGGGACCCAGTGTCTAACAATGCCGGAACTGCAATACCATCTAAGATGATGGACAGGTAGGGTCGCCCACCCACATACCTGCGGTTCCAGTCTAAGGGGCCTGACGGGTATTCTCCTGGGTGTTGGCCCTTGGACCCAGGTTCTGCCCGTTTAAAGGACACTGTGGAGACATATGACCTTTCCGGTTGCATCGATAACAGATGATCTCTCGACGAGGAGGGTGTTGATCAGAGGTCGCTCCTGGGGGTGGCGTTGTCCTCCTCCGGGGGGGCGACGTCTTCTTTCTTCTCCGGTGCATCCACGGGACGTCTTCTGGGCAGTCAGCTAACAAGATCTTCCCTTCCTCCTCTTTCCGCAGCTGCAGGGCACTCATTACAGCAGCCAGATTTTTAGTCAGCTGGCGCACCTCTGAGCGCAGACAATCCAATTCACTGGGAGGTGTCACCTGCGCTTTGGCTTCGGCCACTAGCGGGGAACAGGGGGTTACAGCCGGTTCCAGAGGGGCTTCAGCCTGATGATGTTGGGTTGCCACCTCGGGTTTGCCCAGGGGCCGCAGCCCTTTTATTGCCATGTCTTTTAGGGCATCAAAGGTAGCATCCGGATGATCTAAGGACCACCAGTTTACAGTTCTGCGTTCCTCTTGGGATCTCAATCCCTGTATAAATTGTTCTTTCAGCATTTTATTCTCATCGATAGCATTTAAATTGTTAATCTGTTTAAGGGCTCTCAGGGCTCCCTGTAGTCGGCAAGCGTAGTCCCTGATGCTGTCACCTGGCTGTTGTGAACAGTGATAGAAGGCTATCCGGAGATCCGTTTCTGTGCGGTCTTCAAATATGGCATGCAGCTTAAGGAAGATCGCAGGTACCGACTCCTGATCAACGGTATCCCAAGTCTCCACTTCCCTCTCAGCAGCGCCAGTTAGCTGCCCTATTAGCACAGCAGCTTTTTGTCTCTCAGGCATGGAGTACATTTCTAGGATGCTGCATAACTTCCGCTTGAAGCCTGCTAATGTGCCTGGCTCACCGCTGTACTGGGGAAGCCATTTCGCCCCAGGCATATATGGGAGCGTTAGTGGCATGATCGGGACTACCGGACTGGGTGCTGGACCTGCACCCCCATCTGGCGCTACAATACCAGGCGGTGCGGGATTGGGGCCTCCGGCCGGGGCCGCACTGTCAGCCGGTTGTTGAGACATCTTAGCGCCCCCTTGGTTAAACGGAGCCTACCGGTTTCAGACGCTGCTATTTCACAGGCACAGCAGTGGGAACAGGACCTTCGTCGCAGGCGCTCTGATGTCAGAGCGTTCACTTCCTGTCGCAGGACCTGCCGCTGAGTCAGAGCCGGGGGCGTGTCCAAGACTTTGCGCGCTCTTTCAGGTACGCCCACCTTCTTCTCCAGCGCCTTAGGGCGCGAATCTGGCGGCAAATATGGCGGTATTTGGCGCCAAACAATAGCAACAGTCTTTTTCATCAAAACACTCCACAGGCACACAGGGCTCGCAATGCTGCAAGTTTCGTATCCTGTTCGTGACGCCAAAGTTTTGTGTCGACCCGCCACCACAATTGTGGGTTACCAGGGCAATGGGGTACTCAGAGCCGAGCCCGTGGAAGTCTATGGGGATGTCACAGGTAGCGGTGGCTCGGTCTGTGGCCCTGGCGGTCTGGCGTATGTTGGGGGAATATTTACAGGGGATAGATATATTTACAGTTCGTGACGCCACCTGTAGTTCTCTGGTAATTTGTACCAGCGCTGCTGTAGATCTCTGAGGGGATGGTGAGGCAGCTAGATGTCAGGTCCCCTACAGGTGGGACTCTTCCCTCAGGTCGATGGTTATGGTGGGGTTGTGCAGGCATGCAATTAAATAACTCAGTCTCACACCGTCAGCGTCTTTCCATACCTTTTTACTTGTTAGATGGTAAGGCAGGTCCCAGGGAGGCTGATGGGGTTGATGGAGGATGAGTTTTGAGGCAACGGCTGAGCAAGGCAGGGGCCTCCTTTACTTTCCAATGATGGTGATGAGTCCAACCAGCATAAAGCGTAGTTCACTCCTGAAACTTCAGCTATTTCAAAGCTGTACTGCCCGGTCAGTTTTGTGGTGGAGCCTTCCAGTGATGAAACTAGGTTCTTCTATGCTTGGCCTAGCTCAAAGTTCCTATTCCACCTGACCCCTGTTACGTACTGACACTCCAGGGGCTGCTTGCTGTTACCTAAGGTCCAGTAAGCCTCTGGTTTTTCTACCACTATGCGTGAAGCTATAGTGATGCTTCGGTCTCCAGTGACCGGTGACAATGTGCAGGATACTTCAATCCTAAAGCACTTCTGATTTCCTTCCACTGTGCCTTTCGACTTGCTCAAACTCTCAATCTCAGCACTGACTAGGCTAAGGTGAACTGGCTCACCTGTACTAGCCTCCACTACTGTACTGTCTCTCTTAATCGACAGGAATCTTGATGCTCCAGACAGGCACTCCTTCTCTCTCCCTTCACCTCAGGAGACACTACTAGACTCTCTTGTGCTCAAAACCACACCCCTCTACACCCCTGCTGGGTGTGTCCGAAGTGTATCTGATGTCATGTAGAGCCCTTAACCATTACCTCTCCACTCATCCTCCTGGTATTGTGTACCTTAAATACCAGGGTTACACACAGTCACTGCAGTTATCATGAAAAACTGCATGTGACCGCCAGGGAGAAGATAATGGCGGCCATCAAGCAGTCCAGGACGTGACCGCCGGAGATCTTCTGCCAGGTAAGTGCCGCTGACTCCTGACAGACCCGACCGGCGGACACTGACAGTGACAGTGACAATTCCGATTCCGGTATACGATATATGGAAAATATCGAAAGTCAATATCGAAAGTCCGATACAGCCAATATCGGCCGATACCCGATACTTGCGGTATCGTATCGCTCAACACTATTAGTCATTCACACGAGTGTTGAATGCTTCACTGAAATGCTGAGAACTGGCAGCAGAGCTGGCTCTACTGACCACAGACCACATGAGCAGCCTGAAGGGTATGCCACACTAAACAACATCGCTAATGGGATCGCTAAAAAACGTCACTATTTAGCGATCCCGTTAGCGATGTTGTTGTGTGCGGCATCTACCAGCGACGTGGCCCCTGCTGTGATCTCGTCCGTCGTCCTGATCGTTCCGGACCCTATTTTCATCGCTGGCGTCCCGCTGGTAAGTATCTAATCGCTGAGTGTGGCACCTTTTTTAGCGATTTAGCGGTACTTTTGTACCGCTAAAGTCGTTAAGGAGATCGCTAACCTTAACGATATCGCTAAATTAGGTAGCTACTAGCGATATAGAAACAATCCCGCTAGCGATCTCATTAGTATGCGACGCTAACGAGATCGCTAGCGGGATTGTGTAGTGTGGCAGTACCTTAACCGTGCTATTAGATAGCTGGCATGCGCCCAGTTCCGGGCGCTGCAGCACCCGGACGGCACCTCGTAGTGGAGCGCCACTGGTGTCATTATTCTGTGTGTCTGCAGGACAATACAGGCCTGCTGACAGCTGCATAGGGTAGCATTAGGTGGAAGATTCCCTTTAAGCACACCAACATATATAAATCTAAAAGAAAAAGAAGCATGATGCCCATTAAAGAGGCATTCCCAGACCATTAAAGAGGAATTCCCAGACTGATGGGTGTGCAGAGGCATGCAGTCTGAGGCAGCTAATTATCTTATCTGTCTCCTCCTCCATCTTATGTGTTTAGATGGCAGACATCATCCAGTATACTTGAGGAACTCCCCTGCTGGCACTGTTCACTTCCATGCAGGCTCATGTGCAGATTGCAAGTACACAAGAGTGTGCAAGATGTTAGCTATCCAACCACCTCCAGCTCAAGAACCAGAGGAGGTGCCAGAGAAATGATAGTTGGCGGCCTGAAAGTGCATTGAAAATTATTGATATAGTAAAGATGTATATCTTTGTACCGTGTTAGCCAGTAGATAGAAAAATATTTAGACTTGAGAGTCCTCAGTGGTTGATACCTTTTAATGGCTAACTGAAAAGATGGTAACAAATTGCAAGCTGA
>JARQOD010000004.1:6255129-6281721 GCA_033576555.1 Oophaga sylvatica
CTAGTGATTTTTGTGACCTGCAGACGTCCCTGCTGTCTGCCCAGCACGGTCAGCTCTGCTGCATCCCCACAGGAAGCCACTGTGAGGCGCCAGTGACGGACAGACATTTTTATTATATTTTTATTTTTAGATCCTTCATCGTTCAGATCCGATGATCGTCATATTTATACGGAATCTATTTTGTATCTATTATTTTTATTATATTTTTTATTTTAATTTTTTATTTTTTGCATCTATATATAATTTTTTTATATATATGTTTTTTCTTTTTTATATATTTGTATATATTTTTTTAATCTTTTATATGTATTTTTTATTTATACAGACTTTCTTTTAGGCGGAAAAAAATCAGTTAATAAAAAAAAAAAAAAATTTCCATTTCTTCAACAACAAAAAAAATCTCTTTATATTATATCAATTTTTCTCTTAAAAGGGTAAAAAAAATCTTTAAAAAAAAAAAAAAAAATTTCAGTTTATTTTTAAAAAAATCGACAAAGTAAAATTTTTCATCTTTAAAAATAAACTGAAATTATAAAATTACAGATTAAAAAATTGCTATTCGGCCGATCGGTGTTAAAACTAAACTGAATTTTTTTTTCTTTTTTAATAGATTCCCCCCCCCCCCCTTTTTAAGAGAAAGTGTTAAAAAATGAAATTCTAATAGGCCGATATTTAAAATTTTTTCTTAGTTTTTTTAAGAGAAAATTAATTGATCAATATTAAAATTATATATATATTCTTCCTCTTAAGAACAATAATAAAAAAAGCATTAATTGGTCAATATAAAAATTATTTTTTATATATTTTATGTATATTTATATATTTTTTTTATATTTTTTTATATATATATATGTGTTTATATTTTATATATTTGTTATTTATATATTTATATATATTTTATATATATTTGTTATTTATATTTTATATATTTTATTTATATATTTTATATATTTTTTATTTTATATATTTTCCCCCTTTTCAGAAACAAAATGAAAGTCAATCAGAAAAATTATTTGATCAATATTAAAATTATTTTTTAATATTTTTTTCCCCTTCTAAGAAAGAATTTGAAAAAAAAAAAAGAAATTAATTGGTCAATATGAATTTTTTTTTTTTTTTTTTACATTATTTTGTAACTCGTCCAATATTATAACATTTTCATAACTCACTAAAAAGACAATAAAAAGTGCCATCCCCCTCCCCCCTCTTTCCTCCCCGATTGTCGTCGTCTGTCTGACCCGACTCGTTCCGCTGAGAATGTTGGGGGTTGCAGTCCCGGGACGGCTCCGCGCTGCCGTTTCTGGATCTGATGCATTGTCTCTTCCCGGAATGTTCCGTGTAGAATTTCCGCCTCTGGATGAAACCGACGAGCGCAAGTTTTGAAAGTTTTCAAATTTTTTATTAATTTTTGTCTTGTTTCCTCCTTGGATGATTCAGGCATCGTCTTAATCGTGAAGGTGAAGTCACATGACCTCCAGCGATAATTAGGCAATCGTTAACCCGTCGGTGACTCTGGATTAACCGGTTGAGCGCCGCGCTCATCAGCCCTCACCTGTGGCGTTGGCGGATGCCGGGAGGGTGACGTACGGCCGCCGTTCGAGCGCAGCGCAGAGGATTTCAGTAGAGCCGTCCCCACGTAATGAATGACCCCTATAGAAATGGTCGACCCTCGCTGACAGCAAGCGGAGATCTTGGAGTTGGCCCATAAGGCGCACAGTGAGATCCCGCACCTCTCCGCTCACGTCCCCGACCATCCCGGGTGTTGACACAATTAGTAATTAGAGCAGCCGTCGCGATAAGATCAGTCAACAGCACAATCCCTGCTGCTGACTGCACTCGGCGACACGTTTCGCTCCGCGGGAATAAGCAGAGATGGCGGCTGGAGGGGAGAGCGTCACTGTAATAGAGCTCTTGTTCTCTGTTATCAGCCTTTCTGGCTTTGTAGAGACCCTTCCCTTCATAATCAGGTCTCAAGACCCTCCAGATCCACCAGCGTCTGGGGACGGAGGGCCGAATCGCAGCTGCTGACGCGCTTCTTCACCTGGTATCTCCCACGCGTCGCCCCCTGCTGGCCGCCTTTCTTCTCGTGTGTCAGTCTATGTTAAGTTGTGGAAGAAGCATCGTCCCCGACCAGCAGCGCAGAGGATTTCAGGAGAGGAGGGCAGGGACTGGCAGCAGCGCAGAGGATTTCAGGAGAGGAGGGCAGGGACTGGCAGCAGCGCAGAGGATTTCAGGAGAGGAGGGCAGGGACTGGCAGCAGCACAGAGGATTTCAGGAGAGGAGGGCAGGGACTGGCAGCAGCGCAGAGGATTTCAGGAGAGGAGGGCAGGGACTGGCAGCAGCGCAGAGGATTTCAGGAGAGGAGAGCAGGGACTGGCAGCAGCGCAGAGGATTTCAGGAGAGGAGGGCAGGGACTGGCAGCAGCGCAGAGGATTTCAGGTGAGGAGGGCAGGGACTGGCAGCAGCGCAGAGGATTTCAGGTGAGGAGGGCAGGGACTGGCAGCAGCGCAGAGGATTTCAGGTGAGGAGGGCAGGGACTCGCAGCAGCGCAGAGGATTTCAGGAGAGGAGGGCAGGACTGGCAGCAGCACAGAGGATTTCAGGAGAGGAGGGCAGGGACTGCAGCAGCCAGAGGATTTCAGGAGGAGGGCAGGACTGCAGCAGCGCAGAGGATTTCAGGAGAGGAGGGCAGGGACTGGTAGCAGCGCAGAGGATTTCAGGAGAGGAGGGCAGGGACTTGCAGCAGCGCAGAGGATTCAGGAGAGAGGGCAGGGACTGGCAGCAGCGCAGAGGATTTCAGTGAGGAGGGCAGGGACTGGCAGCAGCGCAGAGTATTTCAGGGAGGAGGCAGGGACTGGCAGCAGCGCAGAGGATTTCAGGGAGGAGGGCAGGGACTGGCAGCAGCGCAGAGGATTTCAGGAGAGAGGGCAGGGACTGGCAGCAGCGCAGAGGATTTCAGGTGAGGAGGGCAGGGACTGGCAGCAGCGCAGAGGATTTCAGGTGAGGAGGGCAGGGACTGGCAGCAGCGCAGAGGATTTCAGGAGAGAGGGCGGGGACTCGCAGCAGCGCAAGGATTTCAGGAGAGGAGGGCAGGGACTGGCAGCAGCGCAGAGGATTTCAGGAGAGGAGGCAGGACTCGCAGCAGCGCAGAGGATTTCAGGAGAGGAGGGCAGGGACTGCAGCAGCGCAGAGGATTCAGGTGAGAGGGCAGGACTGGCAGCAGCGCAGAGATTTCAGGAGAGAGGCAGGGACTGGCAGCAGCGCAGAGGATTTCAGGAGAGGAGGGCAGGGACTGGCAGCAGCGCAGAGGATTTCAGGTGAGGAGGGCAGGGACTGGCAGCAGCGCAGAGGATTCAGGTGAGGAGGGCAGGGACTGGCAGCAGCGCAGAGGATTTCAGGAGGAGGGCAGGGACTGGCAGCAGCGCAGAGGATTTCAGGAGAGGAGGGCAGGGACTGGCAGCAGCGCAGAGGATTTCAGGTGAGGAGGGCAGGGACTCGCAGCAGCGCAGAGGATTTCAGGAGAGGAGGGCAGGGACTGGCAGCAGCGCAGAGGATTTCAGGAGAGGAGGGCAGGGACTGCAGCAGCGCAGAGGATTTCAGGAGAGGAGGGCAGGACTGGCAGCAGCGCAGAGGATTTCAGGAGAGGAGGCAGGACTGGCAGCAGCGCAGAGGATTTCAGGAGAGGAGGGCAGGGACTGGCAGCAGCGCAGAGGATTTCAGGAGGAGGCAGGACGGCAGCAGCGCAGAGGATTTCAGGGAGCAGGATGGCAGCCCGCAGAGATTTCAGGGAGAGGGCAGGGACTGGCGCAGCGCAGAGATTCAGTAGAGGGCAGGGACTGGCAGCAGCGCAGAGGATTTCAGTGAGAGAGGCAGGCTGGCAGAGCGCAGAGATTTCAGTGAGGAGGCAGGGACTGGCAGCAGCGCAGAGGATTTCAGGAGAGGCAGGACTGCAGCAGCGGGATTCAGAGGAGCGGACTTGCTGTACAGCTCAGGAGGATTTCAGTAGAGGGCTCAGGACCTCGCAGCAGCGCAGAGGATTCAGGAGGAGGGCGGACTGGCAGCAGCTGAGGATTTCAGGTATGAGGGCAGGGACTCGCGCAGCCGAGGATTCAGTAAGTGGGCAGGGACTCCGCAGCAGCGCAGAGGATTTCAGGAGAGGAGGGCAGGGACTGGCAGCAGCGCAGAGGATTTCAGGAGAGGAGGGCAGGGACTGGCAGCAGCGCAGAGGATTTCAGGAGAGGAGGGCAGGGACTGGCAGCAGCGCAGAGGATTTCAGTGAGAGAGGGCAGGGACTGGCAGCAGCGCAGAGGATTTCAGGGAGGAGGGCAGGGACTGGCAGCAGCGCAGAGGATTTCAGGGAGGAGGCAGGGACTGGCAGCAGCGCAGAGGATTTCAGAGAGAGGAGGCAGGGACTGGCAGCAGCGCAGAGGATTTCAGGTGAGGAGGGCAGGGACTGGCAGCAGCGCAGAGGATTTCAGGTGAGGAGGGCAGGGACTGGCAGCAGCGCAGAGGATTTCAGGTGAGGAGGGCAGGGACTCGCAGCAGCGCAGAGGATTTCAGGAGAGGAGGGCAGGACTGGCAGCAGCGCAGAGGATTTCAGGAGAGGAGGGCAGGGACTGGCAGCAGCGCAGAGGATTTCAGGGAGGAGGGCAGGACTGGCAGCAGCGCAGAGGATTTCAGGGAGGAGGGCAGGGACTGGCAGCAGCGCAGAGGATTTCAGGGAGGAGGGCAGGGACTGGCAGCAGCGCAGAGGATTTCAGGAGAGAGGGCAGGGACTGGCAGCAGCGCAGAGGATTTCAGGAGAGGGCAGGGACTGCAGCAGCGCAGAGGATTTCAGGTGAGGAGGGCAGGGACTGGCAGCAGCGCAGAGGATTTCAGGAGAGGAGGGCAGGGACTGGCAGCAGCGCAGAGGATTTCAGGAGAGAGGGCAGGACTGGCAGCAGCGCAGAGGATTTCAGGTGAGGAGGGCAGGGACTGGCAGCAGCGCAGAGGATTTCAGGTGAGGAGGGCAGGGACTGGCAGCAGCGCAGAGGATTTCAGGAGAGGAGGGCAGGGACTCGCAGCAGCGCAGAGGATTTCAGGAGAGAGGGCAGGGACTGGCAGCAGCGCAGAGGATTTCAGGTGAGGAGGGCAGGGACTCGCAGCAGCGCAGAGGATTTCAGGTAGGAGGGCAGGGACTGCAGCAGCGCAGAGGATTTCAGTGAGGAGGCAGGGACTGGCAGCAGCGCAGAGGATTTCAGGAGAGGAGGCAGGACTGGCAGCAGCGCAGAGGATTTCAGGTGAGGAGGGCAGGGACTGGCAGCAGCGCAGAGGATTTCAGGTGAGGAGGGCAGGGACTGGCAGCAGCGCAGAGGATTTCAGGTGAGGAGGGCAGGACTGGCAGCAGCGCAGAGGATTTCAGGTGAGGAGGGCAGGGACTGGCAGCAGCGCAGAGGATTTCAGGAGAGGAGGGCAGGGACTCGCAGCAGCGCAGAGGATTTCAGGTGAGGAGGGCAGGGACTCGCAGCAGCGCAGAGGATTTCAGGAGAGGAGGGCAGGGACTGGCAGCAGCACAGAGGATTTCAGGAGAGGAGGGCAGGGACTTGCAGCAGCACAGAGGATTTCAGGAGAGGAGGGCGGACTGGCAGCAGCGCAGAGGATTTCAGGAGAGGAGGGCAGGGACTGGTAGCAGCGCAGAGGATTTCAGGAGAGGAGGGCAGGACTGGCAGCAGCGCAGAGGATTTCAGGAGAGAAGGGCAGGGACTGGCAGCAGCGCAGAGGATTTCAGGAGAGGAGCGCAGGGACTGGCAGCAGCGCAGAGTATTTCAGGTGAGGAGGGCAGGGACTGGCAGCAGCGCAGAGGATTTCAGGAGAGGAGGGCAGGGACTGGCAGCAGCGCAGAGGATTTCAGGAGAGATGGGCAGGGACTGGCAGCAGCGCAGAGGATTTCAGTGAGGAGGGCAGGGACTGGCAGCAGCGCAGAGGATTTCAGGTGAGGAGGCAGGGACTGGCAGCAGCGCAGAGGATTTCAGGTGAGGAGGGCAGGGACTGGCAGCAGCGCAGAGGATTTCAGGAGAGGAGGGCAGGGACTCGCAGCAGCGCAGAGGATTTCAGGAGAGGAGGGCAGGGACTGGCAGCAGCGCAGAGGATTTCAGGTGAGGAGGGCAGGGACTCGCAGCAGCGCAGAGGATTTCAGGAGAGGAGGCAGGGACTCGCAGCAGCGCAGAGGATTTCAGGTGAGGAGGGCAGGGACTGGCAGCAGCGCAGAGGATTTCAGGAGAGGAGGGCAGGACTGGCAGCAGCGCAGAGGATTTCAGGTGAGGAGGGCAGGGACTGGCAGCAGCGCAGAGGATTTCAGGTGAGGAGGGCAGGGACTGGCAGCAGCGCAGAGGATTTCAGGTGAGGAGGGCAGGGACTGGCAGCAGCGCAGAGGATTTCAGGTGAGGAGGGCAGGGACTGGCAGCAGCGCAGAGGATTTCAGGAGAGGAGGGCAGGGACTCCAGCAGCGCAGAGGATTTCAGTGGGAGGGCAGGGACTGGCAGCAGCGCAGAGATTTCAGGAGAGGAGGGCAGGACTGGCAGCAGCGTGGAGGATTTCAGAGAGAAGGGCAGGGACTCGCAGCAGCGCGAGGATTTCAGGAGAGGAGGAGGGACTGGCAGCAGCGCAGAGGATTTCAGGAGAGGAGGGCAGGGACTGGCAGCAGCGCAGAGGATTTCAGGTGAGAGGGCAGGACTGGTAGCAGCGCAGAGGATTTCAGGTGAGGAGGGCAGGACTGGCAGCAGCGCAGAGGATTTCAGGTGAGGAGGGCAGGGACTGGCAGCAGCGCAGAGGATTTCAGGTGAGGAGGGCAGGGACTGGCAGCAGCGCAGAGGATTTCAGGTGAGGAGGGCAGGACTGGCAGCAGCGCAGAGGATTTCAGGAGAGGAGGGCAGGGACTGGCAGCAGCGCAGAGGATTTCAGGAGAGGAGGGCAGGGACTGGCAGCAGCGCAGAGGATTTCAGGAGAGGAGGGCAGGGACTGGCAGCAGCGCAGAGGATTTCAGGTGAGGAGGGCAGGGACTGGCAGCAGCGCAGAGGATTTCAGGTGAGGAGGGCAGGGACTGGCAGCAGCGCAGAGGATTTCAGTGAGGAGGGCAGGGACTGGCAGCAGCGCAGAGGATTTCAGGTGAGGAGGGCAGGGACTGGCAGCAGCGCAGAGGATTTCAGGTGAGGAGGGCAGGGACTGGCAGCAGCGCAGAGGATTTCAGGTGAGGAGGGCAGGGACTGCAGCAGCGCAGAGATTTCAGGAGGAGGCAGGACTGGCACAGCGCAGAGGATTTCAGGTGAGGAGGGCAGGGACTGGCAGCAGCGCAGAGGATTTCAGGTGAGGAGGGCAGGGACTGGCAGCAGCGCAGAGGATTTCAGGTGAGGAGGGCAGGGACTGGCAGCAGCGCAGAGGATTTCAGGTGAGGAGGGCAGGGACTGGCAGCAGCGCAGAGGATTTCAGGTGAGGAGGGCAGGGACTGGCAGTAGCGCAGAGTATTTCAGGAGAGGAGGGCAGGGACTGGCAGCAGCGCAGAGGATTTCAGGAGAGGAGGGCAGGGACTGGCAGCAGCGCAGAGGATTTCAGGTGAGGAGGGCAGTGACTGGCAGCAGCGCAGAGGATTTCAGGAGAGGAGGGCAGGGACTGGCAGCAGCGCAGAGGATTTCAGGAGAGGAGGGCAGGGACTGGCAGCAGCGCAGAGGATTTCAGGTGAGGAGGGCAGGGACTGGCAGCAGCGCAGAGGATTTCAGGTGAGGAGGGCAGGACGGCAGCAGCGCAGAGGATTTCAGGTGAGGAGGGCAGGGACTGGCAGCAGCGCAGAGGATTTCAGGTGAGGAGGGCAGGGACTGGCAGTAGCGCAGAGGATTTCAGGTGAGGAGGGCAGGGACTGGCAGCAGCGCAGAGGATTTCAGGAGAGGAGGGCAGGGACTGGCAGCAGCGCAGAGGATTTCAGGTGAGGAGGGCAGGGACTGGCAGCAGCGCAGAGGATTTCAGGTGAGGAGGGCAGGGACTGGCAGCAGCGCAGAGGATTTCAGGTGAGGAGGGCAGGGACTGGCAGCAGCGCAGAGGATTTCAGGAGAGGAGGGCAGGGACTGGCAGCAGCGCAGAGTATTTCAGGTGAGGAGGGCAGGGACTGGCAGCAGCGCAGAGGATTTCAGGTGAGGAGGGCAGGGACTGGCAGCAGCGCAGAGGATTTCAGGAGAGGAGGGCAGGGACTGGCAGCAGCACAGAGGATTTCAGGTGAGGAGGGCAGGGACTGGCAGCAGCGCAGAGGATTTCAGGTGAGGAGGGCAGGGACTGGCAGCAGCGCAGAGGATTTCAGGTGAGGAGGGCAGGGACTGGCAGCAGCGCAGAGGATTTCAGGAGAGGAAGGCAGGGACTGGCAGCAGTGCAGAGGATTTCAGGTGAGGAGGGCAGGGACTGGCAGCAGCACAGAGGATTTCAGGTGAGGAGAGCAGGGACTGGCAGCAGCGCAGAGGATTTCAGGTGAGGAGGGCAGGGACTCGCAGCAGCGCAGAGGATTTCAGGTGAGGAGGGCAGGGACTCGCAGCAGCGCAGAGGATTTCAGGAGAGGAGGGCAGGGACTGGCAGCAGCGCAGAGGATTTCAGGTGAGGAGGGCAGGGACTCGCAGCAGCGCAGAGGATTTCAGGTGAGGAGGGCAGGGACTGGCAGCAGCGCAGAGGATTTCAGGAGAGGAGGGCAGGGACTGGCAGCAGCGCAGAGTATTTCGGGTGAGGAGGGCAGGGACTGGCAGCAGCGCAGAGGATTTCAGGTGAGGAGGGCAGGGACTGGCAGCAGCGCAGAGGATTTCAGGTGAGGAGGGCAGGGACTGGCAGCAGCGCAGAGGATTTCAGGTGAGGAGGGCAGGGACTGGCAGCAGCGCAGAGGATTTCAGGTGAGGAGGGCAGGGACTGGCAGCAGTGCAGAGTATTTCAGGAGAGGAGGCAGGGACTGGCAGCAGCGCAGAGGATTTCAGGAGAGGAGGGCAGGGACTGGCAGCAGCACAGAGGATTTCAGGAGATGATTGTTCTGATCTTCTAGGAGCTGATTGGCTGACTGATACTTAGTGGAAAGGTGGAGGATCCTGGAGCGGCGCAGAGTATTTCAGAAGGGTGGTGCGCGACTAATGCGAGTGCTCATAGGCTGCGTGTCTCCAGCAGCACAGAGGATTTCAGGTGTCTAGAGGGGGCAGAGTCGGGGATATGTAGTGAATTTCCTCTTTGATCTTCGCTTTGCTGCCGCGGGACGTGGACGGCGCAGGGCGGATTCTCTGCGGTTACAGCAGGAAATAGATGAGACTTGTCGGTTCTACAGGAATATTAATGGATCAGTCGTGAGTGCCAGTGACTAACCAGTCCCATCATGCCGCTGTTAGTCTGATGTCTGCCCCCCCAGGTATGAGAGCAGGAGAGCTGCGTACCGATCACAGCAACGACCCAGGTCAAATAAGTCCTTAAAGGACAAGTAGCAGCGGTGCGGAGGCTTCTGTGAGTGCCCTATGGTGGCAAATTTGCACTCCCTTAATAAGGAGAACTACTGCGATCGCTCATCATACCATGTGCAAATTTAGGGCTGTGAGTATAGACCAGTGTTTCCCAAACTCCAGTCCTCGCAGCCCTCACGGGTCATGTTTTCAGGATTTCTTTTGTATTGCGCAGATGGTGGAAGTATCATCAAGGCATCAGGAATTCTCTCACCTGTGCAACACTATGGAAATCCTGAAAACACAACCCGTGGGGGCTGCGAGGACTGGAGTTTGGGAAACACTGGTATATACTATAAAGACTGTGCGGCTCCTATGTGTCCTATGGAAAATAACCCCATCTGTTTTTGCTATTGAGTGACAACTCTGCACGGAGCTTCAAACCCCCTGCACTGACCTACAGTCACACAAAATAAATCCACCTTCAGTCACCACTAGGGGGAGCTCCCTGTATACAGAGATACATGATAAGATCCTGTCTGCAGTCACCACTAGGGGAGCTCCCTGTATACAGGGATACATGATTAGATCCTGTCTGCAGTCACCACTAGGGGAGCTCCCTGTATACAGAGATACATGATAAGATCCTGTCTGCAGTCACCACTAGGGGAGCTCCCTGTATACAGAGATACATAAGATCCTGTCTGCAGTCACCACTAGAGGGAGCTCCCTGTATACAGAGATACATGATAAGATCCTGTCTGCAGTCACCACTAGGGGGAGCTACCTGTATACAGAGATACATAAGATACTGTCTGCAGCCACCACTAGGGGGAGCTTCCTGTATAGATACATAAGATCCTGTCTGCAGCCACCACTAGGGGAGCTCCCTGTATACAGAGATACATGATAAAATCCTGTCTGCAGCCACCACTAGGGTGATCTCCCTGCATACAGAGATACATGATAAGATTCTGTCTGCAGCCACCACTAGGGGGAGCTCCCTGTATACAGAGATGCATGATAAGATCCTGTCTACAGCCACCACTAGGGGAGCTTCCTGTATACAGAGATACATAAGATCCTGTCTGCAGCCACCACTAGGGGAGCTTCCTGTATACAGAGATACATGATAAGATCCTGTCTGCAGCCACCACTAGGGGGAGCTTCCTGTATACAGAGATACATGATAAGATCCTGTCTGCAGCCACCACTAGGGGGAGCTTCCTGTATACAGAGATACATGATAAGATCCTGTCTGCAGCCACCACTAGGGGGAGCTCCCTGCATACAGAGATATATGATAAGATCCTGTCTGCAGCCACCACTAGGGGGAGCTACCTGTATACAGAGATACAGTGTAAGATCCTGTCTGCAGCCACCACTAGGGGGAGCTCCCTGTATACAGAGATACATAAGATACTGTCTGCAGCCACCACTAGGGGGAGCTTCCTGTATAGATACATAAGATCCTGTCTGCAGCCACCACTAGGGGGAGCTCCCTGTATACAGAGATACATGATAAAATCCTGTCTGCAGCCACCACTAGGGGGAGCTCCCTGTATACAGAGATACATGATAAGATCCTGTCTGCAGTCACCACTAGGGGGAGCTCCCTGTATACAGAGATACATGATAAGATCCTGTCTGCAGCCACCACTAGGGGGGGGCTCCCTGTATACAGAGATACATGATAAGATCCTGTCTACAGTCACCACTAGGGGGAGCTCCCTGTATACAGAGATACATGATAAGATCCTGTCTGCAGCCACCACTAGGGGGAGCTCCCTGTATACAGAGATACATGATAAGATCCTGTCTGCAGCCACCACTAGGGGGAGCTCCCTGTATACAGAGATACATGATAAGATCTTGTTTGCAGCCACCACTAGGGGGAGCTCCCTGTATACAGAGATACATGATAAGATCCTGTCTGCAGCCACCACTAGGGGAGCTCCCTGTATACAGAGATACATGATAAGATCTTGTCTGCAGTCACCACTAGGGGAGCTCCCTGTATACAGAGATACATGAGAAGATCCTATCTGCAGCCACCACTAGGAAGAGCTCCCTGTATACAGAGATACATAAGATCCTGTCTGCAGCCACCACTAGGGGGAGCTCCCTGTATACAGAGATATATGATAAGATCCTGTCTGCAGCCACCACTAGGGGAGCTCCCTGTATACAGAGATACATGATAAGATTCTGTCTGCAGTCACCACTAGGGGGAGCTCCCTGTATACAGAGATACATGATAAGATCCTGTCTGCAGCCACCACTAGGGGGAGCTCCCTGTATACAGAGATATATGATAAGATCCTTTCTGCAACCACCACTAGGGGGAGCTCCCTGTATACAGAGATACATGATAAGATCCTTTCTGCAGCCACCACTAGGGGAGCTCCCTGTATACAGAGATACATGATAAGATCCTGCCTGCAGCCACCACTAGGGGAGCTCCCTGTATACAGAGATACATGATAAGATCCTGTCTACAGTCACCACTAGGGGGAGCTCCCTGTATACAGAGATACATGATAAGATCCTGTCTACAGTCACCACTAGGGGGAGCTCCCTGTATACAGAGATACATGATAAGATCTTGTCTGCAGCCTCCACTAGGGGATCTCTCTGTCATTATTCTCATGATTGGTGGCATCTTGGTGAACTTTCTCCTTGCTGTTTTATTTCATGCATCAGGGGTTCAGGATGAGCAGTGATTTTTAATTCTACTGATTTTTGGGAATTTTGCTATATTTTTCACAACTTTTTCGACCCCATTTGTACAGTATTTGTGCCTTTTGCCCCAGAGAGATCATTCCTATTATAGAGGAAACTTGCTCGTCTGTAAACCTGCCAACAACAAAGAGGAAGCGCGGACAAACAAAACATGTAGTGTCGTCTTCACAGCCTGTGGATGTAGGTCAGGGTGTGGTCCTCACAAGGAGGCATTGTGTGTTATCCATCTGGATTGAGCAATTTTATTGTGGTTGATCGTTAAGCAAAAATATTACAGTGAATGTCCAATATTATTCTTTATACTAATTTGTCCTTCTACACTGAATAATTACCTAATAAATCTTTATAGCTGGTAGAGCCCTTTTTTCATACAAAACTCCAAATCCGCTTCATAGTCATTGTTATTGTTGATAAAGATCTTTCTGCAGCCACCACTAGGGGGAGCTCTCTGTATACAGAAATACATGATAAGTTCCAGACTACAGCCACCACTAGGGGGAGCTCCCTGTATACAGAGATACATAAGATCCTGTCTGTAGTCACCACTAGGGGGAGCTCCCTGTATATAGAGATACATGATGAGATCCTGTCTGCAGCCACCACTAGGGGGAGCTCCCTGTATACAGAGATACATGATAAGATCCTGTCTGCAGTCACCACTAGGGGGAGCTCCCTGTATACAGAGGTACATGATAAGATCCTGTCTGTAGTCACCAGTGGTGACTCACCACTAGTGGGAGCTCCCTGTATATAGATACATGATAAGATCCTGTCTGCAGCCACCACTAGGGGAGCTCCCTGTATACAGAGATACATGATAAGATCCTGTCTGCAGTCACCACTAGGGGGAGCTCCCTGTATACAGAGATACATGATAAGATTCTCTCTTCAGTCACCACTAGGGGGAGCTCCCTGTATATAGAGATACATGATGAGATCCTGTCTGCAGCCACCACTAGGGGGAGCTCCCTGTATACAGAGATACATGATAAGATCCTGTCTGCAGTCACCACTAGGGGGAGCTCCCTGTATACAGAGGTACATGATAAGATCCTGTCTGTAGTCACCAGTGGTGACTCACCACTAGTGGGAGCTCCCTGTATATAGATACATGATAAGATCCTGTCTGCAGCCACCACTAGGGGGAGCTCCCTGTATACAGAGATACATGATAAGATCCTGTCTGCAGTCACCACTAGGGAGCTCCCTGTATACAGAGTTACATGATAAGATTCTCTCTTCAGTCACCACTAGGGGGAGCTCCCTGTATACAGAGATACATGATAAGATCCAGTCTGCAGCCAGCACTAGGGGGAGCTCCCTGTATACAGAGATACATGATAAGATCCTGTACAGCCACCACTAGGGGGAGCTCCCTGTATACAGAGATACATGATAAGATTCTCTCTTCAGTCACCACTAGGGGGAGCTCCCTGTATACAGAGATACATGATAAGATCCAGTCTGCAGCCAGCACTAGGGGGAGCTCCCTGTATACAGAGATACATGATAAGATCCTGTACAGCCACCACTAGGGGAGCTCCCTGTATACAGAGATACATGATAAGATCCTGTACAGCCACCACTAGGGGGAGCTCCCTGTATACAGAAATACATAAGATCCTGTCTGCAGTCACCACTAGGGGGAGCTCCCTGTATACAGAGATACATGATAAGATCCAGTCTGCAGCCACCACTAGAGGGAGCTCCTGTATACAGAGATACATGATAAGATCCAGTCTGCAGCCACCACTAGAGGGAGCTCCCTGTATACAGAGATACATGATAAGATCCAGTCTGCAGCCAGCACTAGGGGGAGCTCCCTGTATACAGATATATATGATGAAAATCTGTCTGCAGTCACCACTAGGGGGAGCTCCCTGTATACAGATATATATGATGAAATCCTGTCTGCAGCCACCACTAGGGGGAGCTCCCTGTATACAGAGATACATGATAAGATCCTGTCTGCAGTCACCACTAGGGGGAGCTCCCTGTATACAGAGATACATGATGAAATCCTGTCTGCAGTCACCACTAGGGGGAGCTCCCTGTATACAGATATATATGATGAAATCCTGTCTGCAGCCACCACTAGGGGGAGCTCCCTGTATACAGAGATACATGATAAGATCCTGTCTGCAGTCACCACTAGGGGAGCTCCCTGTATACAGAGATACATGATGAAATCCTGTCTGCAGTCACCACTAGGGGAGCTCCCTGTATACAGATATATATGATGAAATCCTGTCTGCAGCCACCACTAGGGGAGCTCCCTGTATACAGAGATACATGATAAGATCCTGTCTGCAGTCACCACTAGGGGGAGCTCCCTGTATACAGAGATACATGATGAAATCTTGTCTGCAGTCACCACTAGGGGGAGCTCCGTGTATACAGAGATACATGATGATATCCTGTCTGCAGCCACCACTAGGGAAGCTCCCTGTATACAGAGATACATGATAAGAACCTGTCTGCAGTCACCACTAGGGGGAGCTCCCTGTATACAGAGATACATGATAATATCCTGTCTGCAGCCACCACTAGGGGAAGCTCCCTGTATACAGAGATACATGATAAGAACCTGTCTGCAGTCACCACTAGGGGGAGCTCCCTGTATACAGAGATACATGATGAAATCCTGTCTGCAGTCACCACTAGGGGGAGCTCCCTGTATACAGATATATATGATGAAATCCTGTCTGCAGCCACCACTAGGGGGAGCTCCCTGTATACAGAGATACATGATGAGCTCCTGTCTGCAGTCACCACTAGGGGAGCTCCCTGTATACAGAGATACATGATGAAATCCTGTCTGCAGTCACCACTAGGGGGAGCTCCCTGTATACAGATATATATGATGAAATCCTGTCTGCAGCCACCACTAGGGGGAGCTCCCTGTATACAGAGATACATGATGAGCTCCTGTCTGCAGCCTCCTGAGTTCCTTTCTGTGAACCTTTTCACGCCGCTCCATTACCATTTCTGTGAGTCAGATCCGGGGTAATGTTTTATTTTCCAGCTTTGGATTGAGTGATTAGACGCGTGGAATATATTTATAGATGATAATCACCGTGTGGCCTTTATGAGCGATGACAAGGCCAAATACTAACCTCATATTAACTCCTAAATGATGATCCCGGTGTCATGGCTGAATGTAAGCGTCACACGGTATCTCTCATCACTCGCCTGTGATCTCACATCGCCTGTCTGAACAGATGCCATTTGTGTGTATAAGTGTCTTAGAGGGCACGTGTCATCGCGTGTGGAGATTGTTCCCTTGTATTTACATATTCCCGCTGGCTCCAGGTTGAAGGGCCCCGATTATTTTGGGTGAATATTAGTTTCAGCCATTCTTACAATTTGCTATTATTTCTGATACTTGCAGTACCACTCTTCGCCATAAAATTTCTCTATACTGTCAAATAGACTTTTCTGCAACAGCGCCTCCCATAGATACATGTAGGTGGAATATATACGGTGCCGGTACAGAACAGCGGGTAGGAGCATGCGGAGATCATACTGTGCCCGTACAGAACAGCGTAGGAGCACGCGGAGCTCATACTGTGCCCGTACAGAACAGCGTAGGAGCACGCGGAGATCATACTGTGCCTGTACAGAACAGCGGATAGGAGCACACGGAGCTCATACTGTGCCCGTACAGAACAGCGGGTAGGAGCACGCGGAGCTCATACTGTACTTGTACAGAACAGCGGGTAGGAGCACACGGAGCTCATACTGTGCCCGTACAGAACAGCGGGTAGGAGCACGCGGAGCTCATACTGTGCCCGTACAGAACAGCGGGTAGGAGCACACGGAGCTCATACTGTGCCCGTACAGAACAGCGGGTAGGAGCACGCGGAGCTCATACTGTGCCCGTACAGAACAGCGGGTAGGAGCACACGGAGCTCATACGGTGCCCGTACAGAACAGCGGATAGGAGCATGCGGAGATCATACTGTGCCCGTACAGAACAGCGGGTAGGAGCACACGGAGCTCATACGGTGCCCGTACAGAACAGCGGGTAGGAGCACGCGGAGCTCATACTGTGCCCGTACAGAACAGCGGGTAGGAGCATGCGGAGATCATACTGTGCCCGTACAGAACAGCGGGTAGGAGCACACGGAGCTCATACTGTGCCCGTACAGAACAGCGGGTAGGAGCACGCGGAGCTCATACTGTGCCCGTACAGAACAGCGGGTAGGAGCACACGGAGCTCATACGGTGCCTGTGGAAACGGTGACTGCCATTTTATAATGTGACCGTTTCGGATTGTCTTTTGGGGCAGCGGTGCTGTTTGCCGTTGCACTTCTCCTTCCTATTATTCCAGACACCGTTGATTTCTGATTTTTCCGGAGCTCCGGCTATAAATTTCCTCTGATCCGTCCTCTAATCCCTGCTCTAGTTTCTTTATATGGCCGCTGCCGTCTGTCTGGGTATTTATACGTATTTAGGTTACCGGGTTTTGCCTAATCTGTATCGGCAGAGAGGATTTTGTATTTCAAGAACTTTATTTTTACTCCGCTCACCCCGGCCGACACGGGATTTTTATTGCTTTTTTTTCTCACTTTCTAGCCTCGGGCTTCTTGAATCTGCGTCATCTCGTTCAATGTCGCGTTGGCATTGTGGTTTTTCCAGAATTCCCGGCTGTGTAATTACCAGGAGATTAATGGATTGTGAAATGAGGAGTGTTATTAACCTCCCCGTGCAAAAAGGAACACACTGGGTCACAGATCTGTATTTGTACCCAGCTCCTGTCATGGGTCCTTAAAGGAGAATTCCACCCCATCCTGAACATACGGGCGTTTACTGCTTAGGGTGCCATAAAGTCAAAGCATCAGGGAGGTTTTACTCCTTGAGCTTTTCCTAAAATTCAGGTTCGTCTTCATGTAATTTCAGATGCTCAGTGACATGACTTACCTGAATCTGCATCGCAAATAGAGAAATGAGGGAAGCTTTCTGCCACAGAAAGATGCTTCCCCAACTGGCACCTGCCATGTTAACTGTCTTTCATTTTGTACCCAATAACATCCATGTGACCCATTACCATTGGCTTCTTCTTTTAGACACTTGTTTATATCTGCCATTGCTTATATGTGACTGCGATGGGGTTGCCACGCAGGGGGTGACCGCGATGGGGGTTGCCCCGCGATGGGTTACCCCGCAGGGGGTGACAGCAATTGGGTTGCGGCACAGGGGGTGACCGCGATGGGGGTTGCCCCGCAGGGGTGACCGCGATGGGGGTTGCCCCGCAGGGGGTGACCGCGATGGGGGTTGCCCCGCAGGGGGTGACCGCGATGGGGGTTGCCCCGCAGGGGGTGACCGCGATGGGGGTTGCCCCGCAGGGGGTGACCGCGATGGGGGTTGCCCCGCAGGGGGTGACCGCGATGGGGGTTGCCCCGCAGGGGGTGACCGCGATAGGGGGTGACCGCGATGGGGGTTGCCCCGCAGGGGGTGACCGCGATGGGGCTTGCCCCGCAGGGGTGACCGCGATGGGGCTTGCCCCGCAGGGGGTGACCGCGATGGGGCTTGCCCCGCAGGGGGTGACCGCGATGGGGCTTGCCCCGCAGGGGGTGACCGCGATGGGGGTTGCCCCGCAGGGGGTGACCGCGATGGGGGTTGCCCCGCAGGGGGTGACCACGATGGGGTTGCCCCGCAAGGGGTGACCGCGATGGGGGTTGCCCCGCGATGGGGTTACCCCGCAGGGGGTGACCGCGATGGGGGTTTCCCCGCGATGGGGTTACCCCGCAGGGGGTGACCGCGATGGGGTTGCCCCGCAGGGGGTGACCTCGATGGGGTTGCCGCGCAGGGGGTGACCGCGATGGGGGTTGCCCCGCAGGGGGTTGCCCCGCTGGGGGTGACCTCGATGGGGGTTGCCCCGCTGGGGGTGACCTCGATGGGGGTTGCCCCGCAGGGGGCGACCGCGATGGGGTTGCCCCGCAAGGGCGACCGCGATGGGGTTGCCCCGCAAGGGGTGACCGCGATGGGGTTTCCCCGTGATGGGGTTACCCCGCAGGGGTGACCGCGATGGGGGTTTCCCCGCGATGGGGTTACCCCGCAGGGGGTGACCGCGATGGGGTTGCCCCGCAGGGGGTGACCTCGATGGGGTTGCCGCGCAGGGGGTGACCGCGATGGGGGTTGCCCCGCTGGGGGTGACCTCGATGGGGTTGCCGCGCAGGGGGTGACCGCGATGGGGGTTGCCGCGCAGGGGTGACCGCGATGGGGGTTGCCGCGCAGGGGTGACCGCGATGGGGTTGCCCCGCAGGGGGTGACCGCGATGGGGTTGCTGCGCAGGGGGCGACCGCGGTGGGGTTGCCACGCAGAGGATGGGGGAAGCCTGTGATGGGGTTACCCGCAATGGAGAGCTCCTTATAAAGATCTCCCTCCCAGGATAGCTGAGTTTTCCCCTGGGAATCTGTCCCTTCTGAGTCCTGTTCCTTTGGTCAGAGGGTAACTGACTGCATTAAATGTTATCTGTACGGCGGCACACTACGGGATGTGAGCTTTGTGTAATCGGCAGCGCTACAAGCATCAGTGTGTATTATGTTCTGCGGTGGTGCCAGCCGTGTCAGGTCACACAGCATTTCTAAGAATGGCTTAATCTCCCACAAAGCCACGCCGCCTCTTGTCATGAAATACTGGAAAGCGCTCCATGTGAGCACTGGGAGGACGGGGCGGTGGTTTTGGAATTATTGCCTTGTGCCATGGCTAAAGGTGTCCGTCTCTCTCTAGCCCCGTCCACTGAGTGTCGCACAGCAGTGTAAACATTATGGGCCAAATCCAGGAAATAGTGACTGCCTGTGTCCAAAACGCTCGTACCGGGAACCTACACTACCAGACCATGAGAGGATTTGCCTATATAACATGGAATTGGGGAATATTTCACCTTGTGCTGGAATCCTTTCAATAACTGGCATGTAATACTAATTTTCCCCCACTAGAGGCCGCTGTGGGAGGAGTATACGGCCAGAGAAGTGATCGCCGGGGATTAGAGAAACCAAAGTAATGGCAAGGAGCAGATCACCCTGCCAGATCCTATTAAAATAGGAGATTTTCTTGTGAGATGACCCCTGTAACCAGAACATGGATGGTGACACAAATCGAGAATATTGGTCATAACGTTTAGTGTTTGTTTTTTTTTTTCTGCAATGGGATGTGTGAGTTCACAAACATTTTCGTCTCCTTCTCCAGATACCCTGATAATGGAACCGAGTCAGTGCCTGGCTGTCTCCAGCATCCTGGGTCCTAAACCGGGCTCTACAACCATTTCCTCCAGTTCCTTCCCTTCCCTCATGGTGGAATATCCCCAAAAAAGGAAACTAAGTGAATCTGACAACAGGTAAATCCTTACGACACTAAATTGAACTTGTCTTGTTGGGTTATACTTTTTAGATTTTATTTTTTTGCGTTAGAATTTAGATTCCTGTATAACTCCTCCCATGCTTACAGGCCACACCCCCGAGGGGTTTTATATCTGGTTATGAGACATCTGTCTGCAGCAGGAGCCTCCCCCCTCTGTCCATTCAGCAAGTTTTCAAAGAATTTACCCTGCGACAACCGATCTGTACGCGTTTCATGCTCGGAGCAGCAGTTGTCGCGTTTTGAGCCGCGTTGGTTCAGCTCTGCATTTCGCAGCCTTGCTTTTCCCTGTAGGCAGAGGACACTTTAAGAGCACATTCCCCGATACACGATCGTCTACAACTATAAAATATTCAGTCTCGGAGCCAAAGTCATTCCAGAAGAATGAAATTTACCCAAACTAGGAAACATTAAAACCAGATGTCCCCGGTGTGCGAGCAGCAGGAAAGCTTGATGTATTTTATAAAAACTTGTTCATTTGCACGTTTTTTTTTTTTTACATTTTTTTTATTGCTCCAATTGTAAAATACAATAATGACTTCATTTTATTATTGGTCTTCATTAAAAATCCTCAACACTTTTGTGTCCACAGCTCCTGTGTAGAGCTATGTGTCCCCTGCGCACTGCTGTCACTGGAGTATCTGGGTGTACATGGTGTGAATGCTTTATTCTATATGAGACGGCATTAATGTCATTAACCCCTCGTGTTTCTTCGTGCAGTGAATCTCTTGCTTCCCTTAGAACCAATGAAGGAGCTGATGGCAGCGACGTCCAGAGCAAGTAAGAAACCGCCACAGTATATGTCTGCTCACTCCGCCTGTTGGGTTCTCTCTACTCTGTCTTCCCTGCCTTTCTTTAGGTGTCCTGTCTCTGCTTCATGCTCTCCTTTATGTTTCCATCTTTTTTTTTCCCATCCCATCTTCCTTATTCTTCACCCTGATTCCCTTTTTTTTTATTCTTAGTTTTTTGTCCTTTTTCTTTTTGTTCTTTTTCTCCCTTTTTCCTCCCTTCCCCACCCCTCTGCCGCTCCTGTCTTCTTCTTATCCTACTCCCCTTCCTCCGCTCCTGTCTTCTTCTTATCCTCCTCCCCTTCCTCCTCTCCTGTCTTCTTCTTATCCTCCTCCCCTTCTTCTGCTCGTCTTCTTCTTATCCTCCTCCCCTTCTTCTGCTCCTGTCTTCTTCTTATCCTCCCCTTCCTCCGTTCCTGTCTTCTTCTTATCCTCCACTTCTGTGTTCTTATCCTCCTCTCCTTCCTCCACTTCTGTCTTCTTCTTATCCTCCTCCCCTTCCTCCGCTCCTGTCTTATCCTCCTCCCCTTCCTCCGCTCCTGTCTTATCCTCCTCCCCTTCCTCCGCTCCTGTCTTATCCTCCTCCCCTTCCTCCGCTCCTGTCTTATCCTCCTCCCCTTCCTCCGCTCCTGTCTTATCCTCCTCCCCTTCCTCCGCTCCTGTCTTATCCTCCTCCCCTTCCTCCGCTCCTGTCTTATCCTCCTCCCCTTCCTCCGCTCCTGTCTTATCCTCCTCCCCTTCCTCCGCTCCTGTCTTATCCTCCTCCCCTTCCTCCGCTCCTGTCTTATCCTCCTCCCCTTCCTCCGCTCCTGTCTTCTTCTTATCCTCCTCCCCTTCCTCCTCTCCTGTCTTCTTCTTATCCTCCTCCCCTTCCTCTGCTCCTGTCTTCTTCTTATCCTCCTCCCCTTCCTCTGCTCCTGTCTTCTTATCCTACTCCCCTTCCTCCGCTCCTGTCTTCTTATCCTACTCCCCTTCCTCCGCTCCTGTCTTCTTCTTATCCTCCTCCCCTTCCTCCGCTCCTGTCTTCTTCTTATCCTCCTCCCCTTCCTCCTCTTCTGTCTTCTTCTTCTTATCCTCCTCCGCTCCTGTCTTCTTCTTCTTCTTATCCTCCTCCGCTCCTGTCTTCTTCTTCTTATCCTCCTCCGCTCTTGTCTTCTTATCCTCCTCCCCTCCTGTCTTCTTCTCCTCTCTTCTTCTTTTGCCGCTACTGCCTTCTTCCTCTCTTCTTTTTTCTCCTCTACTGCCTTCTTCCCTTCTCTTCTTTCGCCGCTACTGCCTTCTTCCCCTCTCTTCTACTTTCGCCGCTACTGCTGCCTTCTCCTTTCTTCTTCTTCCCCTCTCTTCTTTTGTTGCTACTGCCTTCTTCTCCTCTCTTCTTGTTTTGTTGCTACTGCCTTCTTTTCCTCTCTTCTGTTTACGCTACTGCTTTCTTCTCCTTTTCTCTCTCTTCCCTTTCCTCATCCACACGTTCTTTCCTCTTGTCCCTTGCAGACAGGCTCACAGCGAGACGGAAAAGAGACGGCGGGATAAAATGAACACGCTGATTGAGGAGCTTTCCGCCATGATTCCTCAGTGCGAGCCTTTACCCCGCAAGCTGGACAAACTGACGGTGCTGAAGATGGCGGTACAACACCTGAAGACACTGAAGGGTGTGTGAGTCTATAGAAGGCATGTAACCGTCAGAGTCAGATATCCCCTGCGGCGGGATCCTCGATATGCAAAAGTAATTCACCCCCTTATAATTATTTTAAAGGGGAAAGAAACTAGTTTTTTACCTCGTTACAGAGATTTGATCTTATTTCCTGAAGATTAATCCTTCATTATAATTAACGAGTTGTGATGAGCTTAAGAAAAGTCTGAGGGGAGTGAATACTTATTTCCTGCAGACGCCCTATGTACATTACTTGTAGTACCGGGTTTTGCCACCAATGTAGGTGAATAATTACCATAGACTTGAATGCAACAGCGCCCCCAGTTTGTCATCTGCTATCTGTGGTTTCAGGTTCCAGCAGCTCGTTTGCCGTCGAAAGCTACAAACCATCATTCTTGCGGCAGGAGGAACTGAAGAGGTTAATTCTGAAGGTTTGTTGCTAATTTTCTAGAATTGATAGTTTTGGGATCTGTCGGATTGGCCCGTGTCACCATGGGCTCCTCGGGGGCTGTCGGATTGGCCCGTGTCCTGCCTCAGGGGCTGTTGTACATGCAGTGGGCTCCCTGGGGGCATCATTGTGGGACATCAGAGGATCTCCTGTATGGTTGTAAGTCAATCTGCCAATCTGTTTCATAGGGGTGATAACTTTTGCAACCCTCTCTCCAGCTCCAGGTGAGGTAATGATCGGCCTGATACTCTGCCTTCCTCTATTTCCAGGTGGCCGACGGTTTCCTGTTTGTGGTCGGCTGCGACAGAGGGAAGATCCTGTTCGTGTCTGAATCCGTCTCCAAGACCCTGAAATGCAGCCAGGTCTGAACACAACCAGAAACACCGGCCGCAACAATGGGCTCCCCTGCAGGCTTGTGTGGGAAACCCTGCAGACCATTGGCTGGACATTGTTATGTGCAGGAACATAGATCCGAGGGGAGAGAGGTGGGGGCAGCGAGATCAACCACCCACCAGCAGTGAGTGCAGCTCTGGAGTATAATACAGGATGTAACTCAGGATCAGTAATGTAATGTATGTACACAGTGACTCCACCACAGAATAGTGAGTGCAGCTCTGGAGTATAATACAGGATGTAACTCAGGATCAGTAATGTATGTACACAGTGACTGCACCAGCAAATAGTGAGTGCAGCTCTGGAGTATAATACAGGATGTAACTCAGGATCAGTAATGTAATGTATGTACACAGTGACTGCACCAGCAGAATAGTGAGTGCAGCTCTGGGGTATAATACAGGATGAAACCTTAGGATCAGTAATGTAATGTATGTACACAGTGACTGCACCAGCAGAATAGTGAGTGCAGCTCTGGAGTATAATACAGGAGTAACTCAGGATCATAATGTAATGTATGTACACAGTGACCGCACCAGCAGAATAGTGAGTGCAGCTCTGGAGTATAATACAGGAGGTAACTCAGGATCATAATGTAATGTATGTACACAGTGACTGCACCAGCAGAATAGTGAGTGCAGCTCTGGAGTATAATACAGGATGTAACTCAGGATCAGTAATGTAATGTATGTACACATGACTGCACCACAGAATAATGATGCAGCTCTGGAGTATAAACAGGATGTAACTCAGGATCAGTAATGTAATGTATGTACACAGTGACTGCACCAGCAGAATAGTGAGTGCAGCTCTGGAGTATAATACAGGATGTAACTCAGGATCAGTAATGTAATGTATGTACACAGTGACTGCACCAGCAGAATAGTGAGTGCAGCTCTGGAGTATAAACAGGATGTAACTCGGGATCAGTAAGTAATGTATGTACACAGTGACTGCACCAGCAGAATAGTGAGTGCAGCTCTGGAGTATAATACAGGATGTAACTCAGGATCAGAAATGAATGTATGTACACAGTGACTGCACAGCAAGAATAGTGAGTGCAGCTCTGGGTATAATACAGGATGTAACTCAGGATCAGTAATGTAATGTATGTACACAGTGACTGCACCAGCAGAATAGTGAGTGCAGCTCTGGAGTATAATACAGGATGTAACTCAGGATCAGTAATGTAATGTATGTACACAGTGACTGCACCAGCAGAATAGTGAGTGCAGCTCTGGAGTATAATACAGGATGTAACTCAGGATCAGTAATGTAATGTATGTACACAGTGACTGCACCAGCAGAATAGTGAGTGCAGCTCTGGGTATAATACAGGATGTAACTCAGGATCAGTAATTAATGTATGTACACAGTGACTGCACCAGCAGAATAGTGAGTGCAGCTCTGGGTATAATACAGGATGTAACTCAGGATCAGTAATGTAATGTATGTACACAGTGACTGCACCAGCAGAATAGTGAGTGCAGCTCTGGAGTATAATACTGAGCAGAATAGGATCAGCTCTGGTATAATACAGGATGTAACTCAGATATAGAATGTATGTAACAGTGACTCACCAGAGAATGTGAGTGCACTCTGGAGAAATAAGGAGTAACTCAGATCATAATAATATGTACAAGTGACTGACAGCAAAGTGAGTGCACCAGAGTATATACAGGATGTAATCAGGACAGTAAAATGTATGAACACAGTGACTGCACCAGCAGAATAGTGAGTGCAGCTCTGGAGTATAATAAGGATGTAACTCAGGAATCAGTAAATGTAATGTATGTACAACTGCCACCAGCAGAATAGTGAGTGCAGCTCTGAGTATAATCAGGAGATCAGAAAGTAATGTATGTACACATGACTGCACCAGCAATAGTGAGTGAGCTCTGGAGTATAACAGATGTAACTCAGGATCAGAGAATTATCAGTGACTGCACAGCAAATAGAGTGCAGCTCGAGTAAATACAGATGTAACTCAGACAGAATGAATGTAGTACAGTCTGAAACAGAAATGATCAGCTTGGTATAACAGAGAACTCAGATCTAGAATGTAGTAACAGTGACTCACACAGAATAGTGAGTGCACTCTGGGGATAATAAGGATGAACTCGATCATAATAAGATGTACACAGTGATGCACACAAATAGTGAGTGCAGCCTGAGATAATCAGGAGACTCGATCATAATAAGTATGTACACAGTGATGCACAGCAGATGGATGCAGCTGGATATAATACAGGATTAACAGGATCAGTAGTAAGTATGTACACAGTGACTGCACCAGCAGAATATGAGTGCAGCTCTGGAGTATAATACAGGATGTAACTAGATCAGTAATGTATGTACACATGACTGCACCAGCAAATAGTGAGTGCAGCTCTGGAGATAATACAGGATTAACTCAGACAGTAATGTAATATGTACACAGTGACTGCACCAGCAAATAGTGATGCACTCTGGAGTATAATACAGGATGTAACCAGGATCAGTAAGTATGTACACAGGACTGCACCAGCAGAATAGTGATGAGCTCGGGAAATACAGGATGTAACTCGGATCAATAATGTATGACACATGACTGCACCAGCAGAATAGTAGGCAGCTCTGAGTATATACAGGATTAACTCAGGATCAGTAATGTAATGTATGTACACAGTGACTGCACCAGCAGAATAGTGAGTGCAGCTCTGGGTATAAACAGATGTAACTCAGGATCAGTAATGTAATGTATGTACACAGTGACTGCACCAGCAAATAGGAGTGCAGCTCTGGAGTATAATACAGATGTAACTCAGGATCAGTAATGTAATTAGTACACAGTGACTGCACCAGCAATAGTAGTCAGCTCTGGGTATAATACAGAGTAACTCAGATCAGTAATGTATGATACACATGACTGCACAGCAGAATAGTGAGGCAGCTCTGGTATAATACAGGAGTAACTCAGATCATAATGTAATGTATGTACACAGGACTGCACCAGCAGAATAGTGAGTGCAGCTCTGGAGTATAATACAGGATGTAACTCAGGATCAGTAATGTAAGTATGTACACAGTGACTGCACCAGCAAATAGTGAGTGCAGCTCTGGGTATATACAGGAGTAACACAGATCAGTAAATGTAATGTAGTACACAGTGATGCACTAGAATAAGAGAACTGGATATAAGTATATGTACATATATAACAGAAAGAGAATGATAGATTAACATATAGAATTATTAATACACAGCATGTATCGGATAAACAGGATAACTCATAATAATGAGACACAGTGACCACCAGCATGAGGCAGCGGATAATAAGGATTAACAGGATCTATAATGTATGTAACATGACCACAGCAAAGTGAGTGGTTGGATATAAGAGAACAGATAGTTAACACGAATTAAGGATAAACGTACCGACAGATATGACACCGCAAATAGGAGCACGGATATGAATACAGGTCACAATAGTGAGCCATATCAGGATAGTTAATAATATACACACAAGATCGATTAAAACAAGTTCAGATAAATATAAGATTACAGAATGGAGTAACAGCCGAATATAGTAGAATACAGATGATCACAGGAATTATTTTAGTACTCAGGAGTATAAGTACTGAAAAAAGATGATCATAATAGATAAATAGCATATATAGAACGCCCAGAAAAAGTGTACTGGTATAATAGTGTAACCAGAGATGAGCAAGTAGTCGTGACGGACCAGATAATAGAGGGAGTATTAAATAACACAGAATATAGTTGAAAAGAAGATAAATAATTTTA
>JARQOD010000004.1:6281821-6453497 GCA_033576555.1 Oophaga sylvatica
GGTATATTGCACTATACTGGGGCACACAGCACTATATGGGAGTACATGACTTATAGCAGTGGGATTCTGAAGTTAAATGACATTTTAGCTTAATAATGGAAGGTTGTGTTTCATGATGTGGACACTGCCCCCCACACTGGATAGAGAAATAAGCTTTAGCTGCCCGGTCCTTACTGAAAGCTGAATGTAAAGTTCCCGTATGAAGGCCGATAGTCTCTCCTCACTGTAATATGTGGTGCACAGCGCTATATGGAGGGAAACATCATATAGAGCTATATGACTGTATACAGCACTATACAGGAGGTACATATCACACTATATACAGCCCCCATATTGTGCTATCTCACCCTTATATACACCACACTGCCACCACATGGGAGGTGAGGACAGTGCAGTGTGCTGCCACCAGGAGCAGCATCTGCCCACATTACTCATCTAATGCACGGTGCCCATCACAGGTCACAGAACAGCAGGTTTATTACTCAGCACCTCACACTACAGGACATGGAGATTGACAGATAAGCCATGAGTCCCACTGTGCCAACCCAATAGTGACATGATTCTACCCAAGGCCGGGTGCAGCTACTGCTCCAGTATACTCCGATATTACACAGAATCTCCGCTATATAAGTGATTTGTACACAGAACATAGAGATCAGAAGCGTCAGCTCTTGTGGGGACGGTGTGGGTGGCTCTTAGAAGAGCCTTTGGGTTGTGTGGATGATTCGGGATCAGTGGTGCTCACTTGCTCTTGCTGGACTTGCTGCTCTCGGTCTTCTTGGGCAGCAGCACGGCCTGGATGTTGGGCAGGACGCCCCCCTGGGCGATGGTCACCCCACCCAGCAGCCTGTTCAGCTCCTCGTCATTGCGCACGGCCAGCTGCAGGTGTCGGGGGATGATGCGGGTCTTCTTGTTGTCCCGGGCGGCATTACCGGCCAATTCCAGGATCTCAGCGGTCAGATACTCAAGCACAGCAGCCAGATAGACCGGGGCCCCGGCTCCCACCCTCTCGGCATAATTACCCTTGCGGAGAAGTCTGTGCACACGACCAACCGGGAACTGCAGTCCTGCCCGGGATGAGCGGGTCTTGGCTTTAGCACGGGCCTTCCCTCCTTGTTTGCCGCGTCCAGACATCACTGTGCTCACAGTTATCAGCAGATAGAGAATGTTCTTGTGTGGGGATTGTGCAGTCTCCTGCGCCTTTTATAACCTGCTGCTGCCCCGCCTCCTCTCCTGCCATTGGCTGGATCTGAAGTCACCAATGGAAACAAGACTTGTGGAAACACCAATGAGCTGCACTGGGTGGAGATCATTACGTCTACATTGGTCACATGACTTTCTCACCCAATAGCACAGCGATCTGACAGCATTGCTCATTTGCATGGCCGGGCTATAAATACGGCCGCTCTGGGAGGAGCAGGATCATTATTTTCTTTTCTAGTGAAGAGAACATTGTGCTATCATCATGCCTGATCCTGCCAAGTCTGCACCAGCTGCAAAGAAGGGCTCCAAGAAAGCCGTGACCAAGACTCAGAAGAAGGATGGTAAGAAGCGGAAGAAGGCCAGGAAGGAGAGCTATGCCATCTATGTGTACAAGGTGCTAAAGCAGGTCCACCCCGACACTGGCATCTCCTCCAAGGCCATGGGCATCATGAACTCCTTTGTCGGTGACATCTTTGAGCGCATCGCAGGGGAAGCCTCCCGCCTGGCTCACTACAACAAGCGTTCCACCATCACCTCCCGGGAGATCCAACCGCTGTGCGCCTGCTGCTGCCCGGAGAGCTGGCCAAGCAGCCGTGTCCGAAGGCACCAAGGCCGTCACCAAGTACACCAGCGCCAAGTGATCTGCTCTGTGCTCTGCACCCACAACCCAAAGGCTCTTCTAAGAGCCACCCACCCCGTCTACATCAGAGCTGTGGCTGCTTCTTGTCCTGCTGCACTGATCAGCATAAGAAATCGCATGCAAATGTTGCACAAAGTAATTTAATAACTGAGCACCAGCCGGGGTTCATGAGTTAATTTGCCTAATCCAGATGTTGGGTTTCTATGAGGAGGTAACGGCCAACATGGATGTGATATCTGGACTGACACAGAACACAGAATCTTCTACAGAGGCCGGGACCAGGGAACAATTTATACAGATAAGTAAAGAACTGGGACATCTGCTAAATACGGCACTACATGGAGAATACAGGAGTTATATCAGTGTAAACATGGGATATGGAGGATACATAGCACTATATAGGGGTACACAGCAGGATATGGAGGGTATATAGCACTATATGGGGGGTATACAGCAGGATATGGAGGGTATATAGCACTACATGGGGGTATACAGCAGGATATGGAGGGTTATAGAGCACTACATGGGGGTATACAGCAGGATATGGAGGGTATATAGCACTATATGGGGATACAGCAGGATATGGAGGGTATATAGAGCACTATATGGGGGTATACAGCAGGAGTATGGAGGGTATATAGCACTATATGGGGTATACAGCAGGATATGGAGGGTATATAGCACTATATGGGGGTACACAGCAGGATATGAAGGGTATAGAGCACTATATGGGGTACACAGCAGGATATGGAGGGTATATAGCACTATATAGGGGTATACAGCAGGATATGGAGGGTATATAGCACTATATGGGGTACATAGCAGGATATTGTAGGGTTATTAGAGAATACATGGGGGTATACAGCAGGATATGGAGGGTATATAGCACTTTATGGGGGTATACAGCAGTATATGGGGGTATACAGCAGGGTATGGAGGGTATATAGCACTATATGGGGGTAACAGCAGGATATGGAGGGTATAGAGCACTATATGGGGGTATAAGCAGGATATGGAGGGTATATAGCACTATATGGGGTAACAGCAGGATATGGAGGGTATAGCACTATATGGGGTATACAGCAGGATATGGAGGGTATATAGCACTATATGGGGTATACAGCAGGATATGGAGGGTATAAGCATATATGGGGTACACAGCAGGTATGGAGGTATAGCACTATGGGGTATACAGCAGGATATGGAGGGTATATAGCACTATATGGGGGTACACAGCAGGGATAGGAAGGGTATAGAGCACTAGATGGGGGTATTAACTAGCAGGATATGGAGGGTATACATATATGGGGTACAAGCAGGATATGGAGGGTATAGAAAGTAGCAGGATAGAGGTAACACTATGGGTAACCATGGGTGGCTATAGGTATCAGCAGGATATGGAGGGTATATAGCACTTTATGGGGGTATACAGCAGTATATGGGGGTATACAGCAGGGTATGGAGGGTATAGAGCACTACTATATGGGGGTACACAGCAGGATATGGAGGGTATAGAGCACTATATGGGGGTACAGCAGGAGGAGGTATAGGAGGGTAGGTATAGTAGCACTATATGGGTGTATACAGCAGGATATGGAGGGTATATAGCACTATATGGGGGGATACAGCAGGATATAACCCTTTGTTCCCTGACCAGTGATGAGCTCAGTGATTTCTCTCGCTCTCACATCATTGATCCCGGGGAGGAGGTCACCGGGGAGGAGTCCGGTCTGTGACCAATGTAAAGTCCTCGCGATAAAAGCGGGAAAATGACAGGAAAAAGGGCGGGAAATTCAAAATCCCCAACAGTTCTGTGCTCCGCCCACATGTGAGGAGAAGCCGCAGCTCCTGCTGCTGGGGGAGGGGCTGTGACCGCGCTGTGCCCGGATGTCTGCAGTCTGCTCTGCGGGAGCTGGAAACATCGGCCACTAAAGGGTTAACACTGAGTGTCTGCGGGGAAGTGACCCTGTGGGCGGAGCCGTAGCTCTACTGAGTGCTGATTGGCTGAGTGCTGAATATGAAATTCCCGCCCAACGGCTGATAGTTTCTCCTGCTCTTTGTTCTCCCTCAGTGTAACACGTGGTGCACTGAGCTGTATGGGGGAAACAACATAATACAGCGCTATATGGAGGGAGTAGAGTAGTATTTGGGCATAGAAACATCACCAGGTGGAATACAGCGCGATATTGCATGTACCAGGCATTATATTCTGGTGTACAGCACTATGGATAGAGGGGATACAGCACCATGCGGGGAGTGACACTATGGAGCAATTCTGTACTATAGTCACCCTATGTATAGTATTATATAGGGGTATTTGCCACTATTTTGATATACACATCAGTATTTAGCACTATATGGAGGGATTTCAGCACTATATGGATGTATATGGCTCAATTTGGAGGGTATAAAGTATACACAGATGTATCCAAAACTATATGTTGGTGCATAGCACTATACAGAGGGTACATAGCACAATACTGGGGTACACAGCATATAAGAAGGTGACGAAGAGTCCAGCTAAGAAGGCAGCAAAAGCCAAAAAGCCCCTGCCAAGAAATAAGATTTAGCTGCCCTGCTCTTCTTCACAAAGACTCTTTTCAGACCCACCGCCTTGTCCCGGCAGAGCTGTGTGATCAGTGATCTGCACCCCTTGTCCCGCAGAGCTGTGTGATCAGTGCCACCGCCTTATCCCTGCAGAGCTGTGTGATCAGTGCCACCGCCTTGTCCCGGCAGAGCTGTGTGATCAGTGCCACCGCCTTGTCTCGCGGAAGCTATGTGATCAGTGCCACCGCCTTGTCCCGGCAGAGCTGTGTGATCAGTGCCACAGCATTGTCCCGGCAGAGCTGTGTGATCAGGCCACCGCCTTGTCCCGGCAGAGCTGTGTGATCAGTGCCACAGCCTTGTCCCGGCAGAGCTGTGTGATCAGTGCCACCGCCTTGTCCCGGTGCAGCTTGTGATCAGTGCCACCGCCTTGTCCCGGCAGAGCTGTGTGATCAGTGCCACCGCCTTGTCCCGGCAGAGCTGTGTGATCAGTGCCACCGCCTTGTCCCGGCAAGCTGTGTGATCAGTGCCACCGCCTTGTCCCGGCAGAGCTGTGTGATCAGTGCCACCACATTGTCCCGGCAGAGCTGTGTGATCAGTGCCACCGCCTTGTCCGGTGCAGCTATGTGATCAGTGCCACCGCCTTGTCCCGGCAGAGCTGTGTGATCAGTGTCACCGCCTTGTCCCGGCAGAGCTGTGTGATCAGTGCCACCGCCTTGTCCCGGCAGAGCTGTGTAATCTCTGTGATCAGTGCCACCAACATTGTCCCGGCAGAGCTGTGTGATCAGTGCCACCAACCTTGTCCCGGCAGAGCTGTGTGATCAGTGCCACCGCCTTGTCCCGGACAGCTGTGTGATCAGTGCCACCGCCTTGTCCCGGCAGAGCTGTGTGATCAGTGCCACCGCCTTGTCCCGGCAGAGCTGTGTGATCAGTGCCACCGCCTTGTCCCGGCAGAGCTGTGTGATCAGTGCCACCGCCTTGTCCCGGTAGAGCTGTGTAATCTCTGTATCAGTGCCACCACCTTGTCCCGGCAGAGCTGTGTGATCAGTGCCACACGCCTTGTCCCGGCAGAGCTGTGTGATCAGTGCCACCGCCTTGTCCCGCAGAGCTGTGTGGTCAGTGCCACCGCCTTGTCCCGGCAGAGCTGTGTGATCAGTGCCACCGCCTTGTCCCGGCAGAGCTGTGTGATCAGTGCCACCGCCTTGTCCCGGCAGAGCTGTGTAATCCTGTGATCAGTGCCACCAACCTTGTCCCGGCAGAGCTGTGTGATCAGTGCCACCAACCTTGTCCCGGCAGAGCTGTGTGATCAGTGCCACCGCCTTGTCCCGGGAGCTATGTGATCAGTGCCACCGCCTTGTCCCGGCAGAGCTGTGTGATCAGTGCCACCGCCTTGTCCCGGCAGAGCTGTGTGATCAGTGCCACCGCCTTGTCCCGGCAGAGCTGTGTAATCTCTGTGATCAGTGCCACCACCTTGTCCCGGCAGAGCTGTGTGATCAGTGCCACCAACTTGTCCCGGCAGAGCTGTGTGATCAGTGCCACCAACCTTGTCCGGCAGAGCTGTGTGATCAGTGCCACCGCCTTGTCCCGGCAGAGCTGTGTGATCAGTGCCACCGCCTTGTCCCGGCAGAGCTGTGTGATCAGTGCCACCGCCTTGTCCCGGGCAGCTATGTGATCAGTGCCACCGCTTGTCCCGGCAGAGCTGTGTGATCAGTGCCACCGCCTTGTCCCGGCAGAGCTGTGTGATCAGTGCCACCGCCTTGTCCCGGCAGAGCTGTGTGATCAGTGCCACCGCCTTGTCCCGGCAGAGCTGTGTGATCAGTGCCACCACATTGTCCCGGCAGAGCTGTGTGATCAGTGCCACCGCCTTGTCCCGGGCAGCTATGTGGATCAGTGCCACCGCCTTGTCCCGGCAGAGCTGTGTGATCAGTGTCACCGCCTGTCCGGCAGAGCTGTGTGATCATGGCACGCTTTGTACCGCAGAGCTGTGTATCTCTCGTGATCAGTGGCACCAAACTTGTCCCGGACGAGCTGTGTGATCAGTGCCACAACCTTGTCCGGCAGAGCTGTGTGATCAGTGCCACCGCTTGTCCGACAGCTGTGTGATCAGTGCCCCGCCTTGTCCGCAGGCTGTGTGATCAGTGCCACCGCCTTGTCCCGGCAGAGCTGTGTGATCAGTGCCACGCCTTGTCCCGACAGAGCTGTGTGATCAGTGCCACCGCCTTGTCCCGGTAGAGCTGTGTAATCTCTGTATCAGTGCCACCACCTTGTCCCGGCAGAGCTGTGTGATCAGTGCCACCGCCTTGTCCCGGCAGAGCTGTGTGATCAGTGCCACCGCCTTGTCCCGGCAGAGCTGTGTGGTCAGTGCCACCGCCTTGTCCCGGCAGAGCTGTGTGATCAGTGCCACCGCCTTGTCCCGGCAGAGCTGTGTGATCAGTGCCACCGCCTTGTCCCGGCAGAGCTGTGTAATCTCTGTGATCAGTGCCACCAACCTTGTCCGGCAGAGCTGTGTGATCAGTGCCACCAACCTTGTCCCGGCAGAGCTGTGTGATCAGTGCCACCGCCTTGTCCCGGTGGAGCTATGTGATCAGTGCCACCGCCTTGTCCCGGCAGAGCTGTGTGATCAGTGCCACCGCCTTGTCCCGGCAGAGCTGTGTGATCAGTGCCACCGCCTTGTCCCGGCAGAGCTGTGTAATCTCTGTGATCAGTGCCACCAACCTTGTCCCGGCAGAGCTGTGTGATCAGTGCCACCAACCTTGTCCCGGCAGAGCTGTGTGATCAGTGCCACCAACCTTGTCCCGGCAGAGCTGTGTGATCAGTGCCACCGCCTTGTCCCGGCAGAGCTGTGTGATCAGTGCCACCGCCTTGTCCCGGCAGAGCTGTGTGATCAGTGCCACCGCCTTGTCCCGACAGAGCTGTGTGATCAGTGCCACCGCCTTGTCCCGGTAGAGCTGTGTAATCTCTGTATCAGTGCCATCACCTTGTCCCGGCAGAGCTGTGTGATCAGTGCCACCGCCTTGTCCCGGCAGAGCTGTGTGATCAGTGCCACCGCCTTGTCCCGGCAGAGCTGTGTGATCAGTGCCACCGCCTTGTCCCGGCAGAGCTGTGTGATCAGTGCCACCGCCTTGTCCCGGCAGAGCTGTGTGATCAGTGCCACCACATTGTCCCGGCAGAGCTGTGTGATCAGTGCCACCGCCTTGTCCCGGTGGAGCTATGTGATCAGTGCCACCGCCTTGTCCCGGCAGAGCTGTGTGATCAGTGCCACCGCCTTGTCCCGGCAGAGCTGTGTGATCAGTTTCCCTCGCCAATTCCGTCAGCAGCGCCATTGTAGTGTTTATCGGGGCAGAGCTTTCATGTTACTGACAGATGATCATTTCCCTCTCACATCCTGTGTCTATATGTGGGGCGCCATGTGAGGATTGGGGGATCTAGGCTGATGATGAGGGGGCTCCACTGTACAGCGCACTGTAAGGGCATATGGAAGTACAGAGCCATCAGAGGCCGCTGGGGCAGAAGCCTCGTGTAGACATGATGTGACCCTTTCCTGCATTATCGCAGCCTGTAACCAGTGTGAACTGCGACAGCCAGCAGCACTTCATGGAGGAGGGAACAATGAGATTACTGGGAGTTGTGCTGAGCTTCCCCTGCATAATGATTGGTTGCACACAGCCAATGAAGAGTAGGGGGCGTGTTTCACATAAACCAATGAGAACGATCACGAGTATAAATACCCTGCTCTCCTTGCTCCTCTCATCACATCTGTGTACTTCTCTACAGAGCTATGGCCAGAACTAAGCAGACTGCCCGTAAATCCACCGGAGGGAAAGCTCCCCGCAAGCAGCTGGCCACGAAGGCTGCCAGGAAGAGCGCTCCTGCCACTGGCGGAGTGAAGAAGCCGCACCGCTACCGTCCAGGAACAGTCGCTCTCCGGGAGATCCGCCGCTACCAGAAATCCACCGAGCTGCTGATCCGTAAACTTCCCTTCCAGCGCCTGGTGAGGGAGATCGCCCAGGACTTCAAGACCGATCTGCGCTTCCAGAGCTCGGCAGTCATGGCACTGCAGGAGGCCAGCGAGGCTTATCTGGTGGGACTGTTCGAGGATACCAACCTGTGCGCCATCCAGCCAAGAGGGTCACCATCATGCCCAAAGACATCCAGCTGGCCAGAAGAATCCGTGGGGAGAGAGCTTAGATCTGCCCCTGGCACTCAAGACAACACAACGGCTCTTCTCAGAGCCACCAAATTCTACCACTAAGGAGCCAATAACCAACATCTCCAGATCCTTCACTGGGTCTTTGTGTAACAGTTCCAGGAGTGGGAGCCCTGCTCACAATGTAGGAGGACACAATAAGTAGAACGTGCTCGTGTGACGTGCAGTCCAGCCATCGTAATAAATGGGGGTTTTCTTGTAAAGCTGCATGATCCGGTTATCAGCCAGTATCTGTGTAACTACAGTTGCCAAGTGCTCTTGGGTGCATGGAGGATGAGGAGACAGATGAATGAGAGACTAAGGAAAAATTAGAGGGAGGGCAGAGTCAGATTAATGAAATCAGGAGAAATGCCTGTATAAAGAGATTTCCAAATCACGCTTTATGTGGATGCTAGGTATTAATCAGATCATTCTGGGTAGTGCATTCCAGGAAACTGGCGCAGCACAAGAGAAGTCCGGTTTAGAATGGGAGTTTAATAACATTAAATCAGCAGGGGTAGGGTGATAGGGTGTATATGCAGGGGTAGAGGGCACTATATCAGGTGTACCACACTCTGATTTTATTCACTATGGACTACGTCTGGTCACACAGTGAAAATTATTAAGAACGAGGGAACGTCCGGTTAGAAACACAATATCCCCCTGTGATCGTATTCTCACTCACAGATTGCTGGAACATTATTAGTCTGAGTTGCTCCAGCTTCTCCAGTGGCTGCTGATGGCAAATGTGAGTGAGATGAATGGATCTTTCTACCACTAGATTATTATGGTGGTGTACTCACCATATAGTGCTGCAATAAGCTATACGGAGGATATATAGAAGTATATGGGCATATATAGCACTATATGGGGCGTATGCAACTGTCATGGAAATATATATGTATTCCATATATTCAAAGTATATTCATATATATATGCATTCACAGTTAGATAGATCTCACTTGCTAAAAATCCTGTGCTCACACATATCAGTTGGCGCCTGCACGCGGGGCATTGGACGAAACGCACGAGGACCCGGCCGACCGGAGAGACGGGGGTGTTGGCCCTGGCCTTGGCACACGGAACGGAGACTGCAGCTCCATAAGTAAGGTAAGAAAACTTTGTCATCTTACCTGAATGTTCCCTGTGCCTAGTCCTAGCCTACACTTCTAGCCGGTCGGACGTGGTCATCACCGCATTCCCAGGTTGTGTAAAAAGTCCATACACTTATCCAAAAGCCCTGGGATATAAGCCGAGTTGTTTGCTGCTGTGCTGTATATGTTTCATGTTTTGTGTGAACCGGGAGAAAGTTGGAACGGTGACTGTGTTTTTGCTTGCTGATTTCTGGGAGCTGTATGGCAAAAAACAAATTGCTGGATAAGTTCCCGCAGAAATCCTTCACACATAGGTGGGAGGTCATCCCAAAAAATCCAGGTGTGAGGGGCGGGAGCTTTGATTTGGATAAGTCCACGCAGTGATCTTTCACACATCGGAGGGAGGTCATCCCAGATCAATCCAGGTGTGAGGAGCGAGGGCTTTGAATGGTTAAGTTTCTGCAGAAATCTTTCACACACAGGAGGGAGGTCATCCCAGATCAATCCAGGTGTGAGGGGCAGGAGCTTTGTTTGGATAAGTTCTCACAGTAATCGTCCACGCAAGGGGGGAGGTCATCCCAGTCAAATCAGACGTGGATGGTGAGAATTTTGATTAAGGCTATTACAGATTACTGTGACCGGCGCACCGGCCAGGGCGTACGGTTTTCAGAAAGTGATAGACCCGTAGCATCACCGTGCTCAGTGCAATTGGTGAGTTATCAGTTACCAGAGCAGCTTGTATGTGTCACAGATCATCAAAAGAGGGATTCGTATTCTCCCGGGTGTCTGTCTCATTGTCACTGTCTGTCTTGCAGGTACTGTCTCTTTAAATCTCATTCAGAGCAGCGTGCGCTCTGTCAGTACCTCATTCACTGCTGGCTGTAGCAGCGAGAAACCCCTTTGACCCCCCTCCTCTGCTAATCACATTGTCACATCTGTTTCCTGGTTTTGATCTTTTAAGCTAGTTTTTTGGCTACAGGCTGAAGCGTGAAAATTCTTAGGCATTCAGTCTGAACTATATTCATTTTTTGCTATTCTGAGGGATAATAATTTTTTTTTTTTTATTTGATACGTGATTTCAGTGCCTGTAGAAACAGCAAGCAGAGATATAAGGGAGGGGGGAAGTGCTGGCAGCAGCGAGATGACATTCCAGAAGCCGGTAGGAAAAAGCCTACGCTACCAGACAAAAGTTTTAAAGTACTTTTCTTTTTGTTTTTATCATTTTACAATCAGTTTTTCCTCCTCTTTTCTGTTTTTTTAATTAGCTGTTTTAGTAACAAGGGTTGTTTTTCAGAGTTTTATGATTAATACGGTTTTTTCTTTTCTCCCCTTTTTGGTGAATTTATTTTTTTCTTTATCTAGAGTTTTTTTTACTAAATCTAACTTTTGTTTTTAAAGTTTTTTTTTAAGTACATTTTTAAATGATTTTGGAGAGATTTTTTTTTTTCGAATCAACTTATTTTAGAGTTTTATTCTCCAACCATTTTTTCCAGGACGTCCCCCTGACAGCACTATGGAGGACGTCCTCCTCCTCCCTCCAGGGACAGGAAGCACACGAGAGGTTAAAAGGTCCCACTCCTCCCCCTATACCTCAGTGTTTTTCCTGTCCCTGCATGGAGGGACACACGAGAGATCGCTGCGATGGAACGCAGTAGCTTACCGGGCCCAGGGGGATCGTGCGGTTCGTCCAATCCTTCCCCCTGTCAAGAGGTCCAGGGCCGAAACTCCCTCCTTGGGAGTCTCTCTGCTCCAAAGACCGGGGGCGGATGAGCTCCCGGGTAAGAGCCGCTCCTCCCGCTGGGAGGCTCTCGGCTCAGGCGTCTTCCTCCTGGTCCAGGGAGGAACGCCGTACAGGCCTCGTCTGGGAGCGTCACTTCCGGTGACGCAGACGCAAGGAATCAGCGTGCGTTCGGGAGTGGAACGCAGGAAGGCCGAAGAGCGTCGCATTTGGTAACACAGGTGCACCGCTAAGCTTCATGCGTTCTGGAGCGGAACGCAAAAGGTATGGGCGTCGCGTTAGGAGGCGCAGGTGTCTCTAATTGATTATGCGTTCCAGAATGGAACGCAATGAAGGCGGCGCTAAAGACGTCACAAAGGCGCTATATTAAGAGCGCATGTGTGGTGGCGTTTGAATTGCTGAGCGCAATTCTGTGATTTAAACACAGGAAAGCGTTGTAGCTAGCAGAGCAGTCCTAAGGCAGCAAGGTGAATCTTTCTGCGGCAGGACATGGAGTCTGAAAAACCCAGAGAGGAGGATGCGGGGGTGAGTGCGCATAGCGCAAAAAACTGCATCCTCACTATGTAAGTTTATCATCCAGACTCAGTCCTTAGTATACATATTGTTGTATTACCTAGGACAAGGATACTTCATTGATGTCTCTGCAGGCAGTGAAAAAATCGGGCAAAGCCTCGATGACATCTAATCGCTGTTCCACATGCCACACGAAGCTTCCTGACGCTTATAAGAAACCGGTCTGTTGTTCTTGTACGGCAGCAGTTTTGGAGCAAGAAAGATCTTCATTATTATCCGACCTGAAGCTCCTGATTAGGGAAGAAGTGCAGGCGTCATTATCTGCTAATTCACAACAGCAGCCCACTAGTCAGGGTCCATGTCGTAAGAGACCTAGGTGGGAGTTGGAAGAGGACCTGGATCCAGAATCAGAAGAAAATTCAGATATTCAGTATTCGGACCAGGAAGAAGGAGAAGTACAGGTAGAAAACCAGGAAAAGGCTAGGAGGTACCTATTCCCGGTGGAAGATACGGAAGATCTTGTCCAGGCTGTGAGAAGTACAATGCATATGGAAGATGTTCCACGGCCTCAATCCAGACAGGATTTGATGTTCGGAGGTCTCACAGCTCAGATACAGAAGGTCTTCCCTATAAGTGACCATATTAAAACCATGATTATGAGTGAGTGGAAGGACGCAGAGCGGAGGCTGGTAATGTCACGTGACTTTAAGAGTCGCCTTCCATTTGATCCTGAGGACTCAAAACTTTGGGAGGAGATTCCTAAAGTGGATATGCCAATTGCAAAAGTGGCGAAGAAAACGTCAATTCCTTTTGAGGACTCTTCAAGTCTTAAAGATCCCATGGACCGGAAAGCAGACATCCTGCTTAAACGGGCTTGGGAATCATCGGCGGCTTTAACAAGGACCAATATTGCGGCTACTTCGGTAGCAAGGTCTATGGTTTTTTGGATGGGTCAGCTGGAGGAACAATTAACCAGCAAGACCCCTAGAGCTGAAATATTGGAGTCACTTCCTCTTATCAAATCAGCGACGGCTTTTTTGGCAGATACCTCAGCTGAGTCGGTCAGGTTTTCTGCCAGAAATAGCTCATTGTCTAACGCAGTCCGTAGAGCTATCTGGTTAAAATCCTGGTCAGGGGACAATGCCTCTAAAAATAAATTGTGTTCCTTACCCTTTGCAGGTTCAAAGGTATTTGGTCAGGCGTTAGACGATATCCTAGAGGCGTCATATAGCAAAAAAGGGTTTCCAGAGGAAAAACCCAAAAAGTTTCAGTCCTTTCGGAAGAAACCAGCCTTCCGTAGACAACCTTTTTACAAAGATACAGGAAGAGCTAGTAGGGGATCATATAAAGGTTCCTACACTCAAAACAGAGGAAATAAGAGTTCATTGTTTGGATCTTCTTCAAGATCTAGGAAACAATGACGCCAGGCACATAGGGGGCAGACTCCTGTTCTCTGCAGAGAACTGGAAGCAGGTTACCAGAAACGAGTGGGTCTTACAAACCATAAAAGATGGGCACAGGCTCACTCAAGACCCTTACAAAAAGAGGTTCTATCTTTGTGGGATCGTCATCAATCATCCCTAGACAAGAAGATCCAACTTTCTGCAAAAGTGAAAAGATCTTTAATTTGGTGGATGCAAAGCAAAAATCTCAGAAGGGGAGTTCTTTGGATTCCATCTCCATTTATACTAATAACCACAGATGCAAGCGCTTGGGGATGGGGAGCCCACCTAGAAGGGAAGATTCTTCAGGGCAAATGGCCAGAAAAAATCAGAAGAATGTCGTCAAATTATCGAGAGTTGTATGCGATCTGGGAGTCTTTAAGAAGAAACCAAAACCAGTTAAAGGACCAACATGTCAAAATCCTGTCAGACAATATGACAGCAGTAGCCTTCATCAAACATCAAGGAGGCTCCCGATACAGATCTCTGCAGGATCTAGCAGAAAAGATATTTGTATGGGCAGAACAAACGGTCCTTTCTATAACCGCAGTACATCTGGAGGTTCACAGAACTTAGTAGCAGATTATCTAAGCAGACAAAAGATCTACCCGACCGAGTGGGAGCTGAGCCAAGAGGTCTTCCATTTACTTTGTCAACGATGGGGAACACCTCAGATAGATCTTTTTGCCACAAGGAAAAATTTGAAGCTACCAAGGTTTTATTCACTGACCCCAGCGGACAATCCAGAAGGGGTAGATGCCTTGAGTCAGAGGTGGAGCGAACCTCTAAATTACGCATTCCCACCAATAGCACTGATACCAGTGGTTCTGAGGAAGATAAGAGAAGACGGAGCGAGAGTCATACTAATTGTTCCGTTCTGGCCAAGGAGGAGCTGGTTTCCACTTCTAGCGCCATGACCACAGAAAAACCAATCGAGCTTCCCCGGTGGAAGGACATAATTCACCAGGGACCAGTTCTACACCAGGACCCAGAAAGATTGCACCTGTCAGCCTGGATCCTGAACGGGACATTTTAAAAGCTCGCGGTCTATCAGATCAAGTCATAACAACGATTCAGGCCAGCAGAAAACCGGTAACTTCGGCAATATATTATAAAATCTGGAAGAAGTTCTGTCTGGAAGGTGGCAGGTCTGATGCTGTAGCTGGGGTCCCGGATGTTCCTCGAGTTCTGGATTTCCTCCAGGCAGGATTTAATATGGGTCTTGGACCTAGTACACTTAAAGTCCAAATCTCGGCATTAAGTACTTACATGGACTATCCATTGGCCTCTCATCCTTGGGTAGTTAGATTTGTCAAAGCAATCCAGAGATTGCGGCCCACTATAACACAGTTGTCTCCCCCCTGGGACTTAAATCTAGTTTTGGGGCTCTTTGTAAAAATCCTTTCACACCAAACAGGGAGTTGCCTGTTTCACTCTTATCGATGAAAACAGCGTTTTTGGTAGCAATCACCACAGCCAAAAGAGTGGGGGAAATTCAAACTCTATCCATTAACCCCTTCCCGACCTGTGACGCCTCGTAGGCGTCATGAAAGTCAGTGCCAATCCGACCCATGACGCCTATGTGGCGTCATGAAAGGATCGGTTCCTGCGGGTCGGGTGACCGGGGTCACTGAAAGGTCACCCGACCCGCCGGCACAGGACCCTTTGTGCTTCACCACAGGGGGGTTGGCTTAACCCCCCCGTGGCCACGATCGCTCTGATTGGCTGTTTCACTTTTAACAGCCAATCAGAGCAATCTGTAATATTTCACCAATATAATTGGTGAAATATTACAATCCAGCCATGGCCGATGCTGCAATAGCATCTGCCATGGCTGGACACCGAGCCCTGACCCCCCCACATGGATTCACGGCGGCGATCGGCCGCCGCCACCGAAAGATGGCAGCGGTCAGTCACCGCCGTCACTAAAAGCTCCCCTCGTCCTGGCCTCCGCTGCCCCCACCTTCCGATCCCCCCCCTCACTTCCGACCCCCATACTCACCTCTCCCGGTCCACCGATGTCCCTGGATCCTTCCCGGCGGCTGCCCGGGATTCTTCATGGGCGCCGCCATCTTGGAAAATGGCGGGCGCATGCGCAGTGCGCCCGCCGGCCGGCGCATGCGCAGTGCGCCCTGCAGAGTCAAAAAATTTATTTTGATCACTGTGATAAACTGTCACAGTGATCAAAATAAAAAAAAGTAAGTGAACCCCCCCTGTCATAGGTAGGGACAAATAAAGAATTTTTTTTTTTTTTCCTATTAGGCCCTGTGCACACGTTGCGGATTTCGCTGCTGATCCGCAGCTGATTTTGCTGCTGATCCGCAGCTGATTTCGCTGCTGATCCGCAGCGGATTTCGCTGTTGATCCACAGCGGATTTCGCTGCTGATCCACAGCGGATTTCGCTGCTGATCCGCAGCTGATTTTGCTTCTGATCCGCAGCTGATTTCGCTGCTGATCCGCAGCGGATTTCGCTGCTGATCCTCAGCGGATTTCGCTGCTGATCCGCAGCTGATTTCGCTGCTGATCCGCAGCGGATTTCGCTGCTGATCCGCAGCGGATTTCGCTGCTGATCCGCAGCTGATTTCGCTGCTGATCCGAAGCTGATTTCGCTGCTGATCCGCAGCTGATTTCGCTGCGGATCCGCAGCGGATTTGGCGCTGCGGATCCACAGCAGATCCAGAAACCATGTACAGTACAATGCAATAAATGGTAAAAAAAAACGCTGTGCACATGCTGCAGATTTTTCAGCGCAGATTTGCTGTGGTTTTAAATCCGCAGCATGTCAATTCTTTGTGCGGATTTCGCAGCGATTTTACACCTATTCCATTATAGGCGTAAAACCGCAGAGAAAAACCGCAGCAAATCCGCGCTAAATACGCAGGTAAAAGGCAGGTCGTTTTACCTGCGGATTTTAGAAAAATCCACAGTGAATCCGCAACGTGTGCACGGGGCCTTAGGGTCAGGCTGGGTTCATATTGCATTATGGCAGTCCGTTAGATGGACTGCGTTTCACCGCGGTATAACGCGGTGTAACGCAGTCCGTTAACGCTGCCATTCACCCCATTTGTGTGCGCATCGCAACGCATGCCATGAAGCGGCATGCGTTCGCGACGTGTCGTCATTCAGTGATGGAGCCTTGGACGCAGGCTGCAGCGTCTGGGCTCCATCACCGCTAGCACAGATGAATCATCGCTGATTCCTTTGCACTAGCGGGTATAGCATAACGCGATCGCGTTATGCTATACCGTTACCAGCCCGTCAACGCTACGTGTTGAACGGGCTGGTAAAACGCAATATGAACCCAGCCTTAGGGTTAGAACTAGGGTTAGGGTTAGAACTAGGGTAAGGGTTGGAATTAGGGTTAGGGTTGGAATTAGGGTTAGGGTTGGGATTAGGGTTAGGTTTGTGGTTAGGGTTAGAGTTAGGATAAGCGTTAGGGGTGTTTTGGGGTTAGGGTTGGGATTAGGGTTAGGCTTGTGGTTAGGTTTATGGTTAGAGTTGGGATTAGGGTTAGGGGTGTGTTGGGGTTAGGGTTATGGTTAGGGTTTGTATTAGGGTTAGGGGTGTGTAGGGGTTAGGGTTGGGGTTAGGGGTGTGTTGGGGTTAGGGTTCGAGTTAGAATTGAGGGTTTCCACTAATTAGGTACATCAGGGGGTCTCCATACGCGACATGGCGCCACCATTGATTCCTGCAAATTTTGCGTTCAAAAAGTCAAAACAGTGCTCCCTTTATTCCAAGCCCCGACGTGTGCCCAAACAGTGGTTTACCCCAACATATGGGGTATCAGCGTACTCGGGAAAAATTGCACAACAACTTTGGGGGTCTAATTTCTCCTGTTACTGTTGGGAAAAAAAAATTGGGGACTAAAAAGTTATTTTTGTGGAAAAAAAAAAGATTTTTTATTTTCACGGCTCTGCGTTATAAACTTCTGTGAAGAACTTGGGGTTCAAAGTGCTCACCACACATCTAGATAAGTTCCTTGAGGGGTCTAGTTTCCAAAATGGGGTCACTTGTGGGGAGTTTATACTGTTTAGGCACATCAGGGACTCTGCAAACGTAACATGACGCCCGCAGACTGTCACGTTGTGACATGCATGTTTGTGCTTTAAACCCTTTGCTCCTTTTCCCCCTAATATAGCTGGGATACTGATATCCGTTACCTGTATGGATGATGCTCAGTTCCCAGCTCCGCTGCGTAACCGTGCATGCGTGGGTGTTTCCGCTGCGTTGCATGACCACCCGCATGTGCGGTCCCTGGCTACTGCTGTGAAAGCTACCCGTAGGTTGCAAGGGTCCTCTGCACTGGTGCATGACTTGCTACGTGTGTTTGGGCTGCAGCCATTTCCAGGTGCCCTTGCTGTGCTTATGTCTGGCTCTCATAGGGTGCGCAGGCCACACCTGCCCTGCTTTTATCAGGGTTAGTGTGTGTACCTGAAATGCTGTCCCCAGCCAATTGCTGAGGGGCAGCTCATATATAAAGGCTCCCTGCCCTATGGGCGGGGCCTTAGCTACTCACATAGCTTCTGAACCTAGCCTTGTGTGTTTGTGTGTTCAGCTCCTGCTCTGAGTTCGATCAGCTCTGGAGAGCTGATTCCCTAGTCCTGTTTTGTGTTCCTGAACTCGTTCCTGTGCCTTTCCTAGAGGCGGTAATTCTAGGCTCGTATCCCTGATCCTGAACTCGTACCTGTGCCTTTCCTAGAGGCGGTAATTCTAGGCTCGTATCCCTGATCCTGAACTCGTTCCTGTGCCTTTCCTAGAGGCGTTAATTCTAGGCTTGAATCCTTGATCCTGTACCTGTCCTGTACCTGACTGTCTGAACTGTGTCTGCTGTGTTATGTTCCGGAGGACCTTCTGTGTCCTGAACCCTGTGCCCAGTGACTGTGATACTTTGCTAACTGACTTCCTTTGATACAACCTGGGTTCATCTTGAAAGGAGGAGTCCGGTGTGGGTGTGCTGAGTTTCTGTTACTCTGTGCTCAGCTTGCTTTTGGTACAATCCCCGCCCGGCTTCAGTTGAGCCTGGTGGGGCTTGCACCAGACCGCTTGGGTTCCTTTTTAGATCGCTTCCAGATGTCCGGATCCGATCCTTTCCTGCCTGATGTCCGGAGCCTGCCGATCGTTGCCAGATGTTCGGAACCTGTCGATCGTTGCCAGATGTCCGGAGTCCGATGCCAGTGTTCTGATGTTCTTGATATCCAGTCCGTGTTCCTGATGTCCAGTTCGTGTTCCTGATTCCATGTTCCTGAGTCCGTGTTCGTGTTACTGAGATCCAGTCCGTGTTCCTGAAGTTCAGTTCGTGTTCCTGAGTTCGTGATTCTGATGACCTCGTCTACGCTGATGTTATGCCTGTGTCCTGATGTCCCACCTATGTGTGCCACGGTGATCCGTTGGTACTTTGGAGTCCTCTGGGTGATACCCTTCTGGTGGGTGTGGAATCGGGAGCCTTGTATGGTCATGTTTGATTTATGTACTGTGTGTCTTCACTTATTTACTTTAGTAAACTTTACTTCCCTATACCTGAAGTTTGCGGTGTAATCAAGTCCTATGTGTCTCTTCCTCATCCTCATGCTCAGCTGCCACAGAACCCCGGTCTCTGCCCTTCCCTAGTTTGGGTAGACCCGGGTCCCCCTCTGTGGTATGGAGGGTCCATATTTCGTACCCGAGGGATGCCCGCTCCACGCCATGGTGGGCGGCTGCAGTCCCCAAACGTGACACAGACCATTCCATCAAGTTGGCATTTCAAAACGTCACTACTTCCCTTCCGAGCCCCGAAGTGTGCCCATACAGTAGTTTTCTCCCACATATGGGATATCAGCGTACTCAGGACAAATTGGACAACAACTTTTGAGGTCTAATTTCTCCTGTTACCCTTGGGAAAATAAAAAAATTGGGGACTAAAAGATCATGTTTGTGGAAAAAATATGATTTTTTTATTTTCATGGCCCGGCGTTATAAACTTCTGTGTAGCCCTTGGGGGTTCAAAGTGCTCACTACACATCTAGATAAGCTCCTTGGGGGGTCTAGTTTCCAAAATGGGGTCACTTGTGGGGGTTTCTACTGTTTAGGCACATCAGGGCTCTGCAAACGCAACATGACGCCCACAGAACATTCCATCAAGTCTGCATTCCAAAATGGCGCTCCTTCCCTTCTGTGCTCTCCCATGCGCCAAAACAGTGGTTCCCCCCCACATATGGGGTACCAGTGTACTCAGGACAAACTGTACAACAACTTTTGTGGTCCAATTTCTCCTGTTACCCTTGTGAAAATAAAAAATTGCGGGTTAAAAAAATCAGTTTTTGAGGAAAAAAATGATTTTTTATTTTCACGGCTCTGCATTACAAACTTCTGTGAAGCACGTGGGGGTTCAAGGTGCTCACCACACATCTAGTTAAGTTCCTTGAGGGGTCTAGTTTACAAAATGTGGTCACTTGTGGGGGGTTTCTACTGTTTAGGCACATCAGGGGCTCTGCCCGCCCGCAGACCATTCCATCAAGTCGGCATTTCAAAGCGTCACTACATCCCTTCCAAGCCCTGACGTGTGCCCAAACAGTGGTTCTCCCCCACATGTGAGGTACTAGCGTACTTAGGACAAATTAGACAACAACTTTTGGGGTCCAATTTCTCCTGTAACCATTGTGAAAATAAAAAATAGGGGCTAAATAATCATTTTTTGAGAAAAAAAAATGATTTTTTATTTTCACGGCTCTGCGTTATAAAGTTTTGTGAAGCACCTGGGGGTTCAAAGTGCTCACTGTGCATCTGTATAAGTTTCTTAGGGGGTCTAGTTTCCAAAATGGGGTCATTTGTGGGGGAGCTCCAAAGTTTAGGCATACAGGGGCTATCCAAACATGACATGGTGTCCGCTAACGACTGGAGCTAATTTTCCATTCAAAAAGTCAAATGGCGCTCCTTCCCTTCTGAGCCCTGCCGTGCGCCCAAACAGTGGTTTATGACCACATATGAGGTATCGGTGTACTCAGGAGAAATTGCCCAACAAATTTTAGGATCCAATTTATACTGTTGCCCATGTGAAAATGAAAAAACTGAGGCTAAAAGAAAATTTTTGTGAAAAAAAAAAAGTACTTTCTTTTTTTTACGGATCAATTTGTGAAGCACTTGGGGGTTCAAAGTGCTCACTCTGCATCTAGATAAGTTCCTTGGGGGGTCTAGTTTCCAAAATGGGGTCACTTGTGGGGGAGCTCCAATGTTTAGGCACACAGGGACTCTCCAAATGCGACATGGCAACCGCTAAATATTCCAGCATATTTTCCATTCAAAAAGTCAAATGGCGTTCCTTCCCTTCTGAGCCCTGCCATGCGCCCAAACAGTGGTTTATGACCACATATGAGGTATCGGTGTACTCAGGAGAAATTGCCCAACAAATTTTAGGATCCATTTTATCCTGTTGCCCATGTGAAAATGAAAAAACTGAGGCTAAAAGAAAATTTTTGTGAAAAAAAAAAGTACTTTCTTTTTTTTACGGATCAATTTGTGAAGCACCTGGGGGTTCAAAGTGCTCACTCTGCATCTAGATAAGTTCCTTAGGGGTCTAGTTTCCAAAATGGGGTCACTTGTGGGGGAGCTCCAATGTTTAGGCACACAGGGACTCTCCAAATGCGACATGGCAACCGCTAAATATTCCAGCATATTTTCCATTCAAAAAGTAAAATGGCGCTCCTGCCCTTCTGAGCCCTGGCGTGCGCCCAAACAGTGGTTTATGACCACATATGAGGTATCTGTGTACTGAGGAGAAATTGCCCAACAAATTTTAGGGTCCATTTTATCCTGTTGCCCATTCAAAAATGAAAAAATTGATGCTAAAAGAAAAATTTTGTTGGAAAAATTAAACTGTCCATTTTTTCCTTCCACGTTGCTTTAGTTCCTGTGAAGCACCTGAAGGGTTAATAATCTTCTTGAATGTAGTTTTGAGTACCTTGAGGGGTGCAGTTTTTATAATGGTGTCACTTTTGGGTATTTTCTGCCATATAGACCCCTCAAAGTGACTTCAAATGTGAGGTGGTCCCTAAAAAAATGGTTTTGTAAATTTTGCTGTAAAAATGAGAAATCGCTGGTCAACTTTTAACCCTTATAACTTCCTAACAAAAAAAAAATGTTGTTCCCAAAATTGTGCTGATGTAAAGTAGACATGTGGGAAATGTTATTTATTAACTATTTTGTGTCACATAACTCTCTGGTTTAACAGAATAAAAATTCAAAATTTGAAAATTGCGAAATTTTCAAAATTTTGGCCAAAGTTCCATTTTTTCACAAATAAACGCAAAAATTATCGACCTAAATTTACCACTAACATGAAGCCCAATATGTCACGAAAAAACAATCTCAGAATCGCTAGATCCGTTGAAGCGTTCCTGAGTTATTACCTCATAAAGGGACACTGGTCAGAATTGCAAAAAATGGCCAGGTCATTTAGGTCAAAATAGGCTGGGTCATGAAGGGGTTAAAGACCCATATCTGCAGATCAGAGAGGATCACATAATATTAAAACTTGATCCTGCTTTCTTGCCCAAGGTAGCTTCCTGGCAAAATCGCAATCAAGAAATCATACTCCCGTCTTTTTGTGAAAAACCATTAAACATAAAAGAACAGGCCTTACACTCCCTGGATGTTAGACAGGCAGTGATTGATTACTTGGAGGCCACTAAGCTCTGGAGGAAAGACCCTAATTTGTTTATTTTGTTCGGAGGTAAAAATAGGGGTAAAAAAGCTTTCAAAGCATCCATTGCAAGATGGATTACCACTATAATCTCAAAAAACTTACACATCTGAGGGCGTAGATTGTCCTATAAGATAAGAGCCCATTCTACCAGAGCATTGTCAGCCTCATGGGCTGAGAGCAGGAGCATCATTAGAACAAATTTGTAAGGCAGCCTCTTGGGCTAGAGTAAATACCTTTTGCAAGCACTACAAACTAGATGTGCTAGCAGGACAGCATACGGCATATGGTAGAAAAGTATTACAGGCCGTAGTCCCACCCTAGGAGGGTTTCTTTGGTACTCTCCATAGTGCTGTCAGGGGGACGTCCTGGAAAATGGGTATTATACTTACCGATAATTCGGTTTCCAGGAGTCCATCCTGACAGCACGGTTAGTTCCCTCCCTTGTCTATTTTGATATATATGCTAATTCATATGATGTAATATGTTTAAGTAAATTAAAGTGTTATCACTGGCATTCATCCATAGTATGGTACTTGTCAAATCACTGAGGTATAGGGGGAGGAGTGGGACCTTTTAACCTCTCGTGTGCTTCCTGTCCCTGTAAGGAGGAGGAGGACGTCCTCCATAGTGCTGTCAGGATGGACTCCTGGAAACCGAATTATCGGTAGGTATAATACCCATTTTTTTTTTCTACTAGCTTGCTTTAGACCAAGGTCACTCCACAGATAAGGAAATTGCAGTCTGAGGGAGAACAGCTGCGCAGCGGTTTGACTCACTCCTCCCATCAGGCATTCAGCGAAGACAAACAGAACCAGAATGCAGCAGTTTTCAGATTTTTTAATCACCTTTGTTGAATAGGTTTTTGGAATAGACACAGTACGTGAGAATCAAAGGGCTAGGCATGTGAATAGAAGGTCAGAGTAGGTGAGAAGCAAATGGACAGGCAGATTTTACGCTGCATAATGAAATGTTTTTTCTTGTTTTTGTTGTTTGAAAGGCAACGGGAAAGTTTGTTTATAGATTACCGTCTGCTATAAAAGAGCAGTGGTGCATCGTGTAGAAGGTACAGAAAGTTAATTTGAACGGACCAGGAAGTGATTTTTTATGTGAATAAGATTGAAAAGGTGTTAAATCGTCCGTGAGAAAAAGATCACTGACATGACACAAGAGCAGAATTCAGAGTCACACACATCACATGTCCATCATGTGGAGACACGGGACAGGTGTAGGCTGCTCTCATTGAATAAGGAGCCTTGTACAGGGAAAAACGCTCCCCGCCTCTCTCCACAGGGAGAAGGCATTTTTGTTTCAATGATCCCCTCTCAAGAGCCACAGGGGGACACCCTCTCCTTTCTCTTTTCTTAGTCCCTTTCTCATTCTTCTTCAGACTTTTCTCCTCTTTCCTCGCTGCCATCCCTCTCTATCCTTCTTTCCCCTCCCTCACATCTCTGACACATACATTTTCTTCCTCTTCCTCTTCTTCTATCTCTTCCTCTCCAACTCTCAAATCTTCTTCTTCATCTTCTTCTACTTCTCCCCCTCCATCTTTCTCCTCTCTCTCTCCTCCATCTTTCTCTCCTTTTCCCCTTCCACTCTTCTCTCCCTCCCCTCCTTCATTCTCTTCCTCTTCTTCACCCTCCCCTCCATCTCTCTCCCCTCCTCTTTCTCTCGCTCCTCCCTCACACCTCCTTTCTCTTCCTCTTTTTTCTACTTCGTTATCAACTGGGTCAACGCCCAATCAAAGCAATGTGGTGTCCCTGTATTCAGTGCCTCCAGCACAGGGCACCCTGTCTATCCCAAGCACAGTACAAACATTGCCAGTCATTATATCAGGAGAAGAAAGTGCAAATCTCCCTACACAAAACGCTGCATGTAGCCCCCAGACACAACAACTACCGTGTTTCCCCGATAGTAAGACACCCCCGATTGTAAGACGTATCGGGAGTTTCAGAGGGGTCGGCTAATATAAGCCGTACCCCGAAAGTAAGACATATGTCTTACTTTCGGGGAAACACGGGTATTGCCGCCTCCCTCTCATCTAGCTGCGCGCCGCTTCCTGCCCACGTCAGCACCGTCCCCCTCTCCATACGTCGCTCCGTTCGCCCGCAGTCCCGGGCTGAAGTTCTCGCGCGCTCTATTTAAATTTCTTCTTCGGTCCCGAAACGTCATCACGATGGTCACTCACGTGACCGGAGGCCGGAGAGAACTGTCTATCACTGCGGCCTCCGGTCACGTGAGTGACCAACGTGATGACGTTTCGGGACTGAAGAAGAAATTTAAATAGAGCCGCGCGAACTTCAGCCCGGGATTGCGGGCGAACGGAGCGACGCAGCGCGGCGGGACCAGCGGCTGCAGGGAGCCGGAGCCCGTGGCGGAAGGCAGCTGCAGAAAAACTCAGGTGAGTTTTTCTGGTGGTAGATGGCAGACGCGGCGACGTATACACAGTATTAATCATACATCAGTAAAACATATACACTGGCATACTGGGGTATCATCTGCTGTATGTAACCCAGTGGGTATCAGCAGGTGTCACACTGGATTAAATACAGCAGGTGGTACTGTATCACACTGGGTTAGATACAGGTAATTTTTTTTCAATATAAGACATACCCCGAAAGTAAGACATAGTGGGGCTTTTGGGGATAAAAAGAAAGTAAGACACTGTCTTACTTTCGGGGAAACACGGTAGTAGAGCCCACAGCTAGGGCTTCACAGGGGGGTGGTATAGCTGAAGACAAAAATGAGGAACCTCAGTGCCGAGCAGGGCTGCCAGCATGGAACCATGACACTGATCCACCGCAGCCTCAGCAAGGAAGTGGGAAATCCCCATGCAGCTAAACAACTTTTAAGCCCAAATCTCACCCAGTGTATGCACCAAGCGCACCATGTCAATTCTCATCTGATGAAGATGAAACGTCACACATGCTGCCCAATACTGGGGAAGAAACACACAAGCACCAATAGAGCAGGGACAGGTAGAGGCACCATCCTATGAGCCCTTCATCCCAAGCCAGGTGATCAGTATGCTGCCAGATCCAGGGATACACCCCATGCCATTTTGCCAAAAAATGCAGCAGATCCAGCGAACGTATGCAGCAGCCTGGATTGATCTCTGGACCGTAATGGAAATAAAAGCAGGTGATGCATTCTGGCCAATTATGAGAGAACACTTCAAGCTTCCAGCAGAGTTAGATGCGTATGCCTGGGAGACAGGACCAAAGCTAATTGAGCAGCTCAGAGAATGGGCCAAAAGCAGACTAACAGGACAAACTCTCAGCCTACATGACATGAGTCAAGACAAGACAGAGTCTGTGGAGAAGTTCCATGACAGAGTAATGCAAGTGTTTCAAGATTTGGGCCTCATTACCCATGATCAGACACACAGACGGATGTTGGCACAGGCTTTTGTGCATGGACTGAGAGAACCAATCAGGAAACCACTGGTAGTAGCCAGGCCTGAGTACACGTCAATAGCAATGGATACCCTGCTCGCAGTAGCAAAAAGGATTGAGTCCCCGCCGGGACAGAAGGGATGTCCGGTGTTACAACTGTGGCGAGTTTGGTCATTTCCGGAACCGGTGCAGAACACCGACTTCGCAAAGAAGAAGAAGAAACACAGAAAGCAGTGAAGAACCCCGTCCATAGGACAGGAGCACACCAAGTTCACAGGGAACCCCACCAGTGGGACCAATATCCTGAGAGTGGATGGCGTAGTCAGATCTTTTCTTGTGGAACTCTGCAACCTCACCTATCTATCAGAATCTTCTGCGTCCTGCATGGGAATTGATGGTCAAGTCAGACATTTCCAGATTATGAAGCCCCTGAGCGTGTGGACTCAGCCAGAACGCTCCATCATGTCCCAGTTTGTTGTGTCAAAGACCTGCACCCTCAACCTATTGGGAGTGGACTTACTGCAGAAGCTGAAAGCGACCAGAGTGTTCCAGGAAGATGGGACCATGACACTTTCTTCACCCCTGACCCAAGAAGAAACAGGAACAACCACACTGCAGACCTATCACAGGAGGTGCTGGACATAGTACCAAAAAAGCCACTCCATCACCCAGAGTCAAGATGTCTCTGACCAACTGAAGGTCTAAGTGAACTCGCCTAAGAAGACGGCCTGAGAACTTTGACATTGGCCAGGATATTCAACTCAAGAAGGACCCTACTCGCTTCATGGAATGGCAACACCTCATCCGGCTCCAACGCCAGAGGTTCATCTTTTGCAAGCACCAGGAGGTGCCCCCTGCAATCAACCAGTTCACCCAGGCCCTAGACCGGCAAAAAGCCACTCAGCTCTTCAAACTTGTGCACAAATACTGACCTGAGACCGAGCTGGAGAAAAAGAAACAACTGATGGCCCGTGCTGAGAAAAAAGCAGCCGGTTAAGGAGACGTCCCAACAAGACCCCCTGTGACCAGAGCAGGTGCTAACACAGTGACTGTCTTGGTGGAGAACAAGAAAGCCAGCTGGTCGTCATCTCTCATGATGTGGATCCTAGTAGGCGGTTTGTTTTCCCGCCAGCTCTGTGCCGGGAGATGGGAGTACCCTGCCGCATAGTGAAGGACAAGGCAAAACTGGGCTGCCTCGCCCATCGGAATCAATCCCAGCTTTCCACAGTGAAGAAAAAGACTGTAAACCCCACTGAGTTCAGAATGGTGCAAGGCCTGGAGGCCGTGAAAGAGGGTACGGTATTTGAAACCCCAACAGTGCTGAATCCGCACACTCTGCTCTCAAAAGTCCCAGTCAACGCAACGGTATTCACGGTGATCAGCCTGGCCAGTACTTTCTTCAGTGTTTCCCCTCCACCTGGAGGCCTGCCTTCACGCACCAGTGCAGTGCATATGGACAGTGTTGCCTCAAGGTGCTCAAAACAAGCCCTTCAAGTTTCACCAAGACAATGTCCTCCATCCTCGTCAACTGGATTGCAGAATATGCAAGAGTCACTCTTCTACAACACGTAGATGACCTTCTCTTTTGTGTGGTTGACATCGACACCTGCACAGTCCATTCCTTGTCTCTCCTACTCTACCTGGAAGAACAGCAACGCAAGGTCTGGAAGAACAAAGTCCAGTGATGTCAGAAGCAAGTTACATCCCTGGGACACTGTATTGCCCACCAGACGAAACACATGTCAAAAGACTGGAAGACCACTGTGGAGAAGATGGCTCCCCCAACAACTCCAAGAATGCTGCAGGCCTTCCCTGGTCTAGTGTCGTATTGCAGAACCTGGATCCCTGATGCCTCAGTCCTAATGCAGCCTCTGTGCGCTTGCATCAACGCAACCCCGCTCCTTCTATCGGACGCAGCCTTCAACCCATTCAGGAGATTGGAAGAACTCCACAGTCTCAGCGCCAACACCAGGCCTACCTGACTACGAGAAGTCTTTCCGTCTACCTGATGGAAGAAAGAAGGTCATGCTACTGGAGTCCTGATATGGATTCACGGGGGAAAACAGAGACTTTTAGGCTGCCTCTCAGCCCGCTTGGATCCAGTTGCAAGAGGAGCACCCTCCTGCCTGATGGCAGTATCTGCAGCACACACCTTCCTGGACAAGGTTGCTGACATCACTCTTGGACAGCCACTGGAAACTCTCACTCCACACGACATCTTGGCAATCTTCAATCAAGCTCAACCAACAATAATCTCCCCACCGCCAGGCATCTTTGTGGCGCCTCTATCGCCTTTGTCTCATAATGTCACCGTCTCCAGACCTACAGTCCTCATCCCGGCTACTCTACTCCCACTCCCAAGGGGGATACAATATGGACTTTCCAGAACCAAATTTACAGAATTACAGAATGGCTCCAGATTTGCAGATGATGAAGTTTCCACACAGGAAGTGCAGTGACCAGCAATCAAGAAATCCTGTGGTCCAGAAGTCTGTCACCTAGCCTGTCAGCCCAGGAAGCAGAACTGATAGCGCTGACGAAGGCCTGCAAGATGACAGAAGGCAAGACTGCAAACATCTACACCGACTACAGGTACTCGCATGGCATAGCACACGACTTTGGGCCCATCTGGGCTACAAGGGACTTCATCACAGAAAACGGGACAACTGTGAAGCATCATGGAGCCTTCAGGGACCTTCTGGGTGTACTCCAACTTCCAAAATGGTGGCAATTTTGAAAAATCAAAGTGCATGAAAAACTGAGAACAGAAGAGGCGTGAGGCAACAACATGGCGGACATGGCAGCCAAAGAAGCGGCCAAAGGAAGACAGCATGGAGAAGTGAGAAGTGGGAGAAGTCGTAGAGCCGGACGGCTACTACATGACGACTGAAGACAAGAAACCTGACAAAAAGACGTCCTGGGATCTGCTCAAGAAGTTGCAAGACCAAGCTCCAAAATGAGAAGAAGAGCTGAATGCGAAAAAAGCAACACGTGAAGAAGGAAGGCTATCAATAATGGACTTCAAACTCTGCCTACCACAAAGTATGCACCCTATGGTGGTCCAATGGGCACATGGACCCACACCCACATATCAAAGACACAGATGAATGATCTGATTGGTGCTTACTGTTTCGCTTCAGGGATCTCCACCCTAACAGCCAAATTCACCAGCAGCTGTCTGACCTGCGGCAAATGCAAGCCTGGACGTATGGAAGAAAGTCCCCCTCACCTCATCTGGAAAGACCACTCTACCAGCTTCAAAGGATCCAGATAGACCACATCCAGATATCGCCAAGTGAAGGATTCAAATACGCCATTGTGGTCAAAGAAGTATTTTCAAGATGAACAGAAGCCTTCCAAGCCAGCAAAGATTGCTGCAAAGAAGCTACTTTCAGAAAATAGTGTGAAGATACGGGGTTCCAGAAATGATAGAAAGTGATCAGGGACCCGCATTCACAGCAAATCTGACACACGAGACCCGATTAGCAGTAGGGTCAGACCTAGGCCTACACACTCCTTACCACCCCCAGAGCAACGGGAAGGTAGAAAGACTGAACGGAACACTTAAGAATAGGATGCTGAAAATTGCCCAAGAGATACGCAAACCATGGCATGACACACTCCCAATTGCACTGTTTAGCGTAAGGCACACTCCCAGAGACCCAGAAAAAGCTGTCACCATACGAAATTTTGTTTGGGTCTAGTCCCAAGTTAGGTGCATTCTTCCCTCAGCAGCAGAATATGCAAAATGATATCTTGTTTGCTTATGTAATTGAATTGGTCAAAAACTAATGTCCATTCTCGAGTTTTTCTCTTCACTGCCAGATTTGATGGTCCTGTCCAAGAGCCCCAGATGACACCAACCTCTGTGTAACTAGAGGGAAAGCCTGTTTGGATCCACGTATCGCATTGCAAGGAAGCTCCCGTACCAGGAGAGACACCTAAGCCATGAAGGATGTCGTGGATACTCTGACTGACCAGACAGATGACCTACCTGATGAAGAATACACACGTTTTTTCTGAACATGCAGTTAAATAAAGAGACTATGATTGTGATAAACCCCCGACAGGGACAGTCCTCCTGACCGCCCATTTGCGAAAAGTCTGTATTCGGTGGGGGAGGCATGCGCTAGGCATATTCTCAACCCGCCGGCAGCTCAAAAGAGTTGCAGCGCTTTGGGACAGGAGCAGGTTTTTAGGGCAAGTGGTATCTAAGGGGGGACTGTCATGGAAATATATACAGTCAGGGCCAGAAATATTTGGACAGTGACACAATTTTCGCGAGTTGGGATCTGCATGCCACCACATTGGATTTGAAATGAAACCTCTACAACAGAATTCAAGTGCAGATTGTAACGTTTAATTTGAAGGGTTGAACAAAAATATGTGTTAGAAAATGTAGGAATTGTACACATTTCTTTACAAACACTCCACATTTTAGGAGGTCAAAAGTAATTGGACAAATAAACATAACCCAAACAAAATATTTTTATTTTCAATATTTTGTGGCGAATCCTTTGGAGGCAATCACTGCCTTAAGTCTGGAACCCATGGACATCACCAAACGCTGGGTTTCCTCCTTCTTAATGCTTTGCCAGGCCTTTACAGCCGCAGCCTTCAGGTCTTGCTTGTTTGTGGGTCTTTCCCTCTTAAGTCTGGATTTCAGCAAGTGAAATGCATGCTCAATTGGGTTAAGATCTGGTGATTGACTTGGCCATTGAAGAATGTTCCACTTTTTTGCACTCATGAACTCCTGTGTAGCTTTGGCTGTATGCTTGGGGTCATTATCCATCTGTACTATGAAGCGCCGTCCAATCAAGTTTGCAGCATTTGGCTGAATCTGGGCTGAAAGTATATCCCGGTACACTTCAGAATTCATCCGGCTACTCTTGTCTGCTGTTATGTCATCAATAAACACAAGTGACCCAGTGCCATTGAAAGCCATGCATGCCCATGCCATCACGTTGCCTCCACCATGTTTTACAGAGGATGTGGTGTGCCTTGGATCATGTGCCGTTCCCTTTCTTCTCCAAACTTTTGGCTTCCCATCATTCTGGTACAGGTTGATCTTTGTCTCATCTGTCCATAGAATACTTTTCCAGAACTGAGCTGGTTCTGGAGGTGTTTTTCAGCAAATTTAACTCTGGCCTGTCTATTTTTGGAATTGATGAATGGTTTGCATCTAGATGTGAACCCTTTGTATTTACTTTCATGGAGTCTTCTCTTTACTGTTGACTTAGAGACAGATACACCTACTTCACTGAGAGTGTTCTGGACTTCAGTTGATGTTGTGAACGGGTTCTTCTTCACCAAAGAAAGTATGCGGCGATCATCCACCACTGTTGTCTTCCGTGGGCTCCCAGGTCTTTTTGGATTGATGAGTTCACCAGTGCTTTCTTTCTTTCTCAGGATGTACCAAATTGTAGATTTTGCCACTTCTAATGTTGTAGCAATTTCTTGGATGTTTTTTTTTCTGTTCTTGCAGCTTAAGGATGGCTTGTTTCACCTGCATGGAGAGCTCCTGTGACCGCATGTTTCCTTCACAGCAAAACCTTCCAAATGCAAACACCACACCTCAAATCAACTCCGGCCCTTTCATCTGCTTAATTGAAAATGACATAACAAAGGGATTGCCCACACCTGTCCATGAAATAAGCCTTGGAGTCATTTGTCCAATTACTTTTGGTCCCTTTAAAAACAGGGTGGCACATGTTAAGGAGCTGAAACTCCTAAACCCTTCATCCAATTTTAATGTGGATACCCTCAAATGAAAGCTGAAAGTCTGAACTTCAACTGCATCTGATTTGTTTTGTTTCAAATTCATTGTGGTAATGTCTAGAACCAAAATTAGATAAATGTTGTCTCTGTCCAAATATATATGGACCTAACTGTATGTATTCAATATATTCAAAGTATATTCATATATATATGCATTCACAGTTAGATAGATCTGACTTGCTAAAAATCCTGTGCTCACACATATCTATGCCAGCTATAATCAGTCGTTTTAAACGACTCTGGCCTTCATAAGGAACAAGTACATAGAGTCTTAGTAGATATCTATTGTTTACTTTTCTAGTCATGCAAGAATGCTGGGGCAAAGAGCAGTAAACAATAAATCTGCAACTTCAGCCTTTTATCATAATTATCATACTTACACTAGAACAGCCAATAATCTAGCAGCTTTTAATTATATGTTAATTGACTAACCAGCCCCTTTTGGTAAACGTATAAAACCTTGAATGAATAATAAACTGGGGTCTTGACGAACTGCTATACTGACACTTCCGTTGTGGACAGTTTCATTTCGTTCTGAGCGCTCAAAAAGACATTTAATAGAGAATTGGGAATGGCAAGCAGCAAACACTGAAGGATAAATTTATCCTAATTAAATTTCCATAACACAACAGTGTATGGATAGAGTATATAGTACTATATACAGGGGCGGACACTGACAGCTTAGGGCCCCTGTGCAAAAAATGTGTCTGGGCCCCCTTCCTTTTATGGCGACAAAGATATATATATATATATATTATATATATATATATATATATATATATATATATATATATATATATATATATAGTCACACACACATACATGTATATATATTACAGTCTCCTTTATGTTTATTGCTGTCCTTTTACAGTGCCCTCTCGTTATGTACAGTACTGTCCCTTACATATTGGATTATATAGAGCCCTGTTTTTTATTACGTACCGAACTCTCTTGTTAGCTGTATAATGCAATGATGGCTGATGGAGCATGGGAAAGCTTCCTTTCTAATGGAGGAGCTGATGGACTGGTAATCTGGTCACCGACTCCTCAATCAGCAGTCATTTTAGATCTAAAAAGAGAGGGGACTATGTAATAAAAGAGGGCACTGTGTTCTGCCTTCATACACGTTGACACGGTGTGCAATCTAGCATACAGCCTAAACCACGATTCCGTACTCCAAATGAGCAGACTGTCCTCTGTAGTCTAACTTGTTTATTGGTGAACAGTATAGAACATGCGCGTTAAAACTATAAAAATACAAATGACATAGATAAGTATTGGGCACACAGCTGACACTTTACAATTAGCAGGAAAGTATACAGTAATAATGCAAACGTTACACAGGATTCTAATAACATCTCCTATGCACTGGCTGCTATACAGTTAACCTAAAAACTGCATTGCTAGAGAAGATATTGATCTTACCAGATATGCTTTACCAGGATAGCAAACTCAAGTTGGAGAGGTGACAGGAGAGCACATGAACATGTGTATTCCCTGAAGTATATGGAAGAAAATGGAGCTTCTTCTTCCTAGCATACCTTGCTTCAATCCCACAATGCAATACTCTATCTGCTTGTTAAAGGCACAGGCTATAAATTCAGCCACCACTTGATGGTGCTATAACAAACAAACCAGCACACAGTACAAAACATACTGCCCTGTAATTAGATGGGCAGAACACGCTGTGAATAACAAAATTAACAAGAATACAAAATGTAAGAGACAGCACTATACATAACAGCAGAGGAAGCTATATAACAAGGGACGGCACCATATACTGTATAACTAAAGAGGATGGTGCGTAATAAGGGACGGTGTTATACATTATAAAAGAGGAAACTGTAACTAAGGATGGTGTTATACAGAATTAGTGAGTACACTATATACTAAGGGACTGTGTTAGACATAAGTGATAATGTCTTCCTCCACCTCCCCCTGTTCCTAAGGCCATAAGTCCCCCTTCATCCCATTCCCCCACACCCCTCATATCCCATTATTGTCCTCTCCCCCATCCCATCATTGCCTTCTACCCCACCATCTTTGCTTTCTCCCCTGCCACCCCATCATCGCCCATTCCACCACATCCATCATTTCCTCCTCCCCCACCATCCCCATTATTGCCCTTTTCACCACCATCATTGCATTTTCCTCTACCACCCCATCATTGCCTTCTCCATCACCCCATCATTGCCTTCTCGTCATCACCCCGTCATTGCCTTCTCTCCATCACCTTCATAATTGCCTCCCCCACTGAGATCATTGCCCATCACCTTCATCATTGCCTCCCCCCACTGCGATCATTGCCCATCACCTCCATCATTGCCTCTCCCCACCATCAGTGCACATCACCTTAATCATTGCCTCCCCCACCATCATTGCCCATCACCTTCACCATTGCCTCCCCCACCATAATTGCCTCTCTTCACCATAATTGCCCATCACCTTCAACATTGCCTCCCCACCATCATTGCCCATCACCTTCATCATTGCCTCCCCCACCACCATCATTGCCCATCACCTTCATAATTTCCTCCCCCCACTGCGATCATTGCCCATCACCTTCAGCATTGCTTCCCCCACATGCGATCATTGCCCATCACCTCCATCATTGCCTCCCCCACCATCATTGCACATCACCTTCATCATTGCCTCCGCCCACTGCGAACATTGCCCATCACCTCCATCATTGCCTCCCCCCACTGCGATCATTGCCCATCACCATCATTGCCTCCCCCACTGCGATCATTGCCCATCACCTTCATCTTTGCCTCCCCCACCATCATTGCTCATCACCTTCATCATTACCTCCCCCCCACTGCGTTCATTGCCCATCACCTCCATCATTGCCTCCCCCACCATCATTGCCCATCACCATCATTGCCTCCCCCCACTGTGATCATTGCCCATCACCTCCATTATTGCCTCCCCATCATCATTGCCCATCACCATCATTGTCTACTCCCACTGCCATCAGACACACACCACCTCTCACCTGTCCGCATCACAGACACCCGCGCTTCCTCGCTGACACAGCCAGCCGCTGAATGATGACGTCATCCAACGGCGCTGCTCTACGTGTCAGAGACAAGAAGTGCGGGCGCCGGGCAGGAAGGATCCTTGCAGCTCCGCTCCTGCTATTATCCCTTGCAGGCAGCGGAGCTGCTGGGATCGCTCCCTGCCCGCCGCACATGAGGGCAATCTGGCCAAGGGCCCCCAGAGCCTCGGGCCCAGAGAAACCGTCCACATTGCACTCATTATTAGCCGCCCTACAGGGGCCCCCTGGGCCCCGGTGCAGCCGCATCGGATGAACCGGCGGTATGTCTGCCCATGACAATATATATTTATCAGTATATGAATGGTATAAAGCAGTTTTTTGTAGCTTACAGCTTTTTATGAGCAGAGGGTACAAGCACTATAAGCAGCTTACAGCATAGTATGGAGTCTGTACATGATAAATAATAGCATATAGTGATGGGATTTTTTATCTGCATTAGTATTTGGTGTTAAAACAGAAAAACAAATCACAGCAGAGATCAGCAGCGTCAGCTCTTGTGGGGACGGGGTGGGTGGCTCTTAGAAGAGCCTTTGGGTTGTGTGGAAGATTCAGGATCTGTGGCGCTCACTTGCTCTTCTTGCTGCTCTCAGTCTTCTTAGGCAGCAGCACAGCCTGGATGTTGGGCAGGACGCCCCCCTGGGCGATGGTCACCCCACCCAGCAGCCTGTTCAGCTCTTCGTCATTGCGCACGGCCAGCTGCAGGTGTCGGGGGATGATGCGGGTCTTCTTGTTGTCCCGGGCGGCATTACCAGCCAATTCCAGAATCTCAGCGGTCAGATACTCCAGCACAGCAGCCAGATAGACCGGGGCCCCGGCTCCCACCCTCTCAGCATAGTTACCCTTGCGGAGAAGTCTGTGCACACGACCAACCGGGAACTGCAGTCCTGCCCGGGATGAGCGGGTCTTGGCTTTAGCACGGGCCTTCCCTCCTTGTTTGCCGCGTCCAGACATCACTGTGCTCACAGTTATCAGCAGATAGAGAATGCTCTTGTGTAGGGATTGTGCAGTCTCCTGCGCCTTTTATAACCTGCTGCTGCCCCGCCTCCTCTCCTGCCATTGGCTGGATCTGAAGTCACCAATGGAAATAAGACTTGTGGAAACACCAATGAGCTGCAGTGGGCGGAGATCATTGTGTCTACATTGGTCACATGACTTTCTCACCCAATAGCACAGTGATCTGACAGCACTGCTCATTTGCATGGCCGGGCTATAAATACGGCCGCTCTGGGAGGAGCAGGATCATTATTTTCTTTTCCAGTGAAGAGAACATTCTGCTATCATCATGCCTGATCCTGCCAAGTCTGCACCAGCTGCAAAGAAGGGCTCCAAGAAAGCCGTGACCAAGACTCAGAAGAAGGATGGTAAGAAGCGGAGGAAGGCCAGGAAGGAGAGCTATGCCATCTATGTGTACAAGGTGCTGAAGCAGGTCCACCCCGACACCGGCATCTCCTCCAAGGCCATGGGCATCATGAACTGCTTTGTCGGTGACATCTTTGAGCGCATCGCAGGGGAAGCCTCCCGCCTGGCTCACTACAACAAGCGTTCCACCATCACCTCCCGGGAGATCCAAACCGCTGTGCGCCTGCTGCTGCCCGGAGACTGGCCAAGCACGCCGTGTCCGAGGGCACCAAGGCCGTCACCAAGTACACCAGCGCCAAGTGATCTGCTGTGCTCTGTACCCACAACCCAAAGGCTCTTCTAAGAGCCACCCACCCCGTCTACATCAGAGCTGTGGCTGCTTCTTGTCCTGCTGCACTGATCAGCATAAGAAATCGCATGCAAATGTTGCACAAAGTAATTTAATAACTGAGCACCAGCCGGGGTTCATGAGTTAATTTGCCTAATCCAGATGTTGGGTTTCTATGAGGAGGTAACGGCCAACATGGATGTGATATCTGGACTGATACAGAACATAGAATCTTCTACAGAGGCCGGGACCAGGGAACAATTATATACAGATAAGTAAAGAACTGGGACATCTGCTAAATACGGCACTACATGGAGAATACAGGAGTATATTCAGTGTAAACATGGGATATGGAGGGTACATAGCACTATATAGGGGTACACAGCAGGATATGGAGGGTATATAGCACTATATGGAGGGTATAAAGCACATATGGGGGTATACAGCAGGATATGGAGGGTATATAGCACTATATGGAGGGTATATAGCTCTATATGGGGGTACACAGCAGGATATGGAGGGTATATAGCAGGATATGGAAGGTATATAGCACTATATAGGGGTATACAGCAGGATATGGAGGGTATATGGCGGTATACAGCAGGATACGGAGGGTATATAGCACTATATGGGGGGTATACAGCAGGATATGGAGGGTATATAGCACTATATGGGGTACCAAGCAGGATATGGAGGGTATATAGCACTATATGGGTGTATACAGCAGGATATGGAGGGTATATAGCACTATATGGGGGTAAACAGCAGGATATGGAGGGTATATAGCACTATATGGGGTATACAGCAGGATATGGAGGGTATAGAGCACTACGTGGGGGTATACAGCAGGATGTAACCCTTTGCTCCCCTGACCAGTGATGAGCTCAGTGATTTCTCTCGCTCTCACATCATTGATCCAGGGCAGGAGGTCACCGGGGAGGAGTCCGGTCTGTGACCAGATGTATCGTCCTCGCGATAAAAGCGGGAAAATGACAGGAAAAAGGGCGGGAAATTCAAAATCCCCAACAGTTCTGTGCTCCGCCCACATGTGAGGAGAAGCCTCAGCTCCTGCTGCTGGGGGAGGGGCTGTGACCGCGCTGTGCCCGGATGGCTGCAGTCTGCTCTGCGGAGCTGGAAACATCGGCCACTAAAGGGTTAACACTGTCTGCGGGGAAGTGACCCTGTGGGCGGAGCCATAGCTCTACTGAGTGCTGATTGGCTGAGCGCTGAATATGAAATTCCCGCCCAACGGCTGATAGTTTCTCCTGCTCTTTGTTCTCCTCAGTGTAACACGTGGTGCACTGCGCTGTATGGGGGAAACAACATAATACAGCGCTATATGGAGGGAGTAGAGTAGTATTTGGGCATAGAAACATCACCAGGTGGAATACAGCGCGATATTGCATGTACCAGGCATTATATTCTGGTGTACAGCACTATGGATAGAGGGGATACAGCACCATGCGGGGAGTGACACTATGGAGCAATTCTGTACTATAGTCACCCTATGTATAGTATTATATAGGGGTATTTGCCACTATTTTGATATGCACATCAGTATTTAGCACTATATGGAGGGATTTCAGCACTATATGGATGTATATGGCTCAATTTGGAGAGTATAAAGTATACACAGATGTATCCAAAACTATATGTTGGTGCATAGCACTATACAGAGGGTACATAGCACAATACTGGGGTACACAGCACTATAAGAAGGTGACGAAGAGTCCAGCTAAGAAGGCAGCAAAAGCCAAAAAGCCCCTGCCAAGAAATAAGATTTAGCTGCCCTGCTCTTCTCTCACAAAGACTCTTTTCAGACCCACCACCTTGTCCCGCCAGAGCTGTGTAATCTGTGTGATCAGTGCCACCGCCTTATCCCGGCAGAGCTGTGTGATCAGTGCCACCGCCTTGTCCCGGCAGAGCTGTGTGATCAGTGCCACCGCCTTGTCCCTGCAGAGCTGTGTGATCAGTGCCACCGCCTTATCCCTGCAGAGCTGTGTGATCAGTGCCACCGCCTTGTCCCCACAGAGCTGTGTGATCAGTGCCACCGCCTTGTCCCCGCAAAGCTGTGTGATCAGTGTCACCGCCTTGTCCCGGCAGAGCTGTGTGATCAGTGCCATCGCCTTGTCCCGGCAGAGCTGTGTGATCAGCGCCACCGCCTTGTCCCGGCAGAGCTGTGTGATCAGTGCCACCGCCTTGTCCCGGCAGAGCTGTGTGATCAGTGCCACCGCCTTGTCCCGGCAGACCTATGTAATCTGTGTGATCAGTGCCACCACCTTGTCCCGGCAGAGCTGTGTGATCAGTGCCACCACCTTGTCCCGGCAGAGCTGTGTGATCAGTGCCACCGCCTTGTCCCGGCAGAGCTGTGTGATCAGTGCCACCGCCTTGTCCCGGCAGAGCTATGTAATCTGTGTGATCAGTGCCACCACCTTGTCCCGGCAGAGCTGTGTGATCAGTGCCACCACCTTGTCCCGGCAGAGCTGTGTGATCAGTGCCACCGCCTTGTCCCGGCAGAGCTGTGTGATCAGTGCCACCGCCTTGTTCTGGCAGAGCTGTGTGATCAGTGCCACCGCCTTGTCCCGGCAGAGCTGTGTGATCAGTGCCACCGCCTTGTCCCGTCCCGGCAGAGCTGTGTGATCAGTGCCACCCTTGTCCCGGCAGAGCTGTGTGATCAGTGCCACCGCCTTGTTCTGGCAGAGCTGTGTGATCAGTGCCACCGCCTTGTCCCGGCAGAGCTGTGTGATCAGTGCCACCGCCTTGTTCTGGCAGAGCTGTGTGATCAGTGCCACCGTATTGTCCCGGCAGAGCTGTGTGATCAGCGCCACCGCCTTGTCCCGGCAGAGCTGTGTAATCAGTTTCCCTCGCCGATTCCGTCAGCAGCGCCATTATAGTGTTTATCGGGGCAGAGCTTTCATGTTACTGACAGATGATCATTTCCCTCTCACATCCTGTGTCTAGATGTGGGCCGCCATGGGAGGATTGGGGGGATCTAGGCTGATGATGAGGGGGCTCCACTGTACAGCGCACTGTAAGGGGATATGGAAGTACAGCGCCATCAGAGGCCGCTGCTGCAGAAGCCTCGTGTAGACATGATGTGACCCTTTCCTGCATTATCGCAGCCTGTAACCAGTGTGAACTGCGGACAGCCAGCAGCACTTCATGGAGGAGGGAACAATGAGATTACTGGGAGTTGTGCTGAGCTTCCTCTGCATAATGATTGGTTGCACACAGCCAATGGAGTGTTTCATATAAACCAATGAGAACGATCACATGAGTATAAATACCCTGCTCTCCTTGCTCCTCTCATCACATCTGTGTACTTCTCTACAGAGCTATGGCCAGAACTAAGCAGACTGCCCGTAAATCCACCGGAGGGAAAGCTCCCCGCAAGCAGCTGGCCACGAAGGCTGCCAGGAAGAGCGCTCCTGCCACTGGCGGAGTGAAGAAGCCGCACCGCTACCGTCCAGGAACAGTCGCTCTCCGGGAGATCCGCCGCTACCAGAAATCTACCGAGCTGCTGATCCGTAAGCTTCCCTTCCAGCGCCTGGTGAGAGAGATCGCCCAGGACTTCAAGACTGATCTGCGCTTCCAGAGCTCGGCAGTCATGGCACTGCAGGAGGCCAGCGAGGCTTATCTGGTGGGACTGTTCGAGGATACCAACCTGTGCGCCATCCACGCCAAGAGGGTCACCATCATGCCCAAAGACATCCAGCTGGCCAGAAGAATCCGTGGGGAGAGAGCTTAGATCTGCCCCTGGCACTCAAGACAACACAACGGCTCTTCTCAGAGCCACCAAATTCTACCACTAAGGAGCCAATAACCAACATCTCCAGATCCTTCACTGGGTCTTTGTGTAACAGTTCCAGGAGTGGGAGCCCTGCTCACAATGTAGGAGGACACAGTAAGTAGAACGTGCTCGTCCAGTGCAGTCCAGCCATCGTAATAAATGGGGGTTTTCAAATAAAGCTCCATGATCCGGTCATCCGCCAGTATCTGTGTAACTATAGTTACCATGTGGAGACAGATGAATGAGACTAAGGAAAAATTAGTACAGGGAGGGGCAGAGTCAGATTAATGGAATCAGGTGATATGCCTGTATAAAGAGATCGTTCTAAATCACACTTAATGTTGAGACTAGATATTAATCAGCTCATTCTGGGTAGAGCATGCCAGGAAACTAGCGCAGCACAAGAGAAGTCCTGGTTCAGAGTGGGAGTTTTGGAGGATTTTAACATTAAATCAGAGTAGGGGCACGGTGATAGAGTATATGATAAGCAGTATATGGAGGGGTAGAGGGCAGTAAATCAGGTGTTCCACACTCTGATTTTATTCACAACGGATTACATCAGGTCAATGAGTGATAATGATCAAGAACAGCTGGTTAGAAACAATATCCCCCTCCTCCGATCATATTTTCTCATGTACAAGGTTTAATTCACTTTGAATAATCAATTTTGCATTTCAGGAGTTCTCTGGAATTGCTGGAGACAATATTAGTCTGAGTTACTCCAGCTTCTCCAGTGGCTGCTGATGGTGAATGGATCTTTCTACAACTCTATTATTGTCGTGTTCTCACCATATAGTGCTGCAATAAGCTATACGGAGGATGTCTAGAATTATATGGGCATATATGGCACTATATGGGGCATACGCAAAAAGATGTGTATAGATAGAGGATATATAGTACTATATACAGTGCCTACAAGTAGTATTCAACCCCCTGCAGATTTAGCTGGTTGACACATGCGGAATTAACTTGGCATTGTGACATTTGTACTGTAGATCAGCCTGAAAGTGGGAAATGCACTGCAGCAAAAATTTTTGTTTTAATTTTTTTTTTTTTTTAAAAACGTTAAAGTTAATTCAGAGTGTCATTTATTATTCAACCCCTCAAACCACAAGAATCTGTTTGGTCCCCCTAAAGTATTAATAAGTAGTTCAGGCACCAAGAATAATGAGCTTCACATGTGTGGATTAATGATCTCTTTTGCCAGCCTTTTCTGACTATTTAAGACCCTCCCCAAACTTGTGAACAGCACTCATACATGGTCAACATGGGAAAGACAAAGGAGCATTCCAAGGCCATCAGAGACAAGATCGTGGAGGGTCACAAGGCTGGCAAGGGGTACAAAACCCTTTCCAAGGAGTTGGCCCTACCTGTCTCCACTGTTGGGAGCATCATCCGTAAGTGGAAGGCTTATGGAACTACTGTTAGCCTTCCACGGCCTGGACAGCCTTTGAAAGTTTCCTCCCGTGCCGAGACCAGGCTTGTCCGAAGAGTCAAGGCTAACCCAAGGACAGCAAGGAAGGAGCTCCGGGAAGATCTCATGGCAGTGGGGACATTGGTTTCAGTCAATACCATAAGTAATGTACTCCACCGCAATGGTCTCCGTTCCAGACGAGCCCGTAAGGTACCTTTATTTTCAAAGCGTCATGTTTAGGCTCGTCTACAGTTTGCTCATGATCACTTGGAGGACTCTGAGACAGACTGGTTCAAGGTTCTATGGTCTGATGAGACCAAGATCGAGATCTTTGGTGCCAACCACACACGTGACGTTTGGAGACTGGATGGCACTGCATACGACCCCAAGAATACCATCCCTACAGTCAAGCATGGTGGTGGCAGCATCATGCTGTGGGCTGTTTCTCAGCCAAGGGCCTGGCAATCTGGTCCGCATCCATCGGAGGATGGATAGCACGGCCTACCTGGAGATTTTGGCCAAGAACCTCCGCTCTCCATCAAGGATCTTAAGATGGGTCGTAATTTCATCTTCCAACAAGACAATGACCCAAAGCACACAGCCAAGAAAACCAAGGCCTGGTTCAAGAGGGAAAAAGTAAAGGTGTTGGAGTGGCCTAGTCAGTCTCCTGACCTTAACCCAATTGAAAACTTGTGGAAGGAGCTCAAGATTAAAGTCACATGAGACACCCAAAGAACCTAGATAACTTGGAGAAGATCTGCATGGAGGAGTGGGCCAAGATAACTCCACAGACCTGTGCCGGCCTGATCAGGTCTTATAAAAGACGATTATTAGCTGTAATTGCAAACAAGTGGTTTTCCACGAAATATTAAACATAGGGGTTGTATAATAATTGACCCACACTTTTATGTTTAAAATGTATTAAATTCAACTGAGCAACATAACTTTTTGTTTTGTAAGATTTATGCTTCTGTTAATAAATCCTACTCCGTTTGCAGTTTGAAGGCTCTAACTTATTTGCATCTTATCAAACCAGCTAAATCTGCAGGGGGTTGAATACTACTTGTAGGCACTGTATATTCATCAGTACATGATTGGTATACAGCAGTAATTTGCAGCTTTCTATGGGCAGTGAGTACAAGCACTATAAGCAGCTTACAGCACAGTATGGAGTCTATACTTAAAAAAATCACATCACTATATGTTATTATTTATCATCTACATTAGAATTTGGTGTTAAAACAGATCACACCAGAGATTTGCGGCGTCAGCTCTAGTGGGGACGGTGTGGGTGGCTCTTAGAAGAGCCTTTGGGTTGTGTGGAGGATTCGGGATCTGTGGCGCTCACTTGCTCTTCTTGCTGCTCTCGGTCTTCTTGGGCAGCAGCACGGCCTGGATGTTGGGCAGGACACCCCCCTGGGCAATGGTCACCCCACCCAGCAGCCTGTTCAGCTCCTCGTCATTGCGCACGGCCAGCTGCAGGTGTCGGGGGATGATGCGGGTCTTCTTGTTGTCCCGGGCGGCATTACCGGCCAATTCCAGGATCTCAGCGGTCAGATACTCCAGCACAGCAGCCAGATAGACCGGGGCCCCGGCTCCCACCCTCTCGGCATAATTACCCTTGCGGAGAAGTCTGTGCACACGACCAACCGGGAACTGCAGTCCTGCCCGGGATGAGCGGGTCTTGGCTTTAGCACGGGCCTTCCCTCCTTGTTTGCCGCGTCCAGACATCACTGTGCTCACAGTTATCAGCAGATAGAGAATGTTCTTATGTGGGGATTGTGCAGTCTCCTGCACCTTTTATAACCTGCTGCTGCCCCGCCTCCTCTCCTGCCATTGGCTGGATCTGAAGTCACCAATGGAAACAAGACTTGTGGAAACACCAATGAGCTGCAGTGGGCGGAGATCATTGTGTCTACATTGGTCACATGACTTTCTCACCCAATAGCACAGCGATCTGACAGCATTGCTCATTTGCATGGCCGGGCTATAAATACGGCCGCTCTGGGAGGAGCAGGATCATTATTTTCTTTTCTAGTCAAGACAACATTGTGCTATCATCATGCCTGATCCTGCCAAGTCTGCACCAGCGGCAAAGAAGGGCTCCAAGAAAGCCGTGACCAAGACTCAGAAGAAGGATGGTAAGAAGCGGAGGAAGGCCAGGAAGGAGAGCTATGCCATCTATGTGTACAAGGTGCTGAAGCAGGTCCACCCCGACACAGGCATCTCCTCCAAGGCCATGGGCATCATGAACTCCTTTGTCGGTGACATCTTTGAGCGCGTTGCAGGGGAAGCCTCCCGCCTGGCTCACTACAACAAGCGTTCCACCATCACCTCCCGGGAGATCCAGACCGCTGTGCGCCTGCTGCTGCCCGGAGAGCTGGCCAAGCACGCCGTGTCCGAGGGCACCAAGGCCGTCACCAAGTACACCAGCGCCAAGTGATCTGCTCTGTGCTCTGCACCCACAACCCAAAGGCTCTTCTAAGAGCCACCCACCCCGTCTACATCAGAGCTGTGGCTGCTTCTTGTCCTGCTGCACTGATCAGCATAAGACATCGCATGCAAATGTTGCACAAAGTAATTTAATAACTGAGCACCAGCCGGGTTCATGAGTTAATTTGCCTAATCCAGATATTGGGCCAAAATGGATGTGATATCTGGACTGATACAGAACACAGAATCTTCTACAGAGGCCGGGACCAGGGAACAATTATATACAGATAAGTAAAGAACTGGGACATCTGCTAAATACGACACTACATGGAGAATACAGGAGTATATTCAGTGTAAACATGGGATATGGAGGGTACATAGCACTATATAGGGGTACACAGCAGGATATGGAGGGTATATAGCACTATATGGGGGTATACAGCAGGATATGGAGGGTATATAGCACTATATGGAGGGTATATAGCTCTATATGGGGGTACACAGCAGGATATGGAGGGTATATAGCTCTATATGGGGGTACACAGCAGGATATGGAGGGTATATAGCACTATATGGGGATAAAAAGCAGGATATGAAGGTTATATAGCACTATATGGGGGTACACAGCAGGATATGAAGGGTATATAGCACTATATAGGGGTATACAGCAGGATATGGAGGGTATATAGCAGGATATGAAGGTTATATAGCACTACATAGGGGTACACAGCAGGATATGGATGGTATATAGCTCTATATGGGGGTACACAGCAGGATATGGGGATAAAAAGCAGGAAATGAAGGTTATATAGCACTATATGGGGGTATACAGCAGGATATGAAGGGTATATACCACTATATAGGGGTATACAGCAGGATATGGAGGGTATATAGCAGGATATGGAAGGTATATAGCACTATATAAGGGTATACAGCAGGATATGGAGGGTATATGGCGGTATACAGCAGGATACGGAGGGTATATAGCACTATATGGGGGGTATACAGCAGGATATAACCCTTTGCTCCCCTGACCAGTGATGAGCTCAGTGATTTCTCTCGCTCTCACATCATTGATCCGGGCAGGAGGTCACCGGGGAGGAGTCCGGTCTGTGACCAGATGTAACGTCCTCGCGATAAAAGCGGGAAAATGACAGGAAAAAGGGCGGGAAATTCAAAATCCCCAACAGTTCTGTGCTCCGCCCACATGTGAGGAGAAGCCGCAGCTCCTGCTGCTGGGGGAGGGGCTGTGACCGCGCTGTGCCCGGATGTCTGCAGTCTGCTCTGCGGGAGCTGGAAACATCGGCCACTAAAGGGTTAACACTCAGTGTCTGCGGGGAAGTGACTCTATGGGCGGAGCCATAGCTCTACTGAGTGCTGATTGGCTGAGCGCTGAATATGAAATTACCGCCCAACGGCTGATAGTTTCTCCTGCTCTTTGTTCTCCTCAGTGTAACACGTGGTGCACTGAGCTGTATGGAGGGAAACAACATAATACAGCGCTATATGGAGGGAGTAGAGTAGTATTTGGGCATAGAAACATCACCAGGTGGAATACAGCGCGATATTGCATGTACCAGGCATTATATTCTGGTGTACAGCACTATGGATAGAGGGGATACAGCACCATGCGGGGAGTGACACTATGGAGCAATTCTGTACTATAGTCACCCTATGTATAGTATTATATAGGGGTATTTGCCACTATTTTGATATGCACATCAGTATTTAGCACTATATGGAGGGATTTCAGCACTATATGGATGTATATGGCTCAATTTGGAGGGTATAAAGTATACACAGATGTATCCAAAACTATATGTTGGTGCATAGCACTATACAGAGGGTACATAGCACAATACTGGGGTACACAGCACTATAAGAAGGTGACGAAGAGTCCAGCTAAAAAGGCAGCAAAAGCCAAAAAGCCCCTGCCAAGAAATAAGATTTAGCTGCCCTGCTCTTCTCTCACAAAGACTCTTTTCAGACCCACCGCCTTGTCCCGCCAGAGCTGTGTAATCTGTGTGATCAGTGCCACCGCCTAGTCCCGGCAGAGCTGTGTAATCTGTGTGATCAGTTCCACCGCCTTGTCCCGGCAGAGCTGTGTGATCAGTGCCACCGCCTTGTCCCGGCAGAGCTGTGTGATTAGTGCCATCGCCTTATCCCTGCAGAGCTGTGTGATCAGTGCCACTGCCTTGTCCCCACAGAGCTGTGTGATTAGTGCCACCGCCTTATCCCTGCAGAGCTGTGTGATTAGTGCCACCGCCTTGTCCCGGCAGAGCTGTGTGATTAGTGCCATCGCCTTATCCCTGCAGAGCTGTGTGATCAGTGCCACTGCCTTGTCCCCACAGAGCTGTGTGATTAGTGCCACCGCCTTATCCCCACAGAGCTGTGTGATCAGTGCCACCGCCTTGTCCCCGCAAAGCTGTGTTATCAGTGCCACCGCCTTGTCCCGGCAGAGCTGTGTGATCAGTGCCACAGCCTTGTCCCGGCAGAGCTGTGTGATCAGCGCCGTCTTGTCCCGGCAGAGCTGTGTAATCTGTGTGATCAGTGCCACCGCCTTGTCCCGGCAGAGCTGTGTGATCAGTGCCACCACCTTGTCCCGGCAGAGCTGTGTGATTAGTGCCACCGCCTTATCCCTGCAGAGCTGTGTGATCAGTGCCACTGCCTTGTCCCCACAGAGCTGTGTGATTAGTGCCACCGCCTTATCCCTGCAGAGCTGTGTGATCAGTGCCACCGCCTTGTCCCGGCAGAGCTGTGTGATTAGTGCCACCGCCTTGTCCCGACAGCTGTGTTATCAGTGCCACCGCCTTATCCCTGCAGAGCTGTGTGATCAGTGCCACCGCCTTGTCCCCACAGAGCTGTGTAATCAGTGCCACCGCCTTGTCCCCGCAAAGCTGTGTGATCAGTGCCACCGCCTTGTCCCGGCAGAGCTGTGTGATCAGCGCCGTCTTGTCCCGGCAGAGCTGTGTGATCAGCGCCACCGCCTTGTCCCGCCAATGCTGTGTGATCAGTGCCACCGCCTTGTCCCGCCAATGCTGTGTGATCAGTGCCACCGCCTTGTCCCGGCAGAGCTATGTAATCTGTGTGATCAGTGCCACCACCTTGTCCCGGCAGAGCTGTGTGATCAGTGCCACCACCTTGTCCCGGCAGAGCTGTGTGATCAGTGCCACCGCCTTGTCCCGGCAGAGCTGTGTGATCAGTGCCACCGCCTTGTCCCGGCAGAGCTGTGTGATCAGTGCCACCGTCTTGTCCCGGCAGAGCTGTGTGATCAGTGCCACCGCCTTGTTCTGGCAGAGCTGTGTGATCAGTGCCACCGCCTTGTCCCGGCAGAGCTGTGTGATCAGTGCCACCGCCTTGTTCTGGCAGAGCTGTGTGATCAGCGCCACCGCCTTGTCCCGGCAGAGCTGTGTGATCAGTTTCCCTCGCCGATTCCGTCAGCAGCGCCATTATAGTGTTTATCGGGGCAGAGCTTTCATGTTACTGACAGATGATCATTTCCCTCTCACATCCTGTGTCTAGATGTGGGGCGCCATGGGAGGATTGGGGGGATCTAGGCTGATGATGAGGGGGCTCCACTGTACAGCGCACTGTAAGGGGATATGGAAGTACAGCGCCATCAGAGGCCGCTGCTGCAGAAGCCTCGTGTAGACATGATGTGACCCTTTCCTGCATTATCACAGTCTGTAACCAGTGTGAACACAGCACTATAAGAAGGTGACGAAGAGTCCAGCTAAAAAGGCAGCAAAAGCCAAAAAGCCCCTGCCAAGAAATAAGATTTAGCTGCCCTGCTCTTCTCTCACAAAGACTCTTTTCAGACCCACCGCCTTGTCCCGCCAGAGCTGTGTAATCTGTGTGATCAGTGCCACCGCCTAGTCCCGGCAGAGCTGTGTAATCTGTGTGATCAGTTCCCACCGCCTTGTCCCGGCAGAGCTGTGTGATCAGTGCCACCGCCTTGTCCCGGCAGAGCTGGTGTGATTAGTGCCATCGCCTTATCCCTGCAGAGCTGTGTGATCATGCCACTGCCTTGTCCCCACAGAGCTGTGTGATTAGTGCCACCGCCTTATCCCTGCAGAGCTGTGTGATTAGTGCCACCGCCTTGTCCCGGCAGAGCTGTGTGATTAGTGCCATCGCCTTATCCCTGCAGAGCTGTGTGATCAGTGCCACTGCCTTGTCCCCACAGAGCTGTGTGATTAGTGCCACCGCCTTATCCCCACAGAGCTGTGTGATCAGTGCCACCGCCTTGTCCCCGCAAAGCTGTGTTATCAGTGCCACCGCCTTGTCCCGGCAGAGCTGTGTGATCAGTGCCACAGCCTTGTCCCGGCAGAGCTGTGTGATCAGCGCCGTCTTGTCCCGGCAGAGCTGTGTAATCTGTGTGATCAGTGCCACCGCCTTGTCCCGGCAGAGCTGTGTGATCAGTGCCACCACCTTGTCCCGGCAGAGCTGTGTGATTAGTGCCACCGCCTTATCCCTGCAGAGCTGTGTGATCAGTGCCACTGCCTTGTCCCCACAGAGCTGTGTGATTAGTGCCACCGCCTTATCCCTGCAGAGCTGTGTGATCAGTGCCACCGCCTTGTCCCGGCAGAGCTGTGTGATTAGTGCCACCGCCTTGTCCCGACAGCTGTGTTATCAGTGCCACCGCCTTATCCCTGCAGAGCTGTGTGATCAGTGCCACCGCCTTGTCCCCACAGAGCTGTGTAATCAGTGCCACCGCCTTGTCCCCGCAAAGCTGTGTGATCAGTGCCACCGCCTTGTCCCGGCAGAGCTGTGTGATCAGCGCCGTCTTGTCCCGGCAGAGCTGTGTGATCAGCGCCACCGCCTTGTCCCGCCAATGCTGTGTGATCAGTGCCACCGCCTTGTCCCGCCAATGCTGTGTGATCAGTGCCACCGCCTTGTCCCGGCAGAGCTATGTAATCTGTGTGATCAGTGCCACCACCTTGTCCCGGCAGAGCTGTGTGATCAGTGCCACCACCTTGTCCCGGCAGAGCTGTGTGATCAGTGCCACCGCCTTGTCCCGGCAGAGCTGTGTGATCAGTGCCACCGCCTTGTCCCGGCAGAGCTGTGTGATCAGTGCCACCGTCTTGTCCCGGCAGAGCTGTGTGATCAGTGCCACCGCCTTGTTCTGGCAGAGCTGTGTGATCAGTGCCACCGCCTTGTCCCGGCAGAGCTGTGTGATCAGTGCCACCGCCTTGTTCTGGCAGAGCTGTGTGATCAGCGCCACCGCCTTGTCCCGGCAGAGCTGTGTGATCAGTTTCCCTCGCCGATTCCGTCAGCAGCGCCATTATAGTGTTTATCGGGGCAGAGCTTTCATGTTACTGACAGATGATCATTTCCCTCTCACATCCTGTGTCTAGATGTGGGGCGCCATGGGAGGATTGGGGGGATCTAGGCTGATGATGAGGGGGCTCCACTGTACAGCGCACTGTAAGGGGATATGGAAGTACAGCGCCATCAGAGGCCGCTGCTGCAGAAGCCTCGTGTAGACATGATGTGACCCTTTCCTGCATTATCACAGTCTGTAACCAGTGTGAACTGCGGACAGCCAGCAGCACTTCATGGAGGAGGGAACAATGAGATTACTGGAGTTGTGCTGAGCTTCCTTTGCATAATGATTGGTTGCACACAGCCAATGGAGTGTAGGGGGAGTGTTTCATATAAACCAATGAGAACGATCACATGAGTATAAATACCCTGCTCTCCTTGCTCCTCTCATCACATCTGTGTACTTCTCTACAGAGCTATGGCCAGAACTAAGCAGACTGCCCGTAAATCCACCGGAGGGAAAGCTCCCCGCAAGCAGCTGGCCACGAAGGCTGCCAGGAAGAGCGCTCCTGCCACTGGCGGAGTGAAGAAGCCGCACCGCTACCGTCCAGGAACAGTCGCTCTCCGGGAGATCCGCCGCTACCAGAAATCTACCGAGCTGCTGATCCGTAAGCTTCCCTTCCAGCGCCTGGTGAGAGAGATCGCCCAGGACTTCAAGACTGATCTGCGCTTCCAGAGCTCGGCAGTCATGGCACTGCAGGAGGCCAGCGAGGCTTATCTGGTGGGACTGTTCGAGGATACCAACCTGTGCGCCATCCACGCCAAGAGGGTCACCATCATGCCCAAAGACATCCAGCTGGCCAGAAGAATCCGTGGGGAGAGAGCTTAGATCTGCCCCTGGCACTCAAGACAACACAACGGCTCTTCTCAGAGCCACCAAATTCTACCACTAAGGAGCCAATAACCAACATCTCCAGATCCTTCACTGGGTCTTTGTGTAACAGTTCCAGGAGTGGGAGCCCTGCTCACAATGTAGGAGGACACAATAAGTAGAACGTGCTCGTCCAGTGCAGTCCAGCCATCGTAATAAATGGGGGTTTTCAAATAAAGCTCCATGATCCGGTCATCCACCAGTATCTGTGTAACTATAGTTACCATGTGGAGACAGATGAATGAGACTAAGGAAAAATTAGTACAGGGAGGGGCAGAGTCAGATTAATGGAATCAGGTGATATGCCTGTATAAAGAGATCGTTCTAAATCACACTTAATGTTGAGACTAGATATTAATCAGCTCATTCTGGGTAGAGATGCAGGAAACTAGCCAGAAAGAAAGTTGGTTCAGAGTGGGAGTTTTGGAGGATTTTAACATTAAATCAGAGTAGGGGCACGGTGATAGAGTATATGATAAGCAGTATATGGAGGGGTAGAGGGCAGTAAATCAGGTGTTCCACACTCTGATTTTATTCACAACGGATTACATCAGGTCAATCAGTGATAATGATCAAGAACAGCTGGTTAGAAACAATATCCCCCTCCTCCGATCATATTCTCTCATGTACAAGGTATAATTCACTTTGAATAATCAATTTTGCATTTCAGGAGTTCTCTGGAATTGCTGGAGACAATATTAGTCTGAGTTACTCCAGCTTCTCCAGTGGCTGCTGATGGTGAATGGATCTTTCTACAACTCGATTATTGTCGTGTTCTCACCATATAGTGCTGCAATAAGCTATACGGAGGATGTCTAGAATTATATGGGCATATATAGCACTATATGGGGCATACGCAAAAATGTGATAGATAGAGGATATGTATATAATATTCATCAGTACATGATTGGTATACAGCAGTAATTTGCAGCTTTCTATGGGCAGTGAGTACAAGCACTATAAGCAGCTTACAGCACAGTATGGAGTCTATACTTAAAAAATCACATCACTATGTTATTATTTATCATCTACATTAGAATTTGGTGTTAAAACAGATCACACCAGAGATCAGCGGCGTCAGCTCTTGTGGGGACGGTGTGGGTGGCTCTTAGAAGAGCCTTTGGGTTGTGTGGTGGATTCGGGATCTGTGGTGCTCACTTGCTCTTCTTGCTGCTCTCGGTCTTCTTGGGCAGCAGCACGGCCTGGATGTTGGGCAGGACACCCCCCTGGGCGATGGTCACCCCACCCAGCAGCCTGTTCAGCTCCTCGTCATTGCGCACGGCCAGCTGCAGGTGTCGGGGGATGATGCGGGTCTTCTTGTTGTCCCGGGCGGCATTACCGGCCAATTCCAGGATCTCAGCGGTCAGATACTCCAGCACAGCAGCCAGATAGACCGGGGCCCCGGCTCCCACCCTCTCGGCATAATTACCCTTGCGGAGAAGTCTGTGCACACGACCAACCGGGAACTGCAGTCCTGCCCGGGATGAGCGGGTCTTGGCTTTAGCACGGGCCTTCCCTCCTTGTTTGCCGCGTCCAGACATCACTGTGCTCACAGTTATCAACAGATAGAGAATGTTCTTATGTGGGGATTGTGCAGTCTCCTGCACTTTTTATAACCTGCTGCTGCCCCGCCTCCTCTCCTGCCATTGGCTGGATCTGAAGTCACCAATGGAAACAAGACTTGTGGAAACACCAATGAGCTGCAGTGGGCGGAGATCATTGTGTCTACATTGGTCACATGACTTTCTCACCCAATAGCACAGCGATCTGACAGCATTGCTCATTTGCATGGCCGGGCTATAAATACGGCCGCTCTGGGAGGAGCAGGATCATTATTTTCTTTTTAGTCAAGAGAACATTGTGCTATCATCATGCCTGATCCTGCCAAGTCTGCACCAGCGGCAAAGAAGGGCTCCAAGAAAGCCGTGACCAAGACTCAGAAGAAGGATGGTAAGAAGCGGAGGAAGGCCAGGAAGGAGAGCTATGCCATCTATGTGTACAAGGTGCTGAAGCAGGTCCACCCCGACACAGGCATCTCCTCCAAAGCCATGGGCATCATGAACTCCTTTGTCGGTGACATCTTTGAGCGCGTCGCAGGGGAAGCCTCCCGCCTGGCTCACTACAACAAGCGCTCCACCATCACCTCCCGGGAGATCCAGACCGCTGTGCGCCTGCTGCTGCCCGGAGAGCTGGCCAAGCACGCCGTGTCCGAGGGCACCAAGGCCGTCACCAAGTACACCAGCGCCAAGTGATCTGCTGTGCTCTGTACCCACAACCCAAAGGCTCTTCTAAGAGCCACCCACCCCGTCTACATCAGAGCTGTGGCTGCTTCTTGTCCTGCTGCACTGATCAGCATAAGAAATCGCATGCAAATGTTGCACAAAGTAATTTAATAACTGAGCACCAGCCGGGGTTCATGAGTTAATTTGCCTAATCCAGATGTTGGGTTTCTATGAGGAGGTAACGGCCAACATGGATGTGATATCTGGACTGATACAGAACACAGAATCTTCTACAGAGGCCGGGACCAGGGAACAATTCTATACAGATAAGTAAAGAACTGGGACATCTGCTAAATACGGCACTACATGGAGAATACAGGAGTATATTCAGTGTAAACATGGGATATGGAGGGTACATAGCACTATATAGGGTACACAGCAGGATATGGAGGGTATATAGCACTATATGGGGGTATACAGCAGGATATGGAGGGTATATAGCACTATATGGAGGGTATATAGCTCTATATGGGGGTACACAGCAGGATATGGAGGGTATATAGCTCTATATGGGGGTACACAGCAGGATATGGAGGGTATATAGCACTATATGGGGGTACACAGCAGGATATGAAGGGTATATAGCACTATATAGGGTATACAGCAGGATATGAAGGTTATATAGCACTATATGGGGGTATACAGCAGGATATGAAGGGTATATACCACTATATAGGGGTATACAGCAGGATATGGAGGGTATATAGCACTATATAAGGGTATACAGCAGGATATGGAGGGTATATGGCGGTATACAGCAGGATACGGAGGGTATATAGCACTATATGGGGATACGCAGGATATGGAGGTATATAGCATATATGGGGTACAAGCAGGATATGGAGGGTATATAGCACTATATGGGGTATACAGCAGGATATGGAGGGTATATAGCACTTGGGTATACAGCAGATATGGAGGGTATAGAGCACTTGGGGACAGCAGGATATGGAGGGTATAGAGCACTATATGGGGGTATACAGCAGATATGAGGGTATAGCACTATAGGAGGGTATAGATAGCACTATATGGGGGTATATAGCACTATATGGGGTACACCAGGATATGGAGGGTATAGAGCACTATATGGGGGATACAGCAGGATATAACCCTTTGCTCCCCTGACCAGTGATGAGCTCAGTGATTTCTCTCGTCTCACATCATTGATCCGGGCAGGAGGTCACCGGGGAGGAGTCCGGTCTGTGACCAGATGTAACGTCCTCGCGATAAAACCGGGAAAATGACAGGAAAAAGGGCGGGAAATTCAAAATCCCCAACAGTTCTGTGCTCCGCCCACATGTGAGGAGAAGCGCAGCTCTCTGCTGGGGAGGGGCTGTGACCGCGCTGTGCCCGGATGTCTGCAGTCTGCTCTGCGGGAGCTGGAAACATCGGCCACTAAAGGGTTAACACTCAGTGTCTGCGGGGAAGTGACTCTATGGGCGGAGCCATAGCTCTACTGAGTGCTGATTGGCTGAGTGCTGAATATGAAATTCCCGCCCAACGGCTGATAGTTTCTCCTGCTCTTTGTTCTCCTCAGTGTAACACGTGGTGCACTGCGCTGTATGGAGGGAAACAACATAATACAGCGCTATATGGAGGGAGTAGAGTAGTATTTGGGCATAGAAACATCACCAGGTGGAATACAGCGCGATATTGCATGTACCAGGCATTATATTCTGGTGTACAGCACTATGGATAGAGGGGATACAGCACCATGCGGGGAGTGACACTATGGAGCAATTCTGTACTATAGTCACCCTATGTATAGTATTATATAGGGGTATTTGCCACTATTTTGATATGCACATCAGTATTTAGCACTATATGGAGGGATTTCAGCACTATATGGATGTATATGGCTCAATTTGGAGGGTATAAAGTATACACAGATGTATCCAAAACTATATGTTGGTGCATAGCACTATACAGAGGGTATATAGCACAATACTGGGGTACACAGCACTATAAGAAGGTGACGAAGAGTCCAGCTAAAAAGGCAGCAAAAGCCAAAAAGCCCCTGCCAAGAAATAAGATTTAGCTGCCCTGCTCTTCTCTCACAAAGACTCTTTTCAGACCCACCACCTTGTCCCGGCAGAGCTGTGTGATCAGTGCCACCGCCTTGTCCGCCAGAGCTGTGATCAGTGCCACCGCCTTGTCCCGGCAGAGCTGTGTGATCAGTGCCACCGCCTTGTCCCGCAGAGCTGTGTGATCAGTGCCACCGCCTTGTCCCGGCAGAGCTGTGTGATCAGTGCCACCGCCTTGTCCCGGCAGAGCTGTGTGATCAGTGCCACCGCCTTTCCCGCAGAGCTGTGTGATCAGTGCCACCGCCTTGTCCCGCCAGAGCTGTGTGATCAGTGCCACCGCCTTGTCCCGGCAGAGCTGTGTGATCAGTGCCACCGCCTTGTCCCGGCAGAGCTGTGTGATCAGTGCCACCGCCTTGTCCCGGCAGAGCTGTGTGATCAGTGCCACCGCCTTGTCCCGACAGAGCTGTGTGATCAGTGCCACCGCCTTATCCCCGCAGAGCTGTGTGATCAGTGCCACCGCCTTGTCCCCAGAGCTGTGTGATCAGTGCCACCGCCTTGTCCCGCAGAGCTGTGTGATCAGTGCCACCGCTTGTCCCGCAGAGCTGTGTTGATCAGTGCCACCGCCTTGTCCCGCAGAGCTGTGTGATCAGTGCCACCGCCTTGTCCCGCAGAGCTGTGTGATCAGTGCCACCGCCTTGTCCCGCAGAGCTGTGTGATCAGTGCCACCGCCTTGTCCCGGCAGAGCTGTGTGATTAGTGCCACCGCCTTATCCCTGCAGAGCTGTGTGATCAGTGCCACCGCCTTGTCCCGGCAGAGCTGTGTGATCTAGTGCCACCGCCTTGTCCCTGCAAGCTGTGTGATCAGTGCCACCGCCTTGTCCCGGCAGAGCTGTGTGATCTAGTGCCACCGCCTTGTCCCGCAGAGCTGTGTATCAGTGCCGCCCTTATCCCGGCAGAGCTGTGTGATCAGGCCACCGCCTTGTCCCCCAATGCTGTGTATCAGTGCCACCGCCTTGTCCCGCAAGCTGTGTGATCAGTGCCACCGCCTTGTCCCGGCAGAGCATGTATCTGTGTGATCAGTGCCACCGCCTTGTCCCGGCAGAGCTGTGTGATCAGGCCACACTTGTCCCGGCAGAGCTGTGTGATCAGTGCCACCGCCTTGTCCCGCAATGCTGTGTGATCAGTGCCACCGCCTTGTCCCGCAAGCTGTGTGATCAGTGCCACCGCCTTGTCGGCAGAGCTAGTATGTGATCAGTGCCACCGCTTGTCCCGGCAGAGCTGTGTGATCAGTGCCACCCCTTGTTCCGGCAGAGCTGTGTGATCAGTGCCACCGCCTTGTCCCGGCAGAGCTGTGTGATCAGTGCCACCGCCTTGTTCTGGCAGAGCTGTGTGATCAGCGCCACCGCCTTGTCCCGGCAGAGCTGTGTGATCAGTTTCCCTCGCCGATTCCGTCAGCAGCGCCATTATAGTGTTTATCGGGGCAGAGCTTTCATGTTACTGACAGATGATCATTTCCCTCTCACATCCTGTGTCTAGATGTGGGGCGCCATGGGAGGATTGGGGGATCTAGGCTGATGATGAGGGGGCTCCACTGTACAGCGCACTGTAAGGGGATATGGAAGTACAGGCCATCAGAGTCCGCTGCTGCAGAAGCCTCGTGTAGACATGATGTGACCCTTTCCTGCATTATCACAGTCTGTAACCAGTGTGAACTGCGGACAGCCAGCAGCACTTCATGGAGGAGGGAACAATGAGATTACTGGGAGTTGTGCTGAGCTTCCTTTGCATAATGATTGGTTGCACACAGCCAATGGAGTGTAGGGGGAGTGTTTCATATAAACCAATGAGAACGATCACATGAGTATAAATACCCTGCTCTCCTTGCTCCTCTCATCACATCTGTGTACTTCTCTACAGAGCTATGGCCAGAACTAAGCAGACTGCCCGTAAATCCACCGGAGGGAAAGCTCCCCGCAAGCAGCTGGCCACGAAGGCTGCCAGGAAGAGCGCTCCTGCCACTGGCGGAGTGAAGAAGCCGCACCGCTACCGTCCAGGAACAGTCGCTCTCCGGGAGATCCGCCGCTACCAGAAATCTCCCGAGCTGCTGATCCGTAAGCTTCCCTTCCAGCGCCTGGTGAGAGAGATCGCCCAGGACTTCAAGACTGATCTGCGCTTCCAGAGCTCGGCAGTCATGGCACTGCAGGAGGCCAGCGAGGCTTATCTGGTGGGACTGTTCGAGGACACCAACCTGTGCGCCATCCACGCCAAGAGGGTCACCATCATGCCCAAAGACATCCAGTTGGCCAGAAGAATCCGTGGGGAGAGAGCTTAGATCTGCCCCTGGCACTCAAGACAACACAACGGCTCTTCTCAGAGCCACCAAATTCTACCACTAAGGAGCCAATAACCAACATCTCCAGATCCTTCACTGGGTCTTTGTGTAACAGTTCCAGGAGTGGGAGCCCTGCTCACAATGTAGGAGGACACAGTAAGTAGAACGTGCTCGTCCAGTGCAGTCCAGCCATCGTAATAAATGGGGGTTTTCAAATAAAGCTCCATGATCCGGTCATCCGCCAGTATCTGTGTAACTATAGTTACCATGTGGAGACAGATGAATGAGACTAAGGAAAAATTAGTACAGGGAGGGGCAGAGTCAGATTAATGGAATCAGGTGATATGCCTGTATAAAGAGATCGTTCTAAATCACACTTAATGTTGAGACTAGATATTAATCAGCTCATTCTGGGTAGAGCATGCCAGGAAACTAGCGCAGCACAAGAGAAGTCCTGGTTCAGAGTGGGAGTTTTGGAGGATTTTAACATTAAATCAGAGTAGGGGCACGGTGATAGAGTATATGATAAGCAGTATATGGAGGGGTAGAGGGCAGTAAATCAGGTGTTCCACACTTGATTTTATTCAAACGGATTACATCAGGTCAATCAGTGATAATGATCAAGAACAGCTGGTTAGAAACAATATCCCCCTCCTCCGATCATATTCTCTCATGTACAAGGTTTAATTCACTTTGAATAATCAATTTTGCATTTCAGGAGTTCTCTGGAATGCTGGAGACAATATTAGTCTGAGTTACTCCAGCTTCTCCAGTGGCTGCTGATGGTGAATGGATCTTTCTACAACTCATTATTGTCGTGTTCTCACCATATAGTGCTGCAATAAGCTATACGGAGGATGTCTAGAATTATATGGGCATATATAGCACTATATGGGGCATACGCAAAAAGATGTGTATAGATAGAGGATATATAGTACTATATATATTCATCAGTACATGATTGGTATACAGCAGTAATTTGCAGCTTTCTATGGGCAGTGAGTACAAGCACTATAAGCAGCTTACAGCACAGTATGGAGTCTATACTTAAAAAATCACATCACTATGTTATTATTTATCATCTACATTAGAATTTGGTGTTAAAACAGATCACACCAGAGATCAGCGGCGTCAGCTCTTGTGGGGACGGTGTGGGTGGCTCTTAGAAGAGCCTTTGGGTTGTGTGGTGGATTCGGGATCTGTGGTGCTCACTTGCTCTTCTTGCTGCTCTCGGTCTTCTTGGGCAGCAGCACGGCCTGGATGTTGGGCAGGACGCCCCCCTGGGCGATGGTCACCCCACCCAGCAGCCTGTTCAGCTCCTCGTCATTGCGCACGGCCAGCTGCAGGTGTCGGGGATGATGCGGGTCTTCTTGTTGTCCCGGGCGGCATTACCGGCCAATTCCAGGATCTCAGCGGTCAGATACTCCAGCACAGCAGCCAGATAGACCGGGGCCCCGGCTCCCACCCTCTCAGCATAGTTACCCTTGCGGAGAAGTCTGTGCACACGACCAACCGGGAACTGCAGTCCTGCCCGGGATGAGCGGGTCTTGGCTTTAGCACGGGCCTTCCCTCCTTGTTTGCCGCGTCCAGACATCACTGTGCTCACAGTTATCAGCAGATAGAGAATGTTCTTATGTGGGGATTGTGCAGTCTCCTGCACCTTTTATAACCTGCTGCTGCCCCGCCTCCTCTCCTGCCATTGGCTGGATCTGAAGTCACCAATGGAAACAAGACTTGTGGAAACACCAATGAGCTGCAGTGGGCGGAGATCATTGTGTCTACATTGGTCACATGACTTTCTCACCCAATAGCACAGCGATCTGACAGCATTGCTCATTTGCATGGCCGGGCTATAAATACGGCCGCTCTGGGAGGAGCAGGATCATTATTTTTTTTCTAGTCAAGAGAACATTGTGCTATCATCATGCCTGATCCTGCCAAGTCTGCACCAGCGGCAAAGAAGGGCTCCAAGAAAGCCGTGACCAAGACTCAGAAGAAGGATGGTAAGAAGCGGAGGAAGGCCAGGAAGGAGAGCTATGCCATCTATGTGTACAAGGTGCTGAAGCAGGTCCACCCTGACACAGGCATCTCCTCCAAGGCCATGGGCATCATGAACTCCTTTGTTGGTGACATCTTTGAGCGCGTCGCAGGGGAAGCCTCCCGCCTAGCTCACTACAACAAGCGCTCCACCATCACCTCCCGGGAGATCCAGACCGCTGTGCGCCTGCTGCTGCCCGGAGAGCTGGCCAAGCACGCCGTGTCCGAGGGCACCAAGGCCGTCACCAAGTACACCAGCGCCAAGTGATCTGCTGTGCTCTGTACCCACAACCCAAAGGCTCTTCTAAGAGCCACCCACCCCGTCTACATCAGAGCTGTGGCTGCTTCTTGTCCTGCTGCACTGATCAGCATAAGAAATCGCATGCAAATGTTGCACAAAGTAATTTAATAACTGAGCACCAGCCGGGGTTCATGAGTTAATTTGCCTAATCCAGATGTTGGGTTTCTATGAGGAGGTAACGGCCAACATGGATGTGATATCTGGACTGATACAGAACATAGAATCTTCTACAGAGGCCGGGACCAGGGAACAATTCTATACAGATAAGTAAAGAACTGGGACATCTGCTAAATACGGCACTACATGGAGAATACAGGAGTATATTCAGTGTAAACATGGGATATGGAGGGTACATAGCACTATATAGGGGTACACAGCAGGATATGGAGGGTATATAGCACTATATGGGGGTATACAGCAGGATATGGAGGGTATATAGCACTATATGGGGGTACACAGCAGGATATGGAGGGTCATATAGCCTATATGGGGATAAAAAGCAGGATATGAAGGTTATATAGCACTATATGGGGTACACAGCACGATACGAAGGTTATATAGCACTACATAGGGGTACACAGCAGGATATGGATGGTATATAGCTCTATATGGGGTACACAGCAGGTATGGATAAAAAGCAGGAAATGAAGGTATATAGCACTATATGGGGGTATACAGCAGGATATGAGAGGGTATATACCACTATATAGGGTATACAGCAGGATATGGAGGGTATATAGCTATATAAGGGTATACGAGGATATGAGGTATATGGGGGTATACAGCAGGATACGGAGGGTATATAGCACTATATGGGGTACACAGCAGGATATGGAGGGTATATAGCACTATATGGGGTACACAGCAGGATATGGAGGGTATATAGCACTATATGGGGTATACAGCAGGATATGGAGGGTATATAGCACTATATGGGGGTATACAGCTAGGATATAAGGGTATAGAGCACTATATGGGGGTACACAGCAGGATATGGAGGGTATAAGCACTATATGGGGGTATACAGCAGGATATGGAGGGTATATAGCACTATATGGGGTGGTTTCACAGCAGGATATGGAGGGTATATAGCACTTATGGGGACAGAGGTATGAGGGTAGAGCACTATATGGGGATACAGCAGGATAAACCCTTTGCTCCCCTGACCAGTGATGAGCTCAGTGATTTCTCTCGCTCTCACATCATTGATCCGGGCAGGAGGTCACCGGGGAGGAGTCCGGTCTGTGACCAGATGTAACGTCCTCGCGATAAAACCGGGAAAATGACAGGAAAAAGGGCGGGAAATTCAAAATCCCCAACAGTTCTGTGCTCCGCCCACATGTGAGGAGAAGCCGCAGCTCCTGCTGCTGGGGAGGGGCTGTGACCGCGCTGTGCCCGGATGTCTGCAGTCTGCTCTGCGGGAGCTGGAAACATCGGCCACTAAAGGGTTAACACTCAGTGTCTGCGGGGAAGTGACTCTATGGGCGGAGCCATAGCTCTACTGAGTGCTGATTGGCTGAGCGCTGAATATGAAATTACCGCCCAACGGCTGATAGTTTCTCCTGCTCTTTGTTCTCCTCAGTGTAACACGTGGTGCACTGCGCTGTATGGAGGGAAACAACATAATACAGCGCTATATGGAGGGAGTAGAGTAGTATTTGGGCATAGAAACATCACCAGGTGGAATACAGCGCGATATTGCATGTACCAGGCATTATATTCTGGTGTACAGCACTATGGATAGAGGGGATACAGCACCATGCGGGGAGTGACACTATGGAGCAATTCTGTACTATAGTCACCCTATGTATAGTATTATATAGGGGTATTTGCCACTATTTTGATATGCACATCAGTATTTAGCACTATATGGAGGGATTTCAGCACTATATGGATGTATATGGCTCAATTTGGAGGGTATAAAGTATACACAGATGTATCCAAAACTATATGTTGGTGCATAGCACTATACAGAGGGTACATAGCACAATACTGGGGTACACAGCACTATGAGAAGGTGACGAAGAGTCCAGCTAAGAAGGCAGCAAAAGCCAAAAAGCCCCTGCCAAGAAATAAGATTTAGCTGCCCTGCTCTTCTCTCACAAAGACTCTTTTCAGACCCACCACCTTGTCCCGGCAGAGCGTGTAATCTGTGTGATCAGTGCCACCGCCTTGTCCCGGCAGAGCTGTGTGATCAGTGCCCGCCTTGTCCCAAGCTGTGCGTGCACGCCTTGTCCCGGCAGAGCTGTGTGATCAGTGCCACCGCCTTGTCCCGGCAGAGCTGTGTGATCAGTGCCACCGCCTTCCGCCTTATCCCGCTGCAGAGCTGTGTGATCAGTGCCACCGCCTTGTCCCGGCAGAGCTGTGTGATCAGTGCCACGCCTTGTCCCGGCAGAGCTGTGTGATCAGTGCCACCGCCTTGTCCCGGCAGAGCTGTGTGATCAGTGCCACCGCCTTGTCCCGCAGGCTGTGTGATCAGTGCCACCGCCTTATCCCTGCAGAGCTGTGTGATCAGTGCCACCCCCTTGCCGCTGGCTTGTGATCAGTGCCACGCCTTTCCCGCAGAGCTGTGTGATCAGTGCCACCGCCTTGTCCCCAGAGCTGTGTGATCAGTGCACGCCTTGTCCCGCAGAGCTGTGTGATCAGTGCCACCGCTTCCTGTGTTCCCGCTGCAGAGCTGTGTGATCAGTGCCACCGCCTTGTCCCGCAGAGCTGTGTGATCAGTGCCACCGCCTTGTCCCGGCAGAGCTGTGTGATCAGTGCCACCGCCTTGTCCCGGCAGAGCTGTGTGATCAGTGCCACCGCCTTGTCCCGGCAGAGCTGTGTGATCAGTGCCACCGCCTTGTCCCGCAGAGCTGTGTGATCAGTGCCACCGCCTTGTCCCGGCAGAGCTGTGTGATCAGTGCCACCGCCTTGTCCCGGCAGAGCTGTGTGATCAGTGCCACCGCCTTGTCCGCAGAGCTGTGTAGTCACCGCTTGATCCGCCGGTCAGATGCTGTGTGATCAGTGCCACCGCCTTGTCCCGGCAGAGCTGTGTGATCAGTGCCACCGCCTTGTCCCGGCAGAGCTGTGTGATCAGTGCCACCGCCTTGTCCCGGCAGAGCTTGATAGTGACGTCTTGTGAGTGTTTCAGTGCCACCGCCTTGTCCCGGCAGAGCTGTGTGTGATCAGTGCCACCCTTGTCCCGGCAGAGCTGTGTGATCAGTGCCACCGCCTTGTCCCGGCAGAGCTGTGTGATCAGTGCCACCGCCTTGTCCCTGGCAGAGCTGTGTGATCAGTGCCACCGCCTTGTCCTGGCAGAGCTGTGTGATCAGTGCCACCGCCTTGTCCTGCGAGCTGCCCCCGGCAGAGCTGTGTGATCAGTGCCACCGCCTTGTCCCGGCAGAGCTGTGTGATCAGTGCCACCGCCTTGTCCCGGCTGAGCTGTGTGATCAGTGCCACCGTCTTGTCCCGGCAGAGCTGTGTGATCAGCGCCACCGCCTTGTCCCGGCAGAGCTGTGTGATCAGTTTCCCTCGCCGATTCCGTCAGCAGCGCCATTATAGTGTTTATCGGGGCAGAGCTTTCATGTTACTGACAGATGATCATTTCCCTCTCACATCCTGTGTCTAGATGTGGGCGCCATGGAGGATTGGGGGGATCTAGGCTGATGATGAGGGGGCTCCACTGTACAGCGCACTGTAAGGGGATATGGAAGTACAGCGCCATCAGAGGCCGCTGCTGCAGAAGCCTCGTGTAGACATGATGTGACCCTTTCCTGCATTATCGCAGCCTGTAACCAGTGTGAACTGCGGACAGCCAGCAGCACTTCATGGAGGAGGGAACAATGAGATTACTGGGAGTTGTGCTGAGCTTCCTCTGCATAATGATTGGTTGCACACAGCCAATGGAGTGTTTCATATAAACCAATGAGAACGATCACATGAGTATAAATACCCTGCTCTCCTTGCTCCTCTCATCACATCTGTGTACTTCTCTACAGAGCTATGGCCAGAACTAAGCAGACTGCCCGTAAATCCACCGGAGGGAAAGCTCCCCGCAAGCAGCTGGCCACGAAGGCTGCCAGGAAGAGCGCTCCTGCCACTGGCGGAGTGAAGAAGCCGCACCGCTACCGTCCAGGAACAGTCGCTCTCCGGGAGATCCGCCGCTACCAGAAATCTACCGAGCTGCTGATCCGTAAGCTTCCCTTCCAGCGCCTGGTGAGAGAGATCGCCCAGGACTTCAAGACTGATCTGCGCTTCCAGAGCTCGGCAGTCATGGCACTGCAGGAGGCCAGCGAGGCTTATCTGGTGGGACTGTTCGAGGACACCAACCTGTGCGCCATCCACGCCAAGAGGGTCACCATCATGCCCAAAGACATCCAGCTGGCCAGAAGAATCCGTGGGGAGAGAGCTTAGATCTGCCCCTGGCACTCAAGACAACACAACGGCTCTTCTCAGAGCCACCAAATTCTACCACTAAGGAGCCAATAACCAACATCTCCAGATCCTTCACTGGGTCTTTGTGTAACAGTTCCAGGAGTGGGAGCCCTGCTCACAATGTAGGAGGACACAGTAAGTAGAACGTGCTCGTCCAGTGCAGTCCAGCCATCGTAATAAATGGGGGTTTTCAAATAAAGCTCCATGATCCGGTCATCCACCAGTATCTGTGTAACTATAGTTACCATGTGGAGACAGATGAATGAGACTAAGGAAAAATTAGTACAGGGAGGGGCAGAGTCAGATTAATGGAATCAGGTGATATGCCTGTATAAAGAGATCGTTCTAAATCACACTTAATGTTGAGACTAGATATTAATCAGCTCATTCTGGGTAGAGCATGCCAGGAAACTAGCGCAGCACAAGAGAAGTCCTGGTTCAGAGTGGGAGTTTTGGAGGATTTTAACATTAAATCAGAGTAGGGGCACGGTGATAGAGTATATGATAAGCAGTATATGGAGGGGTAGAGGGCAGTAAATCAGGTGTTCCACACTCTGATTTTATTCACAACGGATTACATCAGGTCAATCAGTGATAATGATCAAGAACAGCTGGTTAGAAACAATATCCCCCTCCTCCGATCATATTCTCTCATGTACAAGGTTTAATTCACTTTGAATAATCAATTTTGCATTTCAGGAGTTCTCTGGAAATGCTGGAGACAATATTAGTCTGAGTTACTCCAGCTTCTCCAGTGGCTGCTGATGGTGAATGGATCTTTCTACAACTCGATTATTGTCGTGTTCTCACCATATAGTGCTGCAATAAGCTATACGGAGGATGTCTAGAATTATATGGGCATATATAGCACTATATGGGGCATACGCAAAAAGATGTTATAGATAGAGGATATATAGTACTATATATATTAATCAGTACATGATTGGTATACAGCAGTAATTTGCAGCTTTCTATGGGCAGTGAGTACAAGCACTATAAGCAGCTTACAGCACAGTATGGAGTCTATACTTAAAAAATCACATCACTATGTTATTATTTATCATCTACATTAGAATTTGGTGTTAAAACAGATCACACCAGAGATCAGCGCATCAGCTCTTGTGGGGACGGTGTGGGTGGCTCTTAGAAGAGCCTTTGGGTTGTGTGGAGGATTCAGGATCGTGGCCTCACTTGCTCTTCTTGCTGCTCTCGGTCTTCTTGGGCAGCAGCACGGCCTGGATGTTGGGCAGGACGCCCCCCTGGGCGATGGTCACCCCACCCAGCAGCCTGTTCAGCTCCTCGTCATTGCGCACGGCCAGCTGCAGGTGTCGGGGGATGATGCGGGTCTTCTTGTTGTCCCGGGCGGCATTACCGGCCAATTCCAGGATCTCAGCGGTCAGATACTCCAGCACAGCAGCCAGATAGACCGGGGCCCCGGCTCCCACCCTCTCAGCATAGTTACCCTTGCGGAGAAGTCTGTGCACACGACCAACCGGGAACTGCAGTCCTGCCCGGGATGAGCGGGTCTTGGCTTTAGCACGGGCCTTTCCCCCTTGTTTGCCGCGTCCAGACATCACTGTGCTCACAGTTATCAGCAGATAGAGAATGCTCTTGTGTGGGGATTGTGCAGTCTCCTGCACCTTTTATAACCTGCTGCTGCCCCGCCTCCTCTCCTGCCATTGGCTGGATCTGAAGTCACCAATGGAAACAAGACTTGTGAAAACACCAATGAGCTGCAGTGGGCGGAGATCATTGTGTCTACATTGGTCACATGACTTTCTCACCCAATAGCACAGCGATCTGACAGCATTGCTCATTTGCATGGCCGGGCTATAAATACGGCCGCTCTGGGAGGAGCAGGATCATTATTTTATTTTCTAGTCAAGAGAACATTGTGCTATCATCATGCCTGATCCTGCCAAGTCTGCACCAGCGGCAAAGAAGGGCTCCAAGAAAGCCGTGACCAAGACTCAGAAGAAGGATGGTAAGAAGCGGAGGAAGGCCAGGAAGGAGAGCTATGCCATCTATGTGTACAAGGTGCTGAAGCAGGTCCACCCTGACACTGGCATCTCCTCCAAGGCCATGGGCATCATGAACTCCTTTGTCGGTGACATCTTTGAGCGCATCGCAGGGGAAGCCTCCCGCCTGGCTCACTACAACAAGCGCTCCACCATCACCTCCCGGGAGATCCAGACTGCTGTGCGCCTGCTGCTGCCCGGAGAGCTGGCCAAGCACGCCGTGTCCGAGGGCACCAAGGCCGTCACCAAGTACACCAGCGCCAAGTGATCTGCTGTGCTCTGCACCCACAACCAAAGGCTCTTCTAAGAGCCACCCACCCCGTCTACATCAGAGCTGTGGCTGCTTCTTGTCCTGCTGCACTGATCAGCATAAGAAATCGCATGCAAATGTTGCACAAAGTAATTTAATAACTGAGCACCAGCCGGGGTTCATGAGTTAATTTGCCTAATCCAGATGTTGGGTTTCTATGAGGAGGTAACGGCCAACATGGATGTGATATCTGGACTGACACAGAACATAGAATCTTCTACAGAGGCCGGGACCAGGGAACAATTCTATACAGATAAGTAAAGAACTGGGACATCTGCTAAATACGGCACTACATGGAGAATACAGGAGTATATTCAGTGTAAACATGGGATATGGAGGGTACATAGCACTATATAGGGGTACACAGCAGGATATGGAGGGTATATAGCACTATATGGGGGTATACAGCAGGATATGGAGGGTATATAGCACTATATGGGGATAAAAAGCAGGATATGAAGGTTATATAGCACTATATGGGGGTACACAGCAGGATATGAAGGGTATATAGGGGTATACAGCAGGATATGGAGGGTATATAGCAGGATATGAAGGTTATATAGCACTACATAGGGGTACACAGCAGGATATGGATGGTATATAGCTCTATATGGGGGTACACAGCAGGATATGGAGGGTATATAGCACTATATGGGGATAAAAAGCAGGATATGAAGGTTATATAGCACTATATGGGGGTATACAGCAGGATATGAAGGGTATATACCACTATATAGGGGTATACAGCAGGATATGGAGGGTATATAGCAGGATATGGAAGGTATATAGCACTATATAGGGGTATACAGCAGGAAATGGAGGGTATATGGCAGTATACAGCAGGATACGGAGGGTATATAGCACTATATGGGGGTGTACAGCAGGATATGGAGGGTATATAGCACTATATGGGGTATATAGCAGGATTTGGAGGTATATAGCACTATATGGGGTATACAGCAGGATATGAGGGTATATAGCACTATATGGGGTTACACAGCAGGATAGTGGGCGTATATAGCACTATATGGCGGTATACAGAGGGTACATAGCACTGTATTGGGTACACAGCAAGATATAGAGGGTATATAGCACTATATGGGGTACACAGCAGGATATGGAGGGTATAAAGCACTATATGGGGGTATACAGCAGGATATGGAGGTAAATGGCACTATATGGGGTATACAGCAGGATATGGAGGGTAAATAGCACTATATGGGGTATACAGCAGGATATGGAGGTATATAGCACTAATGGGGGTATACAGCAGGATATGGAGGGTATATAGCACTATATAGGGGTATACTGCAGGATATGGAGGGTATATAGCACTAATATGGGGGTATAGACAGGATATGGAGGGTATAGAGCACTTTATGGGGTATACAGCAGGATATGGAGGGATATAGCAGGATATGGAGGGTATATAGCACTATATAGGGGTACACAGCAGGATATGGAGGGTATATAGCACTATATGGGGGTATACAGTAGGATATGGAGGGTATATAGCACTATATAGAGGTATACAGCAGGATATGGAGGGTATATAGCACTATATAGGGGTACACAGCAGGATTTGGAGGGTATATAGCACTATATAGGGGTACACAGCAGGATATGGAGGGTATATAGCACTATATGGGGTATACAGCAAGATATAGAGGGTATATAGCACTATATGGGGTACACAGCAGGATATGAGGGTATAAAGCACTATATGGGGGTATACAGCAGGATATGGAGGGTAAATGGCACTATATGGGGGTATACAGCAGGATATGGAGGGTAAATAGCACTATATGGGGGTATACAGCAGGATATGGAGGGTATATAGCACTATATGGGGGTATACAGCAGGATATGGAGGGTATATAGCACTATATAGGGGTATACTGCAGGATATGGAGGGTATATAGCACTATATGGGGGTATAGAGCAGGATATGGAGGGTATAGAGCACTTTATGGGGTATACAGCAGGATATGGAGGGTATTAGCAGGATATGGAGGGTATATAGCACTATATAGGGGTACACAGCAGGATATGGAGGGTATATAGCACTATATGGGGGTATACAGTAGGATATGGAGGGTATATAGCACTATATAGAGGTATACAGCAGGATATGGAGGGTATATAGCACTATATAGGGGTACACAGCAGGATTTGGAGGGTATATAGCACTATATAGGGGTACACAGCAGGATATGGAGGGTATATAGCACTATATGGGGGTATACAGCAGGATATGGAGGGTATATAGCACTATATGGGGTATACAGCAGGATATGGAGGGTATAGAGCACTATATGGGGGTATACAGCAGGATATAACCCTTTGCTCCCCTGACCAGTGATGAGCTCAGTGATTTCTCTCGCTCTCACATCATTGATCCGGGCAGGAGGTCACCGGGGAGGAGTCCGGTCTGTGACCAGATGTAACGTCCTCGCGATAAAAGCGGGAAAATGACAGGAAAAAGGGCGGGAAATTCAAAATCCCCAACAGTTCTGTGCTCCGCCCACATGTGAGGAGAAGCCGCAGCTCCTGCTGCTGGGGGAGGGGCTGTGACCGCGCTGTGCCCGGATGTCTGCAGTCTGCTCTGCGGGAGCTGGAAACATCGGCCACTAAAGGGTTAACACTCAAGGTACTGCCACACTAAACAATCCCGCTAGCGATCACGATAACGACGCATACTAATGAGATCGCTAGCGGGATTGTTTCTATATCGCTAAATGCTGCCGCATTTAGCGATATAGTTAACGACGCTATCGCCGTTAGCGATCTTCTTAACGACTTTAGCGGTACAAAAGTACCGCTAAATCGCTAAGAAAAGGTGCCACACAGCGATATATACTTACCCAGCGGGAGCGCCAGCGATGAAATAGGGTCCGGAACGATTCCAGCGACGAGCGAGATCACAGCAGGAAGCTCGTCGCTGGAAGCTGCCGCACTGAACAACATCGCTAACGGATCGCTAAATAGTGACGTTTTTTAGCGATCCCGTTAGCGATATTGTTTAGTGTCTGCGGGGAAGTGACTCTATGGGCGGAGCCATAGCCTTACTGAGTGCTGATTGGCTGAGTGCTGAATATGAAATTCCCGCCCAACGGCTGATAGTTTCTCCTGCTCTTTGTTCTCCTCAGTGTAACACGTGGTGCACTGCGCTGTATGGAGGGAAACAACATAATACAGCGCTATATGGAGGGAGTAGAGTAGTATTTGGGCATAGAAACATCACCAGGTGGAATACAGCGCGATATTGCATGTACCAGGCATTATATTCTGGTGTACAGCACTATGGATAGAGGGGATACAGCACCATGCGGGGAGTGACACTATGGAGCAATTCTGTACTATAGTCACCCTATGTATAGTATTATATAGGGGTATTTGCCACTATTTTAATATGTACATCAGTATTTAGCACTATATGGAGGGATTTCAGCACTATATGGATGTATATGGCTCAATTTGGAGGGTATAAAGTATACACAGATGTATCCAAAACTATATGTTGGTGCATAGCACTATACAGAGGGTATATAGCACAATACTGGGGTACACAGCACTATAAGAAGGTGACGAAGAGTCCAGCTAAGAAGGCAGCAAAAGCCAAGAAGCCCCTGCCAAGAAATAAGATTTAGCTGCCCTGCTCTTCTTTCACAAAGACTCTTTTCAGACCCACCACCTTGTCCCGGCAGAGCTGTGTGATCAGTGCCACCGCCTTGTCCCGGCAGAGCTGTGTGATCAGTGCCACCGCCTTGTCCCGGCAGAGCTGTGTGATCAGTGCCACCGCCTTGTCCCGGTAGAGCTGTGTGATCAGTGCCACCGCCTTGTCCCGGCAGAGCTGTGTGATCAGTGCCACCGCCTTGTCCCGGCAGAGCTGTGTGATCAGTGCCACCGCCTTGTCCCGGCAGAGCTGTGTGATCAGTGCCACCGCCTTGTCCCGGCAGAGCTGTGTGATCAGTGCCACCGCCTTGTCCTGGCAGAGCTGTGTGATCAGTGCCACCGCCTTGTCCTGGCAGAGCTGTGTGATCAGTGCCACCGCCTTGTCCCGGCAGAGCTGTGTGATCAGTGCCACCGCCTTGTCCCGGCAGAGCTGTGTGATCAGTGCCACCGCCTTGTCCTGGCAGAGCTGTGTGATCAGTGCCACCGCCTTGTCCCAGCAGAGCTGTGTGATCAGAGCCACCGCCTTGTCCTGGCAGAGCTGTGTGATCAGTGCCACCGCCTTGTCCCAGCAGAGCTGTGTGATCAGAGCCACCGCCTTGTCCCGGCAGAGCTGTGTGATCAGTTTCCCTCGCCGATTCTGTCAGCAGCACCATTGTAGTGTTTATCGGGGCAGAGCTTTCATGTTACTGATAAGTGATCATTTCCCTCTCACATCCTGTGTCTAGATGTGGGGCGCCATGTGAGGCCCCACTTCCATGTGTTATGGAAATTTAATTAGGATGAATTTATCCTTCCGTGTTTGCTGCTTGCTTTTCCAAATCTCTATTTAATGTCTTTTTTGAGCGCTCAGAACGAAATGAGGACTGTCCACACGGAAGTGTCAGGGTGAGTTTCCACGGTCAGGAAACGCTGCGTGTTTGGCGCTGTGCGCTGGCGCAGCGCCAAACACGCAGCGTCCAGATGTTACAGCATAGTGGAGGGGATTTCAAGGAATCCCGTCTCCACCATGCGTAACAATACGCAGGTGGCAAACCTGCGTAAACGGACATGCGGCGCGTCTTTTTAGACCGCAGCATGTCCTCGCGTATTGCGGCGACGGTGCGTCGCCGCAACAGAATTAACACAGGGCTATGTAGCCCTGCGCTCTTTCCGGAGGTGTTCCGGAGGTGTCCTGAACACCTCCGGAAAGATCGCGCGTCAGAAAGGGGGCGGGGCTTAGACGGAGCGGAATTTCCGCTCCGTCCAAAGCGCTATGGTTCCGGACCGTGGAACCATAGCCTCAGTATAACAGTTCGTCAAAGACATACATTTATTATTCATTCAAGGTTTTATACGTTTACAAAAAGGGGCTGGTTAGTCAATTAACATACAATTAAAAGCTGCTAGATTATTGGCTGTTCTAGTGTAAAGGGTATGCCACACTGAACAATATCGCTAACGGGATCGCTAAAAAACGTCACTATTTAGCGATCCCGTTAGCGATGTTGTTCAGTGCGGCATCTGCCAGAAACGAGCTTCCTGCTGTGATCTCGCTCGTCGCTGGAATCGTTCCGGACCCTATTTCATCGCTGGCGCTCCCGCTGGGTAAGTATCTAATCGCTGTGTGGCACCTTTTCTTAGCGATTTAGCGGTACTTTTGTACCGCTAAAGTCGTTAAGAAGATCGCTAACGGCGATAGCGTCGTTAACTATATCGCTAAATGTGGCCGCACTTAGCGATATAGAAACAATCCCGCTAGCGATCGCATTAGTATGCGTCGTTATCGTGATCGCTAGCGGGATTGTTTAGTTGTGGCAGTACCTTTAGTATGATAATTATGATAATCATGATAAAAGAGCTGAAGTTGCAGAATTATTTGTTTTATATTCTTTTGCCCTAGTTTTCTTGCATGACTATAAGGTAAACAACAGATATCTAATAAGACTCTATGTACTCTATGTATTTGTTCCTTATGGAGGCCAGACTTGTTTAAAACGACTGATTATAGCTGGCATAGATATATGTGAGCACAGGATTTTTAGCAAGTGAGATCTATCTAACTGTGAACTGTGAATGCATATATGTGAATATACTTTGAATATATGGAATACATATATATTTCCATGACAGTCCCCCCTTAGATACCACTTGCCCTAAAAACCTGCTCCTGGCCCAAAGCGCTGCAACTCTTTTGTGCTGCCGGCGAGTTGAGACACCCCTAATACATGCCTCCCCCACCGAATACAGACTTTTCCCAAATGGGCGGTCAGGAGGACTGTCCCTGTCGGGGGTTTATGTGTTTGCAATCATAGTTTCTTTATTTAACCCCTTAAAGACCAAGCCATTTTGTAGGTTAAAGACCAGGCCAATTTTTACAATTCTGACCACTGTCTCTTTATGAGGTTATAACTCTGGAACGCTTCAACGGATCTTGGCGATTCTGAGATTGTTTTCTCGAGACATATTGTACTTCATGATAGTGGTAAAATTTCTTCAATATAACTTGCGTTTATTTATGAAAAAAAACGGAAATATGGCAAAAAGTTTGAAAATTTTGCAATTTTCAAACTTTTAATTTTTATGCCATTAAATCAGAGAGATATGTCACAAAAATTAGTTAATAAATAACATTTCCCACATGTCTACTTTACCTCAGCACAATTTTGGAACCAAAATTTTTTTTTGTTAGGAAGTTATAAGTGTTAAAAGTTGACCAGCAATTTCTCATTTTTCCAACAAAATTTACAAAACCATTTTTTTTAGGGACCACCTCACATTTGAAGTGAATTTGAGGGGTCAATATGACAGAAAATACCCAAAAGTGACACCATTCTAAAAACTGCACCCCTCAACGTGTTCAAAGCCACATTCAAGAAGTTTATTAACCCTTTAGGTACTTCACAAGAATTGAAGCAATGTGGAAGGAAAAAATTAACATTTAACTTTTTTTCCCAAAATTTTTCTTTCGACACAATTTTTTAACATTTTGTCAAGGGTATCAGTAGAAAATGAACCACAATATTTGTTGTACAATTTCTCCTGAGTACAGCGATACCCCATGTGTGGGGGTAAACCACTATTTGGCCGCATGGCAGAGCTCGGAAGGGAAGCAGCGCCATTTGACTTTTTTGGCTGGAATTGAGATTGGACGCCATGTCGCATTTGGAGAGTCCCTGTGTGCCTAAACAGTGGAAACCCCCCACAAGTGACCCCATTTTGGAAACTAGACCCCCCAAGTAACTTATCTAAATGTGTAGTGAGAGCTTTGAACCCCAAAGGGCTTCACAGAAGGTTATAACGTAGAGCCGTAAAATTAAAAAATCATATTTTTTTCCACAAAAATGATCTTTTCATCCCAATTTTTATTTTCCAAAGGATAAAAGGACCCCAAAAGTTATTGTGCAATTAGTCCTGAGTACGCTGATACCCCATGTGTGGGGGTAAACCACTATTTGGGTGCATGGCAGAGCTCGGAAGGGAAGCAGCGCCATTTGACTTTTTTGGCTGGAATTGAGATTGGACGCCATGTCGTATTTGGAGAGCCCCTGTGTGCCTAAACAGTGGAAACCCCCCAGAAGTAACCCCATTTTGGAAACTAGACCCCCCAAGGAACTTATCTAGATGTGTGGTGAGAGCTTTGAACCCCAAGGGCTTCACAGAAGGTTATAACGTAGAGCTGTAAAATTAAAAAATCATATCTTTCCACTAAAATGATCTTTCCACCCCCAATTTTTATTTTCCAAAGGGTAAAAGGACCCCAAAAGTTATTGTGCAATTTGTCCTGAGTACGCTTATACCCCATATGTGGGGGTAAACCACTATTTGGGCGCATGGCAGAGCTTGGAAGGGAAGCAGCGCCATTTGACTTTTTTGGCTGGAATTGAGATTGGACGCCATGTCGCATTTGGAGAGTCCCTGTGTGCCTAAACAGTGGAAACCCCCCACAAGTGACCCCATTTTGGAAACTAGACCCCCCAAGGAACTTATCTAGATGTGTGGTGAAAGCTTTGAACCCCCAAGGGCTTCACAGGAGGTTATAACGTAGAGCAGTAAAATTAAAAAATCATATCTTTTCCACAAAAATGATCTTTCCACCCCCAATTGTTATTTTCCAAAGGGTAACAGGACCCCAAAAGTTATTGTGCAATTTGTTCTGAGTACGCTGATACCCCATATGTGGGGGAAACCACTATTTTGACGCATGGCAGAGCTGGAAAGGGAAGGAGCGCCTTTTTCAAATGCAGATTTTGATGGAATGGTCTGCGGGTGTCATGTCACGTTTGGAAAGCCCCTGATGTGCCTAAACAGTGGAAACCCCCCACAAGTGACCCCATTTTGGAAACTAGACCCCCCAAGGAACTTATCTAGATGTGTGGTGAGCACTTTGAACCCCCAAGTGCTTCACAGAAGTTTATAACGTAGAGCCGTGAAAATAAAAATATCATATTTTTTTCCACAAAAATAATCTTTTTGCCCCCAAATTTTTATTTTTCTAAGGGTAACAGGAGAAATAGGACCCCAAAAGCTATTGTGCAATTTGTCCTGAGTATGCTGATATCCCATATGTGGGGGGGAACCACTATTTTGACGCATGGCATAGCTCGGAAGGGAAGGAGCACCGTTTTTAAATGCAGACTTTGATGAATGGTCTGCGGGTGTCATGTCACGTTTGGAAAGCCCCTGATGTGCCTAAACAGTAGAAACCCCCCACAAGTGACTCCATTTTGGAAACTAGACCCCCCCAAGGAACTTATCTAGATGTGTGGTGAGCACTTTGAACCCCCAAGTGCTTCACAGAAGTTTATAACGTAGAGCCGTGAAAATAAAAATATCATATTTTTTTCCACAAAAATAATCTTTTTGCCCCAAATTTTTATTTTTCTAAGGGTAACAGGAGAAATAGGACCCCAAAAGCTATTGTGCAATTTGTCCTGAGTACGCTGATACCCCATATGTGGGGGGGAACCACTGTGATCGCCTTACTGCGATCTTTGGGAGGCACAATGAACAAATCCACAAAAGGTGAAGAATTGTTTTCTTTTTTGCGCCGTTCCTCGTGCGGTATTAGTGATTAGGCGACTTTATTCCTCGGTCGGTGCGATTACAGCGATACCAGATTTACATCCTTTTTTCATGTTTAGCTTCTGTCACACACTAAAAGATGCTTTTTTTTGGAATAATTTTTTGTAAGAAATTTTTGCATCGCCGTATTTTGAGAGCTATAATTTTTCCATATTTCGGCCGACAGAGTTATCTGTGGGCTTATTTTTTGCGGGACGAGCTGACGTTTTTATTGGTACCATATTCGGGCACATAACGTTTTTTGATAGTTTCCTATTCCGATTTTTGTGGAATCAGAATGAACAAAAACCAGCAATTCAGGAATTGTTTTTTTTTTTTTTTTTTCCTCCGTTCCGTGTGTGGTAAAATTGATAAAGCAGCTTTATTCTTCGGGTCACTACGGTTACAGCGATTCCTCATTTATATATTTTTTTTTATGTTTTGGCGTTTTTTACACAATAAAAAATTTTATAGAAAAAATAATTATTTTTGCATCAGTTTATTCCGCGAGCTATAACTTTTTTATTTTTTCGCTGATGATGCTGTATAGTGGCTTGTTTTTTGCGGGACAAGATGACGTTTTCAGCGGTACCATGATTATTTATATCTGACTTTTTGATCGCGTGTTATTGCACTTTTTCCAAGCGGTATAATGATACCGCTTGGAAAAAGTATAATTTACTACTTTTTTGTGTTTTTTTTACGGCTTTCACTGAAGGGGTTAACTAGGGTTACGCTTTTATAGATGGGATTTTTACGGACATGGCGATACCTAACATGTGTATGTTTTTTGTTTTTTATTTTTTTTATTACATAAAAATGTGTATTTTTTAGGGGATTTTTTTTAAATTATTTTTTAATATTTTTTTTACAATTTTTTTTAAAAAATGATTTTTTTTAACTTGTCCCTTTATGGGACTTTCACTTTTTTTACTTTTTATTGCAGTTACAATGCATTGCAATGCTCTGGCATTGCAATGCATTGTACCTATGGGGAAAGCTGCTGTGACATGATCACAGCAGCTTCCCGTAGCTAGATGACCCGGAGGTTGTCATGACAACCCCGGGTCATCAAGGCAGAGATCAGGCCCTGCAAATACATTGCGGTGGCGCTGATCTGAGGCAGAGGGAGCTCCCGACCCTCTGCCTCCCCCCCTGAGCTCTGCGATCGCGCTGGATCGCAGCAGTCAGGGGGTTAACAGCCAGGGGCGGTGGGGGCTCCGCTCCTGGCTGTCAGTGCAGGAAGCCTGGCCACTGCAGCGCCGGCTCCTGCACTGATCGTGCTGGAGAAGCTGAAATTTCAGCTTCTCCTGCACAATCGCTGCTGTGTTTGATCAGTCAGATTGACTGACCAATCACAGTGCTGTGGGTGCGGGGACCGACGGCAAAGGTCCCCGCACCGCTTGCCGTGCCTGTCAGCTGTCTGTGACAGCTGTCGGCACTGATCTACCACTGCGTGTTTACACGCAGTGGTAGATCAAAGGCATGACGTGCAGAGTCCGTCCTGGTGCCGGAACTGGCACCTTGCCATGACGGACTCTGCATGTCAGTGGACATTAAGGGGTTAACTGCATGTTCAGAAAAAAAACGTGTGTATTCTTCATCAGGTAGGTCATCTGTCTGGTCAGTCAGAGTATCCACGACATCCTTCATGGCTTAGGTGTCTCTCCTGGTACGGGAGCTTCCTTGCAATGCGATACGTGGATCCAGACAGGCTTTCCCTCTAGTTACACAGAGGTTGGTGTCATCTGGGGCTCTTGGACAGGACCATCAAATCTGGCAGTGAAGAGAAAAACTCGAGAATGGACATTAGTTTTTGACCAATTCAATTACATAAGTGTTATGTTTCGGTAGCTGAGGAGTGCAGGTAAAAAAGGCAATACACCAGAGAGGTTGGAATCTATGAGATTGCAGTACCCTGACTAACCACCACAACTAAAGGCAGCCGTGGAGCGTACCTACGTTGGTCCTAGACGCCTCGTCACAGCCTGAGAAGCTAACTACACCTAAAGATAGAAAAAGGAAAGCTATCTGCCCCGGAGCAGATCCCCAAAGAACATAGAAAGCCCCCAAACATGTAATGGCGGTTAGACAAGAAGAAATACTGACACAGACAGAGAATAGTATGAGCAAACGTTGGGGCCCAAACTTCCTAAATAGAAAAGGATAGGAAAGGCACTTACTGCAATCCCAAAAAACCCTGAAAAGTACCAACTCTACTAATTACAAAAACACCTGAGATCACACGACCTCTACCACCTAAATTAGTTCTCTGGTGTAACAAAAACTAAACAGCAACCACTGAAAAAAACTGGAAAAGGCAAATAAACAAACAACAGTGGCTGAACTAAACTGAGAGGAGCACAAGCCCCCGAAGGGGACCCGGCAGACCCCCACAGAAGTGCAGGACAAAATGCAAGCACCAAAAAAACTAAAAGAAGAAAATGTCTTATCTGTTAGCAGAAAATGCAGGCACGAAACAGCAAGCTACAAAGTGAACAGGAATCAAAGATGAGACCAGAACAATTGATCACTGGCAACCCTGATGGGAGGGAACCTCCCTTATATAAGCAAACAAGATATCATTTTTTCATATTCTGCTGCTGAGGGAAGAATGCACCTAACTTGGGACTAGACCCAAACAAAATTTAATATGGTGACAGCTTTTCTGGGTCTCTGGGAGTGTGCCTTACGCTAAACAGTGCAATTGGGAGTGTGTCATGCCATGGTTTGCGTGTCTCTTGGGCAATTTTTTCAGCATTCTATTCTTAAGTGTTCCGTTCAGTTTTTCTACCTTCCTGCTGCTCTGGGGGTGGTAAGGAGTGTGTAGGCCTAGGTCTGACCCTACTGCTAATCGGGTCTCGTGTGTCAGATTTGCTGTGAATGCGGGTCCCTGATCACTCTCTATCATTTCTGGAACCCCGTATCTGCACACTATTTTCTGAAAGTAGCTTTGTTGCAGTAGTCTTTGCTGACTTGGAAGGCTTCTGTTCATCTTGAAAATACTTCTTTTGACCACAATGGCGTATTTGAATCCTTCACTTGGCGATATCTGGATGTGGTCTATCTGGATAATTTGAAGCTGGTAGAGTGGTCTTTCCAGATGAGGTGAGGGGGACTTTCTTCCATACGTCCAGGCTTGCATTTGCCGCAGGTCAGACAGCTGCTGGTGAATTTGGCTGTTAGGGTGGAGATCCCTGAAGCGAAACAGTAAGCACCAATCAGATCATTCATCTGTGTCTTTGATATGGGGATGTGGGTCCATGTACCCATTGGACCACCATAGGGTGCATACTTTGTGGTAGGCAGAGTCTGAAGTCTATTATTGATAGCCTTCTTTCTTCACGTGTTGCTTTTTTCGCATTCAGCTCTTCTTCTCCTTTTGGAGCTTGGTCTTGTAACTTCTTGAGCAGATTCCAGGACGTTTCTTTGTCAGGTTTCTTGTCTTCAGTCGTCATGTAGTAGCCGTCCGGCTCTACGACTTTTCCCACTTCTCCATGTTGTCTTCCTTTGGCTGCTTCTTTGGCTGCCATGTCCTCCATGTTATTGCCTCACGCCTCTTCTGTTCTCAGTTTTCCATGCACTTTGATTTTTTAAAATTGCCACCATTTTGGAAGTTGGAGTATACCCAGTAGGTCCCTGAAGGCTCCATGATGCTTCACGGTTGTCCCGTTTGCTGTGATGAAGTCCCTTGTAGCCCAGATGGGTCTAAAGTCGTGTGCTATGCCATGCGAGTACCTGTAGTCCGTGTAGATGTTTGCAGTCTTGCCTTCTGCCATCTGGCAGGCCTTCGTCAGCGCTATCAGTTCTGCTTCCTGGGCTGACAGGCTAGGTGACAGACTTCTGGACCACAGGATTTCTTGATTGCTGGTCACTGCACTTCCTGTGTTGAAACTTCTTCATCATCTGCAAATCTGGAGCCATCCAAGTATCCCCCCTTGGGAGTGGGAGTAGAGTGGCCGGGCTGAGGACTGTAGGTCTGGAGACGGTGACATTATGAGACAAAGGCAATAGAGGCGCCACAAAGATGCCTGGCGGTGGGGAGATTACTGTTGGTTGAGCTTGATTGAAGATTGCCAAGATGTCATGTGGAGTGAGAGTTTCCAGTGGCTGTCCAAGAGTGATGTCAACAACCTTGTCCAGGAGGGTGTGTGCTGCAGATACTGCCGTCAGGCAGGAGGGTGCTCTTCTTGCAACTGGATCCAAGCGGGCTGAGAGGCAGCCTAAAAGTCTCTGTTTTCCCCCGTGAATCCGTGCCAGGACTCCAGTAGCATGATCTTCTTTCTTCCATCAGGTAGACGGAAAGACTTTTCATAGTCAGGTAGGCCTGGTATTGGCGCTGAGACTGTGGAGTTCTTCCAATCTCCTGAATGGGTTGAAGGCTGCGTCTGATAGAAGGAGCGGGGTTGCGTTGATGCAAGCGTACAGAGGCTGCATTAGGACTGAGGCATCAGGGATCCAGGTTCTGCAATACGACACTAGACCAGGGAAAGCCTGCAGCATTCTTGGAGTTGTTGGGGGAGCCATCTTCTCCACAGTGGTCTTCCAGTCTTTTGACATGTGTTTCGTCTGGTGGGCAATACAGTGTCCCAGGGATGTAACTTGCTTCTGGCATCACTGGACTTTGTTCTTCCAGACCTTACGTTGCTGTTCTTCCAGGTAGAGTAGGAGAGACAAGGAATAGACTGTGCAGGTGTCGATGTCAACTACACAAAAGAGAAGGTCATCCACGTGTTGTAGAAGAGTGACTCTTGCATATTCTGCAATCCAGTTGACGAGGATGGAGGACATTGTCTTGGTGAAACTTGAAGGGCTTGTTTTGAGCACCTTGAGGCAACATTGTCCATATGCACTGCACTGGTGCGTGAAAGCAGGCCTCCAGGTGGAGGGGAAACACTGAAGAAGGTACTGGCCAGGTTGATCACCGTGAATACCGTTGCGGTGACTGGGACTCTTGAGAGCAAAGTGTGATGGTTCAGCACTGTTGGGGTTTCAAATACCGTAGCCTCTTTCGCAGCCTCTAGGCCTTGCACCATTCTGAACTCAGTGGGGTTTACAGTCTTTTTCTTCACTGTGGAAAGCTGGGATTGATTCCGATGGGCGAGGCAGCCCAGTTTGGCCTTGTCCTTCAGTATGCGGCAGGGGACTCCCATCTGCTGGTGCAGAGCTGGCGGGAAAACAAGCCGTCTACTAGGATCCACATCATGAGAGATGACGACCAGCTGGCTTTCTTGTTCTCCACCAAGACAGTCACTGTGTTAGCACCTGCTCTGGTCACAGGGGGTCTTCTTGTTGGGAAGTCTCCTTAAACGGCTGTTTTTTTCTCAGCACGGGCCATCAGTAGTTTCTTTTTCTCCAGATCGGTCTCAGGTCAGTATTTGTGCACAAGTTTGAAGAGCTGAGTGGCCTTTTGCTGGTCTAGGGCCTGGGTGAACAGGTTGATTGCAGGTTGCGCCTCCTGGTGCTTGCAAAAGATGAACCTCTGGCGTTGGAGCTGGATGAGGTGTTGCCATTCCATGAAGCGAGTAGGGTCCTTCTTGAGTTGAATATCCTGGCCAATGTCAAAGTTCTCAGGCCGTCTTCTTAGGCGAGTTCACTTAGACCTTCAGTTGGTCAGAGACATCTTGACTCTGGGTGATGGAGTGGCTTTTCTGGTACTATGTCAGCACCTCCTGTGATAGGTCTGCAGTGTGGTTGTTCCTGTTTCTTCTTGGGTCAGGGGTGAAGAAAGTGTCATGGTCCCATCTTCTTGGAACACTCTGGTCGCTTTCAGCTTCTGCAGTAAGTCCACGCCCAATAGGTTGAGGGTGCAGGTCGTTGACACAACAAACTGGGACATGATGGAGTGTTCTGGCTGAGTCCACACGCTCAGGGGCTTCATAATCTGGAAATATCTGACTTGACCATCAATTCCCATGCAGGAAGCAGAAGATTCTGATAGATAGGTGAGGTTGCGGAGTTCCACAAGAAAAGTTCTGACTACGCCATCCACTCTCAGGATATTGGTCCCACTGGTGGGGTTCCCTGTGGACTTGGTGTGCTCTTGTCCTATGGACGAGGTTCTTCACTGCTTTCTGTGTTTCTTCTTTTTCTGGGTGAAGTCAGTGTTCTGCACCGGTTCCGGAAATGACCAAACTCACCACAGTTGTAACACTTGACATCCCTTCTGTCCCGGCGGGACTCAATCCTTTTTGCTACTGCGAGCAGGGTATCCGTTGCTATTGACGTGTACTCAGGCCTGGCTGCTACCAGTGGTTTCCTGATTGGTTCTCTCAGTCCATGCACAAAAGCCTGTGCCAACATCCGTCTGTGTGTCTGATCATGGGTAATGAGGCCCAAATTTTGAAACACTTGCATTACTCTGTCATGGAACTTCTCCACAGACTCTGTCTTGTCTTGACTTGTGACATGTAGGCTGAGAGTTTGTCCTGTCAGTCTGCTTTTGGCCCATTCTCTGAGTTGTTCAATTAGCTTTGGTCCTGTCTCCCAGGCATACGCATCTAACTCTGCTGGAAGCTTGAAGTGTTCTCTCATAATTGACCAGAATGCATCACCTGCTTTTATTTCCATTTCGGTCCAGAGATCAATCCAGGCTGCTGTATACGTTTGCTGGATCTGCTGCATTTTTTGGCAAAATAGCATGGGGTGTATCCCTGGGTCTGGCAGCATACTGATCACCTGGCTTGGGATGAAGGGCTCATAGGATGGTGCTTCTACCTGTCCCTGCTCTATTGGTGCTTGTGTGTTTTCTTCCCTAGTGTTGGGCAGCATGTGTGACGTTGCATCTTCATCTTCATCAGATAAGAAGTGACATGGTGTACTTGGTGCATACACTGGGTGAGATTTGGGCTTTAAAGTTGTCTTGCTGCATGGGGATTTCCCACTTCCTTGCTGAGGCTGCGGTGGATCAGTGTCATGGTTCCATGCTGGCAGCCCTGCTCGGCACTGAGGTTCCTCATTTGTCTCTGTAGCTATACCACCCCCCTGTGAAGCCCTAGCTGTGGGCTGTTGTGTCTGGGGGCTACATGTAGCGTTTTGTGTAGGGAGATTTGCACTTTCTTCTCCTGATATAATGACTGGCAATGTTTGTACTGTGCTTGGGATAGACAGGGTGCCCTGTGCTGGAGACACTGAATACAGGGACACCACATTGCTTGGATTGGGCGTTGACCCAGTTGATAACGAAGTAGAAAAAAGAGGAAGAGAAGGGAGGTGTGAGGGAGGAGCGAGAGAAAGAGAGGGGAGAGAGATGGAGGGGAGGGTGAAGAAGAGGTGGAGTGTGCCTGAGAGGAGGAGGAAGGAGAAGAGCAAGCATGAGCAGGTGGGTGTGGTGTGGGAGGAGAAAGGGAGGAAAAGGAAAGAGGGGAGGGAGAGAAGAGTGAAAGGGGGAAAAGAGAGAAAGATGGAGGAGAGAGAGAGGAGAAAGATGGAGGGGGAGAAGTAGAAGAAGATGAAGAAGAAGATTTGAGAGTTGGAGAGGAAGAGATAGAAGAAGAGGAAGATGAAGAAAATGGATGTGTCAGAGATGTGAGGGAGGGGAAAGAAGGAATGAGAGGGATGGCAGCGAGGAAAGAGGAGAAAAGTCTGAAGAAGAAGGAGAAAGGGACTGAGAGAAGAAAAAGGAGAGGGTGTCCCCCTCTGTGACTCTTGAGAGGGGATGGTTGAAACAAAAATGCCTTTTCCCTGTGGAGAGAGGCGGGGAGCGTTTTTCCCTGTACAAGGCTCTTTACTCAATGAGAGCAGCCTACACCTGTCCGTGTCTCCACATGATGGACATGTGATGTGTGTGACTCTGAATTCTGCTCTTGTGACATGTCAGTGATCTTTTTCTCACAGACGATTTAACACTTTTTCAAACTTATTCACATAAAAAAATCACTTCCTGGTCCGTTCAAATTAACTTGCTGTACCTTCTACACGATGCACCACTGAAAAAAAACAAAAAAAACAAAACATTTCATTATGCAGCGTAAAGGCTGCCTGTCTATTTGCTTCTCACGTACTCTGACCTTCTATTCACATGCCTAGCCCTTCGATTCTTACGTACTGTGTCTATTCCAAAAACCTATTCAACAAAGGTGATTTAAAAATCTGAAAACTGCTGCACTCTGGTTCTTGTGCGTCCTCGCCGAATGCCCGACGGGAGGGGCTAGTCAAACGCTGCGCAGTTTGTGTGTGCGCTCTCCCTCAGCCTGCAATTTTCCTTATCTATGGAGTGAGCTTGGTCTAAAGCAGGCTGGTAAAGGAGAAAGAGAAAAAAAAAAAATGGTTGGAGAATAAAACTCTAAAATAAATTGCTCAGAAAAAAACCTTTCCAAAATTATTTAAAAATGTACTTAAAAGAAAAACTTTTAAAAACAAAAGTTAGATTTAGTAAGAAACTCTAGAAAAAGAAAAAAATAAATCCCAAAAAAAAAAAAAGAAAAACCGTATTAATCATAAAACTCTGAAAAACAACCCTTGTTACTAAAACAGCTAATTAAAAAACAGAAAAGAGGTGGAAAAACTGATTGTAAAATGATAAAACAAAAAGAAAAGTACTTTAGAACTTTTGTCTGGTAGCGTAGGCTTTTTTCCTACCGCCCTCTGGAATGTCAGCTGGCTGCTGCCAGCACTTCCCCCCTCCCTTATATCTCTGCTTGCTGTCTCTCCAGACACTGAAATCACGTATAAAAAAAAAAAAAAAATTATTATTACTCAGAATAGCAAAAAATGAATATAGTTCAGTCTGAATGCCTGAGAATTTTCACGTTAAAACCTGTAGCAAAAAAAAAACTAGCTTAAAAAGATCAAAACCAGGAAACAGATGCAACAACGTGATTAGCAGAGGAGGGGGGTCAAAAAAGGGTTTTCTCGCTGCTACAGCCAGCAGTGAATGAGATACTGACAGAGCGCACGGAGATGTGATTTAAAGCGACAGTACCTGATACAGACAGTTGACACGTACAATGAGACAGACACCCGGGAGAATACAAATCCCTCTTTTGATGATCTGTGACACATACAAGCTGCTATGGTAACTGATAACTGACCAATTGCACTGAGCGCGGTGAGGCTCAAGGTCTATCGCTCTCTGTACCGTACGCCCTGGCCGGTGCGCCGGTCACAGTAATCTGCAATAGCCTTAATCAAAATTCTCACTATCCACGTCTGATTTGACTGGGATGGCCTCCCGGTGCGTGGACGATTATTGTGAGAACTTATCCAAACAAAGCTCCTGCCCCTCACACCTGGATTGATCTGGGATATCTTCCCTCCTGTGTGTGAAAGTTAACTGCAGAAACTTAACAGATTCAAAGCCCTCGCTCCTCACAACTGGATTTTTTTGGGATAACTTCCCTCCAATGTGTGAAGAATATCTGCGTGGACTTATCCAAAACAAAGCTCCCGCCCTTCACACCTGGATTTTTTTTCTGGGATGGCCTCCCTCCTGTGTGTGAAAGATTTCTGCGGGAACTTATCCAGCAATTTGTATTTTGCTATACAGCCCCCAGAAATCAGCAAGCAAAAACACAGTCATCGTTCCAACTTTCTCCCGGTTCACATAAAACATGAAACATATACAGCACAGCAGCAAACAACTCGGCTTATATCCCAGGGCTTTTGGATAAGGGTATGGACTTTTTACACTACCTGGGAATGCGGTGATGACCACGTCCGACCGGCTGGAAGTGTAGGCTAGGACTAGGCACAGGGAACATTCAGGTAAGATGACAGAGTTTTCTTACCTTACTTATGGAGCTGCAGTCTCCGTCCTGTGTGCCAAGGCCAGGGTCAACACCCCCGTCTCTCCGGTCGGCCGGGTCCTCGTGCGTTTCGTCCAATGCCCCGCGTGCAGGCGCCAACTGTTATGGAAATTTAATTAGGATGAATTTATCCTTCCGTGTTTGCTGCTTGCTTTTCCAAATCTCTATTTAATGTCTTTTTTGAGCGCTCAGAACGAAATGAAAACTGTCCACACGGAAGTGTCAGTATAACAGTTCGTCAAAGACATACATTTATTATTCATTCAAGGTTTTATACGTTTACAAAAAGGGGCTGGTTAGTCAATTAACATACAATTAAAAGCTGCTAGATTATTGGCTGTTCTAGTGTAAGTATGATAATTATGATAATCATGATAAAAGAGCTGAAATTGCAGAATTATTTGTTTTATATTCTTTTGCCCTAGTTTTCTTGCATGACTATAAGGTAAACAACAGATATCTAATAAGACTCTATGTACTCTATGTACTTGTTCCTTATGAAGGCCAGACTTGTTTAAAACGACTGATTATAGCTGGCATAGATATATGTGAGCACAGGATTTTTAGCAAGTGAGATCTATCTAACTGTGAACTGTGAATGCATATATGTGAATATACTTTGAATATATGGAATACATATATATTTCCATGACATTGGGGGGATCTAGGGTGATGATGAGGGGGCTCCACTGTACAGCGCAGTGTAAGGGGATATGGAAGTACAGAGCCATCAGAGGCCGCTGCTGCAGAAGCCTCGTGTAGACATGATGTGACCCTTTCCTGCATTATCGCAGCCTGTAACCAGTGTGAACTGTGGACAGCCAGCAGCACTTCATGGAGGAGGGAACAATGAGATTACTGGGAGTTGTGCTGAGCTTCCCCTGCATAATGATTGGTTGCACTACCAATGGAGAGTAGGGGGCGTGTTTCACATAAACCAATGAGAACGATCACATGAGTATAAATACCCTGCTCTCCTTGCTCCTCTCATCACATCTGTGTACTTTAGTGATGGGTAAAATGCGATTTTTTGGTGAGCCGGCTCTTTTGGCTCCGAAAATGGCTCTTCATTTCCTATTACCTTTGGCTTTAAATTTGATGCCAAATTCTGGTATGTTTTAACCCATGATTGTATACCTTTTAGTAAAAATCTACACATGTGCCAATTTATGACATAAAACAGAATAGTTTCCAGAATAACCAGATTTTATATTATTTGCTGTAAAAACTTTAACAAACACAAAATGAACATGCAAAATAGCAACAAGATACTAATTATCAGTGCCACATTTTAAAGCTACCTTCACACTTGGCAAGTTCGCTGTGGGCTGTCTGCTGCAAACAGTCTGCAGCAAAACTGCGGTGTGAAATGTGGCATCTGCATCCAGGCGGAATTAGAGAAGGATTTGCTGCGGAATTCACCCGTCCATTGACTGCAATGAATTTCGCAGATCGGATATTCTGCACATATTGACATGCTGCTGAAGCCAATTTCACACCTCATGTCAGATTCTGAATTTTTCCACAAAGTGAGAATGTGTTTTGGATAAAAACCATTGCCACTGTTGGCTTCTGTAAATGCCATGGAATTTCCACGCTGATGATCTGCATGGAAACTCCGCTGCAATCCACAAAGTGTGAAGGCAGCCTAAAATTGTCTTTAGGGCCCATTGGATAGATAAACTAAGTGCCATAGCTTGGATGGACTGATTCAGTTTATTTCCTCTGTTATTATCTGTTTTGGAAAAGTCTGTTTTTTTGGTGTCCCATCAAGGACCAATGTCTTTTGCCATCACTAATATAATGCCATTAAAGGGGTTGGATCACATGGGCATTAGTGCCATTAATTGAAGAGAACTTTTTAAAATAGGTATATTCTCCATATACTTATTTTAAAAATGCTGCTTCAATCCTGCTGGTATTCAAGTGAATGGGAGAGAACAAGGGACGCACATTTACATCCGCTGTTTCTCCCTCGCTCAGCGAGGATTTACAAGCTGGCGGTAAATAACTATAATCAGGCTAAAACCAGATGTCAGTGTTCCTTTAATAAAGTGCCTGACTGCTGCTTGTCACAGATTGGAGGGGGGCGGGGCTGTGAGTCAGTGCTATGTGCGGCAGCAGGAGGAGCATGCATTCTCAGTCTCCTGGATAAGCTCAGAGTGACTACTGTCGGGAGGGAGGGGCCTGGAGGGGCGGGGCAAGAGGGGACTGACTGTGGAACGTGAACTGGGAGGGGCCAGGAGGGGCGGGGCAAGAGGGGACTGACTGTGGAACGTGAACTAGGGAGGGGCGGGGCAAGAGCGGACTGACTGTGGAACGTGAACTGGCAAAGAGCCATTTAAATTTCAATTGGCTCCCTGCCAGGAGCCGACTCATATGATTCACTATAAAGAGCCGGCTCTTAGAGCCAGCTCGTTCAGGAGCTACCCATCACTAGTGTACTTCTCTACAGAGCTATGGCCAAAACTAAGCAGACTGCCGTAAATCCACCGGAGGGAAAGCTCCCCGCAAGCAGCTGGCCACGAAGGCTGCCAGGAAGAGCGCTCCTGCCACTGGCGGAGTGAAGAAGCCGCACCGCTACCGTCCAGGAACAGTCGCTCTCCGGGAGATCCGCCGCTACCAGAAATCCACCGAGCTGCTGATCCGTAAGCTTCCCTTCCAGCGCCTGGTGAGGGAGATCGCCCAGGACTTCAAGACTGATCTGCGCTTCCAGAGCTCGGCAGTCATGGCACTGCAGGAGGCCAGCGAGGCTTATCTGGTGGGACTGTTCGAGGACACCAACCTGTGCGCCATCCATGCTAAGAGGGTCACCATCATGCCCAAAGACATCCAGCTGGCCAGAAGAATCCGTGGGGAGAGAGCTTAGATCTGCCCCTGGCAGTCAAGAAAACACAACGGCTCTTCTCAGAGCCACCAAATTCTACCACTAAGGAGCCAATAACCAACATCTCCAGATCCTTCACTGGGTCTTTGTGTAACAGTTCCAGGAGTGGGAGCCCTGCTCACAATGTAGGTGGACACAGTAAGTAGAACGTGCTCGTGTGACATGCAGTCCAGCCATCGTAATAAATGGGGGTTTTCAAATAAAGCTCCATGATCCGGTCATCAGCCAGTATCTGTGTAACTACAGTTGCCAAGTGCTCTTGGGTGCATGGAGGATGAGGAGACAGATTAATGAGAGACTAAGGAAAAATTAGAGGGAGGGCAGAGTCAGAATAATGAAATCAGGAGAAATGCCTGTATAAAGAGATTTCCAAATCACGCTTTATGTGGATGCTAGGTATTAATCAGATCATTCTGGGTAGTGCATTCCAGGAAACTGGCCCAGTACAAGAGAAGTCCTGGTTTAGAATGGGAGTTTAATAACATTAAATCAGCAGGGGTAGGGTGATAGGGTGTATATGGAGGGGTAGAGAGCACTATATCAGGTTACCACACTCTGATTTTATTCACTATGGACTACGTCAGGTCAATCAGTGAAAATTATTAAGAACGAGGGAACGTCCGGTTAGAAACACGATATACCCCTGTGATCGTATTCTCACTCTCAGATTGCTGGAACATTATTAGTCTGAGTTGCTCCAGCTTCTCCAGTGGCTGCTGATGGCAAATGTGAGTGAGATGAATGGATCTTTCTACCACTAGATTATTATGGTGGTGTACTCACCATATAGTGCTGCAATAAGCTATACGGAGGATATATAGAAGTATATGGGCATATATAGCACTATATGGGGCGTATGCAACAGTGTATGGATAGAGTATATAGTACTATATACAGGGGCGGACACTGACAGCTTGGGGCCCCTGTGCAAAAAATGTGTCTTGGCCCCCTTCCTTTTATGGCGACAAAGCTATATATATATATATATATATATATATATATATAGTCACACACACATACATGTATATATATTACAGTCTCCTTTATTATGTTTATTGCTGTCCTTTTACAGTGCCCTCTCGTTATGTACAGTACTGTCCCTTACATATTGGATTATATAGAGCCCTGTTTTTTATTACGTACCGAACTCTCTTGTTAGCTGTATAATGCAATGATGGCTGATGGAGCATGGGAAAGCTTCCTTTCTAATGGAGGAGCTGATGGACTGGTAATCTGGTCACCGACTCCTCAATCAGCAGTCATTTTAGATCTAAAAAGAGAGGGGACTATGTAATAAAAGAGGGCACTGTGTTCTGCCTTCATACACGTTAACACGGTGTGCAATCTAGCCTACAGCCTAAACCACGATTCCGTACTCCAAATGAGCAGACTGTCCTCTGTAGTCTAACTTGTTTATTGGTGAACAGTATAGAACATGCGCGTTAAAACTATAAAAATACAAATGACATAGATAAGTATTGGGCACACAGCTGACACTTTACAATTAGCAGGAAAGTATACAGTATGATGCAAACGTTACACAGGATTCTAATAACATCTCCTATGCACTGGCTGCTATACAGTTAACCTTTTAAAAACTGCATTGCTAGAGAAGATATTGATCTTACCAGATATGCTTTACCAGGATAGCAAACTCAAGTTGGAGAGGTGACAGGAGAGCACATGAACATGTGTATTCCCTGAAGTATATGGAAGAAAATGGAGCTTCTTCTTCCCAGCATACCTTGCTTCAATCCCACAATGCAATACTCTATCTGCTTGTTAAAGGCAAAGGCTATAAATTCAGCCACCACTTGATGGTGCTATAACAAACAAACCAGCACACAGTACAAAACATACTGCCCTGTACTTAGATGGGCAGAACACGCTGTGAATAACAAATTTAACAAGAATACAAAATGTAAGAGACAGCACTATACATAACAGTAGAGGAAGCTATATAACAAGGGACGGCACCATATACTGTATAATTAAAGAGGATGGTGCGTAATAAGGGACGGTGTTATACATTATAAAAGAGGAAACTGTAACTAAGGATGGTGTTATACAGAATTAGTGAGTACACTATATACTAAGGGACTGTGTTAGACATAAGTGATAATGTCTTCCTCCACCTCCCCCTGTTCCTAAGGCCATAAGTCCCCCTTCATCCCATTCCCCCACACCCCTCATTGTCCTCCACCCCCACATCCCATTATTGTCCTCTCCCCATCCCATCATTGCCCTCTTCACCACCTCCATCATTGCCTTCTACCCCACCATCTTTGCTTTCTCCCCTGCCACCCCATCATTGCCCATTCCACCACATCCATCATTTCCTCCTCCCCCACCACCCCCATTATTGCCCTTTTCACCACCATCATTGCATTTTCCCCTACCACCCCATCATTGCCTTCTCCATCACCCCATCATTGCCTTCTCCTCATCACCCCGTCATTGCCTTCTCTCCATCACCTTCATCGTTGCCTCCCCCACTGCGATCATTGCCCATCACCTTCATCATTGCCTCCCCCCACTGCGATCATTGCCCATCACCTCCATCATTGCCTCTCCCCACCATCAGTGCACATCACCTTAATCATTGCCTCCCCACCATCATTGCCCATCACCTTCACCATTGCCTCCCCACCATAATTGCCTCTCTTCACCATAATTGCCCATCACCTTCAACATTGCCTCCCCCACCATCATTGCCCATCACCTTCATAATTGCCTCCCCCCACTGCTATCATTGCCCATCACTCCATCATTGCCTCCCCCACCATCATTGCCCATCACCTTCAGCATTGCTTCCCCCCACTGCGATTATTGCCCATCACCTTCATCATTGCCTCCCCCACCATCTTTGCACATCACCTTCATCATTGCCTCCGCCCACTGCGATCATTGCCCATCACCTCCATCATTGCCTCCCCCCACTGCGATCATTGCCCATCACCTACATCATTGCCCATCACCTTCATCATAGCCTCCCACTGCGATCATTGCCCATCACCTTCATCTTTGCCTCCCCCACCATCATTGCCTATCACCTTCATCATTACCTCCCCCCACTGCGTTCATTGCCCATCACCTCCGTCATTGCCTCCCCCACCATCATTGCCTCCCCCCACTGTGATCATTGCCCATCACCTCCATCATTGCCTCCCCATCATCATTGCCCATCTCCATCCTCATTGCCTCCCCCCACCATCATTGCCTACCCCCACTGCCATCAGACACACACACACTCACCACATCTCACCTGTCCGCATCACAGACACCCGCGCTTCCTCGCTGACACAGCCAGCCGCTGAATGATGACGTCATCCAACGGCGCTGCTCTCTGTGTCAGAGACAAGAAGTGCGGGCGCCTGGCAGGAAGGATCCTTGCAGTTCCGCTCCTGCTATTATCTCTTGCAGGCAGCGGAGCTGCTGGGATCGCTCCCTGCCCGCCACACATGAGGGCAAGCTGGCCAGGGGCCCCCAGAGCCTCGGGCCCGGAGAAACCGGCCAGATTGCCCTCATTATTAGTCGCCCTACAGGGGCCCCCTGGGCCCCGGTGCAGCCGCATCGGATGAACCGGCAGTATGTCCGCCCATGACAATATATATTTATCAGTATATGAATGGTATAAAGCAGTTTTTTGTAGCTTACAGCTTTTTATGGGCAGAGGGTACAAGCACTATAAGCAGCTTACAGCATAGTATGGAGTCTGTACATGATAAATATCCAAGCGACATGTCTGTTTCACATCCTCTGAATTGGATTCATCTGACAATAATCTGAGTGTTTCTTCTAATGAGAGTTTTCATACTACAAAGTTTTTTCGTCAGTCAAAACACGCAAAAGGCGGGCGGTAGAAAACACCGACAAAGATCATGTCATGATTACACGCCGAAGGAAGAACTACCGCAAATAAACAACCATGATAATGTCTTGAATTTATCAGTACGATACTTTACTAAAACGCAATTAGATGTCTTGTCCTTAGGTCTGAATTTTGTGCCCGATCAGAATTTCAACCTCTTTGCTACTATTCTGGACGTCAACAAGTTTATACGAGACCTTACCATCAAAAAGCATTTTTTGTATGAATCTGATGAAGCTCCTTCACAGGAGTCGTCTGCATATACAAATGAATTCACTGATTTGTCTTTCAAAGAACAAGTTTCCCTTAATACTTTGTTCAGTCTTTCCACTCATCCTAATGAAAATATTACCGATATTATTCATGCACCTGTATTTAAAACTAAAAATCCTTCCTTTTACCCTATTCAATCCAGACCAGACTGCATGAATAAATATCAGGAGGTGATAGAAAGGGACCTGAAAATTCTACATGACAGGGTTAAAAGGGGTGACAGTAAACTTCATTCTAATTTAACAAAAGCTCAGAAAATTGCATTGGATGAGATCAAGTGTATGTCTGATATAATAATCAAGATGTCAGATAAGGGTGGTATGGTAGTCATCCTGAATAAGAAGGATTACCATTTTCAAATCATGTCTCTTTTATCTGACAGTGATGTATATGAAAAACTCTGTACTAATCCCACTGATAAATTTAAAAGTGAAATTATTCAAATCATCAATGAGGGTCTCAGCCTTGGTATTTTAACCAAAAAACAAGCTGATTATCTCTTAGTTTCTCATCCCATTATCCCTATCATGCACGGTCTCCCAAAAATACATAAGGACATGACTACTCCCCTATGAGACCTATTGTCTCAGGAATCGGATCCTTAAATGAACACCTGGGAGAATGGGTAGACTCATTACTCCAACCATTAGTACAAATCACCCCTGGTTATATTAAAGATTCCAAAGAAGTTTTGAGAATGTTTTCTAAAAAAATGTGGTTGAAAGAATATACTTGGTTATGTTGTGATGTGACATCTCTATATACGTGTATACCTTACAATGTTGCTATGATAGCGCTGCAGTTTGTCCTAACAAAGTTCAGTAATTATTCCCAGGACCTTATCAATTATATTTTACAAGTCATCCAATTTTTACTTACTCACAATTTCTTTTCATTTGATAACAAATTTTTTTTGCAAAAATCTGGCATGGCGATGGGTGCGAAATTTGCACCTTCCCTAGCTAATTTAGTTATGTCTTATTGGGAATATTTTTTCATTTTTTCAGCCACTAATCCTTTCATTGATTCGATTGCTTGGTATGGCAGGTACATCGACGATTTACTCATCATTTGGAGTGGTGATGTGCCTGCCATATCAGAATTTATCGATTACATTAATTCTAATTCCTTCAATATACGTTTCACTCATAAATTTCACTGTAACAAAATTTTTTTTTTTTTTGGATCTTGATTTATATGGGGTGGAGGACTCTGTCATTTCAAGCAAACCTTGTGCTGGTAATTCTATTTTGCATGCAGCAAGCAGCCATCCAAAACATACTATTAAATCGATTCCCCTTGGTGAATACACTAGAATTTTGAGAAACTGCAGCGATCCTACAACTCTAGAGACTGAATTTAATTGAGTGGATGAAAGATTAAAAAACAGAAATTATCCTAAATGGTCTTTAAATAGAGCACGCACAATTGTCAATAATAAAAATAGAGAGGACTTTATAAGTGGAGCGCGACCACAAAAAAATAATCTTGCATTAAAACCATACTTTTGTGCTCAATATAGTCCTCAATTTGGGGAAATCAAAAATATCATTCTAAGATCGCTACCTATTCTATATGAAGATTCCTCTCTTGCTGATATCTTGTCATCAGGTATTAATGTTGTCTCAAGAAAAGCGCCATCTATTGGTAATAAAGTATCTCCAAGTATGTTCAGCAATAATTTTTCTTTGCATAAAACATTGTGGTTGGAACATAAAGGATTTTATAAATGTGGCCATAATAGATGTGCACTTTGCAAATATGTTTGTGCAGCGAAAACTTTTGAAAATAGTGACAGCACTGCGACTTATACTATCAATAAATACATAAATTGTAATTCATGTTATGTGGTATATAAAATTATGTGTACCATTTGTAAGTTATCTTATATAGGTTGTACTACCAGAAAACTAAAAATCAGGATCGCTGAACATTTGCAGGATATAAGAAATGTCTCTGCTAATCGTAATGTTTCTGCTGCTGCCAAACACTTTATTTTCCAGCATGCCCGCAATGTTTCTTCCTTTCAAGTAACAGGCATTGAAAGTGTTAATCTGTCTGTTCGAGTGGAGATGTACGTCAGCGACTCCTGACACGTGAAGCTTTCTGGATTTTCAATCTACATACCAGACATCCACATGGTCTCAACAAAAGAAACGAATTGATGTTCCATTATTAATTTTTTATTTTTCTCATTGATTTTATTTGTTCAATTGTATGTTTTTTCTTTATATATTCGTTACATGTAATTTGTCAAAGGACCTTTCAAAAATCACATGACATTTCTTCTGATCATGATTGGTCTTCTTCTGTCTTAAATATGTGCCTTTGTTTAAATATGTCAGCTGTGATAAAGATCCCTGTGATCGAAACGCGTTGCCTTGTCCTGAGCTTGTCCAGGAGCATGTCATTGTTCATGTTTTTTTTTTTTATGAATCAATAAAGATGAAGATTTTATTGGAGCTGGATCCTTTTTTCCTTCCTTTTTGTATGCATCTCCACGTCTGATCAAGCGGAGGGTCCGTGCACCTGACAAACCGGTGAGCTGGTTAGCGTTCTTATATGATAAATAATAGCATATAGTGATGGGATTTTTTATCTACATTAGTAGTTTGGTGTTAAAACAGACAAACAGATCACACCAGAGATCAGCGGCGTCAGCTCTTGTGGGGACGGTGTGGGTGGCTCTTAGAAGAGCCTTTGGGTTGTGTGGAGGATTTGGGATCAGTGGCGCTCACTTGCTCTTCTTGCTGCTCTCTGTCTTCTTGGGCAGCAGCACGGCCTGGATGTTGGGCAGGACGCCCCCCTGGGCAATGGTCACCCCACCGAGCAGCCTGTTCAGCTCCTCATCATTGCGCACGGCCAGCTGCAGGTGTCGGGGGATGATGCGGGTCTTCTTGTTGTCCCGGGCGGCATTACCGGCCAATTCCAGGATCTCAGCGGTCAGATACTCCAGCACAGCAGCCAGATAGACCGGGGCCCCGGCTCCCACCCTCTCAGCATAGTTACCCTTGCGGAGAAGTCTGTGCACACGACCAACCGGAAACTGCAGTCCTGCCCGGGATGAGCGGGTCTTGGCTTTAGCACGGGCCTTCCCTCCTTGTTTGCCGCGTCCAGACATCACTGCGCTCACAGTTATCAGCAGATAGAGAATGCTCTTATGTGGGGATTGTACAGTCTCCTGCGTCTTTTATAACCTGCTGCTGCCCCGCCTCCTCTCCTGCCATTGGCTGCATCTGAAGTCACCAATGGAAACAAGACTTGTGGAAACACCAATGAGCTGCAGTGGGCGGAGATCATTACGTCTACATTAGTCAGGATGTGGAGACAGATGAATGAGAGACTAAGGAAAAATTAGTACAGGGAGGGGCAGAGTCAGATTAATGGAATCAGGTGATATGCCTGTATAAAGAGATCATTCTAAATCACACTTAATGTTGAGACTAGATATTAATCAGCTCATTCTGGGTAGAGCATTCCAGGAAACTAGCGCAGCACAAGAGAAGTCCTGGTTCAGAGTGGGAGTTTTGGAGGATTTTAACATTAAATCAGAGTAGGGGCACGGTGATAGAGTATATGATAAGCAGTATATGGAGGGGTAGAGGCAGTAAATCAGGTGTTTCACACTCTGATTTTATTCACAACGGATTACATCAGGTCAATCAGTGATAATGATCAAGAACAGCTGGTTAGAAACAATATCCCCCTCCTCCGATCATATTTTCTCATGTACAAGGTTTAATTCACTTTGAATAATCAATTTTGCATTTCAGGAGTTCTCTGGAATTGCTGGAGACAATATTAGTCTGAGTTACTCCAGCTTCTCCAGTGGCTGCTGATGGCAAATGTGAGTAAGGTGAATGGATCTTTCTACAACTCTATTATTGTCGTGTTCTCACCATATAGTGCTGCAATAAGCTATACGGAGGATGTCTAGAACTATATGTGGAGAGTGACATACCAGCTCTGGCGCGTCGAGGTAAGGAGGCTTATTCGCCATGCAATGCTCCTCTGGGAAATTTTAATATGCAAATTGCCTCTTCAAACAAAGAGGACTTGTACTCTATAGCGCCACCTATTGGAAGTAGCGATCCTACAAGTCACAATCAACCCTTTAACGAGTCTTGTAATATGACTTAGGATAAAAGCCAAATCAGAATCTCCATTTGCAGACACGGTGTTTCGGACTGTTGGTAACCTTACCCCCCAGACCCCAGTCCAGAGCCTCTCATCTAGCCAAATCAGATCTCTCCTACTTTGCACTGACGAGGACCAACAGTCCGAAACACCGTGTCTGCAAATGGAGATTCTGATTTGGCTTTTATCCTAAGTCATATTACAAGACTCGTTAAAGGGTTGATTGTGACTTGTAGGATCGCTACTTCCAATAGGTGGCGCTATAGAGTACAAGTCCTCTTTGTTTGAAGAGGCAATTTGCATATTAGAACTATATGGGCATATATGGCACTATATGGGGCATACGCAAAAAGATGTGTATAGATAGAGGATATATAGTACTATATATATTCATCAGTACATGATTGGTATACAGCAGTAATTTGCAGCTTTCTATGGGCAGTGAGTACAAGCACTATAAGCAGCTTACAGCACAGTATGGAGTCTATACTTAAAAAATCACATCACTATATGTTATTATTTATCATCTACATTAGAATTTGGTGTTAAAAGCTCCTGAATGCATCTATATATTGCTTTTTAATGGTATGAAAACCCCAGCTTTCTATGCTCCTGAATGCATCATATATATTGCTTTTTAATGGTATGAAAACCCCAGCTTTCTATGCTCCTGAATGCATCATATATATTGCTTTTTTAATGGTATGAAAACCCCAGCTTTCTATGCTCCTGAATGCATCATATATATTGCTTTTTTAATGGTATGAAAACCCCAGCTTTCTATGCTCCTGAATGCATCATATATATTGCTTTTTTAATGGTATGAAAACCCCAGCTTTCTATGCTCCTGAATGCATCATATATATTGCTTTTTTAATGGTATGAAAACCCCAGCTTTCTATGCTCCTGAATGCATCATATATATTGCTTTTTTAATGGTATGAAAACCCCAGCTTTCTATGCTCCTGAATGCATCATATATATTGCTTTTTTAATGGTATGAAAACCCCAGCTTTCTATGCTCCTGAATGCATCATATATATTGCTTTTTTAATGGTATGAAAACCCCAGCTTTCTATGCTCCTGAATGCATCATATATATTGCTTTTTTAATGGTATGAAAACCCCAGCTTTCTATGCTCCTGAATGCATCATATATATTGCTTTTTTAATGGTATGAAAACCCCAGCTTTCTATGCTCCTGAATGCATCATATATATTGCTTTTTTAATGGTATGAAAACCCCAGCTTTCTATGCTCCTGAATGCATCATATATATTGCTTTTTTAATGGTATGAAAACCCCAGCTTTCTATGCTCCTGAATGCATCATATATATTGCTTTTTTAATGGTATGAAAACCCAGCTTTCTATGCTCCTGAATGCATCATATATATTGCTTTTTTAATGGTATGAAAACCCCAGCTTTCTATGCTCCTGAATGCATCATATATATTGCTTTTTTAATGGTATGAAAACCCCAGCTTTCTATGCTCCTGAATGCATCATATATATTGCTTTTTTAATGGTATGAAAACCCCAGCTTTCTATGCTCCTGAATGCATCATATATATTGCTTTTTTAATGGTATGATCTGCTCACCCATCTTCCTGTGCACATAATTGTACTCCATACTTCTTATCTTCACCACACATCTGAGTGGTCTGTGTAACACCTACCCCCTTTTATGACCTTTCCTTAACTCTGTGCATTTGGCCTGAGCAATCCCAGCCCACTTCCCAATCACACCTGATTGCCCTTAGCTGCATTATTTAGTCAGTGCAATGGGTCTGCTCCAGACTTTAGTCTGCTCCAATATTTCAAATCCCATATTTCAAATTACAGATTTCTAATTACACTACTGTGAATTAGACTAGAATTACAGATTTCTAATTACACTACTGTGAATTAGACTAGAATTACAGATTTCTAATTACACTACTGTGAATTAGACTAGAATTACAGATTTCTAATTACACTACTGTGAATTAGACTAGAATTGGACTGGAATTTGGCTGCAAGGTAACATAATTTAAAACCACTATGTTTCATTTTCTTATCACTTTCACCCCCATCCTCCTTTCTTTCTTCCTATCCCCTGTAATCCCCCCACCTAGTAAGGAATTAGTCATTTCCCCCTCCATTCTCTCCAGCCATCTCACCTTTCCCACAGAACTGTTCCTCCACATACAATCCTTTTCACCAAGACACACACGGCCACACCATGGCTTATCCTGCTCCCACCTTCTAACGCTCTGTCTGCTACTCCTCATCGCTGGCGATGTATCCCCAAATCCTGGCCCTCCTCATCACATCCCCACACTCATTTCTAACACCCTGCCACGATCTTCCACACGTTTTTGCAACCCTGTCAACCTCATACCTATCCATCCACACCCCCCTCCCCCAGTCCCCCTACCCGGAGCACTATGGAACGCACGCTCCGTCTGCAATAAACTGTCATTTGTCCACGACCTCTTTATCACCAACAAACTCTCCTTCCTTGCCATCACTGAAACCTGGCTCACCCCCTCTGACACAGCCTCTCCAGCTGCGCTCTCCTATGGCGGACTTCATCTTTCTCACACCCCTCGCCCCAGCAACAAACGTGGTGGAGGAGTTGGCTTACTCCTGTCTGATACCTGCTCCTTTACCCCTATTCAAATTCCACCCTCCGCTGCTATTCCCTCGTTCGAAGTGCACTCCGTCCGCATCTATTCCCCCTCCAACCTCCAGCTGGCTGTCATCTACCGCCCCCCGGAACTAGCCATCTCCACCTTTCTCGACCACCTCACCACCTGGCTACTCCATTTCCTCTCTGCTGACATCCCCACCATCATTATGGGCGACTTCAACATCCCCATTGACACTTCCACCCCGGCAACCTCTAAACTTCTTTCGCTCACAGCTTCCCTTGGCCTCACTCAATGGTCCTCTGTGGCCACTCACAAAGGCGGTCACACGCTGGACCTTATCTTCACCCGTCTCTGTTCCCTCACTAATCTCACTAACTCCCCACTCCCCCTGTCTGACCACAACCTACTGACATTCTCTTCCCTCTCCTCTGTTAGTACGCATCCCCCACTCCACAAACTCACCCACCCTCGCAGAAATCTCAAACACCTCAATTTACAATCGCTCTCTGAGTCCCTCCTCCCTCTCACAGACATAGCCTCACTTAATGACACAGATGCTGCTGCCACATTTTATAACACCACAATAAAAACCACACTTGATTCGGCCGCCCCCCTCATGCAGAGCAAAACTCGTACAATCAACAGGCAGCCATGGCTGACCAGCCTGACCAAAGAACTGAGACGGGCTTCCAGGGTTACCGAGCGGAGATGGAAGAGAACCCACTCCATCGAGCACTTCAACGCATACAAGCAGTCCCTTGCCAGCTTCAAGTCCACGCTCTCTGCCGCAAAACAAACTTACTTTGCATCTCTCATATCCTCCCTGTCTCACAACCCTAAACAGCTCTTCAACACTTTCAATTCTCTACTCCATCCCACAGCACCTCCTCCCTCTCCTCTCATTTCTGCCGAAGACTTTGCCTCCTTCTTTAAGCAAAAGATTGATACTATCAGAGAAGGCTTTGGCCCGCAGCCCCCAATGCCCCTCTTAGCCACTCAGCCCTGTTCTTCCAAAACCAGCTTCACCACCATGACAGAAGATCAGCTCTCCACTCTCCTGTCAAGATCACACCTCACCACTTGCGCGCTTGACCCACTCCCGTCCCACCTCATCCCTAACCTTGCCACAGTCTTCATCCCTACTCTCACACACCTCTTCAACCTTTCACTTACAAATGGTGTCTTTCCTTCATCCTTCAAACATGCCTCAATCACCCCGATCCTCAAAAAGCCCTCCCTCGACCCATCCTCAGCGTCTAGCTATCGCCCGATATCTCTTCTCCCCTTCGCCTCAAAACTACTGGAACAGCATGTATATCTTGAACTGTCCTCCCACCTTTCCTCCTGCTCCCTCTTTGACCGGTTACAATCAGGCTTTCGACCGCATCACTCAACTGAAACTGCCCTAACTAAAGTCACCAACGACCTACTAACCGCCAAGAGCAAGCGACACTACTCTGTCCTCCTTCTCCTGGACCTGTCTTCTGCCTTTGACACCGTAGACCATTCCCTCCTCCTACAGATTCTCTCATCTCTTGGCATCACAGACTTGGCCCTATCCTGGATCTCATCATACCTAACAGACCGAACTTTTAGTGTCTCCCTCTCACACACCACCTCCTCACCTCGCCCCCTGTCTGTCGGTGTTCCCCAAGGCTCAGTCCTAGGACCCCTACTCTTCTCCATCTACACCTTCGGCCTGGGACAGCTCATACAATCCCATGGCTTGCAGTATCACCTCTATGCCGATGACACGCAGATCTACCTATCTGGACCTGACCTCACCTCCCTACTGACCAAAATCCCACAGTGTCTGTCTGCTATCTCAGCCTTCTTTTCTGCTCGCTTTCTCAAACTGAACATGGACAAAACAGAATTCATCATCTTTCCCCCACCTCATTCTACCCCTCCACCAGGCCTATCCATCAATGTCAATGGCTGCTCGCTTTCCCCAGTCCCACATGCTCGGTGCCTTGGGGTGATCATCGACTCTGCCCTCTCTTTCAAACCACATATCCAAGCCCTCGCCACCTCCTGCCGCCTCAAACTCAAAAATATTTCCCGGATACGCTCATTCCTCAACCATGAAACCACAAAAACACTAGTGCACGCCCTTATCATCTCCCGCCTCGACTACTGCAACCTCCTACTGTCTGGCCTCCCCTCTAGCACTCTGGCACCACTCCAGTCCATCCTACACTCTGCTGCACGACTAATCCACCTGTCTTCCCGCTATTCCCCAGCCTCCCCACTATGCCAGGCCCTTCACTGGCTTCCTATTGCCCAGAGGCTCCAGTTCAAAACCTTAACCATGGCATACAAAGCCATCCACAACCTTTCTCCTCCATACATCTGTGACATGGTCTCCCGCTACCTACCTACACGCAACCTTCGATCCTCTCAAGATCTCCTTCTCGACTCCCCCCTCATCTCTTCTTCCCACAACCGCATACAAGACTTCTCCCGGGCTTCCCCCATACTCTGGAACTCCCTGCCACAAAACATCAGACTTTCACCAACAACGAGACCTTCAAGAAAAACCTGAAGACCCACCTGTTCCGACAAGCCTACAACCTGCAATGATCCTCAGTCTACTGAACCATCGCACGACCAGCTCTACCCTCTCCTAGTGTATTCTCACCCATCCCTGTAGACTGTGAGCCCTCGCGGGCAGGGTCCTCTCTCCTTCTGTACTTGTGTGTCCCTTGTCTAGCACACGTTTATTGTATCTGTCTATATTTTTCCCTTTTCATATGTAAAGCGCCATGGAATAAATGGCGCTATATAAATGTATAATAATAATAATAAAAACAGATCACACCAGAGATCAGCGGCGTCAGCTCTTGTGGGGACGGTGTGGGTGGCTCTTAGAAGAGCCTTTGGGTTGTGTGGAGGATTTGGGATCTGTGGCGCTCACTTGCTCTTCTTGCTGCTCTCGGTCTTCTTGGGCAGCAGCACGGCCTGGATGTTGGGCAGGACACCCCCCTGGGCGATGGTCACCCCACCCAGCAGCCTGTTCAGCTCCTCGTCATTGCGCACGGCCAGCTGCAGGTGTCGGGGGATGATGCGGGTCTTCTTGTTGTCCCGGGCGGCATTACCGGCCAATTCCAGGATCTCAGCGGTCAGATACTCCAGCACAGCAGCCAGATAGACCGGGGCCCCGGCTCCCACCCTCTCAGCATAGTTACCCTTGCGGAGAAGTCTGTGCACACGACCAACCGGGAACTGCAGTCCTGCCCGGGATGAGCGGGTCTTGGCTTTAGCACGGGCCTTCCCTCCTTGTTTGCCGCGTCCAGACATCACTGTGCTCACAGTTATCAGCAGATAGAGAATGCTCTTATGTGGGGATTGTGCAGTCTCCTGCGTCTTTTATAACCTGCTGCTGCCCCGCCTCCTCTCCTGCCATTGGCTGCATCTGAAGTCACCAATGGAAACAAGACTTGTGGAAACACCAATGAGCTGCAGTGGGCGGAGATCATTGTGTCTACATTAGTCAGGATGTGGAGACAGATGAATGAGAGACTAAGGAAAAATTAGTACAGGGAGGGGCAGAGTCAGATTAATGGAATCAGGTGATATGCCTGTATAAAGAGATCGTTCTAAATCACACTTAATGTTGAGACTAGATATTAATCAGCTCATTCTGGGTAGAGCATTCCAGGAAACTAGCGCAGCACAAGAGAAGTCCTGGTTCAGAGTGGGAGTTTTGGAGGATTTTAACATTAAATCAGAGTAGGGGCACGGTGATAGAGTATATGATAAGCAGTATATGGAGGGGTAGAGGGCAGTAAATCAGGTGTTTCACACTCTGATTTTATTCACAACGGATTACATCAGGTCAATCAGTGATAATGATCAAGAACAGCTGGTTAGAAACAATATCCCCCTCCTCCGATCATATTTTCTCATGTACAAGGTTTAATTCACTTTGAATAATCAATTTTGCATTTCAGGAGTTCTCTGGAATTGCTGGAGACAATATTAGTCTGAGTTACTCCAGCTTCTCCAGTGGCTGCTGATGGCAAATGTGAGTAAGGTGAATGGATCTTTCTACAACTCTATTATTGTCGTGTTCTCACCATATAGTGCTGCAATAAGCTATACGGAGGATGTCTAGAACTATATGTGGAGAGTGACATACCAGCTCTGGCGCGTCGAGGTAAGGAGGCTTATTCGCCATGCAATGCTCCTCTGGGAAATTTTAATATGCAAATTGCCTCTTCAAACAAAGAGGACTTGTACTCTATAGCGCCACCTATTGGAAGTAGCGATCCTACAAGTCACAATCAACCCTTTAACGAGTCTTGTAATATGACTTAGGATAAAAGCCAAATCAGAATCTCCATTTGCAGACACGGTGTTTCGGACTGTTGGTAACCTTACCCCCCAGACCCCAGTCCAGAGCCTCTCATCTAGCCAAATCAGATCTCTCCTACTTTGCACTGACGAGGACCAACAGTCCGAAACACCGTGTCTGCAAATGGAGATTCTGATTTGGCTTTTATCCTAAGTCATATTACAAGACTCGTTAAAGGGTTGATTGTGACTTGTAGGATCGCTACTTCCAATAGGTGGCGCTATAGAGTACAAGTCCTCTTTGTTTGAAGAGGCAATTTGCATATTAGAACTATATGGGCATATATGGCACTATATGGGGCATACGTAAAAAGATGTGTATAGATAGAGGATATATAGTACTATATATATTCATCAGTACATGATTGGTATACAGCAGTAATTTGCAGCTTTCTATGGGCAGTGAGTACAAGCACTATAAGCAGCTTACAGCACAGTATGGAGTCTGTACTTAAAAAATCACATCACTATATGTTATTATTTATCATCTACATTAGAATTTGGTGTTAAAACAGATCACACCAGAGATCAGCGGCGTCAGCTCTTGTGGGGACGGTGTGGGTGGCTCTTAGAAGAGCCTTTGGGTTGTGTGGAGGATTTGGGATCTGTGGCGCTCACTTGCTCTTCTTGCTGCTCTCGGTCTTCTTGGGCAGCAGCACGGCCTGGATGTTGGGCAGGACACCCCCCTGGGCGATGGTCACCCCACCCAGCAGCCTGTTCAGCTCCTCGTCATTGCGCACGGCCAGCTGCAGGTGTCGGGGGATGATGCGGGTCTTCTTGTTGTCCCGGGCGGCATTACCGGCCAATTCCAGGATCTCAGCGGTCAGATACTCCAGCACAGCAGCCAGATAGACCGGGGCCCCGGCTCCCACCCTCTCAGCATAGTTACCCTTGCGGAGAAGTCTGTGCACACGACCAACCGGGAACTGCAGTCCTGCCCGGGATGAGCGGGTCTTGGCTTTAGCACGGGCCTTCCCTCCTTGTTTGCCGCGTCCAGACATCACTGCGCTCACAGTTATCAACAGATGGAGAATGCTCTTGTGTGGGGATTGTGTAGTCTCCTGCACCTTTTATAACCTGCTGCTGCCCCGCCTCCTCTCCTGCCATTGGCTGGATCTGAAGTCACCAATGGAAACAAGACTTGTGGAAACACCAATGAGCTGCAGTGGGCGGAGATCATTACGTCTACATTAGTCACATGACTTTTTCACCCAATAGCACAGCGATCTGACAGCATTGCTCATTTGCATGGCCAGGCTATAAATACGGCCACTCTGAGAGGAGCAGGATCATTATTTTCTTTTCTAGTGAAGAGAACATTCTGCTATCATCATGCCTGATCCTGCCAAGTCTGCACCAGCTGCAAAGAAGGGCTCCAAGAAAGCCGTGACCAAGACTCAGAAGAAGGATGGTAAGAAGCGGAGGAAGGCCAGGAAGGAGAGCTATGCCATCTATGTGTACAAGGTGCTGAAGCAGGTCCACCCCGACACCGGCATCTCCTCCAAGGCCATGGGCATCATGAACTCCTTTGTCGGTGACATCTTTGAGCGCGTCGCAGGGGAAGCCTCCCGCCTGGCTCACTACAACAAGCGTTCCACCATCACCTCCCGGGAGATCCAGACCGCTGTGCGCCTGCTGCTGCCCGGAGAGCTGGCCAAGCACGCCGTGTCCGAGGGCACCAAGGCCGTCACCAAGTACACCAGCGCCAAGTGATCTGCTCTGTGCTCTGCACCCACAACCTAAAGGCTCTTCTAAGAGCCACCCACCACGTCTACATCAGAGCTGTGGCTGCTTCTTGTCCTGCTGCACTGATCAGCATAGGAAATCGCATGCAAATGTTGCACAAAGTAATTTAATCACCAGCCGGGGTTCATGAGTTAATTTGCCTAATCCAGATGTTGGGTTTCTATGAGGAGGTAACGGCCAACATGGATGTGATATCTGGACTGATACAGAACACAGAATCTTCTACAGAGGCCGGGACCAGGGAACAATTATATACAGATAAGTAAAGAACTGGGACATCTGCTAAATACGGCACTACATGGAGAATACAGGAGTATATTCAGTGTAAACATGGGATATGGAGGGTACATAGCACTATATAGGGGTACACAGCAGGATATGGAGGGTATATAGCACTATATGGGGGTATACAGCAGGATATGGAGGGTATATAGCACTATATGACGGTATACAGCAGGATACAGAGGGTATATAGCACTATATGGGAGTACACAGCAGGATATGGAGGGTATATAGCACTACCGTATATGGCGGTATACAGCAGGATACGAAGGGTATATAGCACTATATGGGGGTATACAGCAGGATATGGAGGGAATATAGCACTATATGGGGTAAACAGTAGGATATGGAGGGTATATAGCACTATATGGCGGTATACAGCAGGATACAGAGGATATATAGCACTATATGGGGGTACACAGCAAGATATGGAGGGTATATAGCACTATATGGGGGTACACAGCAGGATATGGAGGGTAGATAGCACTATATAGGGGTATACAGCAGGATATGGAGGGTAGATAGCACTATATAGGGTATACAGCAGGATATGGAGGGTATAGAGCACTATATGGGGTATACAGCAGGATATGGAGGGTATATAGCACTATATAGGGGTACACAGCAGGATATGGAGGGTATATAGCACTATATGGGGGTATACAGCAGGATATGGAGGGTATATAACACTATATGGGGGTATACAGCAGGATATGGAGGGTATATAGCACTATATAGGGGTACACAGCAGGATTTGGAGGGTATATAGCACTATATGGGGTATACAGCAGGATATGGAGGGTATATAGCACTATATGGGGGTATACAGCAGGATATGGAGGGTATAGAGCACTATATAGGGGTATACAGCAGGATATGGAGGGTGTATGGCGGTATACAGCAGGATATGGAGGGTATATAGCACTATATGGGGGTATACAGCAGGATTTGGAGGGTATATAGCACTATATAGGGGTACACAGCAGGATATGGTGGGTATATAGCACTATATGGGGGTACACAGCAGGATATGGAGGGTATATAGCACTATATAGGGGTATACAGCAGGATATGGAGGGTATATAGCACTATATAGGGGTATACAGCAGGATATGGAGGGTATAGAGCACTATATGGGGGGATACAGCAGGATATGGAGGGTATATAGCACTATATGGGGGTATAGAGCACTATATGGGGGTACACAGCAGGATATGGAGGGTATATAGCACTTTATGGGGGTACACAGCAGGATATGGAGGGTATAGAGCACTATATGGGGGATACAGCAGGATATAACCCTTTGCTCCCCTGACCAGTGATGAGCTCAGTGATTTCTCTCGCTCTCACATCATTGATCCGGGCAGGAGGTCACCGGGGAGGAGTCCGGTCTGTGACCAGATGTAACGTCCTCGCGATAAAAGCGGGAAAATGACAGGAAAAAGGGCGGGAAATTCAAAATCCCCAACAGTTCTGTGCTCCGCCCACATGTGAGGAGAAGCCTCAGCTCCTGCTGCTGGGGGAGGGGCTGTGACCGCGCTGTGCCCGGATGTCTGCAGTCTGCTCTGCAGAAGCTGGAAACATCGGCCACTAAAGGGTTAACACTCAGTGTCTGCGGGGAAGTGACCCTGTGGGCGGAGCCATAGCTCTACTGAGTGCTGATTGGCTGAGCGCTGAATATGAAATTCCCGCCCAACGGCTGATAGTTTCTCCTGCTCTTTGTTCTCCTCAGTGTAACACGTGGTGCACTGAGCTGTATGGAGGGAAACAACATAATACAGCGCTATATGGAGGGAGTAGAGTAGTATTTGGGCATAGAAACATCACCAGGTGGAATACAGCGCGATATTGCATGTACCAGGCATTATATTCTGGTGTACAGCACTATGGATAGAGGGGATACAGCACCATGCGGGGAGTGACACTATGGAGCAATTCTGTACTATAGTCACCCTATGTATAGTATTATATAGGGGTATTTGCCACTATTTTGATATACACATCAGTATATAGCACTATATGGAGGGATTTCAGCACTATATGGATGTATATGGCTCAATTTGGAGGGTATAAAGTATACACAGATGTATCCAAAACTATATGTTGGTGCGTAGCACTATACAGAGGGTATATAGTACAATACTGGGGTACACAGCACTATAAGAAGGTGACGAAGAGTCCAGCTAAGAAGGCAGCAAAAGCCAAGAAGCCCCTGCCAAGAAATAAGATTTAGCTGCCCCGTTCTCTCACAAAGACTCTTTTCAGACCCACGCCTTGTCCCGGCAGAGCTGTGTGATCAGTGCCACCGCCTTGTCCCGGCAGAGCTGTGTGATCAGTGCCACCGCCTTGTCCGGCAGAGCTGTGTGATCAGTGCCACCGCCTTGTCCCGGCAGAGCTGTGTGATCAGTGCCACCGCCTTGTCCCGGCGGAGCTATGTGATCAGTGCCACCGCCTTGTCCCGGCAGAGCTGTGTGATCAGTGCCACCGCCTTGTCCCGGCAGAGCTGTGTGATCAGTGCCACAGCCTTGTCCCGGCAGAGCTGTGTGATCAGTGCCACAGCCTTGTCCCGGCAGAGCTGTGTGATCAGCGCCACGCCTTGTCCCGGCAGAGCTGTGTGATCAGTGCCACCGCCTTGTCCCGGCAGAGCTGTGTGATCAGTGCCACCGTATTGTCTCGGCAGAGCTGTGTGATCAGCGCCACCGCCTTGTCCGGGCAGAGCTGTGTGATCAGTGCCACCGCCTTGTCCCGGCAGAGCTGTGTGATCAGTGCCACCGCCTTGTCCCGGCAGAGCTGTGTGATCAGTGCCACCGCCTTGTCCCGGCAGAGCTGTGTGATCAGTGCCACCGCCTTGTCCCGGCGGAGCTATGTGATCAGTGCCACCGCCTTGTCCCGGCAGAGCTGTGTGATCAGTGCCACCGCCTTGTCCCGGCAGAGCTGTGTGATCAGTGCCACCGCCTTGTCCCGGCGGAGCTATGTGATCAGTGCCACCGCCTTGTCCCGGCAGAGCTGTGTGATCAGTGCCACAGCCTTGTCTCAGCAGAGCTGTGTGATCAGTGCCACAGCCTTGTCCCGGCAGAGCTGTGTGATCAGCGCCACCGCCTTGTCCCGGCAGAGCTGTGTGATCAGTGCCACCGCCTTGTCCCGGCAGAGCTGTGTGATCAGTGCCACCGTATTGTCTCGGCAGAGCTGTGTGATCAGCGCCACCGCCTTGTCCCGGCAGAGCTGTGTGATCAGTTTCCCTGCTGATTCTGTCAGCAGCGCCATTGTAGTGTTTATCGGCAGAGCTTATGTTACTGACGATGATCATTTCCCCTCACATCCTGTTCTAGATGTGGCCCGCCATGGAGGATTGGGGATCTAGGGTGATGATGAGGGGCTCCACTGTACACGCACTGTAGGGGATATGGAAGTACAGAGCCATCAGAGTCCGCTGCTGCAGAAGCCTTGTGTAGACATGATGTGACCCTTGTCCTTTCCTGCATTATCTCAGCCTGTAACCAGTGTGAACTGCGGACAGCCAGCAGCACTTCATGGAGGAGGGAACAATGAGATTACTGGGAGTTGTACTGAGCTTCCCCTGCATAATGATTGGATGCACACAGCCAATGGAGAGTAGGGGGAGTGTTTCATATAAACCAATGAGAACGATCACATGAGTATAAATACCCTGCTCTCCTTGCTCCTCTCATCACATCTGTGTACTTCTCTACAGAGCTATGGCCAGAACTAAGCAGACTGCCCGTAAATCCACCGGAGGGAAAGCTCCCCGCAAGCAGCTGGCCACGAAGGCTGCCAGGAAGAGCGCTCCTGCCACTGGCGGAGTGAAGAAGCCGCACCGCTACCGTCCAGGAACAGTCGCTCTCCGGGAGATCCGCCGCTACCAGAAATCCACCGAGCTGCTGATCCGTAAGCTTCCCTTCCAGCGCCTGGTGAGGGAGATCGCCCAGGACTTCAAGACCGATCTGCGCTTCCAGAGCTCGGCAGTCATGGCACTGCAGGAGGCCAGCGAGGCTTATCTGGTGGGACTGTTCGAGGACACCAACCTGTGCGCGATCCACGCCAAGAGGGTCACCATCATGCCCAAAGACATCCAGCTGGCCAGAAGAATCCGTGGCGAGAGAGCTTAGATCTGCACTGGGCATTCAAGACAACACAACGGTTCTTCTGAGAGCCACCAAATTCTTCCACTAAGGAGCCAATAACCAACATCTCCAGATCCTTCACTGGGTCTTTGTGTAACAGTTCCAGGAGTGGGAGCCCTGCTCACAATGTAGGAGGACACAATAAGTAGAACGTGCTCGTCAAGTGCAGTCCAGCCATCGTAATAAATGGGGGTTTTCAAATAAAGCTGCATTATCCGGTCATCAGCCAGTATCTGTGTAACTACAGTTGCCAAGTGCTCTTGGGTGCATGGAGGATGTGGAGACAGATGAATGAGAGACTAAGGAAAAATTAGAGGGAGGGCAGAGTCAGATTAATGGAATCAGGAGAAATGCCTGTATAAAGAGATTTCCAAATCACGCTTTATGCGGATGCTAGGTATTAATCAGATCATTCTGGGTAGTGCATTCCAGGAAACTGGCGCAGCACAAGAGAAGTCCTGGTTTAGAATGGGAGTTTAATAACATTAAATCAGCAGGGGTAGGGTGATAGGGTGTATATGGAGGGGTAGAGGGCACTATATCAGGTATACCACACTCTGATTTTATTCACTATGGACAACGTCAGGTCAATCAGTGAAAATTATTAAGAACGAGGGAACGTCCGGTTAGAAACACAATATCCCCCTGTGATCGTATTCTCACTCACAGATTGCTGGAACATTATTAGTCTGAGTTGCTCCAGCTTCTCCAGTGGCTGCTGATGGCAAATGTGAGTGAGATGAATGGATCTTTCTACCACTAGATTATTATGGTGGTGTACTCACCATATAGTGCTGCAATAAGCTATACGGAGGATATATAGAAGTATATGGGCATATATAGCACTATATGGGGCGTATGCAACAGTGCATGGATAGATTATATAGTACTATATACAGGGGCGGACACTGACAGCTTGGGGCCCCTGTGCAAGAAATGTGTCTGGGCCCCCTTCCTTTTATGGCGACAAACATATATATATATATATAGTCACACACATTATATATAATTACATAGTCTCCTTTATTATGTTTATTGCTGTCCTTTTACAGTGCCCTCTCGTTATGTACAGTACCGTCCCTTATATATTGGATTATATAGAGCCCTGTTTTTTATTACGTACCGAACTCTCTTGTTAGCTGTATAATGCAATGATGGCTGATGGAGCATGGGAAAGCTTCCTTTCTAATGGAGGAGCTGATGGACAGGTAATCTGGTCACCGACTCCTCAATCAGCAGTCATTTTATATCTAAAAAGAGAGGGGACTATGTAGTAAAAGAGGGCACTGTGTTCTGCCTTCATACATGGTGACACGGTGTGCAATCTAGCATACAGCCTAAACCACGATTCCGTACTCCAAATAAGCAGACTGTCCTCTGTAGTCTAACTTGTTTATTGGTGAACAGTATAGAACATGCGCGTTAAAACTATAAAAATACAAATGACATAGATAAGTATTGGGCACACAGCTGACACTTTACAATTAGCAGGAAAGTATTGTCACAGAATAATTCCATGGAGGTGTGGTCGGGCATGAAACAGCTAACTGGGTTTAAGGCAAAGTCGGAGCATGGGGAAGTGGATCTGCCCTGGGCTAATGAAATGAATGAGTTTTTCAACAGATTCACCAGCACAAGCACAGTGTCATCAGAAATGGGGGATAGATCCGGGAAAAGATCTGCAGCATTGACATTGGGGGATAAGCTGCTTGCTTTCACTGTCTCCCAAAGCGACGTGAGAAGACAGTTTAGCAGACTTGTTATTGGCAAAGCAGCTGGGCCTGATGGCTTCAGCCCACGTGTCCTCAGAGCATGTGCAAACCAACTGTGTACTGTCTTCCAGCACCTGTTTAACTGGAGCCTTCAATCACAGGGGGTACCAGAACTGTGGAAGACCACCTGCCTGGTGCCGGTTCCCAAGACCACTTTTCCAACTTCCCTACAAGACTATCGTCCAGTGGCCTTAACATCGCATGCTATGAAGTCCTTGGAGAGAATAATACTCGCCTACTTGTGCCCGAGGGTGAGGGCCTACACTGACCCCCTGCAGTTTGCGTACCAGCAGAGATTGGGGGTGGATGATGCTGTAGCGTCTCTGCTACATACAATGCATTCGTTCTTGGACAATGATGGAACTGTTTGACTTCTCTAGTGCTTTCAATACCCTATAGCCGCTCTTACTACGTAATAAGTTGACTGATATGGCGGAAGATGAGGGGATGGTGAACTGGATAAGTGACTACCTGACAGACAGGCCGCAGTTTGTAAGGATGGGGGAGGTGGTATCTGGCAGGGTACGGAGCAGTGTTGGAGCCCCTCAGGGTACAGTGCTGTCACCCTTCCTCTTCTCATTGTATACAGCTGACTTTCAGTATAAAACTGATTTTTGTCACCTCCAAAAATTCTCAGATGACTCCGTGATTGTAGGGGGCATTGTGGGGGGCCGGGGGGAGGAGGAATATAGAAGGGTGGTTTCTGACTTTGTGGATTGGTGTCAGACTAACTGTCTAGAACTAAATGTAAAGAAAACCAAGGAGATGGTGGTGAGTTATAGAAGGAAAAAGGAGGATTACTTACCGATCATCATTGCTGGCCAGGAGGTGGAGATGGTTGAGAGCTACAAATATTTGGGGGTTCACCTTGACAGTAAACTCGATTGGAGGTGTCATACAGAAAAGGTTTACAAGAAGGGAATGAGCAGACTGTACTTTCTGCGGAAGCTCAGGTCGTTCAATGTGTGCACTAAAATGCTGGAGATGTTCTACCAGTCCGTTGTAGCAAGCGCCATCTTTTTTGCTATCATTTGCTGGGGCAGTAGTGTGCGAGTAGCTGACGCTAATAAGCTCAACAAACTTATCAAGAAGGCAAGTGCAGCTGTTGGCCTCCATCTTGACTCTTTTGAGGAGGTATTGGAGGATAGAATTCAGAAGAAGTGTAGGGCTATAATGAACAATAATACACACCCCCTATACGAGCTGTTCTTGAAGCAGAAGAGCACATTCAGCAGCCGTCTAATCCTACTAAGGTGCAAGAAGGAGAAATTCAGGAAATCGTTTGTACCTACTGCTATGGGGATGTATAATAATTTCCTAAGGGTGGTAGAAAATAATGACTGATGGAGGGTGTACTAATGTCAATTAACATTGTCTTATATACACCTGAACTACACACTTTTATTATTTATTTATTATGTAATGTTGGTATACCTGTGCAAGATTTGTGTCCTAATATTTTATGTACTGCTGTTTGTATTGCTGCTGTAATACTGTAATTTCCCCCAGGATCAATAAAGTGTATCGTATCGTATACAGTATGATGCAAACGTTACACAGGATTCTAATAATATCTCCTATGCACTGGCTGCTATACAGTTAATAACTTCCTAAAAACTGCATTGCTAGAGAAGATATCGATCTTACCAGATATGCTTTACCAGGATAGCAAACTCAAGTTGGAGAGGTGACAGGAGAGCACATGAACATGTGTATTCCCTGAAGTACATGGAAAAAAATGGAGCTTCTTCTTCCCAGCATACCTTGCTTCAATCCCACAATGCAATACTCTATCTGCTTGTTAAAGGCACAGGCTATAAATTCAGCCACCACTTGATGGTGCTATAACAAACAAACCAGCACACAGTACAAAACATACTGCCCTGTACTCAGATGGACAGAACACGCTGTGAATAACAAAATTAACAAGAATACAATATGTAAGAGACAGCACTATACATAACAGCAGAGGAAGCTATATAACAAGGGACGGCACCATATACTGTATAACAAAAGAGGATGGTGCGTAATAAGGTACGGTGTTATACATTATAAAAGAGGAAACTGTAACTAAGGATGGTGTTATACAGAATTAGTGAGTACACTATATACTAAAGGACTGTGTTAGACATAAGTGATAATGTCTTCCTCCACCTCCCCCTGTTCCTAAGACAATAAGTCCCCCTTCATCCCATTCCCCCACACTCCTCATTGTCCTCCACCCCCCACATCCCATTATTGTCCTCTCCCCCACCCCATCATTGCCCTCTTCACCACCTCCATCATTGCCTTCTACCCCACCATCTTTGCTTTCTCCCTGCCACCCCATCATTGCCCATTCCACCACATCCATAATTTCCTCCTCCCCCACCACCCCATTATTTCCCTTTCCACCACCACCATCATTGCCTTCTCCTCATTACCCCGTCATTGCCTTCTCTCCATCACCTTCATCATTGCCTCCCCCACTGCGATCATTGCCCATCACCTTCATCATTGCCTCCCCCACTGCGATCATTGCCTCTCCCCACCATCATTGCACATCACCTTAATCATTGCCTCCCCACCATCATTGCCCATCACCTCCACCATTGCCTCCCCCACCATCATTGCCTCCCCACCATCATTGCCCATCACCTTCATCATTGCCTCCCCCCACCGCCATCATTGCCCATCACCTTCATAATTGCCTCCCCCCACTGCGATCATTGCCCATCACTCTCTCCCCCACCATCATTGCCCATCACCTTCAGCATTGCTTCCCCCACTGCGATCATTGCCCATCACCTCCATCATTGCCTCCCTCACCATCATTGCACATCACCTTCATCATTGCCTCCGCCCACTGCGATCATTGCCCATCACCTCCATCATTGCCTGCCCCAACTGCGATCATTGCCCATCACCTACATCATTGCCTCCCCACTGCCATCATTGCCCATCACCTTCATCATTGCCTCCCCCACTGCGATCATTGCCCATCACCTTCATCTTTGCCTTCCCCACCATCATTGCCCATCACCTTCATCATTACCTCCCCCCACTGCATTCATTGCCCATCACCTCCATCATTGCCTCCCCCACCATCATTGCCCATCACCATAATTGCCTCCCCCTACTGTGATCATTGCCCATCACCTCCATCATTGCCTCCCCATCATTGCCCATCACCATCATCATTGCCTCCCCCATCATTGCCCATCACCATCATTACCTACCCCCACTGCCATCAGACACACACAGAACCTCTCACCTGTCCGCATCACAGACACCCGCGCTTCCTCGCTGACACAGCCGGCCGCTGAATGACGTCATCCAACGGCGCTGCTCTCTGTCAGAGACAAGAAGTGCGGGCGCCGGTCAGGAAGATCCTTGCAGCGCCGCTCCTGCTATTATCTCTTGCAGGCAGCGGAGCTGCTGGGATCGCTCCCTGCCCGCCGCACATGAGGGCAATCTGGCCAGGGGCCCCCAGAGCCTCGGGCCCGGAGAAACTGGCCAGATTGCCCTCATTATTAGCCGTCCTACAGGGGCCCCCTGAGCCCCGATGCAGCCGTACCGGATGAACCGACGGTATGTCCGCCCATGACAATATATATTCATCAGTATATGAATGGTATAAAACAGTTTTTTGTAGCTTACAGCTTTTTATGGGCAGAGGGTACAAGCACGATAAGCAGCTTACAGCATAGTATGGAGTCTGTACATGATAAATAATAGCATATAGTGATGGGATTTTTTATCTACATTAGTATTTGGTGTTAAAACAGAAAAACAAATCACAGCAGAGATCAGCAGCGTCAGCTCTTGTGGGGACGGTGTGGGTGGCTCTTATAAGAGCCTTTGGGTTGTGTGGATGATTCAGGATCAGTGGCGCTCACTTGCTCTTGCTGGACTTGCTGCTCTCGGTCTTCTTGGGCAGCAGCACGGCCTGGATGTTGGGCAGGACGCCCCCCTGGGCGATGGTCACCCCACCCAGCAGCCTGTTCAGCTCTTCCTCATTGCGCACGGCCAGCTGCAGGTGTCGGGGGATGATGCGGGTCTTCTTGTTGTCCCGGGCGGCATTACCGGCCAATTCCAGGATCTCAGCGGTCAGATACTCCAGCACAGCAGCCAGATAGACCGGGGCCCCGGCTCCCACCCTCTCAGCATAGTTACCCTTGCGGAGAAGTCTGTGCACACGACCAACCGGGAACTGCAGTCCTGCCTGGGATTAGTGATGGGTAGTTCGTGAGTAGTTCAAAATGAACTAATCTTCAGAGTGAACTAGTTCATCTAGTTCACCATCCTGACAGAGATTAGTTCATTGTGAACTGAACAGCAAGTGGGAGGAGACAGTGATCCTCATACAGCTCCAGGAAGCTCCCTGCTCTGTCTCACACTTGCTCTTTACAGCTCCTGATGCTGGAAAAGAAGGTAGTAAAACACTATGCCACACATCAAATACAAATATAATAATGATATTATTAATAAAAACTGAAATTGCACAGTAGACAGACACAGCTCATATGTGTGTATGAGAGAGAGTGTTTCTGTGTGTGGCTCATGCCCTCACCTGTGTTTGTGATAAGATCAGCCTCCTGTAGAGGATCAGCCTCCTGTAGCCTAGAAGATCAGTCTTGCTAAAATCTTTACCACTAGCTCCTGTTCTGTTCTTAAAATGGTGGATGCTGAACTGCTTCTCAGCTCCCTCATACACAATCATTATGTGGCACTGCTGGGCTCAGTGAGATGCATCAGATTGAACTAGGCTGTCCTGAGTCATTCTCAATAGAACATTTAGTTCAGCAGTTCATATAGTTCATCTAGTTCACCATCCTGAGATTAGTTCATTGTGAACTAAACAGCAAGTGGGAGGAGACAGTGATCCTCATAGGCTGTGGTTCCACGGTCCGGAACCACAGCGCTTTGGACGGAGCGGAAATTCCTCTCCGTCTAAGCCCCGCCCCCGTTATGACGCGCAATCTTTCCGGAGGTGTTCAGGACACCTCCGGAACACCTCCGGAAAGAGCGCAGGGCTACATAGCCCTGTGTTAATTCTGTTGCGGCGACGCACCGTCGCCGCAATACGCGAGGACATGCTGCGGTCTAAAAAGACGCGCCGCATGTCCGTTTACGCAGGTTTGCCACCTGCGTATTGTTACGCATAGTGGAGACGGGATTTCTTGAAATCCCCTCCACTATGCTGTAACATCTGGACGCTGCGTGTTTGGCGCTGCGCCAGCGCACAGCGCCAAACACGCAGCGTTTCCTGACCGTGGAAACTCACCCATACAGCTCCAGGAAGCTCCCTGCTCTGTCTCACACTTGCTCTTTACAGCTCCTGATGCTGGAAAAGAAGGTAGTAAAACACTATACCCCACATCAAATACAAATATAATAGTAATAATAAGGCTGTGGTTCCACGGTCTGGAACCACAGCGCATTTGACGGAGCGGAAATTCAGCTCCGTCCTAAGCCCCGCCCCCTTTTTGACGCGACACCTCCGGAACACATCCGGAAAGAACGCAGGGCTACATAGCCCTGTGTTAAATTCTGTTGCGGCAAGAAAAAAAGGTAGCACACTGTAGCGCTATAGCTTGCAAACACGAAATATGAAAATATGAAAAATGAATTGCATCACTGCCTTAGAAATATGAAAAATTGAGAAGTCTTAGCGCATAAGATGGCCAAATTATGTGAGCCTGATAGCCACGTCAAGGCTCTTCTCGTATATCAGGTCCTAACTAAAGCCAATCCTCACTTAGAAAAGTCTGTCTGCATGGGAACATATGAATCCTCTCTTCAGACTAAAATCTACATCTCTGTGGAGGGGTAGTGAACCTGGTGTAATTAAAAAGCCTGTGACCAACAGGTGGAGTGCTCAGGTAGAAGGTAAATGAATACATATCAAAAAACTGACCGGCACATCCAAACATAGATCCAGTGTGAACAGGTGCTAAACCTAGAGTCACCAACTCATATACATACAAGAAAAAAAGGTAGCACACTGTAGCGCTATAGCTTGCAAACACGAAATATGAAAATATGCAAATTATGAAAAATGAATTGCATCACTGCCTTAGAAATATGAAAAATTGAGAAGTCTTAGCGCATAAGATGGCCAAATTATGTGAGCCTGATAGCCATGTCAAGGCTCTTCTCGTATATCAGGTCCTAACTAATGCCAATCCTCACTTAGAAAAGTCTGTCTGCATGGGAACATATGAATCCTCTCTTCAGACTAAAATCTACATCTCTGTGGAGGGGTAGTGAACCTGGTGTAATTAGCACCTGCCCTCACCTGTGTTTGTGATAAGATCAGCCTCCTGTAGAGGATCAGCCTCCTGTAGCATAGAAGATCAGTCTTGCTATAGTTCACAGGTCACATGATGCATTTCCTATCAGCTCCTCACAGGATAGGGGGAGAAAACTGAACAAAAATGAACTAATCTTTTCATGAACTAGTTCATGGTGAACTAATCACCAAAATTAACTAGTTTTCCCCATCATACCGGGATGAGGGGTCTTGGCTTTAGACGGGCCTTCCCTCCTTGCTTGCTTCCATGTCCAGACATCACTGTGCTCACAGTTATCAGCAGTTAGAGAATGTTCTTAGGCCTCTTCACACTTCCGGCGGGCGTCTGACGGCCCCCCCGGCTTTTGCTGCAGCGCCGCATCAGAAAACCTGATGCACCGCCGGCGGCGGCAGCGGTTTTTTTGCCGGATGGTTTCTGATGCTTGGAGACATCAAAACCATCCGGCAAAAAAAAAAACGTTACATGCAGCGTTTGTCGGCCGCCGCAATGTACATTTGCGCCGCATCCGGACAAAACCGCATGCAACGCTTTGACATGCGGCGCCATCCGGCGCTAATGCATGTCAATGCGAAAAAAGCCGCATGCGGCGCATCAGATTTTCTGATGCGGCGCTGCGGTAAAATGCCGGGGGCGCCGTTAGGCGCCGCCGATGTGTGAAAGAGGCCTTATGTGGGGACTGAGCAGCCCTCCTGCGCCTTTTATAACCTGCTGCTGCCCGCCTCCTCTCCTGCATTGGCTGGATCTGAAATCACAATGGAAACAAGACTTGTGGAAACACCAATGAGCTGCAGTGGGCGGAGATCATTACTTCTACATTGGTCATATGACTTTCTCACCCAATAGCACAGTGATCTGACAGCATTGCTCATTTGCATGGCGGGCTATAATTACGGCGCTTGGGAGGGCAGATATTATTTTCTTTTCCAGTGAAGAGAACATTCTGCTATCATCATGCCTGATCCTGCCAAGTCTGCACCAGCGGCAAAAGAAGGGCCCCAAGAAAGCGGGGACCAAGATCAGAAGAAGGATGGTAAGAAGCGGAGGAAGGCCAGGAAGGAGAGCTTGCATCTATGTGTTACAAGGTGCTGAAGCAGGTCCACCCCGACCCCGGCATCTCCTCCAAGGCCATGGGCTTCATGAACTCCTTTGTCGGTGACATCTTTGAGCGCATCGCAGGGGAAGCCTCCCGCTGGCTCACTACAACAAGCCTCCACCATCACCTCCGGGAGATTCCAAACCGCTGTGCGCCGCTGCTGCCTGGAGAGTACACCAGCGCCAAGTGATCTGCTCTGTGCTCTGCACCCACAACCCAAAGGCTCTTCTAAGAACCACCCCCGTCTACATCAGAGCTGTGGCTGCTTCTTGTCCTGCTGCATGATCAGCATAAGAAATCGATGCAAATGTTGCACAAGTAATTTAATAACTGAGCACCAGCCGGGGTTATGAGTTAATTTGCCTAATCCAGTTTATTGGGCCAAAATGGATGTGATATATGGACTGATACAGAACACAGAATCTTCTACAGAGGCCGGACCAGGGAACATTTCTATTCAGATAAGTAAAGAACTGGGACATCTGCTAAATACGGCACTACATGGAGAATACAGGAGTATATTCAGTGTACACACAAGATTATGGAGGGGTATATAGCACTATATAGGGGTACACAGCAGGATATGGAGGGGTATATAGCTCTATAGGGGGGTACACAAGCAGGATATGGAGGGTATTTTAGTAATAATCTTTATTTTTATATAATCTTTTATAGCGCTAACATATTCTGAGCGCTTTACAGTTTGCACACATTATCGTCGCTGTCCCCAAGGAGCTCACAATCTAGATTCCCTATCTGTATGTTTTTGGAATGTGGGAGGAAACCACGCAAACACGGGGAGAACATACAAACTCCTTGCAGATGTTGTCCTTTGGGGGATTCGAACCTAGGACTCCAGCGCTGCAAGGCTTTCAGTGCTATCCACTGAGCCACTGTGACTATATAGGGGTAACAGCAGATATGGAGGGTATAGAGCACTATATGGGGGTATACGCAGGATAGGAGGGTTAATAGCACTATATGGGGGTATACAGCAGGATATGGAGGGTATATGGACTATAAGGGGGTATACAGCAGGATATGGAGGGTACATAGCACTATAAGGGGGTTTACAGCAGGATATGGAGGGTTTTAGAGCACTATATGGGGTATACAGCAGGCTATGGAGGGTTATAGAGCACTATAAGGGGGATGCAGCAGGATATGGAGGTATATAGCATTATGGGGGTTTACAGCAGGATATGGAGGGTATATAGCACTATATAGGGGTAACAGCAGGATTTGGAGGGTATATAGCACTATATGGGGAGGTTATACAGCAGGATATGGAGGGTATATAGCATATATGGGGGTGTATACAGCAAGATATGGAGGGTATAGAGCACTATATGGGGGTATACAGCAGGATATGGAGGGTATATAGCACTATATAGGGGTATACAGCAGGATATGGAGGGTATAGAGCACTATATGGGGGTATTTCGCAGGATATAACCCTTTGCTCCCTGCCTGTGATGAGCTCAGTGATTTCTCTCGCTCTCACATCATTGATCCGGGCAGGAGGTCACGGGGAGGAGTCGGGTCTGTGACCAGATGTAAAGTCCTTGCGATTAAAAGGTCAGGAAAAAGGGCGGGAAATTCAAAATCCCCAACAGTTCTGTGCTCGCCCACTGTGAGGAGAAAAGCGCAGCTCCCGCTGCTGGGGGAGGGGCTGGACCCCGCTGTGCCCGGATGTCTGCAGTCTGCTCTGCGGGAGCTGGAAACATCGACCACTAAAGGGTTAAAGGGTATGCCACACTAAACAATATCGCTAAAAAAAACGTCACTATTTAGCGATCCTGTTAGCGAAGTTGTTCAGTGCGGCTCTTCCAGGCGAGCTTCCTGCTGTGATCTCGCTCGTCGCTGGAATCGTTCCGGACCCTATTTTCTCGTCGGCGCTCCCGCTGGGTAAGTATCTAATCGCTGTGTGGCACCTTTTTTAGCGATTTAGCGGTACTTTTGTAAAGTAAAGTGTTAAGAAGATCGCTAACGGCGATAGCGTCGTTAACTATATCGCTAAATGCGGAGCATTTAGCGATATAGAAACAATCCCGCTAGCGATCGCATTAGTATGCGTCGTTATTGTGATCGCTAGCGGGATGTTTAGTGTGGCAGTACCTTAACACTCAGTGTTGCGGATATGTGACACTGGGCGGAGCCATAGCCTTACTGAGTGCTGATTGGGCTGGCGCTGAATATGAAATTCCCGCCCAACGGCTGATAGTTTTCTCCTGCTCTTTGTTCCCCTCAGTGTAACACGTGGTGCACTGAGCTGTATGGAGGGAAAAAACATAATACAGCGCTATATGGAGGGAGTAGAGTAGTATTTGGGCATAGAAACATCACCAGGTGGAATACAGCGCGATATTGCATGTACCAGGCATTATATTCTGGTGTACAGCACTATGGATAGAGGGGATACAGCACCATGCGGGGAGTGACACTATGGAGCAATTCTGTACTATAGTCACCCTATGTATAGTATTATATAGGGGTATTTGCCACTATTTTGATATGTACATCAGTATATAGCACTATATGGAGGGATTTCAGCACTATATGGATGTATATGGCTCAATTTGGAGGGTATAAAGTATACACAGATGTATCCAAAACTATGTTTGTGCATAGCACTATACAGAGGGTATATAGCACAATACTGGGGTACACAGACTAAGAAGGTGACGAAGAGTCCAGCTAAGAAGGCAGCAAAATCCAAGAAGCCCCTGCCAAGAAATAAGATTTAGCTGCCCTGCTCTTCTCTCAAAAAGACTCTTTTCAGACTCACCACCTTGTCCCAGCAGAGCTGTGTGATCAGTGCCACCGCCTTGTCCCGACAGAGCTGTGTGATCAGTGCCACCGCCTTATCCCGGCAGAGCTGTGTGATCAGTGCCACCGCACTTATCCGGCCGCAGAGCTGTGTGATGTCAGTGCCACCGCCTTGTCCCCCCTGCGGCAGAGCTGTGTGATCAGTGCCACCGCCTTATCCGGCAGAGCTGTGTGATCAGCACCGTCTTGTCCCGGCAGAGCTGTGTGATCAGTGCCACCGCCTTGTCCCGGCAGAGCTGTGTGATCAGCACCACCGCCTTGTCCCGGCAGAGCTGTGTGATCAGCGCCACCGCCTTGTCCCGGCAGAGCTGTGTGATCAGTGCCACCGCCTTATCCCGGCAGAGCTGTGTGATCAGCACCACCGCCTTATCCCGGCAGAGCTGTGTGATCAGCGCCACCGTCTTGTCCGGCAGAGCTGTGTGATCAGTGCCACCGCCTTGTCCCGGCAGAGCTGTGTGATCAGCACCACCGCCTTGTCCCGGCAGAGCTCTGTGATCAGTGCCACCGCCTTGTCCGGCAGAGCTATGTGATCAGTGCCACCGCCCTGTCCGGCAGAGCTATGTAATCTGTGTGATCAGTGCCACCACCTTGTCCCGGCAGAGCTGTGTGATCAGTGCCACCACCTTGTCCCGGCAGAGCTGTGTGATCAGTGCCACCACCTTGTCCCGGCAGAGCTGTGTGATCAGTGCCACCGCTTTGTCCCGGCAGAGCTGTGTGATCAGTGCCACCGCCTTGTCCCGGCTGAGCTGTGTGATCAGTGCCACCGCCTTGTCCGGCTAAGCTGTGTGTTCAGTGCCACCGCCTTGTCCCAGCAGAGCTGTGTGATCAGTTTCCCTCGCCGATTTGTCAGCAGCACCATTGTAGTGTTTATCGGGGCAGAGCTTTCATGTTACTGACAGATGATCATTTCCCTCTCACATCCTGTGTCTAGATGTGGGGCGCCATGGGGGGATCTAGGGTGATGATGAGGGGGCTCCACTGTACAGCGCACTGTAAGGGCATATGGAAGTACAGAGCCATCAGAGGCCGGTGGGGCAGAAGCCTCGTGTAGACATGATGTGACCCTTTCCTGCATTATCGCAGCCTGTAACCAGTGTGAACTGCGGACAGCCAGCAGCACTTCATGGAGGAGGGAACAATGAGATTACTGGGAGTTGTGCTGAGCTTCCCCTGCATAATGATTGGTTGCACACAGCCAATGGAGTGTAGGGGGAGTGTTTCATATAAACCAATGAGAACGATCACATGAGTATAAATACCCTGCTCCTCTCATCACATCTGTGTACTTCTCTACAGAGCTATGGCCAGAACTAAGCAGATGCCCGTAAATCCACCGGAGGGAAAGCTCCCCGCAAGCAGCTGGCCACGAAGGCTGCCAGGAAGAGCGCTCCTGCCACTGGCGGAGTGAAGAAGCCGCACCGCTACCGTCCAGGAACAGTCGCTCTCCGGGAGATTCCGCCCCTACCAGAAATCCACCGAGCTGCTGATCCGTAAGCTTCCCTTCCAGCGCCTGGTGAGGGAGATCGCCCAGGACTTCAAGACCGATCTGCGCTTCCAGAGCTCGGCAGTCATGGCACTGCAGGAGGCCAGCGAGGCTTATCTCGTGGGACTGTTCGAGGACACCAACCTGTGTGCCATCCATGCCAAGAGGGTCACCATCATGCCCAAAGACATCCAGCTGGCCAGAAGAATCCGTGGGGAGAGAGCTTAGATCTGCCCCTGGCACTCAAGACAACACAACGGCTCTTCTCAGAGCCACCAAATTCTACCACTAAGGAGCCAATAACCAACATCTCCAGATCCTTCACTGGGTCTTTGTGTACAGTAAAATAGGCGATGGTGGCAAAATACATGAGAAAAATGGTAATGGCGATCAAATGAAGATCACCAAACTCAAATGCACAAATGCCTAAATGGACAATAATAGACGACTGCTATAAACATAGCAAGCAAAAAAGAGGAAGAGCAACAGTCATGTGGTCAATAAAATGTAAAATCTTTATTGAAAATACTAACAAAAAGGTGATTGGCAAAAGAAGGGGAAATGTACCCCAAAAGAGCACATGATCACAGAAAGGGCCAGGAACCAAAAGTGGACCACTGAAATACATCAACCTGCCAAATTGGCATAATATGCCATAACAAGAACATAAAGTATCCCAATACATTGCAGATAGATGTTACAATAATGGTAAGTACCTACATATCCATAAGCTGCAAATAGGAGTACACAGATGGCAACAAAGAATGGTACTGGTATAAATATTTACCAAATAATGCAGCGGTCCACGATCACCCGACCCATCCCAGAGTTGGAGTTTTGGAGGATTTTAACATTAAATCAGAGTAGGGGCACGGTGATAGAGTATATGATAAGCAGTATATGGAGGGGTAGAGGGCAGTAAATCAGGTGTTCCACTCTGATTTTATTCACAACGGATTACATCAGGTCAATCAGTGATAATGATCAAGAACAGCTGGTTAGAAACAATATCCCCCTCCTCCGATCATATTTTCTCATGTACAAGGTTTAATTCACTTTGAATAATCAATTTTGCATTTCAGGAGTTCTCTGGAATATTGCTGGAGACAATATTAGTCTGAGTTACTCCAGCTTCTCCAGTGGCTGCTGATGGCAAATGTGAGTAAGGTGAATGGATCTTTCTACAACTCTATTACTGTCGTGTTCTCACCATATAGTGCTGCAATAAGCTATACGGAGGATGTCTAGAACTATATGGGCATATATAGAACTATATGGGGCATACGCAAAAAGATGTGTATAGATAGAGGATATATAGTACTATATATATTCATCAGTACATGAATGGTATACAGCATTCTAAATATGTGATTCTTCAGATTTTGTATTAGTTCAGCCTGATGAAGAGACCTGAGTAGTCTCGAAAGCTTGCAATTTGTTACCATCTTTTCAGTTAGCCATTAAAAGGTATCAACCACTGAGGACTCTCAACTCTAAATATTTTGGTATACAGCAGTAATTTGCAGCTTTCTATGGGCAGTGAGTACAAGCACTATAAGCAGCTTACAGCACAGTATGGAGTCTGTACTTAAAAAATCCCATCACTATATGTTATTATTTATCATCTACATTAGAATTTGGTGTTAAAACAGAACACACCAGAGATCAGCGGCGTCAGCTCTTGTGGGGACGGTGTGGGTGGCTCTTAGAAGAGCCTTTGGGTTGTGTGGAGGATTCGGGATCTGTGGCGCTCACTTGCTCTTCTTGCTGCTCTCGGTCTTCTTGGGCAGCAGCACGGCCTGGATGTTGGGCAGGACGCCCCCCTGGGCGATGGTCACCCCACCCAGCAGCCTGTTCAGCTCCTCGTCATTGCGCACGGCCAGCTGCAGGTGTCGGGGGATGATGCGGGTCTTCTTGTTATCCCGGGCGGCATTACCGGCCAATTGCAGGATTTCTGCGGTCAGATACTCCAGCACAGCAGCCAGATAGACCGGGGCCCCGGCTCCCACCCTCTCAGCATAGTTACCCTTGCGGAGAAGTCTGTGCACACGACCAACCGGGAACTGCAGTCCTGCCCGGGATGAGCGGGTCTTGGCTTTAGCACGGGCCTTCCCTCCTTGTTTGCCACGTCCAGACATCACTGTGCTCACAGTTATCAGCAGATAGAGCGACAACAAGCTCGGGTTCCGACGGAACGCGAGACTGACAAAAAACATTTGGGGGTCGAGAAGCAAACTCTATGAAATAGCCTGCCGACACTATCCGCGTTACCCAGAAATCTGGAACGCGAGCCATCCAAGTCGCCTTGAAAAGAAGCAGGCGACCCCCCACTCGAGAATCCTCGAGTGGACCCCTGGCGTCAATCCGACTTGGCGGGCTTCTTGTCAAGTTCCCGCTTGTCCTGGCGGAAACTCTGCTTCCAGGGAGTACGAGTTTTCTGAGAGGATTTCTTTCCTGAGAAGGAAGGACGACCCGATCCCCACGAGGAGTGACTAGATCGTCCTCGGCCCCGAAAGGACCGCCGACCACTATAGACCCCAGGCTTACTGGACACCGAAGCCATGGCCCTACGCTGTGGTAATGCTGATTCCTTCGCCTTAGCCTTGGAAATCAGCTCTGTGAGGTCGGATCCAAAAAGATGGCCACCCTTGTAAGGTAAGGCCAACAACCCTTGTTTGGAAACTGCGTCCCCGGCCCACTGTCTGAGCCATAAAGCTCTTCTGACTGTGACCGCTGAAGCTTGCGCTTTGGCCAGCAGAGATGCCGTATCCAGACCGGCATCAAAGATATAACAGGCTGCCGTTTCTAACCATTCACAAGTTTCCCGTATCTCAGATAACGGAGATTCATTTTGCAACTCCGTCTTCAGACGTGCCAACCAGCCTAGAGAAGCTCTAGCAGCACACATGGATCCTAGCACTGCTCGGAATCCATGACCCGCAGCCTCATAGCTTGCTTTTGCCGCCAATTCCGTTTTTCTATCCAAAGGCTCCTGTAAACTCGCTTTCCCCTTAATAGGGAGTAGTGAGGATTTACTAAGCTGAGATAAAGACACATCCACTTCAGGAGCAGAAGTCCAATTAGCCTTTAACTCCGCAGAGCAAGGATAAAGTGTATCAAAGAAATGCGTTCCATGAAAACGCTTATCTGGACACAGACGTTCCTCCTCTATTACACTATTAAGCTCATCCAGAGCTGGCAATGTTGTACGCGAAGCACGGGACTCCTGGAACATGCGTGCTGATTTACCAGGACGACTAGTTACCTCCTCCGGTAACTGTAATATATCTCTCATGGCTTCAATTAATGCCTCCGTACGCTTCGCCATAGAGGAACGCCCCTGCGGCTCGTCCGCATCTGAATCGGATATTTCTCCATCCGAATTTAAAGGGGAACTCTGCCCAATATCAGATACATCTGACTCGCTCCGTGTAGAGGCCGGTAACGGCCTGCGTCGCTTCCTCTGAGAGGAATTAGCAGACACATATTGACCTAAAAGGTCAGACAAGTTGTTGATCGATCGAGCGATATCATCCAATTTTTCACCGCTGTCGACCGCAGCGCTAGACGCTGTGGAGGTCTGCGTATCTGATTGCCGTAACGGCACTGGGACATGGTCCGCGGCATCTGAACTCTGTTCAGACATGTCTCACCTGTATGAGCAGGTCAAAGCGGTAATACCAGCAAAAACTATGCGTTTTTTTTTTTTTTTTTTAAACGCTGAAGGGTTAACGCTCCACCAGGCAGGGTTACCCCAGCGGTATTCAGTCAAAAAAATTGCTGGTAGAAATAACCCTCAGAGGGGTTAATATTGCAAACTCACCACAATATATATATATGAAGTGAGAGCCCCAGCCAATTTTATGTCTCTAATGAGACTGCAGCTGCAGGATAGCGATCGCTGCGCTGCGGGGTGAGGAATCAGCACTCACCCAGCTGGCCGTGGTGTCTTATGAGGAGAGGAGCGGTCTGAGGAGCCCAGGAGCCTGTGTAATGGCCGCCACAGTGGGGGAGTCGCAGGAGAAACGCCAGAGCGCGCGTCTTCCTGCTCAGAAGACCGGGAATCGATAGGCCACGCCCCCTGCTAGCTCAAATAATGAGCGCGAACTCCCCCGCTCCTGCTCCCTCTCTGTCCTGCAGGTATCTGCCTGCGGACAAAAAATCACCACATCTACTTGTAACAGCGCTGTCACAGCAGCCTGAAGCATACCGATATACTTTGTAATAAGCGCTGCTCATTCAGACGCTAAAGCACTCACACATAATTATAATAAAAAATTTGTGTGGAGTACTCACCAGCCAAAGCGCCACAGGGACCCTCAGGGGTTTCTGGCGCTGTGCCCATGCTTCCCCCCAGGGCGAGGAACGCAGTGACGCACGTGTGGTTTGCGTCCCGCCAGGGAAGCTCTCCTCATCCCCCAGGGCCGGCAAGGATTCTGCAGGGACTATTGAGTAAATACAGATCCGCCAAGGGAGAGGTTGGGGTACAGCAGCGCCGATACCCTGAGACCTCTAGACCAACTGGTGATCCAAGTCTCCTGTCCGAATATAAAATAATAAAATCTTCTGAGGAGCTGCATTAGCAGCGACCATCCTCTGGACCTCAAATCTTAGACTGGAGCTGAGTAGGAGGAGCCCGAGCTGGAGGGGCCAGCCAGTCAGCACGCTTTTGATCTGAGGTGACATCCTGATCTGGGGCTCCGCCTACCCATCAGTAATGAATTCCTGTGTCTCCCTCCCTTCCATTCTGCAGCTGAAAATAAGTATATTATTTTTCCGGTGTTGACTGAAGGGGTTAACTAGTGGCAGTTTTATAGGTTGGGTTGTTCCGGACACGCCGATACCAAATTAATATTTTTTTAACATAAAAAAACTTAGTTATTGGTATATTTCTATTTTGTGATTTTAAAAAAATGTATAATGTAATATATGTATAATATAAATATATATATATTTTTTTTTACTTGGTCTCTCCATGAGACTTTCATTACTCTGATCGCTGCTATAAAGCATTGCAAAGCCTTTTATACTATGCTCTGCTCATGGTCTAAGGGGCTTGCCGTAGCCTGGTGACTCGAATGTCGTCAGCCTCGGGTCACCATGGCAACAATCTGGCACTTGCGTTGACGTCAATTGGAGGAGAGAGGGAGCTCCCTCTCTCTCCCTTCTAGATGCTGCGATCGATAGCAGCATTTAGGAGGTTAAACTTCCTGCAACGGTGCCGGTACCGCCCCTGGTAGTGAGAGACGGGTGTCAGCTCCTGTGCTCTGGTGATCGACACAACATATATATATTATTTTAAACTACACACACACCACACCTATCGGTCAGGAAGTCCTTCCTTCCATGACGTGTATATATACAGCAAATTGTCGGGAATGGGTTAAAGCTTAGAATGATTTGGTCGATCTTGTTTTTGAAATGTGCAGCAAAGTCTTCTGCAGAAATGATGGGGTTGAAGGGGCAATGGTATAAGGAGGAAGGAATTACTGTATATACTCATGTATAAGCCGACCCGTGTATAAGACGATCCCCCTAATTTTGCCACAAAAAACTGGGAAAACTTATTGACTCGTGTATAAGCCTAGGGTGCAAAATGCAGCAGCTACTGGTAAATTACAAAAATAAAAAGATACCAATAAAAGTAAAATTAATTGAGACACCAGTAGGTTAAATGTTTTTGAATATCCATATTGAATCAGGAGCCCCATATAATTTTCCATACAGTTAATGATGGGCCCCATAAGATGCTCCATACAAAATACGCCTCCTATAATGCTGCACAAAGTTTAATAATACCCCCATAAGATGCTCCATATATTTTATGCCCCATATGATGCTCCATAGATTATGCCCCATATGATGCTCCACAGATTATGCCCACAAATGATGCTCCATAGATTATGCCCCTATAAGATGCTCTATGGTATAGGCCCCATATGCTGCGGCTGCAAAAGAAAAAAAAAAAAGACATACTCACCTGTCGTCGCTGGGGGCCAGGTGCCGGTGTCCTGAGCAGGCGGGGACACTAGCGCGCTATGGGGCAAAGGTGCCGGTGTCACCGCTCGCTCAGGGCCCCGGCACCTGGGATATTCACCTGTCCCCGGTCCACCTCTGCGAGCCGCTGTCTTCTGGGTCCTCTGGCAGTGAATGCTCAGGCAGAGGGCGTGGCGCTCACAAACTACGTCATCCAGCCCTCTGCCTGAACATCACAGCCAGAGGACGGGGAGGTCAGAGCGGCGCGCATCTGTGTACCGGGGACAGGTAAATATCGAATATACTCACCCCCTCCTGGCGCTTCTCTGCAGCCCCTGCTCTTCTCCCGCGGTCTCCGGCAGCTCTTCCTTCCTACAGCGGTCACGTGGTACCGTTCATTAAAGTCATGAATATGTGCATATTCATGACTTTAATGAGCGGTACCACGTTACTGCTGCAGGAAGGAGCCTGAGATCGTGGGAGAAGAGCAGGGGCTGCAGAGACGCGCCGGCAGGAGTGTAAGTATGATCTGACATCCCCTCCCCCGCCGACCCAACCCGGTATATGACTCGCGTATAAGCCGAGAGGGGGACTTTCAGCCTTAACAAATGGGCTAAAAATCTTGGCTTATACGCGAGTATATACGGTAAATGTTGACCAACTATTCGGGGCTATGTGGTAGAGAAGATGTGAGCATTCTGATGTCTTATTTAGCAGAGGTGAAGGCTGACATTAATGTGGTGAATTCTTCCTGTGAGTGCGTTTTCATACAGGACCCTGCGCCGCTGGACACATGCCGAAGATTTTTTGGTGAGGTTGTTGTTCCAGGGTTGTCTACTGATTTGTCACACTCCCCGTGCACGAGATGGGAGATCGATAGCTGATGGAAGTGTGGCACTGTAGAAAACTATTTCTGTGCCTGTCATGGAGTGAAGATAGGGAGGACAGCAGTAGTATAATGTCAGAGTGTGTGAATGTTGATGTGTGTGAGGTTTCTATGTGGCACAGGTGTTTGTGTTTGCTGTATGCCGATACTGAGTTCTGCGTGCCCCACAACACCTCTTCTGAACAGATGTCTGGGTGGAGTCTGTGGTGGGCTAATCCCAAACTGTGGGCTAATTCCAACTCTTAACTATCTAATCCCTAGTGTAGTGCAAACTGTACCCCTATCTACTGTATGATGTATGGTTCCCCTAGTGGACAGACCTCACAGATTCCCAGGGACAGCCTCAGGCATAGCCAATAGGAGAACCGAACACACAACACTGGCCATAAGGATAAACTATAACATTACTTTATCACACATTAATGCATAGGACGAAACAGCACCATCACAACCCCTGTTGCCACATGGGGAAATGAGGACGTGGTACACACAGGAGTCTTGGGAGCAGCTGGATGGAAGAAGTCTTGAAGTATGCAGACACAAAAGCAGGTTCAGCACAGGAGGTGACATGCGCAACACTAGAGTTTTGAATAGCAATCTGAATAACAGGTATGTGTCATAATGGGCCTATAAAGGCCTAGGAAGATGATGTCTTAGGTCGGGTAACCTGCAAAGCCTGATGTGAAGGGAAGAGGACCCAGATCTGGGACTGCTGTGTAACACACGTCCTCTTGGAGAGTGGATACGGACAGAGTGCACTTCAAGTGAATGGAGGGTAGAGGTGGGATTGGAGTGAAGTTCTTAAAAAGGAGAAGGCCAACTCTTCCACCATGTTTTTTGCCAGGGTGAGGAGTATGGGTGAAGTGAAGGCAACCATAACACAGCAGGTGAGAGTGTCAGCCATGTTTCTCTGGCCCAGGACGAATAGATTGAGAAAGGTAAAGAGATCACGAATTACATGGAGTTTGTTGCAAGTGGAACGGCGTTCCATAGTGCTTCAGAAAGATTGTAGAGGTCAAGTGGATGGGTATTAAGCTGGAGCGGTTTGGGGGATTTATAGTATCTGGGGAATGACAGGATGGAAAAATATTAGTAGATATTTAATTTTGAAGGTTCAGGATTGAGAGATCTGTCACCAGCAGTGAGGAGGAGCAGATAGAGTGAGAGGAGGTTGGAGGAGAATGTAGGGCAGCTCTGCAGATGAAGTCAAGTGGGGGGAAGAGGATGCTGCTGTGGCCGGAGTGGTGAGTAAGCCGGTGTCTCCCCATATGGTGGGAAGAGGGAAACCATGCGGAGGCCCCAGCAGATGTTACAAGTTCTGTGCAATTATCGCACACCGGGCATCATGCAAAAGAACTGTGGAATGTCTGGAATACCTGTCCGCAGGTGTTAGTGACTCCACGCCGCACAGATGTAAAGCGGTCATTATAGAACTAAATATTAGTTCAGTGATTAACAGAATAGCGAAGTCCAGAAACAAATTTCAGTTTATACTGTAACTATTCCAGTTTGTAAATGAAAATGCAGACACTGCTAGTTTATCAGCAGCCAATTATTCCTTTTTACTCTAAAAATGTATATTTAGTTCAGGTTGTCATTTGAAATTGAGTGTGCGCCTCTGTATATATGGAAATAAATGCTATTATGAGGATTCAGCTTTTTCTCCGTTCTTTTAAACACACTGCCATTATTATGCACATAATGTAAATTTCTTCTTATTTAGACCCACAGGTTTATATGGACAGGTAAGCAGAAGAATTGCAAGTACTCAGGGTGGTCCTGAAAAGCACAATGGATACGGCCTGGGGTAATCCAGAGTACAGAGCTTGTTCTTCTAGGTTGGGGGTGGCATGGAGAAAAGCCATGTACAGTACAGACCAAAAGTTTGGACACACCTTCTCATTCAAAGATTTTTCTGTATTTTCATGGCTATGAAAATTGTAGAATCACACTGAAGGCATCAAAACTATGAATTATCACATGTGGAATTATACATTACACTTTACAAAAAAGTGTGAAACTGAAAATACGTCTTATATTCTAGGTTCTTCACAGTAGCCACCTTTTGCTTTGATTACTGCTTTGCACGCAGAAAAGGTGAACGGATGGACTCTACATGCCTGGTTCCCACCGTGAAGCATGGAGGAGGTGGTGTGATGGTGTGGGGGTGCTTTGCTGGTGACACTGTTGGGGATTTATTAAAAATTGAAGGCATACTGAACCAGCATGGCTACCACAGCATCTTGCAGCAGCATGCTATTCCATCCGGTTTGCGTTTAGTTGGACCATCATTTATTTTTCAACAGGACAATGACCCAAAACACCTCCAGGCTGTGTAAGGGCTATTTGACCAAGGAGAGTTTTGGGGTGCTACGCCAGATGACCTGGCCTCCACAGTCACCAGACCTGAACCCAATCCAGATGGTTTGGGGAGAGCTGGACAGCTCACCACTTCAATTTTGAATAAATCCCCAACAGTGTCACCAGCAAAGCCCCCCCACACCATCACACCTCCTCCTCCATGCTTCACGGTGGGAACCAGGCATGTAGAGTCCATCCGTTCACCTTTTCTGCGTGCAAAGCAGTAATCAAAGCAAAAGGTGGCTACTTTGAAGAACCTAGAATATAAGACATATTTTCAGTTGTTTCACACTTCTTTGTAAAGTGTTATACAGATCGCTGATCTCTGATGAGATCTTTGTGTTTGGAATCTAACTAGCGAACACATAGCGATCGCACCAGCGATCTCGCCAGGTCGTGTCCTTGTTGTGATCGCTAGTGCGATCACTAATCGCTAAGTGTGACAGTGCATTAAGGTCCTGCAATGACTGCACATCAGGAAAGAGAAATAAATCAGAAGAACTATACTACATTTCTAATTGGAGGTGTTTAATTATACAGGATCTTGGAGATGGAAATACCCGTTTATTCACAGCTCCCAGCCTGACAAGAGCAGATCCACCTTCCCTGTGTCCTGACACCACATGTTACAGAGAACAAAGAGCAGAAGAAACCATCAGCCCTTGTGCAGGATTTTCACATTCAGTGCTCAGCCAATCAGCACTCAGGGCTATGACTCCACCCACAGGCAGCAGAGGCTCACATCCCCCCCCACTAAGTGTTAACCCTTTAGTGCCCATGATTCTAACTCCAGTAGAACAGAGCAGACTGCAGCCATGACGCCACCTACAGGCAGCACCAGATTACTTACCCCCCAGACCCTCAGTGTTAACCCATTAGTGCCTGCAATGTTTCCAGCTGCAATCATCCCACCACAGGACTATCAGCAGCCCCTTCCCCTCCTCCTCAGCAGCAGGAGCTGTAGCTTCTCCTCAGAACATGTGGGTGGCTCTTAGAAGAGCCTTTGGGTTGTTTTAGGGGAACAGAATCATTAACCTCCGAAGCCGTAGAGAGTGCGGCCCTGGCGTTTCAGTGCGTACACCACATCCATGGCAGTGACGGTCTTCCTCTTGGCGTGCTCGGTGTAGGTGACGGCGTCACGGATCACGTTTTCCAGGAAGACTTTCAGGACGCCGCGAGTCTCCTCATAGATGAGGCCGGAGATTCGCTTGACACCTCCCCTGCGAGCGAGACGGCGGATGGCAGGCTTGGTGATGCCCTGGATGTTATCACGGAGAACCTTCCTGTGCCGCTTGGCACCGCCCTTCCCCAGACCTTTCCCTCCTTTGCCGCGACCAGACATCTTCCAAATAGTCAGCAGAAATCTATGACTGGTGAGTGCACAGTCCTCCTTTATATAGTCTGTGAGTGGACCAGAAAGAGAACTGCAGCGATGACGCGTTTCCTGGGCATGGATGTGAATTAATTTGCATTATCAGCTCCGCCCCTTCATCTGCTGATTGGCCAATCACAGAACGGTTAGTGATTTGAATTTCCCGTTCATTGTTTTGTTTTTTTCCAGCTTCTACAGGGATGAGCTAAATATAGTCAGAAAACTGATTCCTCTCCGCAGTGACATCCAATGTGAGAACCAGAGCTGGAGATCAATCATTGTCAATTATAGTGCTGTATACTCTCCATCCATATAGCAGTGTCTAACCTCCTGTTGTAGACTGTAAGCCCGCAAGGGCAGGGTCCTCTCTCCCCTCTATATCGGTCTGTCATTGTTAGTTTGTTTACCGTAAGTGATATCTGTAATCTGTATGTAACCCATTCTCATGTACAGCACCATGGAATTAATGGCGCTATATAAATAAATGATAATAATAATACTAATATACTGCTGTTTACCTGTAACATACTACTACATACCTCCATGTAGTGCTATAAACCCCCATATTGTGCTCCTGCTCATTTATCTCAGTGACAGGTTCTGCTCCTATAAACAAGTGATCGTGAGAGATTCAGACCAATAAATGGATAAATCTTTGGGATGTTATTGACCAGGTGCCTTCACCAGTCTGCAGAGAAAAGGGTGTGTAATATCAGAGATATCAGCGAGAAAGTGCAGAGAGCTCTGATCAGAATGAAGACAAACTGCTGAAAACATCGCTGAACACAAAGAGCCAACAGCCCATCTCCACCTATTATCAGCAGAACTATGGAAACCAGGCACTAGGACCCAGTGATCTAGGAGAGAACAATATTCAATGAGTGAGGAGCAACCTATCTATGGCTGCCTGTGGATCGCCCGCCAGGGCAGTGGGATACTCTGTACCGGCCGGTGTATTGAAGGTATGTGTCACAGCGGCAGGGACCCAAACGTGACCCTGGGCGTCCAATTAAAAGGGGAATATTTACAGGGGATGTTTAGAGCTTGTAGTAAGGTATTCGTGACGCCACTTGTGATATCTGGTCAGAGATGACCAGCGCTGCAGTGCAGATCCTCTGAGACTGATGGTGTGATGCAGCAGAGTTGGAATAGCTTCCCACAAGTGAAGCTGGTGGTCTCAGGGCAGGTAGATGTTGTACTATTAGAGTAATGGTATGGAGAGATGTAGCGGAGTGTAGTAGGTGACTCAGGAAGAAACTGAGAAACAATCAGCGAGTTGGTTTCCAAAGCTTCACTCACAGTTCTGGCGGCCAACAGTACAGATGCCAGCTTGGTACCGTGTCCTCCAGGTGAGGGGCTCAGCAAGCCCCAGGTAGATTGGGAAACACTTTTCCAAGACTCCTTTCTATATATGTGTTCCTTTTACTGGCCTTCTCTCTGTGCTGATTTTACCACCTTCTATCCTTCCAGCACCTTCACAAACAGTGTCCCAGATCAGCGGCTGCGAATCCTGTTGGATAATGTCTTATCTCTGCGTTTCCTTGATTCTATATAGCTACCTCTCCGGCAAAGATGATTGTGGTAGTTGTCTGTGATCCCTAAAGTTATCACAGCAGTCGACTTGCTAGCTGAGTCATAAAATCCTCCACTAGGCTAAGGGGTCGAGTTCCCTCTGCGACCTGGTCCCTCTGTCAACAGATCGGGACATATGGATGGTTCTTGCTCTCTCCGTATCCCTAGGACCCCTTCCTCTCTCAAGAAGCTTCTCTCTCTTTCTGCTTCTTTCTCTTCCACTCTCCTCTTCCCGGACCGAGCTCTTCCTAGCTACTAGTCCCTTCTGAGTCTCTCTCTAGACTCCTTCCTTTTCCTCTGCAGCCTCCCCTCACCGGGAGCTGCTTCACTACACATCGTTCGTCTCCTTCCGCCTCCTCCTCACGGCTCTCTAAACTCTGTTCTTGCTTCCTCAAGCTTCACAACTCCCTTCTTACTTACTAACTCCACCCACCCATACACTCTTCACTAACCAGCTTTGGATGAGACCATCCCCCCGCAGGGTATGTCCAGGGTGCCCAGCTGCTATAGTGTGTGTTGGGTGCAGGTGTTAGAGTCCTGGGTGGTGATCCCTTCTTATCTGAGAGTGACGTATCACACCTCTGGGTGAGGTGCAATACCTCTGTGGCGACTGAACCCTCAGGGTGCCACACCTGCGCCTCCATTGTCAGACTATTCCTGAAGTTCCCCGTCCCTTCTACATCTCACTACGACACTCATCTCCCTCCCCATTTTACTATCCTCTTATCCCCACCCTGTATTGCCAGATGCATTGATCTGATCTCTTCCCCTTGCTAACACATGAGATACCAGTAAGTGCTGACATATTCCCCAAGGAGAGGAGCAAGAAACAGACAAGCAGCCACAGCTCTAATGTAGACGGGGTGGGTGGCTCTTAGAAGAGCCTTTGGGTTGTGGGTGCAGAGCACAGAGCAGATCACTTGGCGCTGGTGTACTTGGTGACGGCCTTGGTGCCCTCGGACACGGCGTGCTTGGCCAGCTCTCCGGGCAGCAGCAGGCGCACAGCAGTCTGGATCTCCCGGGAGGTGATGGTGGAGCGCTTGTTGTAGTGAGCCAGCGGGAGGCTTCCCCTGCGATGCGCTCAAAGATGTCATTGACAAAGGAGTTCATGATGCCCATGGCCTTGGAAGAGATGCCGGTGTCGGGGTGGACCTGCTTCAGCACCTTGTACACATAGATGGCATAGCTCTCCTTCCTGGCCTTCCTCCGCTTCTTACCATCCTTCTTCTGAGTCTTGGTCACGGCTTTCTTGGAGCCCTTCTTTGCAGCTGGTGCAGACTTGGCAGGATCAGGCATGATGATAGCAGAATGTTCTCTTCACTGGAAAAGAAAATAATGATCCTGCTCCTCCCAAAGTGGCCGTGTTTATAGCCCGGCCATGCAAATGAGCAATGCTGTCAGATCGCTGTGCTATTGGGTGAGGTCATGTGACCAATGTAGATGTAATGATCTCCGCCCACTGCAGCTCATTGGTGTTTCCACAAGTCTTGTTTCCATTGGTGACTTCAGATCCAGCCAATGGCAGGAGAGGAGGCGGGGCAGCAGCAGGTTATAAAAGGCGCAGGAGAATGCACAATCTCCACACAAGAGCATTCTGTATCTGCTGATAACTGTGAGCATAGTGATGTCTGGACGAGGCAAACAAGGAGGGAAGGCCCGTGCTAAAGCCAAGACCCGCTCATCCCGGGCAGGACTGCAGTTCCCGGTTGGTCGTGTGCACAGACTTCTCCGCAAGGGTAACTATGCTGAGAGGGTGGGAGCCGGGGCCCCAGTCTATCTGGCTGCTGTGCTGGAGTATCTGACCGCTGAGATCCTGGAATTGGCCGGTAATGCCGCCCGAGACAACAAGAAGACCCGCATCATCCCCCGACACCTGCAGCTGGCCGTGCGCAATGACGAGGAGCTGAACAGGCTGCTGGGTGGGGTGACCATCGCCCAGGGGGGCGTCCTGCCCAACATCCAGGCCGTGCTGCTGCCCAAGAAGACCGAGAGCAGCAAGAAGAGCAAGTGAGCGCCACTGATCCCGAATCCTCCACACAACCCAAAGGCTCTTCTAAGAGCCACCCACACCGTCCCCACAAGAGCTGATGCTGCTGATCTCTGGTGTGATCTCTTTTTTAAAAATAGTAATTTTTATGGAAATATATTTTAAGATTTTTACAGGAAAAGAGAATTTGGCCATTTTAAAATTTTCACTCATTTATAGGTTGTCATTCAATATTTTATAACTAACTTTTGGTTAAACATTTTCATGTGTATAAAGTGTGAAAGCTCACAAACTAACATATAGAATGCTGTGATCTAGTTATATCCATCTCAGAGGTCATATATTTAACATGACCCAAAAAGTCCCAATGAAACCAATATGGTTAAATCTCTACGGTATTGTCATTAGGTGCTCCCTGATATCTATATTATATGTTATACAGATCTAGTTGGAAGGTGGAGAGGTTTGCTTCCAGTACTACGCAATTAATCAGCATGCTGCTGTCTGCATCTCTTAGATATGGACTCGGAAAATTTTAATAGAAAGAGCTAAAGATCTAGAGGGACATCTGTCATTATAAGGATGTCTTTTAAGGATAACTATTGAAATATGCCAAATGAATAACTCCCTGCTATCGATGCTTCATTGTCATTATTGCTATGCTTCACTATTGCTATCAATCTGACACTCGATCTGCTTCATCCTCAAGTATGTGTTCTGACTGCAATACCATCATCATCACCCATCTTTCCTGAACCCCAATCACCCCTGTATCTGTCTGCTATCAATAGTATGTGTCCTGACTGCAATACCATCATCACCCATCTTTTCTGAACCCCAATCACCCCTGTATCTGTCTGCGATCAATGGTATGAGTCCTCACTGCAATATCATCACCCCTGTATCTGTCTATCAATGCTTTATCTGTCCTTTTGGATCTGACTATTTTCTTTTTTTTTTCCCCCTTCCTGACTTCTAATTATTCCCCTCCTGTGTGTGTGACCAGTCTCCCTGCTGCCCCTCCCTCCTGTTGTCACCTGGCCTGTTTGATGTGCATTTGAGCTGCTATAAATTCAGACACATTGGTCTGTCATTATAAGGATGTCTTTTAAGTATAACTATTGAAATATGCCAGATATGAGCCAGAAGTGACCAGAAGGTATGCCTAAACTCTGTTTAAATATGCTAAATTTCTTTGTTAGCTCCACAATTACTTTTACCATGCTGACATATGCTCTAATGGTTTTGCCTCCATTACTCCTAACTCTCCATCGCTATCCACAGACCCCAGCACTCTCTAACCAAGTAATAATCTCCCCTTTCCTCTTGCCCCCCACCTGACCTCCTCCGCTGACCTGCTCCTCAACCTCAGATCTCTCCTAATAACACACAAAACTAATCGCCCACTCTCCTCCCACCTTCCCTGGCTCTCTCTGCTTCTCCTCACTGCTGGCGACATATCTCCCAATCCTGGACCCCCACAGCTCATACCTTCCATTATTACCCCCTTCTATCACTCCCAATCCAATATAAACACCCGGAATCTTTCCAACCTCAAATACGTGCCCTTGACGCCCACCACTCAGCTCCCTCTCTCTGGATCACTCTGGAATGCCCGCTCCGTCTGCAATAAACTCCATGTGATTCACGACCTTTACATCTCAAAATTTTTCCTTCCTTGGCCTCACTGAAACATGGCTGACACCCTCCGACACCGCCTCCCCTGCTGCACTATGCTATGGCTGCCTCCACTTAACCCACACTCCTCGCCCTGGCAACAGACATGGTGGAGGAGTGGACGTTCTCCTTTCTCCCAACTGCACCTTCAACCCAATCCCACCTCTTCCCTCCCTTGTCCTCCCCTCTTTTGAAGTCCACTCTGTCTGCATCTACTCTCCCTACAACCTCCAAGTGGCTGTGATATACCGACCTCCAGGCCCAACCACTGCCTTCATGGACCAATTCTCTCCATGACTCCTTCACTTTCTCTCTGCTGACATTCCCACCATCATCATGGGTGACTTCAACATCCCCATTGACACCCACCAGTCGGCAGATTCTAAACTCCTGGCCCTTACTTCATCCTTTGGACTTACACAGTGGTCCTCTTCAGCCACCCACACAGACGGACACACATTAGACCTGGTCTTCACCCGCCTCTGCTCCCTATCCAACTTCACAACCTCCCCTCTCCCTCTATCTGACCATCACCTACTCTTTCTCATCCCTGTCCTCCTCACCTGTCACCCATGTCCAGCAACACGCGCACCCCCGCAGAAACCTTGCACATCTAGACACACACTCTCTGAATCTATCCTACCACTGTCCTCAATATCTTCACTCCACGACACAGACACTGCCACTAGTTTCTACAATGCCACTCTTGCATCAGCCATCAACTCGGTCGCCCCTGTCATGCATAACAGAGTGTGATGAATCAATAGACAACCCTGGCACAATAACACCACTAAAAAGCTTTGGCAAGCATCCAGAATTGCTGAACGGCACTGGAAGAAAACGCATTCACAAGACGACTTCACTGCACTCAAACAAGCAACACTTGCATTCAAATCAGCTCTCACCTCTGCTAAACAGACCTACTTTACATTCCTTGTATCTTCCTTATCCCACAACCCCAAACAGTTGTTCAATACTTTTAACTCCCTCCTCCGCCCACCACTGCCCCCTCCAACTTCCCTAATCTCTGCTGAGGACTTCACCATGCACTTCAAAACAAGATAGACCAAATACGGCAAGTCTTTATTATTCAACCACCACAACCCCTTTGTATACCTGTGACCAATGCCCAAACCCCATAACCTCCTTATCCAACATCACGGAAGGGTAGCTTAATTGTCTCCTCTCCAAATCACACCTCACCATTTGTGCTGTAATGTATGTAGTACAGTTCATATAGCGTCTTGTGCTTGGGTGCGATGAAAATACATGAGACACAGGTTTGATATAGAAAGTCTTGTATTACTTCATACAAGTTGGCAAAAATAGTCACACAGTTTGCAGACACAGAAGCAGGAGACACAGCAGGCCAGAGTAATCTAAGCTCAGCAATCACTCTCCACAACAGGTTCAGGATCTTCTTCTCTGTTACCGTAAGTCCATGCAAACGTGGGTCTTTCAAAGAGCAGGGTTCAGAGTCCACAAGTGCTTCAGAGTTCCTCAGTAGGAATAGCTGGAGTACAAGGTTCAAGGCTTTAGGAGTCAGGTCACAGGTTCACTGCAGGCTAGATTCTGAAGCACTGATTGCTCAGCTGTGGCTGTTTAAGAAGCAAAAGGAGAGAATCAGGGCAGGAACATGCAAGCTGGAAACTCCATTTTGACTGAGGGCAAGATAGCTGCAGCAAGACAGAAAGTAAAATGGCTGACGAACAAACTGAGTTTCCGGAACATGTACACAGAACCTTACATTACTCCCCCCTTAGGGACAACCTCCGGATGACCTCAGGCCAGGCTTGTGTGGGTACCTCTGATGAAACTGACGGAGCAAGCGAGGAGCATTAACGTTATTGACTGGTTCCCATGAGTTGTCCTCCACTGGGTAGCCCTGCCATTTAATCAGATATTGTAACTGATTTCTATACAACCTGGAATCTAAAATCCTTTCCACCACAAATTCTTCCTGACCATCGAATAGCACTGGGTCAGGGCAAGGAGAAGAACGTCCAGGAAACGTATTGGGTGTCGCAGCCTTTAGTAGGGATACATGAAAGACAGGGTGAATTCTCATAGTTCTGGGCAGTTGAAGACGACAAGCAACGGCACTTATAATTTTACTGATTTTATAGGGTCCAATGTACTTATGTCCCAACTTAGACGATGGAATCCTTAACTTAAGATTTCTGGTTGACAGCCAGACCAAGTCTCCTACCTTGAAAGCTGGTGCAGGTTTACGAAATTTATCTGCTGCTTTCTTGTACCTTTCCTGAGCCGATTCCAGATTCTCCTTTAGAAGATCCATATTCTTCTGTAAAGACGTGATTCTTTCAGCCACTGCTGGTAAAGGCGTTTCTATGGGAAATCGTGGTAGAATGTTAGGATGATAACCTAGATTAGAGTAAAAAGGAGACTGCTTAGTGGAGGCACTCTGAGAGTTGTTATACGAGAACTCAGCTAATGGAAGTAGATCCACCCAATCATCCTGTAGGTGGCAGATAAAGCAGCGGAGATACTGCTCCAGGGTTTGATTGGTTCGTTCGGTCTGTCCATTAGTCTGGGGATGAAAAGCAGAAGAAAGGTTTACTTTAATGTCCAATGCTGCACAGAAATTTTGCCAAAACCTAGAAGTGAATTGCACCCCTCGATCCGAAATAACCTCATCCGGTACTCCATGTAAGCGAAACACATCTTTAATCATCAAATCTGATGTCTGTTTAGCAGTGGGTAAGCCGACACAAGGGATAAAATGAGCTGCCTTTGTTAGACGGTCAACCACCACTAGAATGGTGTTCTTCCCTTGAGAGGTTGGTAACTCCACAATGAAGTCCATAGAAATGGATCCCCACGGGCGGGACGGGGTGGGAAGAGGCTGTAACAGACCAGTTGGTGAGGAGCGAGGTGTTTTGCATCTTGCACAGACTTCACATGAAGTGACATAGTTTAAAACATCCTTCCTGCAAGTGGGCCACCAAAAGAAACGAGAGAGAAATTCCTGTGTCTTTAGAATTCCTCTATGCCCAGCTATCTTGGAATCGTGAATGAGTTGCAATACTCTCAATCTGACTGTTTCAGGAATATACAGGCGTTGTCCCTGAATCCACACACCATTCTTAAAGACAAGACTTACGTCCCTTGGGGGTTGTGCCAAAAAGGAATCCGCATGGTATGCTTCCTTGATGTCCTTAAGTAGGTCTTCATTATGAATTACTCCTAGGAATCTAGAGTCAGGAAGAATAGTCTTAGGAGGAGTAATTGGACGTGTCTCTGCTGAGTAAATCCTAGAGAGTGCATCAGCCTTTCCATTGCGCGATCCTGGTCTATAAGAAATGATAAAATTAAATTGGTTTAAGAAAAGATTCCAGCGAGCCTGGCGAGGAGTCAGGCACTTAGCCGACCTGATAAACTCAAGGTTACGATGATCTGTCAGGACGACTATTTGCTGTGCAGCTCCCTGAAGAAGGTGTCTCCATTCTTTGAAGGCGGCAATAATGGCCAACAACTCTCTATTGCCCACATCGTAGTTCCTCTCAGCCGAAGACAACTGCTGGGAAAAGAAGGCACAGGGATGCAAGACATTCTTCTCACCTGTTCTCTGAGAGAGTATAGCTCCAACGGCACAGTCTGAAGCATCCACCTCTATTATGAAGGCAAGCTCGGGGTTGGGATGTACTAGGATAGGTGCAGTGGTAAATTTATCTTTTAGACGGGAAAATGTTTCCTGGGCTTGGGGAGTCCAGGAGAACCTAGACTCTTTCCGGGTAAGTTGGGTGATAGGTGACACTACCTCAGAGAAATTTCTAATGAAACGTCTATAGAAGTTGGCAAACCCGATGAAGCGCTGTACCTCCTTCACATTTCTAGGACTTGGCCAATCCTTGATGGCTTGGGTTTTGCTTCCATCCATACTAATTCCTTGTGTAGACAGTACATACCCCAGAAATTGAATTTCGGTCCTATGGAATTCACACTTTTCAAGTTTGATGTAAAGATGATTTTGTCTTAGACGTTCCAAGACCATTCTCACATGTCCATGATGTTCCTCTGTGGAGTTAGAAAAAATTAGAATATCATCCAAATAAATTACCACGAATGTATCTAGGAGATCCCTGAAGATGTCATTCACCAAGTGTTGGAAAGTGGCTGGGGCGGTACTCAGACCAAAAGGCATAACTAGATATTCAAAGTGTCCATAGCGTGACCTGAATGCAGTCTTCCATTCATCCCCAGGTCTAATACGGACTAAGTTATAGGCCCCACGAAGATCTAGTTTAGAGAAAATTTTGGCATGTCGCACTCTCTCCAATAACTCAGGGATTAAAGACAATGGATAATGGTTTCTAATAGTAACCTTATTGAGTTCCCTATAGTCTACGCATGGTCTCAGAGATCCATCTTTCTTCTTTACAAAGAAGATGGGTGCACCTGCAGGAGATGAAGAGGGGCGTATAAAGCCCTTGGCTAGATTTTCGTCTATGTAATCCTTTAAAGCCTTTAGCTCGGGCCCCGCCAGGGGGTAGATCTTACCAAAAGGTATCTCTGCTCCAGGCAATAATTCAATTGGACAATCATATGGACGGTGAGGAGGAAGCTGGTCAGCGTTCTTCTTGTCACATAAATCCACATAGTCCTGGTATACAGCTGGTAGTTCAGGGACTGACATGGTTCCTTTAGGAACAGAGCAAGCTGAAACTTTTGGACTCATCTGTTTCTCTGGAAAGTGTAATTCCTTGGTCTCCCAGTTAATGGTAGGATTCTGAGCCTGCAGCCATGGTAGCCCTAGAATAATGGGAAAGTGGGGAGAAGAGATAAGCATAAAGGACAGTTTCTCTTGATGATCTTTACCCATAAGAACCCTCAAAGGCTCTGTTTCCTGATCCACTGGTCCAGAGGTCAGCAGGGAGCCATCCACAGTTTCCATCTGTACTGGAGTAGCCTTCTTCACTGAACGTATCCCCTGTTTCAGAGCAAAGGAGACATCCATAAAATTTCCACTTGCCCCTGAGTCGATCATAGCAGAGCTAGACACCCAAGCTGAGTCAACCCAGAGTTTGATGGAAAGAAAGCAATGAGAATTGTTTTTCTTACAACTCAGCTGGGACACCGCTGAGGAAACTTGAAAAATGGCAGCGTTTACACAGTCAACGTCCTCAGAGGTAACGGAGTTTAAGTCCGAGAAATCAAGATCTGTTGCTGCAGATCTCTCTGGAGCCTGAGGCTCGGACCTGACAGATCCCCTCTCGCAACACTCACAATGAATGAGTGCTGCAGTAGTCTTACGAGAACGGCTGGGGCAGTTTATAATGAAGTGCCCTGACTTACCACAATAGAAACATAGATTTTCCTTAAAAAGATGTTCCTTGCGTGCATCACTAACCCGTCGTTGTAAAGAGTCTACCTGCATGGGTTCAGGTTCAGGTTCCCGTGTAATCCTACTCAAAGGTTCCTTAGCTGGAGAGGAAGGTAGGAAAAGGTTAGTGCGATTGCTTTCGAACCATCTCTCTTGCCTGCGTTCAGTCAGACGAGTATCAATACGGATGCAGTAGTTAATAAAGTCACCTAACGCAGTGGGAGGGTTGGCACGAGCAAGTTCATCCTTAATCAGTGGAGATAACCCCTTTCGAAAAATAGATTTTTTGGCGGAACTGTCCCAGGTGGTATCAAGGGCCCATCTCCTGAAATCCAAGGCATATTCAGCTACCGAGTGCTTACCTTGGCGCAAAGCTAACATGGCTGCTTCAGCTGTTGCACCTCGATTGGGGTCATCAAACACCTGCCCCATGGCTGAAATAAAAGCATCAAGGTGATTCAAACAATCATCCTCAGTCTCAATCAGAGGGTTTGCCCACATCAAAGCCTTGTTGGTAAGCAACATAATTATAGTAAGCACCTTAGATCGTTCAGTGGGAAATTGTGAAGCATGTGCAGAAAAAAAAAGATTGCATTGATTAATAAATCCCCTGAATTTCTCACGTTCACCGCCAAAACGAAAAGGGGGCAACTTGGGAATCCCAGAACTCGGGGCTATGGCAGGAGCCTGGACTCGCTCTTCTAGAACCTCAATCCTGGCTCGCAAATCCTGGGCAGTCTGTCCAAACACTTGCAAATTGTGATTAGTGAGGTCCTGTAGGCTTGAAAAACGGGTCTTTATATTCTGCAAATCTGCAAGGATATTATCAGTCACTCCGCAAAGTTCCTTTATGCGGGCCTCCATTTTCCAGATCTTTTAAGACAGGAGTACTGGAAGAAGAGGAGAGGAGAAAAAAAAAAAACAATAGTGTTTACCTGTGGTAACACTGCAGAGAGAAAAAAAATTAAGGGAACTGCTCACCTGGAATGGTTGTGAGAAGTCACAACCACTATCATCACAGAACGTTCACCCGGACATCTGATATCCACAGTTACAGCAGACAAAAAAGAGAAAAGAGAAAAAAAAAAACAATAGTGTTTACCTGTGGTAACACTGCAGAAAAAAAAACACTTAAGGGAATTGCTCACCTGGAATGGTTGTGAGAAGTCACAACCACTGTCATCACAGAAAGTACAACCGGACGTCTGATATCCACAGTACAGCAGACACAGCCTTCCAGACCCAGCAGACACTAACGTTTTGGCTTCAGAATCTTGTAATGTATGTAGTACAGTTCATATAGCGTCTTGTGCTTGGGTGCGATGAAAATACATGAGACACAGGTTTGATATAGAAAGTCTTGTATTACTTCATACAAGTTGGCAAAAATAGTCACACAGTTTGCAGACACAGAAGCAGGAGACACAGCAGGCCAGAGTAATCTAAGCTCAGCAATCACTCTCCACAACAGGTTCAGGATCTTCTTCTCTGTTACCGTAAGTCCATGCAAACGTGGGTCTTTCAAAGAGCAGGGTTCAGAGTCCACAAGTGCTTCAGAGTTCCTCAGTAGGAATAGCTGGAGTACAAGGTCCAAGGCTTTAGGAGTCAGGTCACAGGTTCACTGCAGGCTAGATTCTGAAGCACTGATTGCTCAGCTGTGGCTGCTTAAGAAGCAAAAGGAGAGAATCAGGGCGGGAACATGCAAACTGGAAACTCCATTTTGACTGAGGGCAAGATAGCTGCAGCAAGACAGAAAGTAAAATGGCTGACGAACAAACTGAGTTTCAGGAACATGTACACAGAACCTTACATGTGCACTCGACCCCATCCCATCCCACCTCTCCCCAATCTCGCCACCACTCTTATCCCATCACTAACCCACCTCTTCAACCTATCACTAACTTCCGGTACCTTCCCTTCTGCTTTCAAACATGCCACAGTCACGCCTATCCTCAAAAAGCCAGCCCTCGACCCAGCCACTATGTCCAGCTATCGCGCAATATCGCTGCTCCCATTCGCTTCAAAACTCCTGGAGCAACACGTCCATGCTGAACATTCCTCCCATCTCTCATCTAACCTGCTCTTTGACAATCTACAATCTGGTTTCCGCCCCCATCACTCCACTGAGACAGCCCTGACCAAAATTACTAACGACCTACTTACAGCCAAAGTGAACGGACAATACTCTATACTCCTCCTTCCAGACCTGTCCTCTGCTTTCGACACAGTTGACCACTGCCTCCTACTACAGATCCTCTCTTCCTTTGGCATCAAAGACCTCGCCCTATCCTGGATCAAATCATACCTCTCCAACCGCACATTCAACGTCTCCCACACTACCTCCTCATCCCACCCTCTCTGTTGGAGTCCCCCAAGGCTCGGTTCTAGGACCCCTACTCTTCTCAATATATACACTTGGCCTGGGGCAACTCAAAGTTCCATGGATTCCAGTACCACCTTTATGCCGATGATACTCAGATCTACCTCTCTGGCCCAGATGTTACCTCTCTGCTCTCCAAAATCCCAGAGTGTCTATCAGCCATATCCTCTTTCTTCTCCTCCCGCTTCCTCAAACTGAATGTGGACAAATCTGAACTGATCATCTTTCCCCCATCTCACATATCTTCCTTACCTGACCTATCTATCACAATTGACAACATCACTCTTTCAGCTGCCTCGGAGTAACCCTTGACTCTGCCCTGTCCTTCAAACGGCACATCCAAGCTCTCTCCACATCCTGCCGCCTCCAGCTCAAAAATATTTCCAGAATCCGTCCCTTCCTCAACCCTCACTCTACTAAAATGCTTGTGCACGCTATCATCTCCTGTCTCGACTACTGCAACATCCTTTTCTGTGGCCTCCCTGCTAACACCCTCGCACCTCTCCAGTCCATCCTTAACTCTGCTGCCCGACTAATTCATCTCTCTCCTCGCTAATACTCCGCTTCTCCCCTCTGCAGATCTCTCCACTGGCTCCCACTCCCTCAGCGTATCCAATTCAAATTACTTAAACTGACCTACAAGGCCATCTATAACCTGTCTCCTCCATATATCTCTGAACTAATCTCCCGATATCTTCCCTCACGTAATCTCCAATCCTCCCAGGACCTCCTTCTCTCCTCCACACTTATTCGCTCCTCACCTAACCGCCTCCAAGACTTCTCCTGAATAGCCCCCATCCTCTGGAATTCTTTGCCCCAACACGTCCGACTATCAACCACACTCGGATCCTTCAGACGGAACCTGAAAACCCATCTCTTCAGGAAAGCTTACAGCCTGTAATGACCCCGCTGCCTCCTCACCACTACCGGAGATATCGCCTCAATCAACACCGGAAATGCTGCGACCCCCCCAACCTGCTGTCTCCTTCCCCACCATCCTGTAGAATGTAAGCCCGAAAGGGCAGGGTCCTCTCACCTCTTTATCGGTCTGTCATTGTTAGTTTGTTTACTGTAAGTGATATCTGTAATCTGTATGTAACCCCTTCTCATGTACAGCACCATGGAATCAATGGCGCTATATAAATAAATTGTGGTGCCCCTGAGGGTTCAGTCGCCACAGAGGTGTTGCATCTCACCCAGAGGTGTGACACCCCACTCCCAGGTAAGGAGGGAGCACCCCTTAGACTCCAACACTTGCATCCAACACACTATGTCAGCTGAGCATACGGACGTACCCTATGGGAGGATGGTCTGACTCAGGCTGGTTAGTACAGGGTGTATGGGTGGGTGGAGCTTAGGCAGCAGCAAGCAGAGAAGAGAAGCTTAGAGGGCAGTTCACTCTTAGGAGTCTCTTGTAGGAGAGCAAGCCTTGAGGAGCTTCTGGGGCGAAGTAGAAAGGGTCCAAAAGCACGGACAGTGATTATTCCATCCGTGGCCCTATCCAAGATAGGAAGGACCAGGCCATCAGGGAACGGCCCCTAGACTAGTGGGAAAGCTTCAGGCCCTGCTAGTAAGCCGACGGCGGTGATCACTTTATGGGTCATTGCTACTACCACCAGCAGCATCCCCCGGAAGAAAGCCAAGTAGAACCAAGGACGTACAGAACTAATCTGTTTCCCGACAGGACCACAGCTTCTGGTCTGAAGGACTGCATGGTGAGGTGCTAGGAAGAAAGGAGTGGAAAAGCACAGGGAGAAAAGGCCAGGAAAGGAACGCATGTGAAAGGGAGTCCTGGGAAGTGCGACCAATCTATCTGGGAGTTGCTGGACCCCTCACCAGGAGGACACAGTGCCAGGCGGGCATCTGTTTTGTGGCCACAGACTGAGTAAAAACCTTGAAACTGCATCTGGACTGTCTCCTAGAATTATTCCAGTGACGCACACTCCCCTCTGCTACATGCACAAGCACCATTCCTTCACTACAGCATCTACCTGCCCTGGAAGAACACTACCTCACCTGTAGGAGGTACACCAACTAGCTGCACTACACCATCTCTTCCAGAGGACCTGCACAGCAGCGCTTGTCACCCTGACCAGACACTACAGGTGGCGTCACGAATCACTATATGAACATTATCCCCTGTAAATAAATTCCCCTTTTTAGTGAGCGCCCAGGGCCACGGACCGAGTCGTGGCCACCGTGACATCCCCCATAGAAATCAACGGGCTCGGGTCCGAGTACCTCATGGCCCTGGCGGGTGACTCATCTGGCGTCATGAACAGGATTGCGAAGCTCGATATAACCGAGTCCTGTGTGCCTATATTGACTGTTTGTTATGCAAGAGAATCGCTAACAACAGTAGAGACTTTATTGCAAATTTGTGGAACATTTCCGCCATATTTGAGCTATGAGGCGCTGGTGAAGAAGGAGGGCATATTTTCGTGGACGTGAGCTCAACCTGTGGCGCGAAAATAATGACCGCCCAGTCTAAATGATTCTGCAATGTACGAACATGCCCCACGGCGAAAGAGATCCGCCTCCTGATCCTCTTTGGCGGGAGGAGGACAAGAAAACCCAGCCTCCCTAAAATAAAACAGCAGGAACTCCTCCATGAAGAAGCACCGGCCATCTCGGGACCAGAGCTGGAGGGAGCTGAGCCTGCAGAGCTGACCCAGCAACGGGAGGAGGCCGAGCAAATGGAGCGGAGCTGAAAAGCGCTCACGCTAGGCCGAGACCAGTCGCTGGAGCCGCAGCGCCCGCTGAGACGTCCCATCACGCCGACAACCAGCGAGGTGGAAGAACCAGGCCTGCTGAGGAGTCGCTGGTGGGACCGCTGCCCACGCCGCCAGCCAGAGAACCTGGTAGGCCCCGAGCGTCCTTGGATTGGGACAGGCCCTGCGGACTGGAGGAGCTGCAGACCCAACTAACAGCGGTGTCGCAATGGAAGGAGTCCGGCGCCGAAGAAATGCAGGTAACCGGCGAGGATATCACTGCTGCAGCCGATGACACCCTGGTGGAACCCCTGACACCCCCACCAGCCCAGTGCACACCAGCCACACAGACACCAGTGGTGGAGTCGATGACCCTGGTGCTAGGCAATGTGCCCGTGGACAGGAATGGTCCTGTGCTTGCACAGCCATCAGGTGGTAGCTCTCAGGTGACACCCAGTGTCGCCCACACTAAGTAAAGCAACCCAGATAGGGTATAATACTGCAATGTATATATTTTGAAGTTGTTTGCAAAGTACCCGTTAGTGTTGTTTTATATTTATGAACGGTGAGGCAATGGACTGATAGCCCAAACACTGTTTCTGTAAATAGTTTAGCACCTCTTTAGGTGCTCTCTCTTGGTTTTACGCAAAGCTTTTAAAGTGCACTAACTGCACAATTACCTCAGAAGACAAAAACCCGTTAGGTGTGGCCGAAGACGAGGTCTACTGAAAGTGACCAGTTATGTCTTCTTGCAGCCCCCCCAAGACCAACGTGGGAGGTTTGGAGCGGGTCCTCCACAAGCACAAGTTAAAGAACACTTGAAACCAACTCGACTGGGTTTAGCCTTAAAGTTTTAAGTGAATTCTAATGTGAAAGTTTATTGCACTTTATCTTGTCTAAATTAAAAGAGCGTTTTATTAATGTTATTTATGCAACGTTTAACTACAAGTGCCTCCCATAAAGGGAAGATGAGTTTGAAATTGTTTTTCTATGGATATGCATATCCAAAAATTTGCACGTTTCTTGTAACCACCTTTACTTTGTTTCAGCCCGCGGACGTGCTGTGTTTAACGGGGGGAGGGGGGGAGGGGAATGTGGCGCCCCTGAGGGTTCAGTAGCAACAGAGGTGTTGCAACTCACCCAGAGGTGTGACACCCCACTCCCAGGTAAGGAGGGAGCACCCCTTAGATTCCAACACTTGCATCCAACACACCATGTCAGCTGAGCATACGAACGTACCCTATGGGAGGATGGTCTGACTCAGGCTGGTTAGTACAGGGTGTATGGGTGGGTGGAGCTTAGGCAGCAGCAAACAGAGAAGAGAAGATTAGAGGGCAGTTCACTCTTAGGAGTCTCTCGTAGGAGAGCAAGCCTTGAGGAGCTTCTGGGGCGAAGTAGAAAGGGTCCAAAAGCACAGACCGTGATTATTCCATCCGTGGCCCTATCCAAGATAGGAAGGACCAGGCCATCAGGGAACGACCCCTAGACTAGTGGGAAAGCTTCAGGCCCTGCTAGTAAGCCGACGGCGGTGATCACTTTATGGGTCATTGCTACTACCACCAGCAGCATCCCCCAGAAGGAAGCTAAATAGGACCAAGGACGTACAGAACTAATCTGTTTCCCGACAGGACCACAGCTTCTGGTCTGAAGGACTGCATGGTGAGGTGCTAGGAAGAAAGGAGTGGAAAAGCACAGGGAGAAAAGGCCAGGAAAGGAACACACTGAAAGGGAGTCCTGGGAAGTGCGACCAATCTGGGAGTTGCTGGACCCCTCACCCGGAGGACACAGTGCCAGGCGGGCATCTGCCTTGTGGCCACAGACTGTGAGTAAAAACCTTGAAACTGCATCTGGACTGTCTCCTAGAATTATTCCAGCGGCGCACACTCCCCTCTGCTACATGCACAAGCACCATTCCTTCACTACAGCATCTACCTGCCATGGAATAACACTACCTCACCAGTAGGAGGTAAACCAACAAGCTGCACTACACCATCTCTTCCAGAGGACCTGCACAGCAGCGCTGGTCACCCTGACCAGACACTACAGGTGGCGTCACGAATCACTATATGAACATTATCCCCTGTAAATAAATTCCCCTTTTTAGTGAGCGCCAAGGGCCACGGACAGAGTCGTGGCCACCGTGATATCTCCCATAGAAATCAACGGGCTCGGGTCCGAGTACCCCATGGCCGGCGACTCATCTATAATAATAATACTGCAAAACTTGCTTAGTGGAAAACTAGATCTGAACTGAAACAGTAAGTTAATGTGTATGCAAAATGTAAATGCATATTAACACATGACCATTACACAGAAAAACAGGCACAAAAAAACAAATATCCAAAAATGAAATAAAAAATCTTTTGCAAAAATGCATGAAGGTAGTAATAATCATAAGGGTATTTAGTAAACATAATTTTGATCAAAATAATGTACAAGCCATCCCGCCACGTCAAGGCAACCCTCTGTGGGACAGTCCTACTCTAATATTGAAAACCTTTCCACTTGTCAAGTGACTTAAATGTGAACAAGGGCAGAGGGACTGAACCCACTAGAGTAGGACTGTCCCACAGAGGGTTGCCTTGACGTGGCGGGATGGCTTGTACATTATTTTGATCAAAATTATGTTTACTAAATACCCTTATGATTATTACTACCTTCATGCATTTTTGCAAAAAGATTTTTTATTTCATTTTTGGATATTTGTTTTTTTGTGCCTGTAAAACTTGCTTAGTGAGGAGTTGGACTTTCACCCAAAATGGTTTAATCAAAGGGCAGTACTGAAAAATAGACCCTTTAAGTAGGGGTAAATGGGTCCATTTTATGTAAAAATGCAGGTGTGTGTGGTACCAAAGATAAAGTATTTTGTACTGATTTTCTTTGTATGAGATAAAAGATGCAGTCTTAGCTGCTCTGGTCCAAACATTTCTCCACTCCATTTGAGCAGATAAGAATGTGTAGTTACAGAATCTGTGTAATATTGTAAATAGATATTAAACCTTTTGTTGTTGAAGTATTGTTCCATAGTCTCTCAAAGGAAGTAGGAGTGGATGCCTGTAGACTGGAATAATTATAAGGCAAAGTGCCTAATCTTAATGTATTGGAATACTAGAGAATGGAGAACTTTGTCTGTCGGCGATGTTAAACAAACCGGACTGAGTTACCCCTGTCATTGAAGGGCTTGGAAATTCGGAGATGCCAGATTGAAATTTTTTTGAGCAGATCCTCTAAGCTTCTAGTGCGCATCATTTGACATAATAGGTCTATTGAACGAAGACTGTAAGCCCCACACCTATAGTGCTGTATACTCTGTATAGTGGCATGTGATCTTAACTCTTGAGCTGTACACCCCCTATAGTGTAGTGTATTTAGTGCATTAAACACCAAATCTCAAGGACAAACATCTACAAGCAGTTTGTGTCGATCTTTCAACCACGATATCAGTTTTGTGGGTATACAGAACACTATATGGATGGTACACAGCTATATTTTGTAATTTACAAATAGGAGTGAAGGGTATAAGCAGTCAGGAATTTACAGCACAATTCAGAGTATACATTTGGGCGATTTATACCTCCTAGTGATGGGATTTCCTATCATATGTATTAGTATTTTGCCAGACATCACACCAGTGACCTGATGGTCTGTCCTACTTGCACTACAAGACCTTCCGACATGAACTTATGCCTTCATTAATTCACCTTTTCAATTCTTTTCTAAAAGGCGCCCAGATTCCTGACTGCATGCTACACATTTATGACATTGATTCCCAAACCAAGCAGGGATAGACTAGACTGCAAAAACTAAAGACTGATTGCCCTTCTCAATTCAGATGTTAAATTTACAAAAATGTTAGCAATACGTCTGAATCAATGGTTGGTTACCTTATATGATCCACAAAGACCAAGAGGGATTTGTCCCTTTTAGACAAGGCGTGGACAACACCAGAAGGACAGTAAAAAAATCTGGAGATTCTACTGAGTTTGGATGCAGAGAAAGCATTTAATTGCCTTAGTTGGCCCCATAACGTTATGGGGAGTATACAGAAATTTAAAGCATAATACAGAATATGTATTTGGATAACACTATGTAACACAATTTTTGTTCCTGGCTTCCAAGTGTAATATTTCAACTGCTTATGTTCAGGGCCAGCTCCAGGTTTTTATGGGCCCCGGGCGAAAGAGCCTCAGTGGGCCCCTTTAACACAGACCACGATTCATGATGCACAAATACTGCAGAGAAATATGGGTACAGTACAATGCCAAACCCTTCACTTCTTCCATTACATGACTGATATCTATTGTAAATTGTACAATAGCTCAAAAACCGCCAAATCCTCACAGCGCACAGTACAGACTGGACAGTACAGTCCTCCATACAATATTATGGGCACCACAGTCTCCCCCTCATCACCCATATAATACCCCATGCAGGATGTCATCCCTCATATAATGCTCCATACAGAATACTGGACCCAAAATAATGCTCCATACGGGATACTGGTCCCCATATAATGCTCCATACAGGATACTGGTCCCCATATAATGCTCCATACAGGATACTGGTCCCCATATAATGCTCCATACAGGATACTGGTCCCCATATAATGCTCCATACAAAATATGGAGCTCTCCTCTGCGCTGTACTGCGTTCTGCACTGTTACGGCTCAGGAAAGGGTGCTGTGGAAAGACTCCCCATTATCATCATGATTTCCTCCTCATCATCATCATTGCCTCCTTATCATCATCATTGTCTCCCCATCATCATCATGGCCTCCCCATTATCATCATCTTCTCCCCATCATCATCATGGCCTCCCCATTATCATCAATGCCTGCCCATTATCATCAATGCCTGCCCATTATCATCATCTTCTCCCCATCATCATCATCAATGCCTCCCCATTATCAGCAATGCCTGCCCATCATCACACACAGACAGCACACAAGCACTCTCTCACATACATACACACACAAAGCACCGCACTACATACACACAGACACACACACACACGTCTTACCTGTCCGGCGTCCCCGCGCTCTGTGCCACAGCCGGCCGCTGAATGATGACGTCATTCAGCGGCCGGCTGTGAGAGGAAGCGCCGGCGCCCCCTGGAGCTGCGGCAGCGGAGGCACGGGAGAGGTAAGTATTGTGCCAGCTGATGCCGGGGCCCTGAGCAAGCGGGGGGGGGGGGGCCCAGTGGCGGCGCTGACACCGCTCTCCTCCGCTAACGGGCGTGGGGGTGCCAGACTGCGAGTGGGCCCCCCCACGTGCTCAGGGCCCCGGGTGTGCCGGGTGCTGACGTCGGCCCTGCTTATGTTTAAAGACTATGGAAAAACTACTACATTCAGCACAAACTTTGATTTTATGACCACAGGCCAGAAAATGTTGTATTTATTGTGTCAAAAAAAGGAAATTATTATATTTTCGTTCATGCGGTCTAATAAAAAACAACACTTGCATGGTAAATAGATAAAGACAATCAAAACTCACTCAAAAAGGTTCAGAAATGAGTAGTTTTTCTAGATTTGTGAGTGTACAGCAAATCGCTTAATCGAAGAAGCCCAAAATGTAGTCCCCCATCATGTTTTCGTTATACTGTCCTTGGTAATGACGTTCAAAGTCCAATATATCTTGATGAAAGCGCTCGCCTTGCTCCTCTGAGTAAGAGCCCATGTTCTCCTTGAACTTGTCAAGATGAGCGTCAAGGATATGGACTTTGAGAGACATTCTGCATCCCATTATGGCGTAATTCTTTATGAGAGTCTGAACCAACTGCGCATAGTTTTCAGCCTAGTGATTACCTAGGAAGCCATGAACCACTGCAACGAAACTATTCCAAGCTGTTTTCTCGGTCCTGTTCAGCAGCCTGGCGAACTCGTCACATTCTATGATCTTCTTGATCTGTGGTCCGACGAAGATACCAGCCTTGACCTTTGCCTCGAACAGCTTTGGAAAGAGATCTTGGAGGTACTTGAAAGCAGCTGACTCCTTGTCAGGAGCCGTGACAAATTGCTTGATGAGGCCTAACTTGATATGCAGTGGTGGCATCAGCACCTTCAGAGGTTTTTCCATCAATATGGCCATGTGAGGGCTTACTTTTTGCGGGACGAGTTGTAATTTTGAAAGACTCAATTAGTTTTAGCATGTCTTGTACTCGAAAACAGGAAAAAAATTTCAAGTGCAGTGAAATTTCAAAAAAAGTGCAATCCTACACTTGTTTTTTTGTTTGGCTTTTTTGCTAAGTTCACTAAATGCTAAAACTGACCTGCCATTATGATTCTCCAGGTCATTATAAGTTCATAGACACCAAACATGTCTAGGTTCTCCTTTATCTAAGTTTGCTAAAAAAAAATGTGTGATCTCCGGTTAGGTGAGAGCTTATTTTTTCCGTGCCCAGCTGACGTTTTTAATGACACGACTTTTATGCAGATACGTTCTTTTGATTGCCCATTATTGCATTTTAATGCAATGTCGCAGCGACCAAAAAAAGGTAATTCTGGCGTTTTGACTTTTTTTGTCGCAACGCCGATTTAGCAATTAGGTTAATCCTTTTTTTTATTGATAGATCAGCCGATTCTGAACGCGGTGATATCAAATATGTGTATGTCTGATTTTTTTTATTGTTTTATTTTGAATGGGGCGAAAATGGGGTGATTTGAACTTTTTTTTTTTTTTAAAACATTTGTTTTTACTTTTAGTATGCTTCAATAGTCCCCATGGGAGTCTAGAAGATGCCATAGCTCGATCGCCTCGGCTACATAGAGGTGATGCTCAGATCACCTTTATATAGCAGAATTACTGCATTGCTATGAGCGCAGACAACAGGGTTGTGCTCATAGCAATCCGGCATAACAGCCATAGAGGGAGACCTCTGATTGTTCTGCCGATGCACCGATGACCCCCGATCACATGACGGGGGTCAGCGGTGTGCGTATTTTCGGCCAGAAGAACTTGTTAAATGCCGCTGTCAGTGTTTAACAGCGGCATTTACCTACTTAATAGGCGCGAGTGGATCGTGATTCCACTTGTGCCTATTGCGGGCATATGTCAGCTGTTCAAAACAGCTGACATGTCCCGGCTTTGATGCGGGCTCACTGCCGGAGCCCTCATCAAAATCGGGGGGATACTGGCTACGGACGTACTATTCCGTCCGAGGGCAGTAAGAGGTTAAACTGTACTCGATCTAAATCATTGAAATTCTACAAAATAAAGCACTGCCATGTAAACGAGCAGCAATTATTCACCTTACCTTCAAGAGTTTTCTTGCAATATTCGCATGTGAAATGAGGTGCCCAGGACTTGTTTTGATCCCTGACAGGCATGCCGAAATATGCCTTGTAGGCCTCGCACATCATACGACATGCTTTCACTGAATACTTTCTCACTCGTCTTTAGAAATTGTCCACACACGTTGCAAAATGTGTCTTCTGGGCGCAAACAACATCTTGATGCCATCTTAAACAAATAATTGCTCTTTAACTAGGATTCGTTATTCTCTTACTCAGCAATAACATAAACCGAAATGTTGGATCGAGTCACCTGTGCTTTCATACTTGCATGACTACTATTGAACAGTCCGAGAACGTTCTAGAAAGTTCTAAAAGTTTCTAGACACTTCCAGATAATTCTGGAAAATTGTAGAAACTTCTGCACAATTCTAGCAGTTAAACAATATTCTAGAAGACTACTTCGTATTGAATAAGAATCGAGAATTTTCCCGAAAGCAGACATATTTTAAAATTTCATTGTCCTGATCACAAAAGCAAAGTTTTTGTGGAACAACTATTTTCTATTTGTTTTAGGCATAACGGGTTAGGAAAACACACTTTGGACCCAGGAACAAAAAATAATAAAAATTTGTTACATAGTGTAATTCACACCCCTTAGTGCTGTGCTCCTTGGGGACATACAGTGATAACAATTCCTATCATATACATTAGTATCTTGTCAAAAATCACACCAGAGATCAGCGGCATCAGCTCTTGTGGGGACGGTGTGGGTGGCTCTTAGAAGAGCCTTTGGGTTCTGTGGAGGATTCAGGATCAGTGGCGCTCACTTGCTCTTCTTGCTGCTCTCAGTCTTCTTGGGCAGCAGCACGGCCTGGATGTTGGGCAGGACACCCCCCTGGGCGATGGTCACCCCACCCAGCAGCCTGTTCAACTCCTCATCATTGCGCACGGCCAGCTGCAGGTGTCGGGGAATGATGCGGGTCTTCTTGTTGTCCCGGGCGGCATTACCGGCTAACTCCAGGATCTCAGCGGTCAGATACTCCAGCACAGCAGCCAGATAGACCGGGGCCCCGGCTCCCACCCTCTCAGCATAGTTACCCTTGCGGAGAAGTCTGTGCACACGACCAACAGGGAACTGCAGTCCTGCCCGGGATGAGCGGGTCTTGGCTTTAGCACGGGCCTTCCCTCCTTGTTTGCCGCGTCCAGACATCACTGCGCTCACAGTTATCAGCAGATAGAGAATGCTCTTGTGTGGGGATTGTGCAGTCTCCTTCGCCTTTTATAACCTGCTGCTGCCCCGCCTCCTCTCCTGCCATTGGCTGCATCTGAAGTCACCAATGGAAACAAGACTTGTGGAAACACCAATGAGCTGCAGTGGGCGGAGATCATTACGTCTACATTGGTCACATGACCTTCTCACCCAATAGCACAGCGATCTGACAGCATTGCTCATTTGCATGGCCGGGCTATAAATACGGCCGCTCTGGAGGAGCAGGATCATTATTTTCTTTTCCAGTGAAGAGAACATTCTGCTATCATCATGCCTGATCCTGCCAAGTCTGCACCAGCGGCAAAGAAGGGCTCCAAGAAAGCCGTGACCAAGACTCAGAAGAAGGATGGTAAGAAGCGGAGGAAGGCCAGGAAGGAGAGCTATGCCATCTATGTGTACAAGGTGCTGAAGCAGGTCCACCCCGACACCGGCATCTCCTCCAAGGCCATGGGCATCATGAACTCCTTTGTCAATGACATCTTTGAGCGCATCGCAGGGGAAGCCTCCCGCCTGGCTCACTACAACAAGCGCTCCACCATCACCTCCCGGGAGATCCAGACCGCTGTGCGCCTGCTGCTGCCCGGAGAGCTGGCCAAGCACGCCGTGTCCGAGGGCACCAAGGCCGTCACCAAGTACACCAGCGCCAAGTGATCTGCTCTGTGCTCTGCATCCACAACCCAAAGGCTCTTCTAAGAGCCACCCATCCCGTCTACATCAGAGCTGTGGCTGCTTGTGTCTCGTTCCTGTCCCTGGGGAATGTGTGGCAGCACTGACTGGCACTTTACATGTAAGCAAGAGGAAGGAGATCAAGTCAAAGCATCTGGCAATAGGAAGGGATTAGGAAAACGATAAAATGGAAAGTGAGATGTAGAATGAATGGTGAACATCTGGAATACTCTGACAATAGAGGGGCCTGTGCAGGCAGCCATAAATGTTTGGTCGCCCCTCACTGAATCTCGTTCTATCCCAGAGCACTGGGTCCTAGTGCCCTGTTCCCATTGTTCTGCTGACAATAGGTGGAGATGGGCTGTTCGCTCTTTGTGTTCAGCGACTTTCCAGAAGATTCTCGTCATTCTGATCAGAGCTCTCTGCACTTTCTTGCCGATATTCCTCTGATGTTACACTCTGAAGTTTATGTGGTCAGCACGTTTCCAAAGATTGAACTATTTCTAGGTCTGAATCTCACACTGTCATTAAGAAGCCGATCACTTGTTTATAGCAGCAGAACCTGTCACTGAGATGTGAGCAGAGCACAATATGGGGGGTTATAGCACTACATGGAGGTATGTAGAAGTGTATTGCAGGTATACAGCAGTATATGGAGGTTATACACTACTATATGGATGGAGAGAATACTGCACTATAATTGATAATGATTGATCTCCAGCTCTGGCTCTCACATTGTAATTACTCCGAGCCCCGAATGTCACTGCGGACAGGAATCAGGTTTCTGACTATTTTTAGTGTCATCCCTGTAGAAGCGGGAAAAAAAAACAAAACAATGAGCGGGAAATTCAAAGTCACTAACAGTTCTGTGATCGGCCAATCAGCAGAGGAAGGGGCGGAGCTGATAATGCAAATTAATTCACATTCATGCCCGGAAAACGCGTCATCGCTGCAGTTCTCTTTCTGGTCCACTCACAGACTATATAAAGGAGGACTGTGCACTCACCAGTCATAAGTTTTCTGCTATTTGGAAGATGTCTTGTCGCGGCAAAGGAGGGAAAGGTCTGGGAAGGGCGGTGCCAAGCGGCACAGGAAGGTTCTCCGTGATAACATCCAGGGCATCACCAAGCCTGCCATCCGCCGTCTCGCTCGCAGGGGAGGCGTCAAGCGAATCTCCGGCCTCATTTATGAGGAGACTCGCGGCGTCCTGAAAGTCTTCCTGGAAAACGTCATCCGTGACGCCGTCACCTACACCGAGCATGCCAAGAGGAAGACCGTCACCGCCATGGACGTGGTGTACGCACTGAAGCGCCAGGGCCGCACTCTCTACGGCTTCGGAGGTTAATGATTCTGTTTGGCTAAAATAACACAAAGGCTCTTCTAAGAGCCACCCACATGTTCTGAGGAGAAGCTACAGCTCCTGCTGCTGAGGAGGAGGGGAAGGGGCTGCTGATAGTCCTGTGCTGAGATGATTGCAGTCTGTGCTGCTGCAGCGGTATACATTGCAGGCACTAATGGGTTAAAGGGTATGCCACACTAAACGAGATCGCAAGCGAGATCGCTAACGAGATCACTACTGCGTCACCATTTATGACACAGTAGCGATCTCGTTAGCGACTTAGCTGTGATTCCAAACACAACTCATCAGCAATCTGTGATTGCAAACACAACTCATCAGCGATCTGTATAACGACCTCTGCGGTCATTGGGAAAACCTAGTCCCACCTGCGATGCTGGTGAAGTCGTTCATAAATGGTGTCACACTCAGCGATTCAGGCTCAACGGCGGGACACCAACGACCAAAAAACGGCTTAGAACGTTTACAAACGATCAGCGACATCTCAGCAGGGGCCACATCGCTGCTACTTGTCACACACAGTTAAGTCGCTAACGAGATCGCTACTGCGTCAAATGGTGATGCAATTGCAATCTCGTTAGCGATCTCGCTTAGTGTGGCATACCCTTAACACTGGATCTAGATAAATATTCTGGTGCTGCCTGTGGGTGGAGCAATAGCCCTACTGAATGCTGATTGGCTGAGCACTGAATGTGAAATTCCCAGCACAAAGGCTGATGGTTGTTTCTTCTGCTCTTTGTTCTCTGTAACATGTGGCGTCATGATGGCGTCTCACAGTCGATCTGCTCTTCTCCAGCAGGGAGCTGTAATTAAATATGTGATATATATAGTTTATTCAGCACTATGTGGTGATAGATTATTCTTTTTGGGGTATACAGCACTATATGGAGGGTATACTACTGCACCAGTTGGGGTAGAACACCATATGAGGATTATACAGCGCTATATGAATGGTATACAGTACTGTACGAGTGTGAATAGCATACTGTTCGAAATCTCTACTCACCCCCTCCCTAACCTCACCGCCACACTTATAAAGGCCCTAAACCATTCTCCAACCTATCATTGCTCTACTGTCCAGCTATTACCCTATATTGCTACTACTTTTTGCCTCCAAGTTAGACCTCTTTCACACATCCGTTTTGTGCCGTAAGGCACAATCTGTCCAATACGGAAAGGACGGATCCGGCGCTGATTGTGAAAAAACTGATGCAACGGATCAAGTTTTGTGCCGAATCCGTCCTGAACTTTTCAACCCGGAAAATGCATGTACGGACCAGAGAGAGAGAGAGAGAGACCTTGGTTTCCAGAATTCGGATCAGTGTTTTGCCGGATTGCACAAAAAACTGATCCGGCACCATAGACTTGTATTGATTCCGGACGCCTGATGCGCCGCTTCAGGCGCTATGAGGCGGGTTCGGCAGAAAAAAAAAAAAACGTTACAGTGACCGTTTCGTCCGGCCACCGGAATGTACATTTCCGCCGGATCCGGCAAAAAACGGACGCAACGCAATGACATCTGGCGCTAATGATAGTCAATGACAAAAACGGATCCGGCAGATTAAAAAAACGGATCAGTTTTTTTTTACAAAAGCGCCGGATCGCGCCTGATGGCAAAAAACAGATGTGTGAAAGAGGCCTTACTGGAATGGCACATTCACATTGAACTTTCCCACCACCTGTCAAACAACTCATTCTTTGACAACCTACAATCTGGCTTCTGTCCCCACCACGTAGACTGCCCTAATCAAAATCACAAAGCTTTGCGGGCAGGGCCCTCTCCTCCTGTACCTGTAGGTCACCGGAATTGTTTCATGACTACTGTACTTGTTTTTGTTTACTCCCCATTATTATTATTAGACAATTCTCTACTCCTCCTTTTAGACTTGTCCTTTCCCTTTTACCACTCTCTCCTACTACTTTGTTCCTTTGGCATCACAGACCTTGCCCTCTCCTGGATTTCTTTTTACTTTTCCTACTGCACATTTAGCATCTCCCATTCTATGTCTTCATCCTGTCTGTGTCCAAGGTCCTGTTCTGGGAACCCTTCTTTCTTCATCTATTCCTTTTGAATGGGACAACTGAAAGACCGACATCTTCCAGTACCACCTATACGCGGATGACACTCAGATCTACCGCCCTGGCCCAGAGGTCACCTCTCTGCTCCAGACTCTCTATCAGTCATATCCTCCTCGTCATCAAACTTTCTACAGCTCACGGAAGACAAAACCAAACTTCTTTCCTCCATCTCACTTACTGTAGCTCCCTACCTCATCTATCACTATGACTTTTCCCTGTACAAGAAGTCTGCTGCCTCAGAGTAACCTTTGGCCCCCACTCACTCTGGCATCCTACAGTAAAGGTGTTCCAGTCCTGGTGTGCTGCTGTTTGTGCAGCTTCCCACTTTCTTATGGCCCCCAGGCCTCTTCTGATAAATAGCCTTCCTTCTACACCAGGGAGACCCGAGACACAGTCAGTTACAGGACTTATCAGACACAATATTCTCCTGTGAAAGAAAACCGTGAGCACAACCTGAATGAAACTGGTGCTTTAAAGTCTAGGTTCCCACACCGGGTACTAATAATGAAAAAAGGCTTAAGCACTCAACTTAAAAGGTTTATTAGTAGTATCTCCAAACGTTTCGGTCAGAAAAGACCTTCATCAGTGACTTATTTTTATATAGAAGATTGTCTCCTAAAAAGGGGAGAGGTGCGTGCCCCAAGGAAAGTGTGCTGCTTAAAGACAAACGTAGCTTATAAGAATGCTCAGTAGAAATATCCAGTGACTAAGCTTGCGGTATCCACCGCTATGTAGACTGGAGCTCTGCCAGGACGCTGTCTGAGCCTGCTGATTTGATTTCCATGAGTATGTGGGGCGGAAGTCTTCTGATGAAGGTCTTTTCTGACCGAAACGTTTGGAGATACTACTAATAAACCTTTTAAGTTGAGTGCTTAAGCCTTTTTTCACAATATTCTCCTGGGCAGAACTAACAGTAAAATCGGCCACAGCAGTCCACCTAAAAGGCTCAAAAAATCAGTTAGCCGACTTCTTAAGCAGAAAGAGAGTTCAACCCTGAGGCTAAGTGCACAATTTTCCTGAGCAAAACTGGACTTTTTTCGCAGTAAAAACGCATGTGTTTTTTGCGTGGATTTTGCACGTTTTTACCGCGATTTTTCCCTGAACTTTCTAGGTCAATAATATAGCGGGAAAAACGCTAGAATTCCGCAAAATTAATGAACATGTTGCTTTTTTTTTACTGCGATGCGTTTTTTTCACGGAAAAAAACGCACCATGTGCACAAAAATTGCAGAATTCATTCTAAATAGGATGCTTCATTCATGCGTTTTTTACGTGTTTTTTGCCACGAAAAAACGCAAAAAAAATGCAAATAATCCTGAACGTGTGCACTTAGCCTCAGAGTGGTCACTAAACCAGGAAATCTTTGCCCAGCTAACCCAACACTGGGGGACTCTAGAAATAGATCTATTCGCCTCAAGGAAAAATGCAAAAACAAAGTTTTTTTTCCTTATATCCGAGAGATGCTCCAGCAGGAGTGGACGCCTTAGCACAGTGCTGGAATATGAATCTAGCATACGCCTTCCCACCGCTTCCTCTCATACCGAGGGTTCTGAGAAAAATTCAGGAGAGCCGAGCATCTATGATCTTAGTAGTGCCATACTGGCCCAAGAGGACCTGGTTCTCCCTACTAAATTAGATGGCCCTGGAAGATCCTGGTAAGAACAGACCTCTTAATTCAGGGGCCTCTACGTCATCTATCAGCCTGGATCCTGAAAAAGAGATCCTGAGATCAAGAGGACTTTCGGAATTGGTCATTTCCACCATGCAGAAGAGCAGAAAACTGATCACTTCAGCAATCTACCAAAAGATCTGGAAAAAGTTATGCTCACAAAGTCCAGCTCCGGTATCCATCTCCCAGGGTACAGATATTCCCTGGATTCTGGAATTCCTTCAATCTGACCTTGATAAAGGCTTAAGGCCTAGTACTCTGAAGGTGCAAATAGCAGCCCTAAGTTCTGTTTTTGATTCTCCAATAGCTAGTCTTCCATGGGTAATGAGATTTATTAAGGCTACTCAGAGAATTAGGCCCACAATACGCAGCTCAGTGCCCCCATGGGATCTCAGCCTGGTACTGGGGGAACCTTGTAAAAAAAAAACATATGAGCCTTTAGATCAGGCAAACCTGAGGTCCGTGACTCTGAAAGCCCTCTTCCTAGTAATGATAACATCAGCTAGACGTATTGGAGAAATTCAGGCTCTTTCCATAAGAGACCCATATTTACAAATCCAGGAAGATTGTATTGTTTTGAAATTAGATCCAGCCTTTCTTCCCAAAGTGGTTGCAGACTTCCATAGAAATCAGGAGATCATACTACCGATGTGTTGCCAAAACTATAGTAATGGGAAAGAGTTCTCCCTTCATCTACTAGACGTTAAAAGAACGATTCTCCATTACCTGGAGATCACAGGAAGCTCGAGAGTGGACTCTAATCTCTTCGTCTAGATGTCCGGGAAGAACAAAGGGAAAAAGGCATCCAGAGCTACTCAAACCAGATGGATTAAATCAGCCATCAGCGCAGCATACGTTTCGGCAAGGAAAGCTCCACCGGAAGGCCTCAAGGCTCACTCTATAGGAGCAATCTCAGCTTCGTGGGCAGAGAGTGCAGGGGCCACAATGGACCAGATATGCAGGGCAGCAACCTGGTCCAAATCCAATACCTTTTTTAGGCATTACAAGCTGGACGTTCTGTCAGGCCATCAGACGGCCTTTGGGAAGAAAGTCCTCCAAGCAGTGATCCCGCCCTAGTAAGAATTATTTGATAGTTCTCCTGGTGGTGCTGTCAGGAGGGACGTCCTGGAAAGTAGGAATTAGTCCTACCGGTAATGTTTCCAGGAGTCCATCATGACAGCATCCCTCATAGACACCCCCCAAGATTCTTTGTTGTGAATTCCTATCTGGTATGTGATGTAAACATGCAATTAGAGAAATTCAATAAAAGACGGATTTTGGTAAGAACTTACCTGTCAAATCCTTTTCATTGAAGAAGGAAGGGAGACACACTCATTACTAGTGGTAGGCGGAGCCCCAGATAGGATCAATACCTCAGATTAGAAAGCGTGTTGACCGGCCCCTCCAGCTCGGGCTCCTCCTACTCAGGTCTTCAGTCGTACCAAAGCTTAAGGAAGAACAATATCACCAGCGAAGCAACATAACCCTTTCTGAAGGACTTCAGAGAAAAATACAAAAGTACAGGTTATGCATGCATTTGCAACGAAAAACCACACAGTCCCAGGTACTACTCACTGAACCTGACTACTGCGATAAGCTGGCAATGCTGAACAGAGCCGTAGCGCGTCGACCTCAGCTCAGAAAATCGCTATCAGAGAAGAGCCACGCTGCTTCTGTAAATACAACAACACACTTCTGCCATGGGAGGGATGTGTGTCTCCCTTCCTTCTTCGCTGAAAAGGATTTTACAGGTAAGTTCTTACCAAAATCCGTCTTTCAGCTGCAGATGAAGGAAGGGAGACACACTCATTACTAGTGGGACGTCCCAAAGCAGTCCAAAAATTAGGGTGGGAAAAAACAAAATAGGCAGAAACCCAACAACCTAGATAAATGCGCCACAGGCGCCAAATACAAGTTAACTAAAAACTTTAAATTACCGCTGCCTGCAGGACCCTACGTCTTAAGGCCGCATCAGCGGAAGCACTGACGTCCATCTTATAAAACTTTGTAAATGTGTAGACGAAACGCCAGGTCGCCGCTCGGCAGAGCTGAGCTGCCGAGGCCCCTTGATGAAAGGCCCACGATGAAGCCACAGCCCTCGTGGAGTGAGCTCGAATCTTAATCGGGCAAGGTTTGCCTTTAAGTCGGTAAGACCAAAATGGTCGACCGAATCCAACGAGCTATAGAGTCCTTGGAAGCTCGTTGACCACGCCTACGACCTGCTGTAATCACAAACAGGGAATCTGATTTCCGAAAACCTTGAATGACAGACAAAAAGAACTTCAAGGTCCGCACTAAATCCAATTTGTGCAAATCTCGTTCCTTTGCATTCCTCGGGCCCGGGCAAAGCGAGGGCAAAACAATATCCTGGTTAACATAAAATTACGACACCACCTTAGGTAGAAAGTCGCCCCGTGTGCGAAGCACTACTCAATCCGGGTAAAAATCCAGGAAAGGCGGCGAGCAAGAAAGAGCTGCCAACTCAGAAACCCTTCTTAAAGAGGTTACCGCCACTAAGAATGCAACCTTCCAAGAAAGTAACGAAAGGTTTAGTAGAACCCATAAGCTCAAAGGGCACATGCTGAAGAGCCTCCAAGACAAGGTTGAGCCGCCAAGGAGACCCAGGTGCCTTCCGCAGTGTGAACCGACGGGTTACTCCTTTGAAAAAAAGGAACGCACGTCCCTACGCGAGGCGATAGTCTTCCGAGACAGCAAGGACAGGGCAAAAACCTGACCTTTCAGAGTGCTAACTGCTAAACCTTCGTCCAACCCGTACTGTAGAAAAGCCAACAGATTGGGAATGGAAAAAATCCTCGGATTCCTTGAGGAACCCGAACACCACGAAAAGAAGGCTTCCCAAGTTTTGTGATAAATCTTAATAGTAGCCGGACCTCTGACAGCTCACAGAGTGGCAATGACTGCAGCTGAGAAACCTCTATGGGTCAATATTTCGGTCTCAAGAGCCACGCCGTCAAACGCAGAGACTTCAAGTCCGGATGACGAACGGGCCCCTGGTTAACAGGTCCGGGCGAGGAGGAAGTGGGAATGGCGGTGCCTCCAAAAACGACACCAGTGTCGCGAACCACGTCCTCCTTGGCCAATCCGGGGCTATCAACATAGCCGGAATTCTCTCCAGTCTGATCCGACACAGCACCAGAGGAAGTAAAGATATCGGCGGAACACATAGACTAGCTCGAAATGGTCCCATGGAGCCACCAGAGCAACCACCGCCACAACCTTCGGGTACCTGGACATGAACGTCGGTAGTTTGGCATTGAACCTGGATGCCATCAAAACCGCTTGGGGAGTTCCCCAACGGGAGCACAGCAGTGCAAAAACTTTCGGATGAAAACTCCATTCTCCAGGATCCATCTTCTCGCGACTGAGGAAGTCCGCTGTGGCATTCTGGACTCCTGGAATGTGAATCGCAGAGATGGCTGGAACCTTGGTCTCGGCCCATAGCAGAATCCGAGACACCTCATCATGATCCTGGAACTCCTTGTCCCGCCTTGGTGGTTGATATACGCAACCGCCGACGCGTTGTCTGTCTGCACTAGGACTGATAAACCGCTTAAAGGGACCGTCCAGTGTTGGAGGCAAAAGGAAAATTGCCCTCAATTCCAGGATGTTGATCGGTAGAACAGACTCTCCCGATAACCATACTCCCTGGATCCAAAAAATCGTTCCAGGCACCCCCCCCAGCCCGTCAGGCTGGTATCGGTGGCTATGACCGACCACCTCGGAGGGAGGAAAGATTTCCCCAGGGATAACGCTCCTGGACGTAACCACCATCCTAGGGATTCTCGCACCCTGTGAGAGATGATGACGCTGCAATCCAGAGAAGCTTGCGATCGATCCCAATGACTCAGGATGAGCGTTTGGAATGAAACTGGGCAAACGGAAGTGTCTCCATGAACGCTACCATTAAACCCAGAAGGCGCATACACTTCCGAAGAGACATTACTGTCGAAGACTTCATATCTGTACATGTCGAGGGGAACATGCCCGCTCGCCTGGAAGTAGAGGCAACACTGCCCGTACCGTGTCGAAATGTATTCCTAAAAATAGGATAGACTGCGACGGTCCAGAGACGACTCTCTCGTTGTAAAAACTCTGGCCGTTAAGACCAAGCTGAATGGCCGAGCCACAAACTGGTAATGGTCCTGTCAATTGACCAGTCACCCGAAGTCCTCCAGGAGCTGAAGGAATAGATTGCGAGCCGTCAATGCCTCCTCCTTTGAGGACGGCACAATCGAAAGGTCGTCCAGGTAGGGAAGATCGTACGTCCCTGTCTTCGAGAAAGAAACTCTATGTAGTAGCCTGCCAACAGGCGTCCGACACACGGGAAACCCAAGTCGGTTTGAATTGGAGTAAACGACCCCCCACTCGAGAGCGCTCGAATGAGACCCAGACGTCAGTCCGCCTTAGCAGGTTTTTTGCCAGCTTCTGTGTGAACAGAAGTTCTGTTTCCAGGGTATGCGGAATTTCTGAGAATTCCCCCTTTTTTTTTTTTTTTAAAAAGAAAGACGACCAAAACCCCCAGAGGGTTGGCCGGATCATCCCCTGAACCGAAAAGACCGCCGACAATTACCGTACCAGATGCAGAAGTCACAGCTCTGCGCTGCGGTAAAGCTGTTTCTTTTGCCTTTGCCTTGGCAATCAGCTCCGTGAGGTCAGATTCAAGTAGTTGACCACTTTCTAAGCTAAAGATAGCAAACCCTGCTTGGAAACCGCGCTCCACTGTCTAAGCCACAGTTCTGACTGTGACTGCCGAGGATTACGCCCTGGATAGCAGTGACGCAGTATCCTTCAACTTGAAAAGCCCATCTACCTCGATAGAAGGGATCCATCTTGCCACGCCGTCCTTAGACGGTTCAACCGGCTCAGGAAAACTTTTACAAGTACACATAGATCCTTAATACTGAATCCAAGACCTGCGGCTTCGGGATATTGTTGCCATCTCCGTTTTTCTGTCCAGCGGTTCCTGCAGACTCGCCTTCTCTTTACCAGGAAGATTTGCTAAGCTGGATAAAGGAACATTCAGTTCAGGAGAAAGGGTCCAATTAACAAACAACTCCGTAGAAACGGATACAGTTTGTAAAGCCGACGCGACCTATGCGACTCCTGAAACATCCTGGCCGACTTACCAGGACGTCTAGTTACCTCCTCCGGTAACTGTAACGCCCTCATGGCTCCATTAGTATGGCCCATGAGAGAGGCAGAGTGTCTCTGCCGATCCTCCTTGTCCGAATCGGACATCTTCGCTACGTGAGAAAGAAACCGATTTGTGTCGTCTTCCTTGAGGGAGACTAGCTGACACTCAATAACTTAGAAGATCAGACAGGCCATCAATAGAAACTAGTGAGGACCTCCATTTTGTCACTGGAACCTCCGACCGCTGAATCGAGGTCTGCGTGTCAGATACGCGAGACTGATCCTGTAGCGGATCTGGGAAATGGACTGCCCTTGCATAGTATACGGCAGGTTAAACCTGTCAGTAACCAGAACAGTATGTTTCTTAAAGAAAAAAACAAACGCTGAAGGGTTAAAGCTCTTAAAGAGAGTTACCCCAGCTGTCCCCATTAAGAGTTAACCGCCTAAGAAGGGGTTAAAGTAGCAGACTCCCCACAACCTTGATAATAAAAAGGTGTGCGAGCCTCAAGCGCCTCTTATAAGGTCGCAGCTACAGGACAGTTATGCCACACTATATAGGAAAAACGTTCCACAAAATCGCTAAAAAATTGCGTTGTTTGTATATCGCAATGCGCCAAAGTCATTAAGGGGATCGCTAACCGCTTATGCGATGTTAATGAGATCGCTCAGATTGGCAGCTGCTAGCGACATTAAAAAAGATCACACAAACGATCGCATAGTATGCGTCGTTATCAGGATCGTTAGCGGAAACGTTAGTGGCAATAATAATAATATCGCAGGCTCCCCACAACCTCTTTATTAATTGAAAAGTGTGCGAGCCCCTTATGCGATAACAGCCGCAGGACCGCGCAATCTGTCACTCCTAAGTGCCCCAGACGGCGCCGCGCTGTGGGGGTGAAAGAGTTAAGCTTCTGCCCGCAGGCTAGAAGCGACTCACCCAGCTGGTAACGGCTCTTGCCGGGAGGGGAGGGGAGCGATGTCCGGGGAGCTTGTGAGCTATTCCCCTCAGCCTTTCATGTAATGGCCGCCGCGCTCTGCCTCCGATGTGCTCCCTGTACAGGAGCCAGAAAAGGAGACTGCCATAAAGCGCGCGCTCAGAGCGCGGGAAATTCAAAAATAAAAAAGTGCGCACTCCTCTCTCCCTTCTCCTCAGAGTCACCGGCATGTATAATGTACAGCGGCTTCCGCAGCAGCCGTTCAATCACTCACACACATCTTTATAAAAATGTGGAGTACTCACCAGCCGAGCGCCACAGGGACCCCCAGGGGTTTCTGGCGCTATGCCCATGCTTCCCCCCAGGGCGGGGAACGCAGTGACCCCTGTGCGTGGTTTGCGTCCCCGCCAGGGAAGCTATCCTCATCCCCCCGGGCCGGCAGGGTTCTGCAGGGACCACCCTCAGGGTAATTACAGATCCGCCAAGGGAGAGGTTGGGGTCCAGCAGCGCTGAGACCCCTGAGACCTCTAGACCAACTCTGGTGATCCAAGTCTCTTGTCCGAATAAAATAATAAAATCTTCTGAGGAGCTGCTTCCAGCAGCGACCATCCTCTGAGACCTCAAATTTTAGACTGGAAGACCTGAGTAGGAGGAGCCCGAGCTGGAGGGGCCGGTCAACACGCTTTCTAATCTGAGGTATTGATCCTATCTGGGGCTCCGCCTACCACTAGTAATGAGTGTGTCTCCCTTCCTTCATCTGCAGCTGAAATAGCCTTGTATCCATCCTTGTGTGGTACTTGGAAAAAACACTGAGGGTTAGTGGGGATGGCCTATTTAACCTATTCTGTGTTCCTGTCCCTATCATGGATACTAAGGACAACCTCCTGGTGGTTCTGTCATGATGAACTTCTGGAAACAACATTACAGGTAGGACTAATTCCTACTTTCTCACTGCAAAATGCAAATGTATTTATATAATTTATACAATGTCATTTTCTGGATTTTATTTTTGATAGTCTATCTCTCATTGTTAAAATTAGCACACCCTGTATATTTCACAGAGGGGCCTTTCGCTGTGTCTTAAACCAGTCTATGGAACAGTTTTTGGTTTTCTTCTTTAGATAATCCCTCTAAGATGCAATAAATGGAGACTTGGCTCCTTATCAGTAGGTAATAATCCATTTACATGTACCAACCTGCAATCTTCTATAATACAATCGTTTGTTGACCATCTGATGACTGATACGAGTGTTGGAAGGGTGTGTTTGCAGTGTGTTCCCAAAATGTTTAGTTCAGGAAATGTTTTTTTTTGGCTAAACTGCCAAATTAATTACTGCCAATGTCAAATTAAGACTCACAAATTTCAGAGATTTTGCATGGCAATCCCAGTGTAAGCGCTCAGCGTAGAGCTCAGGATAGCCGAGCCTTGCGATCTCTGTGAGGCAGAATGAACAAATCAACAGCAGATGAGTAACTGGTTTTATTTATTTTTACGCTGTTCCTCATGCGATATAAATTATTCCAATTTTTGGGAGGCAGAATGAACAAAAAACAGCAAATTCAGGAATTTTTTATTTTTTTTTATGCCATTACACAAGTTATAAAATTGATAATGCAGCTTTATTCTTTAAGTCAGTATGATTACAGCAATACCACATATACCATATTTTTTATATTTTGGGGCTTTTACACAATAAAAACTTTTACAGAAAAAAATATTTTTCCATAGCAGTATTTGGAGAGTTATAGCTTTTTTATTTTTCCGCTGATGGAGCTGTATAGCAGCTTGTTTTTTGCGGGACAAGATGATGTTTATAGAGATACCATTTTTATTTCTATCCGTATTTTTGATCACGTTTTATTCCACTTTTTGTTTGGCAGCAACATAAAAAATATGTATATTATTTGTTCCGGTGTTGACTGAAGGGGTTAACTAGTGGTAGTTTTATAGGTTGGGTTGTTCCGGACACGCCGATGCAAAATGAATATTTTTTTTTAACATAAAAAAAAAAAAAAAACTTAGTTATTGGTATGATATATTTCTATTTTGTGATAAAAAAAAAAAAACCGAATAATGTAATATATGTATAATATTTTTTAATTTTTTTACTTGGTCTCTCCATGAGACTTTCATTACTCTGATCGCTGCTATAAAGCATTGCAAAGCCTTTTATACTATGCTCTGCTCATGGTCTAAGGGGCTTGAATGTCGTCAACCTCGGGTCACCATGGCAACAATCTGGCACTTGCGTTGACGTCAATCGGAGGAGAGAGGGAGCTCCCTCTCTCTCCCTTCTAGATGCTGAGATAAATAGCAGCATTTAGGAGGTTAAACTGCCTGCAACGGTGCCGGTACCCCCTGGCAGTGAAACAGGTGGGCAGTCCCCTGCTCTGGTGATCGACAAAAAATATATATATAATAAATAATTTAATAATATATATATAACACACACCACCTCACGGTCGGAAGTCCTTCCCTTCCCTGACGTTATATATACTGCAAATGTCGGGAAGGGTTAAAGCTTAGTTATTTGGCGATCTTTTTTTTGAAATGTGCGCAAAGCTTGCAAAAGATGGGGTTGGGGGGCAAAGGAAAGGGGGAAGGAATTACCGATATACCAGTAAAAACCTAATTTTGCCAAAAAAAAAATGAAAAAAAAATTTTTACTCGGTATAAGCTAGCTGGAAATGCAGCAGCACGGTAAATTACAAAAAAAAAATGATACCAAAAAAAATAAAATTAATGAGACACCAGTAGGGGTTTAAATTTTTTAATATCCTATTGAATCGGGGGCCCCCTAAATTTTTCCTACATTAATGATGGGGGCCCCAAAAAAGCTCCATACAAATACACCCCTATAATGCCACAAAGGTTAATAATGTCCCCATAAAAATCCATAGTTATTTTCCCCCCTATGAGCCCTAATTATGCCCCCTAAAATGCTCCCCAGATTTGCCCCTATGATCTCCAAACTTTGCCCCCATAAAAGCTCCATATTTAAAACCCCCAAAAATTGCTCCATAAAATTTTCCCACATATGGGCTCCCCAATTTGCCACAATGGTGCTCCATAGATTACCCCCATATGGGGTCCAAGATTATGCCCCCTAAAATGCCCAAAGATTATGCCCCCTATGAGCCCTAATATCCCCCTATGAGTCCATAGATATGGCCCCAAAATGCTCCCCAAATTATGCCCCCCTAAAATGCTCCATAATTAGCCCCCATATGAGCTCCCCAAAATTTGCCCATAAAATTCCCCCAGATTTTTGGGCCCATAAAA